>JAKOOJ010000012.1:19313118-19994615 GCA_022577455.1 Arizona elegans
TTCGGTCCACGCCTCTCCAACACCTGGTAGAACGTCCTTAGCTCCCACGGGAAAGAACGTTGTTTTGGCTACACATCCCCAGCTGTCTCTGTCTCTCCCTCCTCCCCTTAGGTTCTCACAGCTCCAACCGGCCTGGCTGTGGCAGCCCCGGAAGATGCTCCCAAAATGGCTCCAGCTTAAAAAATGGCTTCAGGACTGACAGCTATTCTGTTTCTTAGCAAGATCTTTTGGCAGAGAGGGGGGAGGTTGAAAAAAGAGAGCCTCCATTTTTATAGAGGGTCTCCTAATATTTATTTATTTATTTATTGGTTCGATTTATATACCGCCCTTTTCCGGAGACTCAGGGCGGCTTACAATGCGTTAAGCAATAGCCTTCATACTTTTGTATATACCTGCTTAGTAGGGCTTTTGCCCCCGCCCCTCCCAAGCGGTGTTCTTTTTTATACAAAGTCAGCTCATTGCCCCCACAAACTGTATCCTCATTTTACCTACCTCGAAAGGATGGAAGGCTGAGTCAACCTTGAGCCTGGTGAGATTTGAACTTGCAGTAATTGCAGGCAGCTGGTGCTACTTAACAGCACTTTAGTCCGCTGCACCACCAAGGCTCTTTAGCATCCTCCAAGTGTTCCTTCTATGAGTGGTTCTAGTGACACCAGGATTTATTCAGACAGGACCGGAACAAAGGATTTATAAATCTATTGAGATTGAGTCTTAAATTGGTATGGTCACTCCTCACATTTTTCCACCCAATATAATTAAGAGATTTTGTCAATGGGGAAATTGTGTGTGTGTGGGGGGGGGGGGGGGGGTTTCCCTCTGTTTACTTGGAGGACAATTGTTCTTGAAAGATTAACATTTACATCAGCATATGAATAGTACAAGATTGGAGTAAAGGTTCCTCATTGAACAGGGAAATGGAGAAAATCCTGTTTTTGTTTTTTTGCTTATCTCTAGGGCCGTGATGGTGAACCAATGGCATGCGTGCAACAGGTAGCAAGCAGAGCCATATCTGTGGGCACACAAGCATTGCTCTACTCAGCTTCAGTGTGCATGTGTGGGCCGGCCAGCTAATTTTTGGGCCTTCCAGCTCCACCGGAAGTTGGGAAACAGGCCTTTTCTGACCTCCGGAGGGCCTCTGGGCGGTGGGGGAGGCCGTTTTCACCCTCCACAGACTCCAAGAAAGCCTCTGGAGCCTGGGGAAGGCAAAAAAAACAGGTGGTTCGGGCCCACCGGTAATCTTTTTGCCATCGCGTGCCAAAAGTGGGAGGAGCGCGCGGGGGGGTCACATCTGCATGAGTGGAGGGGCACGGAGGGCATTGAATTATGGGTGTGGACACACACACATGTGACCCCCCCATCCTCCCCCCACTTTTGGCATGCAACGGCAAAAAGGTTAGCCGTCACTGCCCTAGAGGTTACCAAAGTGAAGGTGAAGGTTGGTTCTCTGAGCTTGTGGGTTTCATTCCCGGACTAGATAACATCTTTAGCGGAGTTTACGGGAAATGTCAGTGTCAGAGTTCTTCTGTTTAGCAAAGTCTCCATTTTCCCTTCAATTCTGATAATTTTGCTCTCACTTTTTTCTCTTTTCCCCCTTTACTCTGTACAAAATCAAGGGCGTCTCTTTATTCTCACCACTTCTCTTTTCCTTGATTTCTAACAAAGTTACAGAATACACTTTCTTTGCATTGGTTTGTTCCTGCAGAGGAGAAAGGGAAACTCTCCCTGTTGGATTTCCAACTTCCTTCCTTCAAACAGGGAAGGCAGCCTAAGATCTTACATGGCGCTTGCTTTGGAGCAAAGAGCCCTTTAGTCCTGGAATGGGAAATAAGAAAATCACCAGAAATGCCATGAGCCCTAACAGTTAAGAGACCTGTTTTGGTCACATGGCTTGGTCTCCTTTTAGAGATCCATGAAGCTGCAGAGGTTTATTGGTGAAGAGAGAGACCTTATCACAGGACCAGGTCAAAGCAGAGACTCACTCTGTTCTTTCTCTCCAATGCAGGAAGGACCATGGCCATTTAGCAGCCCGCTTGCAGGTGAGTGGCCCCACTGGGGTCTGTGTGGGGAGGAGGAAGGGAGGGAAACGAGAGCTTTGAGGTCCAAGGACCAACTGATGGTGAAGATAATTGGGAAATCCCCTTCTCTCTCCTATTCATCTCAAACACTGCATGGTAAGGAATTTGGGGGATATTCAGAGGGGCTGTGGGGAGGGGTCTGCCTGCCCCCAAACTCTTATTCTGCAAGGCCAGATTGTGGCACTTCTCAAGATATGACTGGATGAGGAGGCTCAGAGAACTGGAGAGAGGAGAGAGGAGTGTCCCCAGCGTAAGGGATAGGGAGGGGCAGATGAAGAACTTCTTGAGGGTCCTACAATCGTGGATGGAGTGGGGGCTTCTCCCTCCTCAAGTCCATCTGAGAATCCCACCCTCCAAATGCTGAAGGAAGACCTAGACTCTCTGGAGGCCATGAATCTATTTGCACTTGTTTCTGGAGGCAACAGGAAGTTGAATTGGATTTTTGTACTTGAGGGCACGCATCCATACATGTTAGGCAGATTCTCACCCACCTCAGGAGCCAGTCCCAGCCTTGCCTCTCCCTCTTGTATTTTGGAAAATTCCACCCAGCTGATCCCTCTCTTGAGGTTGCTGCTTCTATTCCTTCCTGGGCTGATCTTTGCTGATCCCTCAGCCTGGACTGTGTGATTCCTCCTCTTGGCTTCCTCCTAGACTGACCCTTCCTGCTTTTTCCCTCTTTGCAGCACAAGGAGCACCATTCAGCATAAGGAGAGAGGAAAGGACTCTTCCCTCAAGATGGCATGTTGAATGGTCAGGGATTCTTTTTCTCCCGCTGATGAACAGCTGATTTTGCCACCAAGCTGTTTATTTGGTCGCTTTGCTCCTGGTTTTATGAACGAGAGACTAGGAAGGACCCAAGATGAATTTCGGATGATCATTAACTGAAGGAGAAGGGGTGGTGGGGTCTGGATGCCCGCAAAGAGCTATTAATGAACATTAATCTCTTGCCACCTTTTCCCTTCAGCTGCTTATCTTTCTTAAGCATGCCTGGGTTTTAATTGCACTTTATGAAGCTATACACATTACAATCTTTTGATTTATGACTAATTGATTCTGACCTACTATATAATCCCTTGCTGGACTTTTACAACCTTAAATTTACATTTATATAGGATTACATTATAATTTTTTGCCCTTTCTAGGTTTTTTTTTTTTAAAGAAGAGCCTTGATAAACTACCTTTTTATTTTTTATGGGGAAAATTCCCCAAAAATAAGACCCGGTCTTATATTTTTCTTGCCTCCAAAAGAGGCACCAGGTCTTATTTTGGGGGGATGTCTTCTACTGTCTCACCTCGTGGCAGTGACACAACAACTCCACCCAGCAGGAGCCTGTGGAGTCACTGACGGCCCACTTCTTCTGCGGCTGCTTGCCATCGCTCGCGCACAATGCCCCCAGCCTCTGTTTCGCTGTCAGAGGCCTTCAGGAAAGGCCTCTGCAGCTGAGAAAGGAGATCTGACAGTGCCTCTGATAGTGATATAGAGGTCGGAGGCGCTGTATGCATCAGTACGGAGCTCGTTTCTCAGCTGCAGAGGCCTTTCCTGAAGTCTCTGACAGCAAAATGGAGGCAGGGGACAACACTCGTAAGCGGTGGCAAGCAGCCACAGAAGAAGGCGAAGCAGGTATTGGCGTGTGTGAAGCCTGGCTGCAACTGTCCAAGGATAAGCAGCTCCACCCCACCATCTCCACCCTATCTTGATTTTTACCCGTGTGCCTCACCCCACCCCGTGCAACCAGGTGCAATGGAGTGGGCGGGATCTTAAGTAGGGCTTACTTTGGGTGGCTAGGGCTTATATTGGGTGCACGTGTAAAAATCAAGCTAGGCCTTATTTTTTGGATAGGTCTTATTTTGGGGGAAACACGGTAGGTCTTTTTAGTATCATAACATTCTAAGGCATCAGTTCACAATATTAAACCATGAATGCCCCAGCCCAACCCCAATCTTCCACGTAGACCATGTAAACAAGTTCTATTTGTTATGGGAACCATCTGGCCTCTTGTGCACACCTGTTGATATGACCTTGAGAAGTTTTCAGAGTCTTGCAAGCTCCTATGGAATGGCAGAGGTTTGGTTTCTCCAAATTGACCCATTCATAGTCAACATCTCCCACCTCCCTTACTGTAACGACCAGTTGAAATGGAGAGGCATGGAGCTGTCTATATTTCACTCTTTTGACATGTTGCCCCCTCAAAAGAAGAACGGACCTGGAAGGTAAAAAATAAACACATATACATATATACATTGATCAACATTCTTTTTCCCTTTTATATTGACCCATATGCATTCTAGGAGGCTTTCATTCGTGGTTTTGGGCATTTCTATAGAGATGTAGTTATCTCTTATATATAATGCAACTTTACCTCCTCTCCTGTTAGGTCTATTTCTTTTGAAAAGTTTATATCCTTCCATCAGTACATTCCAGCCATGAGTTTCATCCCACCAAGTTTCGCTAATGGCAACTACAGTATTTCATACTTCTACGTTGAATTTTAACTTGGCTGTTGTTTAATTTGTTCACAATTTCTTCTTTGATATATGCAATGTACGATAGATCAATTAGGGTGTCAAGTTTCGTGGTCGTCTCGAATAACCTCAACCTGCATTTACTCTAGTGCTGACATAGGGTTGCAAATAAATATACAAGCTTATAAATTTCAGACCTGCTTTGCAAGGGAGGAATCTAGTATTCAACTAGGGCAGTGATGGCTAACCTTTTTGCCATCGCGTGCCAGGAGAGCGGGGGGTGAGGGAGGGTCACGTGCGCACGTGCCCACGTGCATGCATGCGCAACCCCCTCCTGGCACATGATGGCCTGGTAGGCCTGTTTTTCTTTCTTACCTGGTTCCAGATCCTCTCTGTGTATCTGGAAAGGGCGAAAACAGCCTTTCCCACTCCCTTGGAGGCCCTACGGAGGCTGAAAGGACCCATTTCCCAACTCTCGGTGGGACAGGAAGTGACATTTTTTGCTGTCCCCAGCCTCCAGAAGTTGTCTAGGAGTCTGTAGGAGCCTCTCTAGGAGTCTCTGGATGCCGGGGACAGGAAAAAACATCACTTCCTGTCCCACTGGGAGTCAGGAAATGGGCCCTTTCAGCCTCCGTAGGACCTCCAAGGGAGTGGGAAAGGCTGTTTTTGCCCTTCCCAGATACACAGAGAGGATCTGGAACCAGGTAAGAAAGAAAAACGGGCCTTCCCCACCCCCCTCAGTCCCTCCAGAGGCAGGAAACAACCTGTTTCCCTACTTCTGGTGGGCCCAGAAGGCCCGAAAATCAGCTGGCCAGCGCGCGCATGTGCCCCAGAGTTGAGCTGGCATGCCCACTAATATGGCTCCGCGTGCCACCTGTGGCACGCGTGCCATAGGTTCGCCATCACGGAACTAGGGGGTATATTAAGTTTTGCAACAGTGGCAAATATCTGTAGTTCAGGTGTAAGATGAGGGTGAAGGTTCGTTCTCCGAGCTTGTGGGATGGTTTCTGAAACGTTCCATTACCAGGCTAGGTAACATCTTCAGCGGAGTTTAGGGGATGTCAGTGGTCTTCTGTTTATAAGTGTCAGCCAGATCTCCAGCATGGGGTTCGAATTTGCAGCATGCTTGCTATCGGCTGCCATAGTAACGGGGTGGGGGGGCATGGCATTTGGGTTGGTGAAGTGAACTGGTGAGGTGAAGTCCTATTGTGAACTGAAAGAGAGGTTTTCTCTCAAGAATATCTGGGCCGCTGAGGGGAGTTGTTTACACCCTGTCAGGGCCAACTGTCCTGGACTCCAGACGGGCGAAATACCTGTTGATGAGCTTCACACAACATCATACTGGACGTTGATTGGACACTCAGCAAGGGACCCTGAGGGGAGGGATTTGGGGAAACATTCAATCTGTAACTTTTGCACATTTTGAATCAGATCTTGCCTTGCTTTTGCTGCTCTCATTCCAGACTCAGTAAAAGTATCTCTTCTCTATCTCAATGGAGTTGAGGGTTTTCTTTCTTTCTTGGGTTTTGAACTGAGGCAGGCCTGACAATAAGGGCTTCAGGTGTGGGTGTGTCAAGTGAGGGTCTTGTGATGGGTCAGCTGTGAGTCATCAGTGAATCTTGTGATTGGTCTTGTGATAAGATTACATCAGGTCTGGATCTGGTTGAGGGTGCTGTCTCTGTTTGGCTGCGCGGTTGATTTTCTCTTCTGGATTTTGTATTTTAATCTTTTGAATAAAATAAATATTGTCTTGAAAAAACAAAGGAGAGAGAAAAGAAGAGGAAATCAACCTTATTCTGAATTAGGGCAGACTCTTAGGAGGAACCCCTTAGACCAGTGGTGGGTTTCAAACATTTTTACTACCGGTTCTGTGGGCGTGGCTTGGTGGGCGTGGCATGGTTGGTGGGCGTGGCATGGGAAGGATACTGTAAAATCTCCATTCCCACCCCACTCCACGGGAGGGTTACTGCAAAATCCCCATTTCCTCCTGATCAGCTGAGACTCAGGAGGCAGAGAATAAATGACGGCAGGGCCAATCAGAATTTTTACTACCGGTTCTCCCAATTACTCAAAATTTCCGCTACTGGTTCTTCAGAACTGGTCAGAACCTGCTGAAACCCACCTCTGCTTTAGACCCTCCCAAAATGCTGGAACCAGGATAGATCATCATTACTTTTATCATGAGTGCTAACCTTTTTTATTATAATTGAGGAACAGAGGAGAACACTTTATGTGTTTATAATTGTGGAATCAAAAGGATTTAAATCGGGTTTAGTAGATATTATGTTTATATTATTGTATAAGTAAATCCAATAATTTTTTTACAGTGCATTCTGAGATTTCTGTCATTAAAGTAGTTAATGTATTTTAATTAAAAAAAAAAAAAAGAATTGCAGTTAGTTGACTATATCCAAGTGTGACAAGTAATCATTACACTGAGTGCAGCATTCAAACGCTTTCCCTCCCTCACCCCCGATTTTATCCAGATTGCCATTAGTGGATTTTCTGATGCAGAACAATGGAACACGAGATTGATTGCAGCTCAAGACTTCTGCTCCCATAATCATGGCGTGCTTACTGCAACAATACCAAAATTGCTTGCTGAAAATAAATGGCTTTGTTTTCTTTTCACCTGAATTTGCTGCCTGTTTTGGATGGTTGGAAGTAGGCGGGATTTTACTCTCTGTTGCTCAAAGATCCCAATTTCACTTTGAGGAAGAACTAAGGCAACACTTCGAAGTGTGAGATTTAAAATTCCCAAAATTTTATACTTACAACTCCAAGACAAGTCTGGTTAACAAAATCAAAGATTTATTGGAGAAAAACATGAAAATAAAAAAAAAAAAAGGTGTTGGAAGAAATATCCTTCTGGGTTCTGCTCCAAGTGGGGAAAAAGACACTGGAAACATGGAGACTGCTTGGAAAGATGGTTTAATGGTGGACAGGATCACATGGTTTGAGTTCCTGAACAGAAAAGGGGACGAGATACAGTGAGTCCCCAGGTTTTATGCCCTCTCTGGCTTTGAACTTCCTGGGGCCCCGAAAGAGTATCCTGATTGGTTGTCAGACTCCCAGGGGAGTGAGGGTCTTAGCTGGCCTTGCTGGCTGATGTAATCTTCCCAGGTGCCATGTGGTGAGTTTCTGTTGCTATTGTGTTGCAGGTGGGTCCTATTGTCAAAGTTTGAGTTTCTGCCTCTGGCCCATTGACAAAGTGGGGGAGGAGGCAGGAAGGTGGGAGTTGCTTTGTCTTTAAAACATGTTTCTCCATTTTTCAATCAGGAAAACATAATATTCTGCCTTTTTTAATATTTCCTAAAATATTTCATTCTTCTAGGAAAGGGGTGGGTGCTAACTTCCTACAAAAGAAAAGTGCTTGCAAGTGCAGCCTCTTAGACTCTTCCCAAATGGATTGAGTTCAAAGAGCGCCAAAAAGCAGTTTTCAAGCTATACAGTTTATACACCTTCACAATGCACCCCACGCCTAAGAAGCCCTCCCAACTCCCCCTTATTCTCTTAAGTCATCCTTTAAGTTGTTTTACACTTTAAAGTGCCTTCTTGACAATTCCCGTCCATCCCCCGATGTTCCTGTCTCCTGATAGTGATTTTTGCCCAAGGTTTAAATTCCTGTTTCCTGGGGAGCTCTTAGCAAGTCATAATGCATTGTCTCCACTGATTACCATTTGTGGTCACTTTACATAGTCAGAAAACAGCAGACGGATAGTCTCACACTTTGGTATTACAACTGTTACAATTTATAAAAGAATAACCTTTATTTATTTCCTTTAGAAGGAACAAGAATTGGGGTGGCTCCTGACTGGTCCTTTAGGAAAGAGGCAGCCATTTTGCTCCTGTGTCCAGATGTTTCTCCACCATCACCATCTGATCTGGTCGTAAGGGTGAACAGTGGTCAAAAGTCACCTTTTTCAATGCCGTTGAAACTTCGAATGGTCACTAAATGAATGATTGTAAGTTGAGGATTACTTCTGGTGCATCCATCCTTGTACTCCTTGACCTTTCGGTGGCTTTTGATACCATCAACCCAGTGGTGAAATACAATTTTTTTTTACTACCGGTTCTGTGGGGGTGGCTTGGTGGGCGTGGTGTGGCTTGGTGGGCGTGGCAGGGGAAGGATATTGCAAAATCTCCATTCCCACCCCACTCTGGGGCCAACCAGAGGTGGCATTTGCTGGTTCTCCGAACTACTCAAAATTCCCACTACCGGTTCTCAAAACTACTCAAAATTTCCGCTATCAGTTCTCTGAACTACTCAAAATTTCCGCTACTGGTTCTCCAGAATCTGTCAGAACTGCTGGATTTCACCCCTGCATCAACCATAGTATCCTTATGGACCAGTGATGGGATCTGGGACTGGGCAGGGCAGTGTTGCACTGTGAAGAGAATAGAGCATAGGGGTTTCTCCAAGACGGTTCACAAGGAAGGAGGAAGGAGTCTCGCCCCACTAAATGAGCAACACTGAGGCTGCTTCAGTTAAAATAGACCAGTGGGCTCAAGCCCTCCTCTTGAGGACAGCCTCCATGAACTCGCACTCCATGCGCCTTGACTCTTGACCCTTGAACCTCAGGGCCCTGACTCTGAAACTGGACCCACTGATGAACCTTCCACAACCTCTGACTTCGCCGATCTACTCTTCTGCGTCCTGTTTTGACATGGGACTCTTGTAAGACAGTCTTGCTAAACTTTTGGGAGGGACTTGGCCTCCTGTTCCACGTACAGGTAGTCCTCAACTTATAACAGTTCACTTAGTGACTGTTTGAAGTTACAACGACACTTATGGCCGTTGCAGCATCCCCATGGTCAGTCACGTGATTTACATTCGGATGCTTGAACAATTGATTCACATGTATGTACGGCTGCAGTGTCCCGGCGTTATGTGATTCCCCTTTCGCAACCTTCTAACGAGCAAAGTCAATGGGGAAACCAGATTCGCTTAACAACTGTGTTAGTAATTTAACAACTGCAGTGATTCACTTAATGAATGTGTCAAGAAAAATCGTAAAATGGGGCAAAACCAGCGGTGAAATGCTCCCGGTTCGGACTGGATCGCTTGATCCGGTAGTGATGGCGGCGGGTGGGTGGGAGAACTGGTAGCAAAAATCCCTGCGCCCCCCCCCCCCCATGCTCAGCTGAGCCGCACGATCATCAGAGGCTTTTTTTCTTTTAAATGCCTCTGACGATCCAAGCTGAGTTGCCTGATCGACAAAGCCTCTGCCGATCAGGCAACTCAGCGTGGATCGTCAGAGGCATTTAAAAGAAAAAAAGCCTCTGCTGATCAGGCAACTCAGCTTGGATTGTCAGAGGCATTTAAAAGAAAAAAAGCCTCTGCCGATCAGGCAACTCAGCTTGGATCGTCAGAGACATTTTAAAAAAAAAAGCCTCTGCTGATCAGGCAACTCAGCTTGGATCGTCAGAGGCATTTAAAAGAAAAAAAGCCTCTGCTGATCAGGCAACTCAGCTGGGACAGTCAGAGCCTTTTGAAAGCATTTTTGTACAAATGCTTTGAAAAAATGGTTTTAAAAGATTTTTAAAAATGGCCACGCCCACCCAGTCTCATTTACCCCCCCCCAAGCCACACCCACAGAACCGGTAGTAACAAATTTTAGAATTTTTTTTTAAAACAAATTTTAGATTTCACCACTGCTTCAAATATATTATCTTCGGTCGCTTTTGACCTATAATTCTAGTGAAGGCGATTCTCCCGTATGGTAGAAAGACTTGGAGGGAAAAAACCCTTTCAACCATTCAGAAAGATTATGTTTGCTAGCTTTCTGGCTGAAAAGCTAGGAAACCGAGCATTTCTGAAGGATCGAGAGTGGAAAAAGTCAGAATGATAGCAAACACAACGTTTTGCATGGTTAAAAATAGGATCTAGGCTTCAGAGCGATTCTGAGAAGAGCAGCAGCTCTGGCAATGTTTGCAAAT
The DNA here is from genome assembly GCA_022577455.1 of Arizona elegans. Classification (NCBI taxonomy): domain Eukaryota; kingdom Metazoa; phylum Chordata; class Lepidosauria; order Squamata; family Colubridae; genus Arizona; species Arizona elegans. Next base: position 19,323,597 of record JAKOOJ010000012.1, read on the forward strand.
ACTGGAATAGCGCATCCAGTTCTGGTCACCACGTAAAAAAGATGTTGAGAGTCTGGAAAGAGTGCAGAGAAGAGCAACAAAAATGATTAGGGGGATGGAGGCTAAAACACGCGAACGGTTGCAGGAATTGGGTTTGGTTAGTATAATGAAAAGAAGGACTGGGGGGGATACGAGAGCCCTGTTCCAATATTTGAGGGGCTAGTACACAGAGGAGGGGGTCAAGCTATTTTCCAAAGCACCATATGGCAAGCCAAGAAATAAATGGATGGAGACTAACCAAGGAGAGGATCAACCTAGAACTAAGGAGAAATTTCCTAACTGTGAGCAATCAAGCAATGGAGTGCACTGCCATGAGATCTCATGATCTGGGGTTGGGGCTGGTGGTGTGGCAATCGTAACTTCTAAGAAATATTAGAGGAACTGGCCAGGAATGGGAGAGAGACACAGATCCTGCAGCCTCTCCTGCATTTGTGCCTTCTTACCGACAGTCATATCCAGCAACAGAAGGCAAGGATGCACACAAACATGTTCAGTAGGTGCCCTGCCGAACATGGATTGTATCTGTGTATTTCTGTGTCCATCCAGTAGCTTGTGCGTGAATCTCTTGTTTGAACAAGAGGCTCCATGTTACACTAACCAGGTTCTGAGAGCAGACAAAGTTACTCTTGCTGTGAACCCAGACCGAAAAGAGAGGATCTGAAGGTGAGGCTCACCCTACAGACAGACAATTTCCAGAGATCACCAGCAATTGGAGGGTCCCCCTAATGTCCTTGGCCTTCTTCATCGGTAGAAACACAGAGCCATGAAAGGAAGGCCGAAGCTCCCTCGCCTTCTCGACAGCCGTGGCCTTATTCTCACTCTGTACATGCTCAGTAGAAGGCTGATCAAGCAGGAGATGGTTCAAGCCCTGAAAATTAACCATTGCTATTTACTCATAGTTTGCTCAGCATGGGAAGTGTCAAATCATCCATTCTTTATCATTTGGCCATCATAATAACAACGATCATAACCTGAAGAGGAATTTATTATTTTCAGTCCAAGGATTTCCCCAGAAGAGCCACTAAGGCGCTCCCATAAAACACCACTCCTGAGCGAGCTGCACTGGCTCCCGGTGGTCTTCCGGGTCCGCTTCAAGGTATTGGTTCTCATCTTTAAAGCGCTCCATGGCTTAGGGCCCGGGTATTTACGAGACCACATTCTGCCACCGATAACCTCCCACCGGCCAATCCGCTCCCACAGAGGGGGTCTCCTCAGGGTGCCGTCAGCCAAGCAATGTCGACTGAAGACCCCCGGGGGAGAGCCTTCTCTGTGGGGCCACCCGCCCTCTGGACCAAGCTACTCCCAGGAATACGACTGATCCCAGACCTCCGTACTTTCCGTCAAACTTTGAAGACCTTCCTATTTCAGCAAGCCGGGCTGGCTTAAAATTTTAAAGGGTTATTTTATGGGCAAAGGGTTTTAAATTTTGGGAAGCCAATTTGATTTAATTCTGTTTTAATTTATTTTAATTTTTATATTGCATGTATTTTAATCTTGGCTGTTCACCGCCCTGAGTCCTTCGGGAGAAGGGCGGTGTACAAATTTAATAAACCTAACCTAACCTAAAGCTAAAATTGCAGGAAAACTATCGAGTTGTGAAGCTTCCTGAAGATTCAGGTCTTTGCCGGAGAATAAAAGGAAAGAGGGAATTCATTCATGCATTCTTCTGCTTTTTGCACCCCTGACCTTTTTCCATAGAAAGATGCGTCTTCGCCTTGGAGATCCCCCAAGTGCCTTTCAGCGTTTTCATCCAGAGGGAAGATCATTTGGGGGTTTCCGACCTCCGCCTGATCCCACAGCCCCTCGCAGCCCTCCCCTCCACCGCCTGCGCCCAGAAAACTCCCCCACTGTTTTTGATCCCTGCAGATCTGCCCCACTCCATGATCTGCCCCTCCCCCATGATCTGCCCCTCCCCCCATGATGATGAAGAATTCCTGGAATGAGATGTTGCTGAATGTGTTGATTCTTGTGAAACTCTCGCTTCCCTTTTCCAGCTTTTCTCAGAAGTTTTCTCCCCCTCTGCCTGCCTAGCAACCAGAGACGTCATGGAAACGTTTTTTTCCCTATTGGTTGAGCTTGGCCAATCCCCGGCTCGCTTTGGATTATTGCGCTATGGATCGTCCCGATGCGCCTCTTTCTTTCGCCTGGGACTTTTCAGGAGAGCGCAGCTGCAGGCAGAGGTTTCGGGACAGAGGATGGCTCTGCGCTCTGCGCCCCTGTGGCTCCTGGTGTTGGAGGTGGTCGCTCTGCAGCCCATGTGCCTCGGTGAGTCCCTTCCAAGAGTCCCTAGAAAGACACTCTGGAAAATGTGCAGAGAAGAGCAACAGAGATGATTAGGGGACTGGAGGCTAAAACACATGAAGAAGAGTTGCAGGAACTGGGTATGTCTAGTTTAACAAGAGAAGGATTAGGGGAGACATGATAGCAGTCTTCCAATATCTCAGGGGCTGCCACAAAGAAAGAGGGAGTCAAGCTATTCTCCAAAGCACCTGAGGGCAGGACAAGAAGCAATGGGTGGAAACTAATCAAGGAGAGAAGCAACCTAGAACTAAGGAGAAATTTCCTGACAGTGAGAACATTAATCAGTGGAACAACTTGCCTCCAGAAGTTGTGAATGCTCCAACACTGGAAGTTTTTAAGAAGAGATTGGATAACCATTTGTCTGAAGTTGTGTAGGGTTTCCTGCCTGGGCAGGGGGTTAGACTAGAAGACCTCCAAGGTCCCTTCCAACTCTGTTATTCTATTCTATTCTATTCTATTCTATTCTATTCTATTCTATTCTATTCTATTCTATTCTATTCTATTCTATTCCATTCCATCCCATTCCATTCCATTCCATTCCATTCCATTCCATTGGACTGGGGGCACCTACTATCTGGAACGAGCTCCCCCTGGAGATACGGAGGATCCCGGATCTGCGTACCTTCCGTCGCGCGCTCAAGACTTTCCTATTTCATCAAGCCGGCCTGACCTAAGTCTTTCCCCTTTTTAAATGGAAATTTTAAATTTGGTTTTAAATTATTGGGTTTTTAAATTTGTTCAGCCAAATTATTTAATTCGTTTTAGTCTATTTTAAATTTTGTATTTATATGTTTTATTCTATGGCTGTTCACCGCCCTGAGTCCTTCGGGAGTAGGGTGGTATACAAATTCAACAAAAAAAATAAAATAAAAATATTCCATTCCATTCCATTCCCTTTCAAGATGTAAGGGACTTAACCCCTTTTTCTGCTGGTGGGAATCCATCCATCCATCCATCCAATCCGTCCATCTGTGTGCCTGCCTGCCTGCCTGCCTGTCTGCTGTCTGTCTCTCTCCCTCTTTGCTGCCACTCTCCCCCCGCCCACTCCTGATCTCCCTGAGCCATTCTGGAAGCAGGGCAAGATGGCTCCTCCAGATGTCAGTCAAGTGTACCTGCACAATTCTTTCCGTCCCACCATGGAGATTGTGGGATGGCAACACTCGGATGCGACCATGTCAATTCGCAAACTCCCTGGCTGCCTTTGCACCTCCCACCCTCACCACTAGGGGCAGTAGTGGGGCACTAGGGGCATTAACTACCGTTAATAAGGTATCACGTCTGGTTTGCGATATCTCCTTAGGCCAAGGGAAGGGGGATCCCTGAGAGGATCCCAGCTGTGTAAAGCACAAAGAAATGTCCCTCATCCTGCTCAGAATGACAGTGATCAGGGCTAATCAACTTTCCACATGATCATCGATTCCCAGGATAAAGGCCTAGATCAGAGTTTCTGGAGTAGATTTGATTCTACAATGATAGGTTTCATATGTTTCCTTTCTTCATCATATTATCTCCTTTTCTCAGTGGTGCTATTATTATTTTTCTTGCTCTTTGGCCTTAACAAACTTTCTTTTGAATTGGATTAGAAAAAACAAAAACACCTCATTCATAAAGTGATGGATTTTGGTGGAAGAGAGCCAGATTCTTGTTGAATGTTTTAGTAAGAGCAGCTGGACAGGACAACCACTTGTCCAGAGAGTTTTGGGGTTCCTCTTTGCTGGAGAGAGTCAAGCAGAGGCTAGACACATGTTTGTTTGTTTTTTGAGTATTTTTTTTTTAAAAGACAAACATTTAATACATCAATCCTCCCTTCCCTGTGACATCTCGGTGTTATCTTCTAGGCTTCTTCTCCATCTTCCATAAGTTTCTTCTTCATCTATCTTCATCTTCATCCAAACCATTCTAACATTTCATTACTAAATCAATATTGTAATCATCATTTATACATAATTATGGTATCAGTCATTTATATCTCTTCTCCAACCAACTATAAAAATAATTCCATGTTTTAAAATATTCTGATTCCTCCTTATCTTTAATCATCAGAGTTAATCTATTCATTTCTGCACAATCTAATTTTTTTTTTTATTACTTCTTCTTCCAAAGGTATTTTCTCTAATTTCCAATTTTGAGCATACACAATTCTTGCAGCTGTTATTACATGTATGATCAAATATACATTTTCCTTACTAATTTTTTCTGGAAAGATACCCAGTAGGAACAACTCTGGTTTAAATTCAATACATTGCTGTATCATTTCTTCCAGCTAGATTTTAATCTTGTACCAGTAATTTTTTGCTAGATACATATTGAGGGGTAGAAAAAGGCTTTTATTTCAGTTCCGATCCTGAGAAGAGAGTAGCCTTGATGACCTCGTGGCTCTTTTCATCTCGTGAAATTTGTGACTGTGTGTGTCAAGGCTGATTTCCATAGTGCCACTGAGAAGAGAGCAGGATCAGCACCGGAGGAGGACAATTTTTTGAGAATCATCTTTGGAAAGTGAAGAGTTTGAGATCTAGAGTAAATCTGGTGCCTTGCAAGTAACTCTGAATGACAGACAGCATGAGAGCCCAAATTGGGTTGCTGAAATGAAGCAATCTTGGGATAATCCCGGTGAGATTTTCTGTGGAATGGGAATGAGCCCCACTGAGTCCTGGGTTCAAACCCAATTCTTGCTCAGATGCCTGAACTGGGAGGGGAGGAGGAATTACCCAGCCGGGGAGAGGGGGGCAGGCGAGGAAGAATATCCAGAGCAGAGGTGAAATCCAGCAGGTTCTGACAGGTTCTGCAGAACAGGTAGTGGAAATTTTGAGTAGTTTGGCGAACCAGAAAATGCCACCTCTGGCTGGTCCCAGAGTTGGGGTGGGAATGGAGATTTTGCAATATCCTTCTCCCAGGAGTGGGGAGGGAATGGGGATTTTGCAGTATCCTTCCCCTGCCACGCCCACCAAGCCACGCCCACAGTACCGGCAGTAAAAAAAAAATTGAATTTCACCACGGATCCAGAGGGGCCGTGTGTCTTCATTGCTGCTCCCTTCACTCCCATTTTAGTTTTAGTTTAGTTAGTTTTTAGTTTTATTAAATTTGTATACCTCTCTACTCCCGAAGGACTCAGGGTGGTGAACAGGCACAAGATAAAATACAGAAATACAAAAGTTAAAAACAATTTAAAACCAAATTAAATAATATTGGCCCACAATAATTAAAATCCCAATAAATTTAAAACAAATTAAAATTTCAATTTAAAATTTAAAATTTAAAAGAAAGGAGAGAAAAATTAGGCCAGGCCGGCTTGCTGGAATAAGAGGGTCTTAAGAGCACGGCGGAAGGTGCGCAGATCCGGGATCCTCCGTATCTCTGGGGGGAGCTCGTTCCAGATAGTGTGTGCCCCCACAGAGAAAGCCCTCCCCCTGGGGGCCGCCAGTCGACACTGCTTGGCTGACGGCACCCGGAGGAGACCCTCTCTATGAGAGTGTACCGGCCGATGGGAGGCTATTTGTGGTAGTAGGCAGTCCCATAAATAACCAGGTCCTAAGCCATGGAGCACTTTAAAGGTGGTAACCAAAACCTTGAAGCGCACACGGAAGACCACCGGGAGCCAGTGCAGCTCGCGCAGGAGAGATGTTACACGGGAGCGCCATGTTGCTCCCATAACCACCCGCGCGGCCGCACTCTGCGCCAGTTGGAGCCTCCGCGTGCTCCTCAAGGGGAGCCCCATGTAGAGAGCCTTACAATAGTCCAGGCGGGAGGTGACGAGGGCATGAGTGACTGTGTGTAGGGAGTCCCGATCCAGAAAGGGATGCAACTGGCGGATCAGGCGAACCTGATGAAAAATCCTCCCGGTCACGGCCGTCAAGTGCTCTTCTAAAGACAGTCGTGAATCCAGGAGGACACCCAAGTTGCGAGCCCTCTCCATGGGGGCCAGCGATTCGCCCCCAATAGTCAGCGATGGCGTCAACTGACTATATCGGGACGTCGGAAACCACAGCCACTTGGTCTTGGATGGGTTGAGCCTGAGCCTGTTCCTCCCCATCCAGATCCGCACGGCCTCCAGACACCGGGACATCACTTCAAGGGCATCGTTGGGGTGGTCCGGGGTGGAGATGTACAGCTGGGTGTCATCAGTGTACTGATGGAACTTCACCCCGAAACCACGGATGATCTCGCCCAGCGGCTTTACATAAATGTTGAACAGAAGGGGCGAGAGGACCGACCCTTGTGGCACACCACATACAAGGGGCCTCGGGGACGACCTCTGCCCCCCTGCCAACACAGACTGCAACCGGTCAGAGAGAAAGGAGGAGAACCACCGTAGAACAGTGCCCCCCACCCCTAACTCTTCCAGCCGGTGCAGCATGATACCATGGTCGATGGTATCAAAAGCCGCTGAGAGATCTAATAGGACCAAGACAGAGGAGCAGCCCCTGTCCCGAGCCCTCCAGAGATCATCAACCAACGCGACCAATGCCGTTTCCGTGCTGTACCCAGGCCTGAAGCCTGACTGGAATGGATCCAGATACGTTGTTTCATCCAGGTGCTGGGGGAGCTGTCGCGCAACCACACTCTCAACAACCTTTGCCACAAAACGAAGGTTGGAGACCGGACGATAATTAGCCAACACTGCTGGGTCCAGGGAAGGCTTCTTGAGGAGAGGCCTCACCACCGCCTCTTTCAAGGCGGCGGGGAAGTCACCCTCACCCAACGAAGCATTTATAATCCCCTGAAGCCAGCCTCGCGTCATCTCCCAGGAAGCCAGCACTAACCAGGAGGGGCACAGGTCCAATAAACAAGTGGTCGCGTTCAGTCTACCCAGAATCCTGTCCACGTCCTCAGGGGTCACAGGATCAAACTCATCCCAGATAACATTCTCAAGACCTGCCCCAGTCCCTCCCCCATTTTGAATTCCCACATCTCCCAGGCAATCAGTTTGGGTTTCCCCCAAGGGTTCCATGGCTGCTGCCCCCCCCACCCAATCCCTCTTTCCTCCCTGTTTTATAAAATCTCTCTTCAAATCTTTACTTATTAACAAGTCACGTTGGCAATGAGGCAAGAAACTGATTTTATTGTTTTCCCTATGAAGCTGGGTGACCAGGTGGGGTTTCTTGCCGCTTCTGGAGGTGGAAACTGCCCCCTTTTCCCCTGTGGGTGACTACAGCCTGCTTGGGGCCATCCATACAAGGCCTTGCTGGAAGAGAGAAGGGCACAATTGGGGTAGGCAGGCAGGTAGGTTTTGGGGTTCCTGTTCCTCCTTGGATCCTGCTTTCTCTTACTTTTCTCTCTCATCCCAAACTTCTCTGCCCTCAAACCCCTCCAGAAGCTGGGGTTCTTTTGCCTCTCCCTCCCTCCCTCCCTCTTTCCACCCTCTCCCTCCTCTTTCTCTTCCATCATCTCTTCCTTCTAATGTGGATAAAAGAAAGGAATCATACAGAGTCAGATATATGGGCTCTGGAGGACCCTCTCTATTCACATTGTTATAGGGGGAAGACGTGCTTGGATACATGAACTTTGAGAGAACCTCTCTATTCACATTATTATAAGATAGAAAAATGCTTGTTGGAAATTACATTAACAAACAGTTAAACCTTATTAAGTGGTAATATATCTTCTGATGAGACCTAGATGTCACGAAAGGACAGCCATATGGAAAACCTCTGAGTGACCTCACTGTGAATGACACAAAGACCTATATGTTACAAAGAGTTACTTAATCCAATAAATTTACCCAAGGACAGCAGTAACTCTCCCATTAACAACTACAAGCACTTAAGAAAAGTTGTGTGGCTAAGATAATTTTATAAACTAAAATTAATGGTTTAAGTAATTAGATGAACATATTATCCAATGTATGTAACCATATAGGGAAAATCGGATGTATGATCTCATGTTAACCATATATGGAAAGTGTATGATCTCACTGAATCCTTTGTCTTAGAAATGTATAAAACCAGTTGTATCAGAGTTCTCTCCTTGTTCAAAGCTTCAGGTACAAAACTGGCTCTGAACCTTGCGCAATAAAACTGTCTCTGGCTGACCCAGGAATGTTGTTTGGTCTCATCATTCTACAACACTTCATTTCCTGCTTTCTCTTCTGCCCACTCTAGTCTCTTTTTCTTCCTTCCAGATCTGATAATGGGTCCTGCTCAGAGGTGGGGTTAAGCAGGTTCTGACAGATTCTGGAGAACCGGTAGCGGAAATTTCGAGTCGTTCGGAGAACCGGTAAATACCACCTCTGACTGGCCCCGCCCCCATCTATTTTCTGCCTCCCGAGTCCCAGCTGATCGGGAGGAAATGGAGATTTTGCAGTAACCTTTCCCTGCCATGCCCAGCAAGCCACACTCACCAAGCCAGGCCCACAGAACCGGTAGTAAAAAAATTGAATTCCACCACTGGTCCTGCTGTGCCCCATAGCATCCGAGTCTCCTAGCAGAATCCCCCTAACTCTACCCGACTGGGTCCTTTTTCAGGCTTCTCCTCACATTCCTTCAAGATTGTCTACTTCACCATCTTTGAGCCCAGTCAGGGGCTGAGCCACTTTTTCATTGTGGGCTATGTGGACGGTCAGATCTTTGCTCACTATGACAGCAACAGCAGGAAGATTCAGCCGCGAGTCCCCTGGATGGAGAAATCGGGGAAGGATATTCCCCAATACTGGCAGGCTCTGACTGACGTAGCACGTAACTTCAATGATCAGCACAGAGGCGACCTGGAATTTATGAGGACTTACCGCAAAAAGAGCCAAGGTGAGTGATGGGTCGGGTGGATCTCCCTGCCCCATGTTCCCTGCCAATAGCACGAGAGGAGAAGAAAGTGGCTTGCTCCCAGATTAAAAGGCTGTTTCCTTTTTAAAATGTTATTTTGAAAATATGTTTATTGCTTTAAAAATTATTTTACTCTTGCCCCATAACTGAAGTTTTTTGCCCCATAACTAAAGTTTTATGGATGTGATAAATATTAAAGGCAGATGGGCAATCAAAATGTGATAGATATAGAGATAGATAGATAGATAGATAGATAGATAGATAGATAGATAGATGATAGATAGATAGATAGATAGATAGATAGATAGATAGATAGATAGATAGATGGATGATAGATAGATGGATGGATGAATAGGGATAGGGATAGGGATAGGGATAGGGATAGGGATAGAGTGTTCTGTCCCCGTCTCCCACACACACACAAACAGACAGCAGGGGGTTAAATAAACTGGCAGACAACCAATTCTTCCGATAAGATGCTTGGGGGCAACCCAGTAGCTGCTTGCCAAGAACTTTTACTCAATAAACAAAATACCCACAGTCAAGAATTGTCCAGTTCGTAAAATAAATCCAAGGCTGATAATGTTGTTTCCAAAGATGCAATGTGCCTTGATAGTAGTTAGTTTTGTCTATCACAGAGTCTGAATGGCCACCTCACCCCCTTTTATATCCTGTAGGGTGTGGTCCAGTGACTCAGCCTAATCTCTGGCATGCCTTTTCTTCTGTTGCGCGCGCTTATCTCTGCGACGCTGCCAAGGATCCTGCCAAGACTCATTACCCTCATCACTGTCCACCTGTGGCTGCGTAGACGTGTTTGGCCCCGGCCCTATCTCTTGCCCTTCGGCAGACACCAAAGGCATTGCCAGAGAGGAGGGTCCTGGAGAGGGAGGCCTTGCCAACTCCTCTCCTTCACTCTCGGAGTCCTCTCCTGCCGATGACACAGGCTCAGGTAACGGAGCCACAACATAGAGAGAAAGAGAGATATGGATGGATGGATGGATGGGGATAGACACACACACACACACACACACACACACACAGAGAGAGAGAGAGAGAGAGAGAGAGAGAGAGAGAGAGAGAGAGAGAGAGAGACAGAGACAGAGACAGAGAGACAGAGAGACAGAGAGAGACAGAGAGCGCTTTATGGGGGGAAATGAATTTCTTTCATTTTCCAGTTGTTATTTGTTCCTTTTCTTACTGGCTTCCTATTGAATCAAAGTCCCTATAAGAATGGAGATATCTGTCTCTCCTGAGGATTCCTCAAACAATAATCCTGTCTCCCTTTCAGATGATATGCTACAGGGCATCGCAAGCTGTGAACTCCAGGGAAATGGGAGTGAAAGTGGGTTTTACAAGGAGGCTTATAATGGGAAAGCCAGATTCTCCTTCCCCATGGTGGATATCATCATGGAAAACTGCATTGAGTTGCTAAAGAAGTGCCTGTCTTATGGGAACGAGACGCTGCTGACAATAGGTCAGTATCTGGATCCAGGTTGGACTTTCCTCCTTTATGGCCAGATTTCTTGCACGCGTTCGGCCCCTTTGGGTCCCTGGTCTGCTGCCTGGGTCCCTGGGAAGGAATTCTTCCCCTCCCCCTCCAGGAAGTCTCCAAGACACAGAAAGCCATTCAATGGACCAGGAAATGCGGCCTCTGCCTGACGGGCAGGGGTGGGCTACTGGGGGTTCACAAGGGTTCGGGAGAACCTCTAGCTAAGATTCTGTGCAGTTCAGAGAACCCCCAGATCCCACTCCTGGATGGCCCTGCCCACCCCACCCCGTCCCGCCCAGGAGTCCCCATGTGACCTGTTTTGGATGCAGGTAAGTGCATGGTGTGTGCGGAGGCTCAGGGAGGGCGGAAAACAGGCCTATCTGAAGTTTGGGAACTCTGGGGCCTCTGGAGGGGCCTCTGGAGCCTGGGGAGGCTGTTTTCACCCCCTGCCGTAGTGCAGGAGGCCGACTAGGCCACGCCCACCATGGCCACGTCCACCCAGCAACCAGGCTGAGAACCCCTTGCTAAAACTTTTGAAGCCCACCCTTGCTGACATGTGTCTGTGTGGATCGGGCAGCAAAAGCACTTAGTAGTATCCTGTTCACAGCCCACAATGAGGCAACAGGGCCACTTGGGGATCTTTGCTGCGGGACAACTCGCTACTGGAGAGTTCCACGTGGGGTACCTCAATGTGATAAATGCTATCCGCCACTGTTTCTTGGACACTGTTTCCATTTTTGTCAAGCATTTGAGCATTTCCTAAAATGCTCTTGGAGACGCTGCGGTTAGAACGTGTTAAATCCCTGCCTTAAAACCAACTAGTGGGAGATTTTTCTGCCTGTCGGCCTCTGGAGGGGCTCAGAGTTAATTCTGGTGTTTCTGCAGAGACCCCGGTGGTGACAATGACCAGAAGGACAGAGGCTGAGGATGGGCTGGAGATGCACGTCTGCCGGGTCCACGGCTTCTACCCCAGGGAGATCGATGCCTCCTGGAGGAGGGACGGAGAAGTCTGGATGCAGGACACCCTCCATGGGTCTGTGGCCCCCAATGCGGATGGGACTTACCACTATTGGCTCAGCATCCAGATCGATCCCAAAGAGAGGGACCGCTATCGGTGTCATGTGAAGCACGACGGCCTGCAGGAGCCTCTGGCCCTGGTCCTGAAGGGTGAGAGGCTGCAGGGAGGGGAAGGCTGGGCTCTTTGGAGGGTTGTGGGAGAGAAATCTGACCCCAGCTTTGTCCAGATGTGAAGCTGAGTTCTCATTGATTGGTTTTTCCCATATATGAGGTTGGTGGACCTGCAGGCAACAGTCCATAGAATGGGATTCGGAAGCAACAAATCCCATCACAACAGTTGACCGATCCTCACAAAATCCCCTTAGATACTCTCTTAGCCCCTGTCCCTGCAAATAACAAATTGCTGCTTTCATAAAGAAGCGTACACATTATTTGATGATCAGGGATTTATTGAAAAAATGGTCAGCAGGATGTCTTCATGCTACAGTTAGAGGGACATAAAGAGGAGCCCCTTAAGACTTTTTAATTCGAGGAATTTCCATCCCTTTGGCTGAATTAAGTCTCTCCTTTAACTGGGATGATTGTTTGGGGTTCTCCTTCGATTATCTGCTCTTTCTCCCAATTCAGTTCCAGAATCCAACCTGGGCCTCATCATCGGCTGCGTTGTGGCTGCTCTTGTCCTGGCGTGTGTGATTGTTGGGAGTTTGATATTCATGAGTAAGTATCCTTTTTTGGGGGGGTGATTGAAGGAAGATGGAGAAATCCTCCTGAGTCTCTCTATTTGGGGAGCTTCTTCTGGGCTTCACTCTCCCATGTTTTCCCAGCCTTTTGGGAGAGCATCTGAGATCTGGCCTCTTTGGGGGACTTCAGTCTTGACTAAGCTTTAAGTCTGCAAGGCAGTATCAAGTGGATGATTTCTGATCTTTACATGTTAGCTCCAATTCAGAGCTGGGACCAGAGGTAGCATCTCGTGTGTGTGTGTGTGTGTGTGTGTGCGCAGCTCCTAAAGTTGCAGAGATGTGATATCTTTGTCTTCCTCCAAGAACTAAGCTGAGAAAGGTGGCCCCCTTTTACATTACATTCTAGGGAACGGAGACCTCCAAAGAGGAATGTCTGAGACAAGGAATTTTCCAAACAGTGAGGTGACTCAGCTGTCTGGATCAGTGGTGGGTTCCTTCCGGTTCGGTCCGGTTCGGCCGAGCTGGTAGCAGTGACGATATGACGTCACTGAACCGGTTCTCCTCCCCCCCACCCACGTTATTCTTATCTTTTATTTGGTCCCACCCCCAATCTATTGCTGCCTCCTGAGTCCCAGCTGATGACTAGAGGGAAAAAAACTGTTTAAACTCTTACCGCTGGGCTTCAAAGGGCCGTCCTACAGCTGATCAGTGTTAAAAGAAAACAAATGAGTCAGGTCGTAAGTGCGAGGACCTTCCAGAAATGACTCTGACCAGCTAGCCATGCCCACCTAGTCACATGACCTCCAAGCCATACCCACAAAATAAGCCACGCCCACAGAACCGGTAGTAAAAAAAAATCAGAACCCACCTCTGGTCTGGATGATCCTTCTGTCTGAGAAGCTGCTCTGCTTTCAAAGAATGAGGATGGGAAAGGCTTGGCCATAACACGGTCAGGTTGGGCCATAACATGGTCAGGAAATTCCGTAAAGGTAGTGATCAAAAGGAGGCATTTTGAGAGAAAAGGAGCCTTGGTGGATGCCAGCTGGATCTCCTCTTGGTCTCCCACCACAAAGCTCTCCAAGAATGAACTGATTGGAAAAAGAAACTCACACTGGCTGTGCCCTCTGGCTGAAGAATTGTTGGACTATTGTTCTTTGTGGAGATAGATCAATGTTAAGAATTCTTTCCTATGCCTCTTAGGACATTGTTTGGTGCAAACTCTTCGGATGTGTTGGTGTGTTTTAGTTTGTATGTGAGGGAAGGAAGGAGGGATCTAGAGTCAGAAGGAGCTGAGCTTCTTCATCTCTTTCCATCCACCTAAGAGACTGACTGTCAACTTGCAAAGCTTTCAAGTTGCCATGAGCAGGAGGGAGGGAGAACTGACAGAGCTGATTGATTTCCCTAACTGAAGCTACATTCCATAGATGCTTTCTTACCGCAATGAGTAGGAGGGTGTTGGATTTCACAGCCAGCCAAAGTGGTTAATTGGAGAATGTGATTTATGACATGGCCAGGGAGGAGGGTCATAGGGGAACGTAAATCTACATGGGATTAGTTCTAACTGCATCCGAATATTGCCGAAATGGTGCTCCCAATAAATGACTGTATTTCTTTTGAAGTTTGGCTCATGGCTCATGAATTAATTAGGGCATCTTTCGGAAACTTCACACTGACCACTCCATTTTCCTTTCTTTCTTTTCCAGGAAGTCACAGTTCTGGCCGGGGTATTGTACAGGGAGCCGCTTCTATATGAAGAAGTCCATTTTTGCATCTTATAGGAATGTGTCAGGTGTGCCTCCTTTCAGATTTCAGGAAAGAATGACCCGACTCCATTTCCATAGATAAAGGTACTTTTACTGAAATTGAACTGAATGCAGCCATGGAAAGCAAGATCTGAGGCAATAGGCACGAAAATCACATATAGAAAGCATCTCCTCCCAACTGTCCAGCGTAAATCATCCAATCCAAAGGTCCTCCAGAGGTCAGGTGGAATCACACGTCTGGCAGTGTCATCAATCTGGAATGTCAGCAGATAGCAGCTTCAAAGGCACAGGACTGCAGCAAAGATTCGGTTTTGTTTCTTCATACTCCTTCTCTAGCACACTTCCCCACACTTCTAGCAATTTCCTAATTCCCCCTCTCCCCACCCCGTTACCATGGCATCCGACAAGCAAGCATTGAAAGATCGGAGGCTGACAGAATGCTGAATTGTGGACAATCCCCCTCCCCAACTAGGTCCGATTTGGAGACAAATACAGCTTCTAGCCAGCCTTCTCTCCCCGCCTCCTCGATCCTTCCCCAAAAGCTGTTCCTCCAATCCACAGTGGTTTTCAAGTCCTCCCTGCCATGCCTCCTCCCCACCCCCCGTCAGCGTCTGACTCTGAGATGGAAGATGAACAGCTGACGGAGAGCAGGAGAGTGGCTCTGTTGGTGGTGGGAACGCAGAAGAGAGCAACGTGGGTTGCGTGGCTTACAAGGAAGGAAAGGGCCCCGATTCCCTTCACAAGGCACACCTGGGGATGGAGTTTAAAGGAGAGGCAGTTGGGAGGGGCATTTGGTGGGAACAAACCAGTGATGGGTTGCTACCGGTTTGCCCCGGATCAGGTGAATCAGTAGCGGCAGCAGCGGGAGGCTCCGACCACTCACCCGGATGTTTCTGCGCATGCACAGAAGTGTTGCATATGCACATGAGCGTGTGCGTGCCCACAAGCAAACCGGTAACAACCGAAATTGAAACCCACTACTGGAACCAATGCTGAATTCCTATAGTGTTGTGGACTGCATTCCTGGCCTTCCTCTGGACTGTTTGAATTATTTCCGTCCTTCTGTGTGTTTATCTGGTCTTGCTGGAATTATTCTTCGCTTCTGGGACTCATTCTCTGGCCCTGCTGGAGTGATTGATTGCAGTCATTCTGCTTACAGCCTTTGGACTGGCGTATCTGCAGGTTTGTGGAAAAGCGTTTTTCCAGGCTGGAGAGTAAAAGGGACGTTGGGGGCAAAGTTGGTGCCAATAAAGGGACTCATATCGATTCTCTGTCTGTGTTGCCTTTGTGCCACGCCCCGGGTCATCACACTCCCTTTGCTTTTCACTGCGTTGGGGACAGGAGCTGCTTTTGTCATGTAGCAAGTTAGCACCCACCCCTTTCCTAGAAGAATGAAATATTTTAGGAAGTATTAAAAAGGCAGAATACTATGTTTCCCTGGATGAGAAATGGAGAAGCATGTTTTAAAGACGAAGCAGCTCCCATCTTCCTGCCCCCACCCTTTGTCAATGGGCCAGAGGCAGAAACTCAATCTTTGTCAATGGATCATCATCTGCAACACAATAGGACCCATCTAGCAACAGAAACCCACCACATGGCACCTGGGAAGATTACATCAGCCAGCAAGGCTAGCTAAGACCCCCGCCCCCTGAGAGTCAGAAAACCAATCAGGATACTCTTTCTGGGCCCCAGGAAGTTCAAAGCCAGAGGGGGTATAAAACCTGGGGACTCACTGCGTCTCGCCTTTTTCTGTTCAGGAACTCAAACCATGTGATCCTGTTCACCATTAAACCATCTTTCCAAGCAGTCTCCATGTTTCCAGTTACCCAGAAGATATTTCTTCCTACAATAATTAACCCGTCCCCTGGGATCCCCAGGCCTGATGACGCAAACGGATTTTGAGGGCTTCCTGTGAATTTTCAGAGAGAGATCTGAAAGCTGACATGGCAGAAAACTAACAGATGATAAAATCTCCAACCGGGAAGTGCAGATTAAAAACAAGGCACCCCTTTTACCTGTGCCAAATAATAATAAAAAAGAGTCCCCAAATTCCCTGGTTTTAGGAAACTAAATTTATTATTTCCCAAACTAAGGATGTGTTTGGGCAAATTAACACAGGAACTCCAGCGTTCCAAATGCATTGAGAGTTTTGAAACAGTTGAAACAGCTTTTCCATCATTGTCCTCATACTCAGTTGAACAGTCTTCAAAGGTGCCACTTGAGATGAAGCCTCCTTTGGAGAGGTTTGTGTTCCCCCTCCCTGTCTCCCTCTCCTCCTCTCTTTCCCTCCTCTTCCCCCTCCCCCAGGGGTGAAATGCTCCCGGTTCAGACCGGATCGCCTGAACCGGTAGCGATGGAGGCAGGTGGTTCGGAGAACCGGTAGCAAAAATCCCTGCACACACACACACCCCATGCCCAGCTGAGCCGCACAATCATCAGAGGCTTTTTTTTTACTTTTAAAAGCATTTTTTCTACAACCTCTTCAGAGGTTGAAGAAAAAATGCTTTTAAAAGCCTCTGATGATCCCAGCTGAGTTGCCTGATCGTCAGAGGCATTTAAAAGAAAAAAAAGTCACATTACCCCCCCAAGCCACGCCAACAGAACTGATAGTAACAAATTTTAGATTTCACCACTGCCCTCCCCTCTCTCCCTTCCTCCCTCTCTCCTTCTTGAATAACCCTATCCTGTTATTGAAGAAAAGGAGGAAGCTTGCAAGCTGACTCAGAGCTTCCATCCTGGGTGGTGGAAGAGAGGGAAGAGGTTCAGCCAGGGCCAGGCTCATTCGTGGGACACTCTCCAGTGCAAGATGGAAGATCTGCCTCTGGGGGTCCCCAATATACCACACTTGTGCTGAGGTCATCAATTGGGGGCTGTCTTGGAGGAGCTTCCAGGCAAATTACTTGCCTTTTTTGTCCACCGGGAGGCTTCAAGCACTGTCAACCCAACTGGCCTACCTTAGAGGGTTGCTGGGAGAGGAATGGAAGGACAAAATATTGCCTCTGTGGAGTTGGAACTTAACCAAGGGCTCTTAGCTTGCAGAAGGAAAGTCCTGGTTCTTACCAGAATCCAAAGCGTCTGAGAAGAGACCGTAATAAACATGATACTGAAGTCTTTCAGAAGGTAAACATGTTCAGCAGATGGCCTAGAAAATAAGGACTATGTCCATGTGTTTCTGTGGCAATATATGTCTATCCAGTAGTTTGTGTGTGAATCTCTTGTTTGCACAAGATACTGCACCTTAAACTAACCAGTCAGTTAAAACAGACGTGGGTTACGCCTGCTGTGAACCCAGAGAGAAAAGAGAGGATCTGAAGGGGAGGCTCATCCTGCAGACGGCCAGTTTCCAGGGACTCAAAACCAATTGGAAGGTCCCCTAATGACCTCGGTCGTCTTCATCGGTAGAAATACAGAGCCATGAAAGGGAGGCAGAAGGTCCCACCTCCTCTCACTCTGTACATGCTCAGTGGAAGGCTGATCGCAACAAGAGATGGTTCAAACCAGTGATGAAATCCAATTTTTTTTACTACCGGTTCTGTGGGTGTGGCTTGGTGGGTGTGGTGTGGCTTGGTAGGCATGGCAGGAGAAGGATACTGCAAAATCCCCATTCCCTCACCACTCCTGGGGGAAGGATATTGCAAAATCCCCATTCCCTCCCCACTCCTGGGGGAAGGATACTGCAAAATCCCCATTCCCTCCCCACTCCTGGGGGAAGGATATTGCAAAATCTCCATTCCCACCCCACTCTGGGGCCAGCCAGAGGTGGTATTTGCCGGTTCTTCAAACTACTCAAAATTTCTGCTACCGGTTTTCCAGAACCTGTCAGAACTTGCTGAATTTCACCCCTGCCCTATACCATTTCTGACAGGTCCAATCTTTTCTTAAAATTCTCCAGTGATGAAGGACCCCAACTTCTGAAGGTAAGTTGTTCCACTGGTGAATTGTCCTCACTGCTAGGAAGTTTCTCCTTAATTCCAGGTTGCTTCCCTCCTTGATTAGTTCCATCCGTTGTTTCTCATATTACCATATATGGTGGACGTGTGTAGAAGAAGGTGACCAGATGTCCTGCTTTTGGCGGGACAGTCCCGATTTTTAGCAATTTGTCCCGCGTCCCGCGGTGTTTTAAAAAAGTCCCGATTTTTCATTCTGCCTCCTGAGTCCCGGCTGCCTCCTGAGTCCCAGCTGATGGCTAGAGGGGAAAAAAACTGTTTAAACTCTTGCCGCAGGGCTTCAAAGGGCCGTCCTACAGCTGATCAGTGTTAAAAGAAAACAAATGAATAGACCGATGCCTGCAAAAATAGAAAAAAACAGCCCCTTAAAGCTTCAGCATAAGTTAATTAGCACAACCGACTCTCAGCTGATTTGCTCTGAGCTGTTTTGCTCAGGGCTCTGTAGTTGCTAGCTGCAGAGTGCTGGAGACTTTTCCCCCCTAACTATGCTGAAAAACCGAAAATGAAAGTAAAGCAGGGTCTTTGCTGCAACATGGCAAAATGAGGCAGAGAGAGATTTCTTTTTCTTTTTCTTTTTCCTCACCAAAAAAGGTAGGTGCAAAACTGCAAACAATGGGAAATTTAGGGCAAAAGAGGAGAGTTCAAGATTTTAAAACACAAAAGAAAAAAAGCTCTATTTAACTAGGGAATTTTAATAATTGAGAAACTATTAATTGTATATTGTGTTGAAAGCAGAAATTGTTAAGTTGTGGTTTGGTGGAATATACGGGGAAAATTATCTGATTTATTATTGGTAAATATAATTAATTCATTTGTAAGAAATTGGATTGTATGGAAATAATTGGAATATTCATGTTCATATTGATTAATATACAAAAAAAGATAGTTATATAACTAATTGATTTATATTAAAATGTTGAATTTGTATTAAACATCTGTAATATTACATAATTAACCAATGTGAGGATGGATATAAAAATAGATGACAATGGGAAGGGGTATAATATAGAATAGAAGGGGAAAATTGAATTTGATTAAGATTAGAGATGAGGATGAAGGGTAATATTGTTTTTTTTAAAAAAAATATATGAGGAATAAATATGGCAAAAAGGAAATATAGAAATTGTAAATTTAATTGAAATGACTAAACACTGTTTAAATTTGTGAACCAGCCAAATATTCTGTTCAAAGAAAATACATTGTATGTTTGTATGTGTGTTTCTAATTATTGCTATTTATTCATATTTGTTCTCTTTTATTCTTTAAAGTTTAACAATTCATTCTTTATCTTAATATCTTTATATTTGTTTGTGGTTGGCTTTCTTCCCTTTCATCTTTTTTATTGTACAGCAATCTTTCTCCTCAAACCTACCACCTCTCTCTTTTCTTTCCTTCTTACTTTCTCTTCCCCACACCCTCTTCTTCTCCTCCCTACTTCCTCTTCCTTTCTCCTTCTCCTCCTCTCTTCCTCCCTCTCTTACCCTCACTCCTACTCTAATTTCCCTTCCCTTCCTTCATCCCTCTCTATTGCTGTATCCTTTTATGCATATGGACTACTCAGAGGGCTGAAAAAGTTATTTTTGACTGGTCCTCGCACTTTTGACCAGTCCCCAAACTTACGACTGTCCTCACATTTTACATTTTTTGCCCTATCTTATCACCATGGTGAAGAGAAGCAGTTGTGAAATGAGTGACATGATTGTTAAGAATGCTGCACGGGCATAAATGTGAGGATGGTCATAAGTGTGAGGACCAGTCAAAAGTGCGAGGACCTGTCAGAAATGACTTTTTTCAGGCCTCTGAGTAGTCCCTATACATATAGCCATGGCCACCCAGTCACATGACCAGCTAGCCATGCCCACCCAGTCACATGACCTCCAAGCCACGCCCTTTTTACCAATGTTAAAATCTGGTCACCTTAGTGTAGAAGCCAAAAGATACTGGACTAAAATCCACATATGGGTGGAAAAAATGACACAAAAACACATAGATTTTAAACCAGAGATTTTTTTTTATTGGGGATTGTACCTGAAATATACAATAGAGAATTGAGATATTTTATTGTAAATGTATTAACAGCGGCTAGAATTGTGTTTGCTAAAAATTGGAAAAACGAGAAAATCCCAACGCAAGATGAAATTATTAAGAAAATAGTGGAATGTGCAGAAATGAGTAAATTGACATTTGAAATTAGAGAACAAGGAGAAGCTCCCTCCTCTTCTCCACAGGCATGGCCATATTCTCACTCTGTACATGCTCAATGGAAGGCTGATCAAGCAGGAGATCATTCAAACCCTGAAAAAAACCATTGCTACTTACTCATAGTTTGCTCAGCACGGGAAGTGTAAAAGCACCATCATTAATCCTTTATCATTTGTCCGTCATAATAACAACGATCATAACCTGAAGAGGAATTTATTATTTTCAGGCGAAGGATTCCCCAGAAGAGCCACTGAAACCAATCTCAGTTCATTGCAGGAAAACTATCGAGTTGTGAAGCTTCCTGAAGATTCAGGTCTTTGCAGGAGAATAAAAGGAAAGAGGGAATCTATTCATGCATTTTTCTGCATTTTGCACCCCTGACCTTTTTCCATAGAAAGATGCATCTTCGCCTTGGAGGTCCCCCAAGTGCCTTTGAGCGTTTTCATCCAGAGCAAAGATCATTTGGGGGTTTCTGATCTCCGCCTGATCCCACAGTTGCGAGGGGGCAGTGTGGGGTCTGAAAGGGACCCCCTCCCCAGGGCCGGATTTTCCTATAGGCTAACTAGGCTTCAGCCTAGGGCCTCAAGATCAAGAGGGGCCTACATTCAAATTGTTAGCAAAATTAAAATTATACTTTCACTATAGGTGAAAGGGCCTCATAAGTGGAATAGCCTAGGGCCTCTTTTCATCTAAATCTGGCCCTGCCCCTCCCCCCCACTGCCTGCCCCCAGATAACTCCCCCGCTATTTTGACCCCCGCAGATCTGCCCCTCCCCCCATGATGAAGAATTCCTGGAATGAGATGTTGCTGAATGTGTTGATTCTTGCGAAACTCTCGCTTCCCTTTTCCAGCTTTTCTCAGAAGTTTTCTCCCCCTCCGCCTGCCTAGCAACCAGAGACGTCATGGAAATGTTTTTTTCCCTATTGGTTGAGCTTGGCCAATCCCCAGCTCGCTTTGGATTATTACGCTGTGGATCGTCCCGATGCGCCTCTTTCTTTCGCCTGGGACGTTTCAGGAGAGCGCAGCTGCAGGCAGAGGTTTCGGGACAGAGGATGGCTCTGCGCTCTGCGCCCCTGTGGCTCCTGGTGTTGGAGGTGGTCGCTCTGCAGCCCATGTGCCTCGGTGAGTCCCTTCCAAGAGTCCGTGGAAAGACACTCTGGAAAGAGTGCAGAGAAGAGCAACAGAGATGATTAGGGGGATGGAGGCTATATATATATATATATATATATATATATATATATATATATATATATATATATATATATATATATATATATATATATATATATATGCATATTCTTTCTAGCCAGGTTTTACCTACGTAAGCTAGGTTGTTCTGCAGCTCTGACAACCTAGCTTACGTAGGTAAAACCTGGCTAGAAAGAATATGCACATAAAAGCCTACGAAAAACAGAAAAAGACATATATATATATATATATATATATATATATATATATATATATATATATATATATATATATATATATATATATATATATATATATATATACACCAACGTAAACCAAGATATTATGCAGCCCTAGTTCAGTGAAATCACAATTCACTAGTTTCTGGGCTTTTCTGGGTAGAGAAATACACATAAAACCTATGAAAAAGAAAGAAAAACAAATATTGTCACTTTACCGGGAGGATACATGAGATGAGGGTGTGGCTAACTGATGAGGCCTTATAAGGCCGAAATAGATCTATCTTAGTCTCCCAATGGGCAGCAAAGGGTCTGCTGGCTGCCAGAAGAAGAAAAAAAAGGCCAGAAACTAGTGAATTGTGATTTCACTGAACTAGGGCTGCATAATATCTTGGTTTACATAGGTAGAACCTGGCTAAAGAGAAATACATACATACATATATACATACATACATACATACATACATACATACTTACGTATGCCACCAAGAAAGGCACCAGGTCTTATTTTGGGGGGATGTCTTCCACTGATTCACCTCACAGAGGTGACACCAACAGCTCTGCCTAGCAGGAACCTGTTGCTGGCCCACTTCTTCTGCAGCTACTGGCTGCCCCTCACGCATGGGGCCCCCAGCCTCTGTTTCACCATCAGAGGCCTTCAGGAAAGGCCTCTGCAGCCAATAAAAGAGCTCCGGATTGACGTGTGCAAACTGATTTCCAAATGCCTGACATGCGATCATGTGATCTGGGGGTGGGGGGTGGGGGTGGTGTGGCAATCATTAACTTCAAAGAAATTGACGTGGCAATCATAACTTCTAAGTAATATTAGGGAACTCCCATCTTTTAAATTTTTAAATTTTTTTTAATTCGTGAGTTTATAAATTGGGTGTTTTAATCTGTGTTTCGGCCGAAATATTTAATAATTTTAAGGGATTTTTTAATATTTGTATTATCTGTATTTTATCTTGGCTGTTCACCGCCCTGAGTCCTTCAGGAGTAGGGCGGTATAGAAATTTGATTAATAAACAAACAAACAAACAAATAAATAAATAAAGGGAAACTGGCCTGGAATGGGAGAGTGACACAGATCCTGCCGACCCTTCTGCATTTGTGCCTTCATACTGACAGTCACATTCAGCAACAGAAGGCAAGGATTCACACCTTAATCAGAACACATCTGGAAGGGACCCTGGAGGTCTTCTAGTCCAGCCCCCTGCTCAAGCAGGAGACCCTATACCGGTGGTGGAATTCAATTTTTTTTACTACCGGTTCTGTGGGCGTGGCTTGGTGAGTGTGGCTTGGTGGGTGTGGCAGGGGAAGGATACTACAAAATCACCTTTCCCTCCCCACTCCTGGGGGAAGGATATTCCAAAATCTCCATTCCCACCCCACTCCTGGGGCCAGCCAGAGGTGGTATTTGCCGGTTCTCCAAACTACTCCAAATTTCTGCCACCGGTTCTCCAGAACCTGTCAGAACTTGCTGAATTTCACCCCAGCCCTATACCATTTTTTTTTTAATGATTTATATGCCGCCCTTCTCCGGAGACTCAGTGCGGCTTACAATGCGCTATGCAATAGCCTTCATACTTTTGTATATTTATACAAAGTCAGCTTATTGCCCCCACAACTGGGTCCTCAATTTACCTACCTTAGAAAGGATGGAAGGCTGAGTCAACCTTGAGCCTTGGTGAGATTCGAACTTGCAGTAATTGCAGGCAGCTGGTTAATAACAGGGTGCATTAGACCAGTGTACTATCAAGGCCCTTGATAGTAATATCAAGTACTATCACTGTACTATCAAGGCTCAGACAGGTGGCTGTCCAATTTTTTCTTAAAATCCTCCAGTGATGAAGAACCCACAACTTCCGAAGGTAAATTGTTCCACTGGTTAATAGTCCTCACTGCTAGGCAGTTTCTCCTTAATTCCAGGTTGCTTCCCTCCTTGAATAGTTTCCATCCGTTGTTTCTCATCTTGCCTTCTGGTGCTTTGGAAAATAAGTTGACCCCCCCCTTCCTCTTTCTGGCAGCCCCTCAAATACTGGAATACTATCATGTCACCCCTAATTCTTCTTTTCTCTAGATTAACCATACCAATTCCTGCAACGGTTCTTCATATGTTTTCAAGGTGGTAGAGGTGGAGGTGCTTTTTGATGGCGCCACCAGCTTCGAAGCCCAGAGACTTTCCTACGAAAGAATAAAATAGAATAGAATTTTTTATTGGCCAAGTGTGATTGGACACACAAGGAATTTGTCTTTGGTGCATATGCTGTCAATGTACATATAGAAAAAATAAAATATATTCATCAAGAATCATAAGATACAACACTTAGTGATAGTCATAGGATACTAATAAGCAATCAAATCATACTAGGAAACAATGACAACAATATAAGTTGTAAAGATACAAGCAACATGGATATAACCATAAGTGGGAAGAGATAGGTACTAGGAAGGATGAGATGATTAATAGTAGTGCAGACTTAGTAAATAGTTTGACAGTGTTGAGGGAATTATTTGTTTAGCAGAGTGATGGCGTTCGGGAAAAAACTGTTCTTGTGTCTAGTTGTTCTGGTGTGCAGTGCTCTGTAGCGTCGTTTTGAGGATAGGATGTACAAGTTGTGAATTGGGGGCTACCTTGGAGGCCCTTGCCGTGGGAAGACTTCAGCCAATGTCAACCAGTTGACCTACCTTAGAGGGTTGTCGTGAGAGGAATGAAAAAATATTTCTTCTGCAGAGATAGAATTTAATCAAGGATTCTTAGCTTGCAAAGAGACAGACCTGCATCTTATCGGCATCAGAGGAGAGACATAAATAAACATGATAATGAAATCTTTTAAGAAAGTAAACATGTTCAACAGATCCCTGCCAAACATGGATTGTGTCTGTGTGTTTCTGTTTCCATGCGTGTCCATCCAGTAGCTTGTGCGTGAATCTCTTGTTTGAACAAGAGGCTCCATCTTAAACTAACCAGGCTCTGAGAGCAGACAAAGTTACTCCTTGCTATGAACCCAGACAGAAAAGAGAGGATCTGAAAGTGAGGCTCACCCAGTGGTAAAATCTAAAATTTGTTATTACCGGTTCTGTGGGCGTGGCTTGGTGGGGGGTAATGTGACTGGGTGGGCGTGGCCATTTTTTTTTTAACTTTTAAAACCATTTTTTCTACAACCTCTTCAGCGAGGTTGTGCCTCTGAAGAGGTTGTAGAAAAAATGCTTTTAAAAGCCTTTGACGATCCCAGCTGAGCTGCACGATCATCAGAGGCTTTTTTTTTTTTTTACTTTTAAAAGCATTTTTTCGGCCGAAGAGGTTGTAGAAAAAATGCTTTTAAAACAAGAGATGGGGCAGGGATTTTTGCTACCGGTTCTCCGAACCACCCGCTTCCATCGGGCAATCCCATCCCGACCGGGAGCATTTCACCCCTGGGCTCACCCTACAGACCGACAATTTCCAGAGATCACCAGCAATTGGAGGGTCCCCCTAATGTCCTTGGCCTTCTTCATCGGTAGAAATACAGAGCCATGAAAGGAAGGCCGAAGCTCCCTCCCCTTCTCGACAGCCATGGCCTTATTCTCACTCTGTACATGCTCAGTGGAAGGCTGATCACAGCAGGAGATGGTTCAAGCCTTGGGGGAAAAAAACCCCATTACCTCTTACTCCTACTTTGCTCAGCACGGGAAGTGTAAAAGCACCATCATTAATCCTTTATCATTTGTCCGTCATAATAACAACGATCATAACCTGAAGAGGAATTTATTATTTTCAGGCGAAGGATTCCCCAGAAGAGCCACTGAAACCAATCTCAGTTCCTTGCAGGAAAACTATCGAGTTGTGAAGCTTTCTGAAGATTCAGGTCTTTGCAGGAGAATAAAAGGAAAGAGGGAATCTATTAATGCATTTTTCTGCATTTTGCACCCCTGACCTTTTTCTATAGAAAGATGCGTCTTCGCCTTGGAGGTCCCCCAAGTGCCTTTGAGCGTTTTCATCCAGAGCGAAGATCATTTGGGGGTTTCTGATCTCCGCCTGATCCCACAGCTGCGAGGGGGCAGTGTGGGGTCTGAAAGGGACCCCCTCCCCAGGGCCGGATTTTCCTATAGGCTAACTAGGTTTCAGCCTAGGGCCTCAAGATCAAGAGGGGCCTACATTCAAATTGTTAGCAAAATTAAAATTATACTTTCACTATAGGTGAAAGGGCCTCATAAGTGGAATAGCCTAGGGCCTCTTTTCATCTAAATCTGGCCCTGCCCCTCCCCCCCACTGCCTGCCCCCAGATAACTCCCCCGCTATTTTGACCCCCGCAAATCTGCCCCTCCCCCCGCAGATCTGCCCCTCCCCCCATGATCTGCACCTCCCCCCATGATGATGAAGAATTCCTGGAATGAGATGTTGCTGAATGTGTTGATTCTTGCGAAACTCTCGCTTCCCTTTTCCAGCTTTTCTCAGAAGTTTTCTCCCCCTCCGCCTGCCTAGCAACCAGAGACGTCATGGAAATGTTTTTTTCCCTATTGGTTGAGCTTGGCCAATCCCTGGCTCGCTTTGGATTATTACGCTATGGATCGTCCCGATGCGCCTCTTTCTTTCGCCTGGGACGTTTCAGGAGGGCGCAGCTGCAGGCGGAGGTTTCGGGACAGAGGATGGCTCTGCGCTCTGCGCCCCTGTGGCTCCTGGTGTTGGAGGTGGTCGCTCTGCAGGACATGTGCCTCGGTGAGTCCCTTCCAAGAGTCCCTGGAAAGAGTGCAGAGAAGAGCAACAGAGAAGATTGGGGGCCTGGAGGATAAAACATATGAAGAGCGTTTGCAGGAACTGGGTATGTCTAGTTTAATGAAAAGAAGGAGCAGGGAAGACATGATAGCAGTCTTCCAATATCTCAGGGACTGCCACAAAGAAGAGGGAGTCAAGCTATTCTCCAAAGCCCCTGAGGGCAGGACAAGAAGCAATGGGTGGAAACTAATCAAGGAGAGAAGCAACCTAGAACTAAGGAGAAGTTTCCTGACAGTTAGAACAATTAATCAGTGGAACAACTTGCCTCCAGAAGTTGTGAATGCTCCAACACTGGAAGTTTTAAAAAGGAGGTTGGTCAACCATTTGTCTGAAGTGGTGTAGGATTTCCTGTCTAGGGTTGGACTAGAAGACCTCCAAGGTCCCTTCCAACTCTGTTATTCTATTCTATTCTATTCTATTCTATTCTATTCTATTCTATTCTATTCCATTCCATTCCATTCCATTCCCTTTCAAGATGTAAGGGGCTCAACCCCCTTTTCTGCTGGTGGGAATCCATCCGTCCATCCGTCTGCGTGCCTGTCTGCCTCGCTGTCTGCCTGCTGGTCTTCTGTCTGCCTGTCTGTCTCTCTCCCTCTTTGCTGCTGCTCTCTCGCCTACTCCCGATCTCCCCGAGCCATTTTAGGAGCAGGACAAGATGGCCACTCCAGATGTCAGTCAAGTTTACCTGCCCAATTCTTTCTGTCCCACCGTGGAGGTTGTGGGATGGCAATGCTCGGATGCGACCACCTCAACTCGCAAACTTCCTGGCTTCATGTGCAACTCCCACCCTCACCACTAGGGGCACTTCTACCATTAATAAGGCATAACCATAGTCGCCCCCACTTGGACAAAAAAAGGATAAAAGTTTTTTCTTCCTGGTGGGGAAAAAATCCCACCAAGGATTCTCTTTTTAAAAAATTTCTAAGTGTTATTAAAGTTGATTATAAGATACAATGCAAATAGAAACAAGAGATAGAGAAAAAGGAGGAGTGCAAAAGATAAGAAAAAAAAAAGACCTGACATTTTTCAGTACAGCAGAGTACAAGAAAAGTTGCAATCTCAGCCTTTTGCATTACATTTCTAATTATTTCAGACCAGTTCTGCAACAGCAAAGTCAAGCTAATACAGATAGTCCTCGACTTAACAATGTTTCATTTAGTGACCGTTCAAAGTTACATTGGTACTGAAAAAAGTGATGTATGATCATTTTTCAGTCTTATGACCAGTGGTGGGTTGCTCCCGGTTCTCACCGATTCGCAAGAACCGGTAGTAAAAAAATTTAATAGTTCGGAGAACCGGTAATAAGATTGGCTGGCCATGCCCGCAAACCAGTTCCCTTACGCTTACCCCACCCACTCTCAATCTATTGCTGCCTCCTGAGTCCCAGCTGATGGCTAGAGGGAAAAAAACTGTTTAAACTCTTGCCACGGGGCTTCAAAGGGCCACCCTATAGCTGATCAGTGTTAAAAGAAAACAAATGAGTAGACCGGTGCCTGCAAAAATAGAAAAAACAGCCCCTTTCAGCTTCAGCATAGGTTAATTAGCACAAGTTGATTAGATTGGCCTCCCGACTCTCAGCTGATTTGCTCTCAGCTGTTTTGCGTAGGGCTCTGCTGCTAGCTGCAAAGAGTGCTGGATCAGATTTTTTCCCCCTAGCTATGCTGAAAAAACGAAACTGAAAGTAAAGCAGGTTCTTTGCGGCAACGTGATAAAATGAGGCAGAGAGAGATTTATTTTTCCTCACCAAAAAAGGTAGGTGCAAAACTGCAAACAATGGGAAATTTAGGGCAAAAGAGGAGAGTTCAAGATTTTAAAATACAAAAGAAAAAAAGCTCTATTTAACTAGGGAATTATAATAATTGAGATAATTATTACAATAATTAATTGTATATTGTGTTGAAAGCAGAAATGGTTAAGTTTTGGTTTGGAGGAATATATGGGGAAAATTATTTGGTTTATTATTATTGGTAAATATAATTAATGGATTTGTAAGAAATTGGATTGCATGGAAATAATTGGAATATTCATGTTCATATTGATTAATATACAAAAAGGTAGTTATATAACTAATTGATTTATATTAAAATGTTGAATTTGTATTAAACAACTGTAATATTACATAATTAACCAATGTGAGGATGGATATAAAAATAGATGACAATGGGAAGGGGTATAATATAGAATAGAAGGGAAAAATTGAATTTGATTAAGATTAGAGATGAGGATGAAGGGTAATATTGGTTTTTTACAAAAATAGATGCGGAATAAATATGGCAAAAAGGAAATATAGAAATTGTAAATTTAATTGAAATGACTAAACACTCTTTAAATTTGTGAACCAGCCAAATACTCTGTTCAAAGAAAATATATTGTATGTTTGTATGTGTGTTTCTAATTATTGCTATTTATTCATATTTGTTCTCTTTTATTCTTTAAAGTTTAACAATTCATTCTTTATCTTAATATCTTTATATTTGTTTGGGGTTGGCTTTCTTCCTTTCATCTTTTTTATTGTACAGCAATCTTTCTCCTCAAACCTACCACCTCTCTCTTTTCTTTCCTTCTTACTTTCTCTTCCCCCCCTCTTCTTCTCCTTCCTACTTCCTCTTCCTTTCTCCTTCTCCTCCTTTTTTCCTTCCTCTCTTACCCTCACTCCTACTCTAATTTCCCTTCCCTTCCTTCATCCCTCTCTACTCAGAGGGCTGAAAAAGTTATTTTTGACTGGTCCTCGTACTTTTGACCAGTCCTCGAACTTACGACTGTCCTCACATTTTACGTTTTTGCCCTATCTTGTCACCATGGTGAAGAGAAGCAGTTGTGAAATGAGTGACACGGTTGTTAAGAATGCTGCAATGGGCATAAATCATGACCAGTCATAAGTGTGAAGACCACATGGGTTTGAGGTCCTGGGCAGCTGGCAACATGAAGTGGAGAGTGAGGGTTATTTATACCTTTCTTAGGCCTTGCCCTTGAGCTTCCTGTTCCTGTGCAAGAATATGTATCCTATTGCCTGTTGTCAGACTCCCATGGAGCCATGTGGGATCATGTTTATCTGAATCAAGTTTGGTTGAACTATGCTAGGTGATGCAATGTTCTTAGAAACCTGGTGGAGCAGTGGACTAAAGTGCTGTTAAATAGCACTTAGCTGCCAGCTGCCTGCAATTACTGCAAGTTCGAATCTCACCAGGCTCAAGGTTGACTCAGCCTTCCATCCTTCCGAGGTAGGTAAAATGAGGACCCGGATTGTGTGGGCAATAAGGTGACTTTGTATAAAAAAGAACACCGCTTAGGGGGGGCCAAAAGCCCTACTAAGCAGGTATATACAAAAGTATGAAGGCTATTGCTTAATGCATTATAAGCTGCCCTGAGTCTCTGGAGAAGGGCAGCATATAAATCGATCCAATAAACAATAATAATAGAAGATGTTGCAATGCAGTGAGCTCTGCTGCTAGTTAATCCTATTACCGTATGTCCTGGAAGGTCATGTCTTAATCCCATCACCCGGGAGCTGAAGTTCTTTTGTCTTGTAGATAGGATGGCCCAGTCTTTCTTAATGGGCACCAAATATCTGCTGGGAGCAAGGAGCTAAAGCTCTGAGTTTCTATCTTTAGAAACATGTTTCTCCTTTAGGGAAATAACTGTAAATGGACAGTTGGGGTGACCAGGTTGGGTTTCCTGCTGCTTTTGAGCTTCTGGGGTGGACCCCCTTTTCTCCTTGTGGGGCCACTTCAGCCTCCATGGGGCAGAGAATGAGCAATCTGGACTATTGTAAAGCTCTCTACATGGGGCTCCCCTTGAGGTGCACTCGGAGGCTCCAACTGGCGCAGAGTGTGGCCGCGTAGGTGGTTATGGGAGCAACGTGGAGCTCCCATGTAACACCTCTCCTGCGCGAGCTGCACTGGCTCCCGGTGGTCTTCCGAGTGCGCTTCAAGGTTCTGGTTACCACCTTTAAAGTGCTCCATGGCTTAGGACCTGGTTATCTATGGGACCGCCTGCTACCACCAATAGCCTCCCACCGACCAGTACGCTCCCATAGAGAGGGGCTCCTCCGGGTGCTGTCGGCCAAACAATGTCGACTGGCGGCCCCTAGGGGGAGAGCCTTCTCTGTGGGGGCACCTACGATCTGGAATGAGCTCCCCCCGGAGATACGGAGGATCCCGGATCTGCGCACCTTCCGTCGCGCGCTTAAAACGTTTTTATTTCATCAAGCTGGCCTGGCCTAAATCTTCTCCTTTTTTAAATTTAAATTTTAAATATAAATTTTAATTTGTTTAATTATGGGGTCTTTTAAAATTCAGCCAAATTATTTAATTCGTTTTAATTTATTTTAAATTTTGTATCTCTGTGTTTTATCTTCTGGCTGTTCACCGCCCTGAGTCCTTCGGGAGAAGGGCGGTATAGAAATTTAATAAAATAAAATAATAAATAATAAATAATCCAGGAAATGGTTTGAGGGAGGCCTTGCTAGAAGGGAAGGCACAAATATTTGCTTTATCCTTGGCCCTATTTTCCGTTCCCTCCCTTCATCACCCCCAATTTCTCTGCCCTCCTACCCTTCACACCCCACTCCCAAAGCTGCTTCTTTGCCTCTTAGTTGTTTCATTGTTCCACCTTCTGCCTCCTCTTTCTATTCCATCAGCCCCCCTTTCCTTTCCCCTTCTTCCTCTGCCCCCCAGGTCTCTTCTTGCTCCCCAAACCCTCAGATTGGGACCTGTTGTGCTCCATCGGATCTGGGTTCCTCAGCTGAAGCCCCTTCACTCTATCCTTTGGGTTTCTTCCAGGCTCCTCCTTGCACTCCCTGAAGCATTTCATCACCTGCACCTCGGAACCCAGTCAGGGGCAACCCCACTATTTTGTTCTGGGGTATGTAGACGATCAGGTCTATGTTCACTATGACAGCAACAGCCAGAGGTTGCAGCCCCGAGCCTCCTGGGTGGAGAAGATAATGAAGGAGAATCTCCAGCTTTGGGACAGAGAGACCCAGAACGTACGTAATTATGAGGACCTGAGCAGATCAAAACTGGAGTTTCTGCGTACTGGCTACAATCACAGCAAAGGTGAGTGATGGATCGGCTGGCTCTTTCTGCCCCATATTCCCTCTCACGAAATGCTTCTACACTTTTAAAAAAGTCTTTTCAACATACTGTTGTATATTAGGCAGATGTATTAACCTCTAAGCCACAGGTCCTCCTCACTTTGTCAGCTTGTACCAGGGGAGTACAAGGGTTTTCTTGTACCAGGGAGAGTACAAGAGTAAATGGGTTTTCTATCGAAGCAACCTGGTCTGCCCAAATATGGGAAGGAGCATACTGTTTCCTTTCGCCTTTCAGCCCCAATCCAGGAGCCCAGGCTGTCGCTTTCATGACAAACTATTTTGTATTAAATTTATATTTACTGACAAAGAAATAAAGGGAGACTAGTATAGATCTATTTCAAGCTATTTAGCTCTCATCAGCTAGCCATACCCTTCTGGGATTGGAACCTGGGCTTGCTTGCATATTAGGCACATGAATACAGCTATCATGTCCTCTCTGGTCCTTCTTTTCTCTAGACTAGCCAAACCCAAATCCTGCAACCTTTCTTCATATGTTTTAGTCTCCGGGCCTTTAATCGTTTTAGTTGCTCTTCTTTGCACTTTTTCCAAAGTCTCAACATATTTTTTGTAATGTGGTGACCAAAACTGAATGCAGTAACCCAGGCCTTGCTCCTCCTCTCCTCTTTTGTTGGAGTTGACTGAGTTGTGGGCTGTCTTTTTGAAGCCCCCTTGAGATGTCCCTCTCTCTTTTCCTGATTTTTGCCTGAATTTGGGGACAACACCCAGATTCTCTTTGAGGCCATGAGTTTCTTGGGCCCTGTTGCCACTTTAGGATCCCTTTTTCCACCACCCAGTGGTGGGTTGCTACCGGTTCTCCCCAGTTCTTGCGAACCGGTAGTGGAAATTTTGAGTAGTTCAGAGAACCGGTAAATAGCACCTCTGCCTGGCCCTGCCCCCAATCTATTTGCTGCCTCCCAAGTCCCAGCTGATCAGCTAGAAGGAAAAAGTCAGGGCTCACTTGACAAAGAAGAGGGGAAAAAAACCAAGACACCTTAGCTTTAAATTGAAAAGCCAAGAAGCCTCACAACTGATTGGCTAGAACCGATCTGCTCCTTGTAAACCGCTCGGTGGTGGTAGATTGGTAATTGAGTCCAAGCTGCCTGAAAGTGGTTTCCGACGCTCTCAGTGGTGGCAGAGTGGCAAAAAACTGTTTAAACTCTTGCCGCGGCCCTTCAAAGGACCGCCCTAGAGCTGATCAGCGGTAAAAGGCAGTGTGGTGGTAGACCAGTGCACTCCAAAAACAAATGGGTAGACCGGAATGCTCCAAAAACAAATGGGTAGACTGGTATGGCTCTGCAAGCAGTTAAAAGCCTGGTAGACCAGTGCCTCTGCTAAATCCTAAAGAATTGTTTGTCAGATGACCATCAAACCATGCCCACAAAATAAGTCACGCCCACAGAACCAGTAGTAAAAAATTTTAGAACCCACCCCTGCCACCACCCCTCTACCCCCAAGTTTCCCCAACAAAGGAGTGGCAGAGAGAAAAATGGAGGAGGCTCCATCCCTTCATTTCTTCTGCAACTCCATTTTTCTCCCCCTTGGGATCCTCCACTGCCTTTTCTAATCCTGGGAAGTTGAAAGGAGAATGTCTGAGCTGCCCTGATGAAGTTCAGGGGTTTAACCCAGGGGGCTACACATTGAGTGAGAGAAGAATGAGGACAATAGTGTGGGGGTGGGAATTGCTAAGAAGGAAATCAGGGTGTCAGTGCTTCACTACTGTCACAAAGTCTCTGTGGGGTGGGACGGGGTGTCTCTCTCTCCTGAGGACTCACGAAACCATCTGCCTATCCCTCTTTCAGGCTTTCACACACTGCAGTGGATGTATGGCTGTGAGCTCTGGGGTGATGGAAGCAAAGAAGGGTTTTTACAGTATGGCTACGATGGGAGGACCTTCATCACCTTCGACAAGGAGACCCTCACCTGGGTGGCTCACCAGCCCCTGGCTCAGATCATCAAGATGAAATGGGATGATACTCCAGGATCTAATCAGGAATGGAAGTTCTACCTGGAGAAAGACTGCATTCAGAGGCTGCAGAAGCACCTGTTCTATGGGAAGAAGATGCTGCTGAGGACAGGTGAGCATCTGGATCCAGAACCGGTTCGGTGACATCATATTGTCATGGCTACAGGCTCAGGAGAACCGGGCCGAACCAGGAGGAACCCACCACTGGGCAGACTTCACTCGCTCCATCCCTCACACTTCCCATTGCCGGCTGAAGTCCTTCCCTGCCCCCCTCTTTCCTACAGCGGGGTGAGGGGCTGCTTTCTGATGGGGAAGCAGCTCCCTGCCCCACTGTCTTTGTCACTGACATTTGACAGGAGTCCTTCTCCCTTTCTGCCCCACTTTTCTCCCTCCTTCCCTTCCTTTCAATGGCTCGCTGGCTGCCAACATTGTGCTGTTGTCCCCAATTCGGGTCTGAGCCTGGTGCTGAGGATGGATGCCAGACAGGAGGTGCAGATTTTTTTATTGCTTTTTATTGGAGTACCTCAAGGAAAAGGGCTCCTGGCTAAAATGTCAAGAACCTAGAACAAAGGATTAAAAAAGCTTTCACTAAAGGAGAAGGCGGGACTAGGCAGGATAATAAGAAATATCATCTGAAGCATCAACTAGTGCAGCTAAAGGACTATCAAGGGAACAACATCCCTGTCATAGGGAGCGGGACCTTCCAAATCAAGTTTAAAAAGTTTGTCGTGCTGTTGAAAGTAACCATGGTAGATGGTGCCTTGCCAAGCCTGCTTGGCTTGGACTGGTTCGCATCCCTGGGCATGGGGGTGACCAGCATCTACACCATCCAGGACAACAGCACTGACGAGCTGGTCGGGGAGTTTGCAGATGTATTCAATGGGGGTTTGGGCAAGTATGCAGGAATGCCCATCTCTTTTAGCCTAGACCCAAAAATCGCCCCTATCTGGATGAAGCCACAAAAGGTCCCTTTCGCTCTCCGGCCCAAAATTGACAGCAAATTAGACAAGTTAATTGGCTGGCGGTTTTAGAGCTGGTAGACCATGCTAAGTGGGAGACCCCTATAGTCACACTGATAAAATCTGATGGCTCAGTCCGTATCTGCATGGACTACAAATGTACAATAAACAAGGTGCTTCAGCAGAGCGCCTAACCCCTACCAGTCGTACAACATTTGTTACATTCTTTAGGAAAGTTTAGGAAACTTTCACCAAACTCAACCTAGCACAAGCATATCAGCAATTGCGGTGGACGATGCCACCGCAAAGGCACAGACTATTGTGACCCATCAAAGTGCCTTTAAATGCCGCTGTTTGTAATTTGGTGTCAACGTAGCACCAGGACTTTTTCAAAGCATAATGGAATGATTATTACAGGGCATTCCAGGGGTAGTGCCCTACTTCGATGATGTCCTGGTGTCCACGGCCAATAAGAAAGAGCTCCTCAATTGACTGAGGATAGTTCTTAGTTGGTTTCGAGAGGCTGGACTTAAAGTAAAAAAGGAAAAGTGCCGGATTGCAATGCCAAGGGATATTTAATTGACAGCTCAGGCATACACCCCACAAAAAGTAAGGTCAAGGCTATGAAAGCAGCCCCAACACCCCAAAATCAAATACAGCTCCAGGCATTCCTGGGTTTGTTAAACTTTTATAGCATTTTTCTGCTGCAGAAGGCGACAGTAGCTGAGCTGCTACACTGGCTGCTGGATAAGAGGGCAAAATGGACTTGGGGCCAGAAGGAAGCTGCCATATTTGCTGTAGTCAAAAAACTTTTGCCTTCCGATAGCATTTTAATACAATATAATGAGACTCTACCCCTCATTCTAACATGTGACACTTCCCCATTTGGCATCGGGGCTGGCCTCAACCACTGAATGCTTAACGGGACTGAGGCCCCGATTACCTTTTACTCCAGGACTCTATAGGCAGCCGAGTGGAACTACAGCCAGCTGGACAGAGAGGCGCTGGCTGCAGTGGTGGGGGTCAAGCGGTTCCACGAATACATCTTTGAACTAATAACCGGCCACAAACCGCTCCTGGGCCTGTTGGCTGGGGACTGCCCCACCCTGACCATTTTATCACCGCAAATGATGAGATGAATCATCATTCTAACCTGCTAATCCACCGGCCGGGCAAGTCCCTGGGCCACACAGACACCCTCAGTCAGTGCCCGTTACCAGAGCTCTTAGAAGACTCCACTCCCGTCGTACCCATACTTCTTATTGAGGAAGTTGCATCCAGCCCTATTACATTGGCCAAGATAGCGAGACATTCTACCAAAGATAAAACTTTAGCACAAGTTCTGAACTGGGTGTGGAGGGGGTGGCCAAAGAGGGCAGTAGGGGGTGACCTACAGCTGTTTGATGCACGGCAGCATGTATTATCGGCCCAAAAAGGTTGTATACTGTGGGGGGACCCGGGTAATTGTACCCCCAAAATTAAGGAAGCCAGTGCTAGAGGCTTTACACGTGGGGCATCTTGGAATCATCAGGATGAAGGCACTGGCCAGGAGCTATGTTTGTTGGCCTAATATGGATGAGGAAATTGCTGAATGGATTGCTACCTGCACACCTTGTCAGGAGTCCAGACCAGCACCATCCTCTGCCCTGGCACACAAATGGGAAATGCCAAAAGCACCCTGGTCAAGAGTGCACATTGATTTTGCTGGACCAGTCCAAGGCCAGACATTTCTAATAATTGTGGACGCTTATTCAAAGTGGCTTGAGATAATACTTATGACCTCTAAAACGGCAGAGGCAGTCATTAAAGTATTACAGAGACTTTTCTCCACCCATGGCCTACCAGACGTTCTGGTCTCAGACAATGGCCCTAAATTCACAGCCCCTCTATTCAAAATGTTCTTGGCGGAACAGGGAATCAGACATGCCCTGGTCGCACCATTCCATCTGGCCAGCAATGGTCAAGTGGAGAGGATGATGCAATCCATAAAAGAAGCCCTATGAAGGATGGGCTCAGGAGATTGGCAGGCCAAAATTGACAAATTCCTCCTAGTCCAGCACATTACCCCTAGCGCAACAACAAACAGAAGCCCATCAGCATTTTTAATGAGTTGCTGGCTACAATCACAATTAGACTGGCTATACCCCAACTATACTGCCAAAGCACCCAGCGATTTGACTAGCCAACTCCGGTCATTCAGCGTAGGGGACATGGTGTATGCCCACAACTACACCAGGGGTGCTCTCTGGATCCCTGCCAAGGTGATAGGAATCACAGAGCCCCACTCATACAGATTGGAACTAGAGGACAGTAGGCTATGGAGAAGGCATATAGACCAACTCCGGGGCCGACTAGGAACCTCAGTTCTAAGGCAACCAGAAATAGCTTTGACCAAGGAAACCCAAGACCCTATACAAACTAGCAAACAACCCGAAACTCCACCTACAGTAGACTCAAACTTTCAAACTGTCCCCCCCCCCCCCAATGATCTGAAAGGACCCCTCTGGCTTTCTTTGCACCCTGTTAGTTGTTCCTCCAGTCTTCATTGGCACTGGGACTCCTAGGGCGGTGGCCTTTCTGCCTTACAGCCACTTGCTGACAAACCAGTGAAGGGGCAGGCGCGGGGCACTCCAAGGACAGAAAAGCTCACTTTCTGCCTCTACCTTTTGCAATGGTATGGGCTGAAGCCAAGTACCTCCTGAACCACCCCTCCCCCATGTGTATCTTCTGTTCATTTGAAAGTTGCTGGGGAATGATGGAGAAAGCTCAGCTTTCACTCCCAGAACTATAGAGAGCAAAATCTGGAGAATATGAAGTTTTGTCTCCTTTGGGGGGCAATATAAAACATGACAGTTCTCCAGTTCCAGGTAGGCTGAAACCTCTCTTTCGTTATGGTTGAGGTGGAGCCAGTTCCTCCCCATCCAGATCTTCACAGTCTCAGTCTGGCTAGAGGATGAGGAAGAGACAGAGGGCGATGAGGAAGTTGTTCTGGGGGTGGCGGGAGATCAACCACGGCCAGGTTCCTGGAGGCATTGCATGGCTGCCAGCAGTTCAGGGAGGCAAGGAAATGCCGGGACATTAAATTGCTCCCATGCCCAGTTGACTCATTCCACACCAAGCCGGCTGTGCCCAATCATACGCACCCATCCATCTGCTTCCACCTGCCCACACCAACCTATCTGCACCTACTTAGGTGCGCCGAATCATCTGACCCGACCCAGCCACACCCACTATTTTCACACCCACCCGGTTATGCCCATTGAGCTGCTGCCTCATTCCTCTCCCTGCCCTGGGAGGACTGTCTCTCTTTTCCCTTGGCATCACTCTCTCTGCCCCCCCCCCCCCCCCCCCCGCTTTGAGAGAGACAATCATTTTTCCAAATTGTCCAGTGTGAGATCCCAAAAGGCTCCATGCCTTTGCTTCGATTCTGGTTCTCCCTATCTTGATATTGTGGTTGTGTCCTGTGGAAAGAGGCCTGGAACAGCTTACAATTTGAGGAAGTGGAAGTGAAATTTCCTTAGAGCCACAATTTGCTGCAAATTTTAGGCTGAGTCACTAAAAATCAAGAATCATTGTGCTTGAATATTATCCAGATTGGGAGCATTTGTAAAACTCTTGGAGATGCTGCAATTGTGGCATGTTGAATCGCTAAATTAAAACTAAGTAATAGGAAACTTTCAAGTTTCTCATCCACCTTTCAAGCTCTGGAGGGGCTCAGAGATCATTCTTTTCTGCAGACTCCCCAGTGGTGACAGTGAGCAGCAGGACGGAGACTGAGGATGGGATGGAAACACATGTCTGCCGAATCGACGGCTTCTACCCCAAGGCAATTGATGCTTCCTGGACAAGGGATGGGAAGGTCTGGCTGCAGGACACCTTCCATGGGACTGTGGTCCCCAATGCGGATGGGACCTACCACTATTGGCTCAGCATCCAGATCGATCCCAATGACAGTGACCACTACCAATGCCATGTAGAGCACGACAGTTTGCAGGAGCCTCTGGACGTGGCCCCGAAGGGTAAGAGACTGCAGGGAGGGAAAGGCTGAGCTCTTTTTCTTTTTCTTTTTGTAATTTTTTTTTATTTTTTTCCAACATAAACATAAAAAAGAAAATTTTTTCATGAACGAAGTCTTGGTCCGGTCACAAACGGGTACATTAATTTAACAAATGAGAACAAAGAATTTTAACATAAATTCCAACGTCTTAATAAATCTTTCTATTATCTCATCATACATCCTAATCTCCTACTAAGGCAGAGCTCATTTTTATATGCAATTATAAATTCAATTATAAATCAAAATTTATTTTATTTATTTATTTATTTATTTTATTTCTATACCGCCCTTCTCCCGAAGGACTCAGGGGGTGTACAGCCTAATTAAAAACACAAAGACAGACAATATTTAAAAATAATTAAAATTATTAAATAATAGGCCCAATTTATAAAACCCCAAATTTAAAATCCCATTTTTAAAAACCCAATTAAAATCTTTATCTTGATAGCCCAGCCTGGCGGAACAACATGGTTTTGAGGGCACAGCGAAATACACGGAGATCAGAGATTTTACAAATTTCTGGGGGGAGTTCATTCCAAATGGCAGCGGCTCCCACAGAGAAGGCCCTTCCCCTGGGTGTCGCCAGCTGACATAATTTGGCTGATGGCACCCTGAGGAGACCCTCTCTGTGGGAGCGGACTGGCCGGTGAGAGGCTACTGGTGGCAGAAGACGGTCTCGAAGGTATCCAGGTCCAATGCCATGGAGCGCTTTAAAGGTGGTAACCAACACCTTGAATTGCACCCGGAAGACCACTGGGAGCCAGTGCAGCTCACGCAGGAGGGGTGTCACGTGGGCACAACGAGTTGCGCCCATAACCACCCGCGTGGCCGCATTCTGGACCAGTTGGAGCCCCCGGATGCTTTTCAAGGGGAGCCCCATGTAGAGAGCATTGCTGTAGTCCAGTTGAGAGGTGACAAGGACGTGAGTGACTGTGCACAAGGCGTTGCGGTCCAGAAAGGGCCGCAACTGGTGGATCAGACGAACCTGATAAAAAAAATTCAATACCGCTTTATTTAAATTTTTTATCCCTTGCTCCTTTTAGCAACAACATTAAATACAAAGACAACCTATTCTATTAATCTATAAATTTACCTTACAATTTTATCCACAAATCTTAAATTCCAAATGTATACAACTCAATTTTTATTTCAATTTATTAATCAAAATTTCTTTCTATTTTTCTCGTTTTCTAAACCCAGTTCATCCTATCATGTTCTTAAACTTTTACACAGAGATCTCAAAATTTACCATTTCATTTTAATTATCACCCAACATTTTCTTTTTCACCCCTTATTAATAATTATTCTTCAATATATTCTCCTCATTCTCCTCTATTACTCCACCTATTATTTGGCTGATTTCCAGCATAGCATATTTTGGCTGAGTTTTCAGCATATTCTCCTCCATAACTCCCCCTTTTATTTGGCTGATTACCAGCATTTTCCATTGTTTTTGCTGATTTCCAGCATGGTTTCTTTTGGCTGATTAACAGCATTCTCCTCCTTAACTCCACCTATTATTTGGCTGATTTCCAGCATTTCATTATTTGGCTGATTTCTCAGCAAATTCTCCTCCATTAACTTCAACTTCTATTCTGCTAACTTATTAAAAAATTCTTTTTCCATATATTGTCTACTAATCCACTGTTTCCAACTGTTCTCTTCCAGGGTGTATCCCCATTTATTTCTTAATATTAATCATTTCCAACATGTGTTAAATGCAATCACAATTATAACTTCCATCTGTGTACCTTAGTACATCATCTAAAATCATTAACAATTGATCATCATTATCATCCACCACTTTGTTATCAAATTAAAACTAAAACTTGTTACAAGTTATGCTTTTATGAACATATCACTTTTAGTCACCTTAACTTCCCACTTCTATTTTTATTATGTTTCTATCTTTAATTACCATAAACACGTCTTGTTTTTATTTAAAGCTCATTTAAATTTTGAACCATTTAAACAATTAAACATTCAAACATTGCTATCTAATTTATCTATTTTGCTTCTTCGTTCCCTTATCTGTCCATATGTATTTCAATTCAAAGTCAATACTTCCACGCTTAAAACTCTGCATGTCCTTTTAAATTCTATTATAAAGTCTATTTCCAGTAAAACATCAGCTTCTCCACTTCTGATCTTGCGCCAAGCCTTTTATTGCTACGCCAGTCAGTTAAAAGTTTATTAGTCATTGTATTTCTTCTTTCTTTGTAAAGTCATTAAACGACAGAATAGGAATCTCCAAAGTTCAAAAAGTCATAGTTTTTTCCCCCAAAGTAATCCACAATATGTATCAAAACAAGTTGGTTCTTTTCAAGAAAAAACAAGTTTCTGCAATCAACACTTTCACTTGGTCACAGCTTAAATCGCCATTTTGAAACATTTGTGTAGCAATCCGTTTGATCTCTTTGTCTGGCTTTTAAAGGTGGCAAGTCCTTAATTCGCTTTTCTCTTTTCAAGTTCATTTCGGTTTTAGCAAGAAGGTTCAAATATCCAGCTCTATTTAATTAATAAGCAGTTCCCTCCAATCAATCAGTGGTGGAATAAAGTTCTTAAAGGGTTTAAAACTTCTTTCCTTTTTTTTTTTCAAAATCTTCAAGCCCCTCAGATCTTCAGCCGCTAGGTAAGGCTGGGGGTCTTATTTATAAATATCCTCATTAATGCGTTGTTTCTCGCCTGGACTGGTGTCACTCACCCAGCTCCGAAGCACGTCATCCTTTCTTCCTTCCTCCTGCACTTTGCTTGTCCCGATTTGTCTCAGTCTTGAGGCAGCCGCCATGGCTGCCGTCCCCCACTGCTGATTTAGAGGATTGCCTCCGGCCTCCGAGGAACTTGCCTGTTCCTCTCGGCCACCGAAGAGGTTCCTCTCTTTCCCCTGTCCCTTCAGGACAGGGTAGGTCCTCAGACCTGTCAGCGGCAGTTAGCCAGTCGGGGTTTTGGCAGGGCTCATCAGAGCCCTGCCATTTCCCCAACTGCATCCCCGCGCCGCCAAACCGGAAAATCAGGAAGAATCTGTAGCCCTTTTCTGACTGCCAAATTTTATTAACATGTGTCAAATTCAGCTGACTTCATGAAATGCACAGAGTAGCTGGACTGATGTATCAGTAGTCAGATCTAAGCACCCCGCCAGCCGGATCCGAGCCCCAGGCCTTGAGTTTGACACCCCTGCTTTACGTTATAAAATGTGAATATAAGAAATTAAGAAAAAAGACAGCATACAGACCAGTGGTGGGTTCCTCCCGGTTCAGTCCGGTTCGGCCGAGCCGGTAGCGGTGACGATATGACATCACCAAACCGGTTCTCCCCCCCAGCCCTCCCACCTCCCCACCCCCCCCATGTTATTCTTACCTTTTATTTGGTCCCACCCTCAATCTATTGCTGCCTCCTGAGTCCTAG
The DNA here is from genome assembly GCA_022577455.1 of Arizona elegans. Taxonomy (NCBI): domain Eukaryota; kingdom Metazoa; phylum Chordata; class Lepidosauria; order Squamata; family Colubridae; genus Arizona; species Arizona elegans. The sequence goes on from JAKOOJ010000012.1 coordinate 19,365,452, forward strand.
ATGATGACTAGAGGGAAAAAAACTGTTTAAACTCTTGCCGCGGGGCTTCAAAGGGCCATCCTACAGCTGATCAGTGTTAAAAGCAAACAAATGAGTCGGGTCCTAAGTGCGAGGACTGGTCGTAAGTGTAAGGACCTTCCAGAAATGACTCTGACCAGATAGCCACGCCCACCTAGTCACATGACCTCCAAGCCACACCCACAAAATAAGCCACGCCCACAGAACTGGTAGTGAAAATATTTAGAACCCTCCCCTGATACAGACCTGCCCAATTCCATCCAGAGTCATGACATATTGGGGTAGCTTGTAAAAAGATCAAAGACATGTTCATTATTTCATGAATTTTGTTTATATTATGGTGTTGCTGACGTTTTTGTTTCTATAAACTGCCGAGAGTCACAAGATTGCAAATTGCTTTTGAGCTGAAATGCTAAAGATGAACATCAGCTACTTTCATGCTGGACTGGTGTTTTTGAGGAAGGCAGCTTCACGAGAACACCTCTAACAATGATCAGCAAGGCATTTGCATGTCACCCTGAGAGGGACATGAGCAGGGGTGAAATCCAGCAGGTTCTAACAGGTTCTGGAGAACTGGTAGCGGATATTTTGAGTACTTTGGAGAACCAGCAAATACCATTTCTGGTTGACCCCAAAGTGGGGTGAGAATGGAGATTTTGCAGTATCCTTCCCCTGGAGTGGGGTGGGAAGCCACGCCCACATTAGGGAAAAATTTTGGATTTCACCCCTGGACATGAGCTCTTCATCCTTTTAATTGGGGGGGATTTCCAATCCTTTGACTGTGTTATGTCCCCTAATTAGAATGATTGTTTTGGGTTCTCCTTCAATTATCTGCTCTTTCTCCCAATTCAGCTCCAAAGTCCAACAAAGGGTTCATCATTGGCTTCATTGTGGCTGGTTTTGCCCTGGCATGTGTGATTGTTGGGACTTTGATACTCTTCAGTAAGTATCCTTATTTACAATACTGTAATTTTTATTTATTTATTTATTTATTTTTCAGATTTCTATACCGCCCTTCTCCTTTCGGACTCAGGGCGGTGAACAGCCAAATATAAAACATTCGTACACAAAAGTTAAAATAAATTTAAAATAATTAAATAAAATTTGGCCCATAATTTAAAACATTTCAATTAAAATCAATATCAAATTTTAAAACCAACCATAAAATCAGGACAGCCTGGCTAACTGAAAAAAAAATACGTTTTAAGGGCCCGACGAAAAGTCCGGAGGTCTGGGATCACTCGTATCTCTGGGGGTAGATTATTCCAGAGGGTAGGTGCCGACCACAGAGAAGGCTCTCCCCTTGGGGGTCGCCAGCCGACATTGTCTGGCTGACGACACCCTGAGGAGGCCCTCTCTGTGGGAGCGAACTGGCCAGTGGGAGACACTTTCCTGAGCTTCCTTCTGTCCTATTTTCCCAGCCCTCTTGGGGAGCATCTGATATCTCGGCCTCTTGCTGAGTCTTCAATCTTGACTTGGCTGAGTGACGTTGGGACTGTCCCGTCTTCTGAGTTGGGAAGAGGCATCCCAGCTCTGTCCCTTTCAAAGGCTTTGATCAAAGATCCGCAGAGAAGGATTTCCATGGAAACCTTCCTCTCCTCCCAGTTGCTGTTGCTGCTGCTGCTGCTTCCCCCAATTCCCCGCCATCCATCTCAGAGGCAGCAGGTCCCTCTTGGGGCAAATCAGGTGGTATGCTTGTAGTCTGTGATTGTTAATAATAGTCTGAGGGGAGGTTGTGTCTAAACAACTGCTAAACTCTCTCCTGGGGTTTTTTTCTGCAGAGGGAGGGATTAGATGATCTCTGGTGGAATTGGATTATTCTTAGTGAACTGCCCCTGGAAATACGTAAGATCTCCGACCTCCGGGTGTTTCGCTGCGCACGGAAGACCCTGTTGTTCCACCAGGCCGGACTATCAACATAATAGTTTTAAATTGGGGTATTTAAATTTTTGGGGGTTTTAAATCTGAGCCAATTTATTTAATTATTTTAAATTTTAATTGCTGTTTTGTCTGTGTTTTTAAATAGGCTGTACACCGCCCTGAGTCCTTCGGGAGAAGGGCGGTATAGAAATAAAATTATTATTATTATTATTATTATTATTATTATTATTATTATTATTATTATTATTATTATTATTATTATTATTATTTTTGTCCTTACAGAGAAATGTCAAACTAAGTACCACGTATCAAGAAGAGTACCAAGTGAGTGATTCGTCCTCTTTATATGTAATCCCCAACTGAGGCAGCATCAGTTGAAGACTTGTATATGTATATTTGTGTATGTCCAAGCACAAAAGCAGGTCGTGGAGGTGCAGAGTTGTGCTATCTCCCTCTCCCTCTGAAGAACTAGGCTAGGGAAGATTGTCCCTCCCCACCCCCCTTTTCATAACAGCCAGGCTGTTCTTGGGAGTGGAAACCCCAAGGAGAAGCATCTGCGGCAAGGAATCCTCAAGAAGGTGAGAAGACCCAGCTGCGTGGAAAGATACTTCTGATTGAGAAGCTCTCTAACAATATGACAAGAGTTCAAAGGGACCTTTTAGTCCAGTGATGGCAAACCTTTTCGGGACCAAGTGCCCAAACCGGAATGCGCGTGCATGTGCGTGCAAGTGTGAAGCCAGAGCACCGGAAACCTGAAGACCAGCTGGTCGGCGTGGGCATGCCTGTTTTTTGGCTGGTTTCCAGGACGATTTCCAGCTGGTTTCAGGCTTTATTTCGGGCCTGAAAACAGCCCGGATAAGGCCCGGAAATAGCCTGGTTTTTGGCCGGATTCAGGCCATTTTTCAGCACTCTGACATCCGTGATGATCAGGTAGCTGGCATGAATGTGCGCGCCGGAAACCAGAAGAGCAGCTGGCGATGGTGCGCGTGCCCACAAAGAGGGCCCTGCATGCCACTGGTTCGCCATCACAGTTCTAGTCCAACCCCCTGCTCAAGCAGATGATCCTATACTATTCCAGAGAAATGGCTGTCCAGTAACCCACAACCTTTCCACTAATTACGTGCTCTCACTGTCAGAAAATTTCTCCTTAGTGGATCTGTCTTCAAAATTTAAATTTTTTAAATTTTAAATTTTTTTTAATTCGTGATTTTATAAATTGGGTGTTTTAATCTGTGTTTCGGCCAAAATATTTAATAATTTTAAGGGATTTTTAATATTTGTATTATCTGTATTTTATCTTGGCTGTTCACCGCCCTGAGTCCTTCGGGATTAGGGCGGTATAGAAATTTGATTAATAAATAAATAATAAATAAATAAATGAGTTTTCATATGTTACTTCTTGTTTTGCCCTCAGGTACTTTGGAGGATAGATTGACTCCCTCTTCTCTTTGACGGCCCCTCAAATATTGGAAGACGGGTATCTTGTCACCCCTAGTTCTTCTCTTCATTAGACTAGACCAGGGGTGTCAAACGTGTGTCGTCACGTCAACGTCATGTGATGTATTGCAAGTTTGGGGGGGAGAGAGAGAGAGAGAGAGAGAGAGGGAGAGGGAGAGGGTTGGAATCAGATCTGTATTTTTCTATCTCCTCCCTCTAGCCAAGAAACTGACCTTCTGGCTTTCTTTTCTTTTTTTTCCTCCAGCAGGTGACAAAGGATCTGCCAGTTTATGCCCGAGTAAGTCAGAAGGAACTGTTCTTGAGTGAGCAGAAGTGTTCTAGCTCTTAAGAAGGCTTTTGGGGGGGGGTTTGAAAACGGTTTGAAAAGGGGTAGGCCCTACATTTTTTTACTACTGGTTCTGTGGGTGTGGCTTATTTTGTGGGCACGGCTTGGTGGTGGTGGGGTAATGTGACTGGGTGGGCGTGGCCAACTTTTTTTTTTTTTTTAACTTTTAAAAGCATTTTTTCTATAACCTTAAGAGATTGCAGAAAAAAATGCTTTTAGAAGCCTCTGACGATCCGGCAACTCAGCTGGGATCGCCAGAGGCTATTAAAGGCATTTTTTTCTATAACCTCTTCAGCTGAAAAAGTTGTAGAAAAAATGCTTTTAGAAGCCTCTGACGATCCCAGCTGAGCCATGCGATCATCAGAGGCTTTTTTTTTTTTACTTTTAAAAGCAGGCTGGCTTTTAAGTCATTATTTAATTTTTGTCATTCACATTTCATTTTGTCCCTCCTTTTGCATCCTATTTTTAATGATTCTATTCCATCATTTCTTCAATATTGTGTAACTTTTGTTCTGCGGTGAGTTGGCTGTGGTAATTGTCTCATGGTGAGTTGGCCATGGCAACTTGGCTGCAGTGAGTTGGCTGTGGTGAGTTGTCCTAGACCAGGGGTCAGCAACCTGCGGCTCTGGAGCCGCATGTGGCTCTTTCACCCCTCTGCTGCAGCTCCCTGTCACTCAAAATATGCATCACAACCGCCAATGTGCGACACCTGCCGGCACGCGATCTATTGAGCTTTTCAACCCCTGGTAGGCCAACCATGGATAAATCCAGGAAAAGAAAAGTTCCAGAAGAAAACAGAACATTTAATTCAACTACATATGCTAGTTTTGTGGCCACTCAAGAAATAGTTAGGCACGGGAAGGGTTTTGTGGCTCCGGGTGTTTTCTTTTCTGTGGGAAACGGGTCCAAATGGGTCTTTGAGTGTTTAAGGTTGCAGATCCCTGGCCTAGACCCTTCTTGAGGCTGCTGTTTCTGCTCCTTCCCTGGGATGATCTTTGCTGATCCCTCAGCCTGGGCGGTGGGATTCCTCCTCTGGGCTCCCTCCCAAACTGACCCTGCCTGCTTTTTCCCTCCTCTTTTCAGCCTGAGTGGACAGTCCCAGCATGAGGAGAGAGGAGAGAAGTTGGGATCGACCTTCTTCTGAATTAGGCCGGACTCTCAGGAGGAGCCTTTCAGGACCTTCCACAATATGCTTGAACCAGGATATATTTTTTGGACATTCATCATTGCTTTTATCATTGAAATAAATAACATTTTTATTCTGAATGAGGATCAGAGCAGAATAGGAAATGTTGTGTGTTTATAATTGTGGAATGAAAAAGATTCAAATTGGGTTTAATAGATATAATTTGCAATAATTATGTGGTCTTTTGTGACAACCTTTATTTTTTTATTTTTTTTTTAAACAAACTTTATTAAATTATCAAACAATTATAAAAACAATTAAAACCATAATAAAATATTCATATACATAGATCATATCTTATATTTGACATTTCATTTCTATTCTTTTACATATCTATATATATTCTTCTCCTCTACACATTTTATAATTCATAACCTAGTCCCACATTCATCCTCATGATGGTGAAGTCATTGTTGGTATTTATATGAAATAAGCATGGAAATACTCTACCAATTATCAATTCTTAATTTAAAACTCACTATTAGAGAAAAAAAAGTAAAATTTAATACTCATCAAGATTATCTTTGTACTTTACTAAGTACATCCTTATCCACTTTCTTTTCGCTTAATCCAATCATACCACTTGTCCCATACCTTAAAATACTTTGAGCTTTCCTTATCCTTTAATTTTAGTGTTAGTTGATCTGATTCCGCACATGCATATATTGTTTGTATTATCTGTTGGTCGGTTGGCAAATGATCCGTCTTCCAAATTTGTGCAATTGCTATTCTGGCCGCCGTAATTATATGATGTATCAAATATGTCATTTCTTTTCTAATATTTTGTTTATATATTCCTAATAAAAAAATCTCTGGGTCTAATTCTATTTCTTCTCCTGTAATTTGTGATATCCAAATTCTAATTTTCCCCCAGTATGCCTTGATTTTGGGACATAGCCACCATACATGATAAAAAGTTCCTTGGGTCTGTTTACATTTCCAACATTTCGGGTCCAAATTAGGGTACATTTGTGCTAGTCTCGAGGGGGCAAGGTACCACCTATACCACATCTTGTATTGGTTTTCCTTGTAAGTTACTGATTTCGTTATTCTAATGTTGTTTTCCCAAATCCTTTCCCACTCTTCTAGTTGAATATTTTTACCTATGTTTCTAGTCCAGGCAATCATTTGGCCTTTAATTATATTCTCATTTAAGTCAATTTCTAGTAAATATTTATATATTTTGGATATTAATTTCCCTTCTTTCATTTCCAAAAATTTATCAAGCCTATTAGGGTTTACATCTATTCCTCCTTCGTCCCTGTCTTTCCTATACCTATTTTGTACTTAAAGGTAGGGCCACCAGTCCAATTCTATTCCCACATCTCTGAAGTCCTGGCATGTTCTTAATAGTCCATTTGAGTCTAGTAGGTCCCTATACCGTATAATTCTATGAAGAGATATAGTATTGGGGTGCATAGACGCCTCCACTGTGGAAAGCCACCCGGGAACCTTCGTATAGCATTTTTCTTTATTTCCAACCAAGTGCCAATTAATGCTCTCCTAATTATATGATTGTTAAAGTGTTGGTATCTTTTAATGGACTTTTGCTAATTGGGCAGATGAGGTTGTAGAGATGAGTGTTTAGAGAATTGATTGAGGAATGGGATGAAGAGGATTTATTATTATTATTATTATTGGTTAATCTTTAGTGAGATTCACAGCCTTTGAGGCTGGTTAATAGCTCAGCAGCTCGAGTCCTAACCAAGGACCTAGGAACTGTTAAGGTATCGTCGGAGGATGTAAGCTGTTCCGAGTAAGGTGGTTTTTTTGTAGAGTCAAAATGTTCAAGTCCGGCAATTTTAGAATTTCTAAATAGCGGGGTAGCCCTTTGGGTATTGCTCCAAGGGCTCCAATTACTATTATTATTATTATTATTATTATTATTATTATTATTATTATCAAGCTTCTATGCTGTCCTTCTCACCAAGGCAACTCTAGGCAGCTTACAGTCATATAATAAAAACACAATATAAAACATTTAAAAAACAAATAATAACCATAGATCTAAAATTCAGTTAAGATTTACTTGGTTTTACTTTAAGGAAATATTGATAAGTTGTTTATCCTGATCATACTTGTGCGGAATGAAAGAGGAGTTTACCTCTCTTTTCTCTTCTTGTTTTCTTTGTATCAGTGGTATTAGTTTTATCTGTATAATATAATCTTGAACAAAATCATTATTAAAAAAGTGTGAATTCTGAAATGTCTGCTATTAAAGCAGTTCATGTTTTTTTTAAAAAAAATATTAATTATTGCAGTGTGAATTGACCATATGTTTGATCATCCAAACTTTAACAAATAATCAATGTACCAAGTCAGCCACTGAATTTTTCCAGGTTGCCATTTATGGATTTTCACAATTTAGAAAAATGGGACGCGAGTTCGATTGTGCAGCCAGGCTGCTTCCTTGCAGAGTTGACCATCTCCTGATTCCAATGTCTGAAAGAAAAACCAGAACTTTCCAAATGGCCAGCAGGATTCAATCTGGTCCAGTGGTGAAATCCAAATTTTTTTTACTACCGGTTCTGTGGGCATGGCTTGGTGGGCATGGCATGGCTTGGTGGGTGTGGCAGGGGAAGGATACTGCAAAATCCCCATTCCCTTCCCACTCCTGGGGGAAGGATATTGCAAACTCTCCATTCCCACCCCACTCTGGGGCCAGCCAGAGGTGGGCCGGTTCTCCAAACTACTCAAAATTTCTGCTACCGGTTCTCCAAACTACTCAAAATTTCTGCTACCAGTTCTCGAAACTACTCAAAATTTCCGCTACCAGTTCTCGAAACTACTCAAAATTTCCGCTACCGGTTCTCCAAACTACTCAAAATTTCTGCTACCGGTTCTCCAAACTACTCAAAATTTCCGCTGACCTTTCTGATCGAGAAGCTCAGTGTCTTAGCCACTGAGCCACCTAGTCAGCAATTGGAAAGCTCCTCTAATGGCCCCGGCTTTCTTCATCGGTGGAAATACAGACCCAGATCCAGTGGTGAAATCCAATTTTTTTTTACTAGCGGTTCTGTGGGCGTGGCTTGGTGGGCATGGTGTGGCTTGGTGGGCGTGGTGGGGGAAGGATACTGCAAAAGCTCCATTCCCACCCCACTCCTGGGGGAAGACTATTGCAAAATCTCCATTCCCACCCCACTCCAGGGGAAGGATACTGCAAAATCCCCCTTCCCTCCCCACTCCTGGGGGAAAGATATTGCAAAATGTCCATTCCCATCCCACTCTGGATGGCTACGGACATCCGAACTACTCAAAATTTCCGCTACTGGTTCTCCAGAACCTGTCAGAACCTGCTAGATTTCACCCCCGCCCAGATCCCTCCTCTTCCCCACAGGCATGGCCTAATTCTCATTCTGTACATTCTGTACTGGAAGGCTGACTACAGCAGGAGATGATTCAAGCCCTGAAAAAAAAAAAACCACTGGCTCTAACTCATATTTTGCTTATTACGGGAAGTATAAAAGCATCATCATCAATTCCATAAAAAGGCAAGCAGCCTTCACTCCGAAGTTCCCCCAAACGGCTTTGGGCGTTTTCATCTAGAGCAAAGATCATTCGGGGTTGCTGACCTCCGGCACCTGATCCTCACCTGATCCTCAACTGTGAGGTCTGGGCAGGATGTGAAAGGGACACACACACACCCCTGCAAACAGATAACTCTCCGACTCTTTTGCCCCCCGCAGTTCTTTTGACCCCCTCCCCCATGACAAGGAATTCCTGCAATGAGATGTTCTTGAATGCTGACCCAGATGAAACTTTCACTTCCCTTTTCCAGCGCTTTTCACAAGTTTTGCCCGATTGTCTGCCTAGCAACAGAGACATCCTGGAAATGTTTTTTTTTCCCCCTTACTGGTTGAGCTTGGCCAATCGCCAGCTAGCTCTGGATTGTTGCCCTGTTGATCAATGGGGGTGCCTCTTTCTTTGCCTGAGACTTCAGGGATACAGAGCGCAGGTTGAGGTTTACGGACAGGATGGCTCTGTGCTCTGCGTCCCTCTGGCGTCTAGTATTGGAGGTAGTCATTCTGCAGCAGATGTGCCACAGTGAGTCCCTTCTGGGATGTGAGGGGTTCAGCCTCTTTTTCTGCTGGTGGGAATCCATCCAGAAAATGATCTATCTATCTATCTATCTATCTATCTATCTATCTATCTATCTATCTATCATCTCTCTCTCTCTCTCTCATTTATCTCTCATCTATCTAATCTATCAATCTAGATCAATCTATCAATATCTCTCTATCTATCCCTATCTATCTTTCATCTCTCTCTCCCTTTCACTCTCTCCCTATCTATCATTCATCTCTCTCTCTCTCTAACCCTATCTCTCTATCATTCATCTCTCTCTCTCTCCCTATCTAGCATTCTTCTCTCTCTCTCTATCATTTATCTATCTATCTATATCATTTATCTATCATCTATCTAATCTATCAATCTAGATCAATTTATCTATCATTCATCTCTCTCTATCTAGCCCTATCTATCTATCTATCTATCTATCTATCTATCTATCTAAACTGCATAAACAGTTTAAGGGAAGCAGCAAAAGGTCCCGCTAATTATGCCAAAACCACCACCATACACCAAGAAAAGGATGAGAGTTCTGAGGCCTTCTTGACTAGACTAGTAGAATTCTATAAGATCCATACTGGGATAAACATAGAAGATCCAGCAAATAGATACCTGTTAAATGAACGATTTATCAGTCGGAGTGCAATGGACATCAGGAGAAAACTGCAGAAATTGGAAGGAGCTCTAGGGAAGAATACCAGTGAACTCCTAGAAGTGGCCAAAAAGGTCTACCTGAATAGAGATAGAGAGGAGGAGAAAAAGCGAGATATTAAAGAAAGAAAGAAAACTGAAATGTTAGCTTTGGCCCTGGGAGGAGTTACCTTAGGACCCAACCAATGTACCATCTGTAAAGAAGAAGGACATTGGCAAAGAGAGTGCCCCCGTAGAAGGACAGAATCAAGAGGAGTATCCTACGGGCGTGGACAGCCTGTGTTTAGAGGAAGAAGTTTTAGAGGAACTCCGAGAGGAACGTTAGAGGAAGAAGAGGTGCTGACAGGCGACAACCCAGCCAGCCATAACAGAATGAGGAGGTGATTGGCCTAGCCAAACTGGAGTGAGATGACTGAAGAGGCCAGGGCCCCATGGACCCACCCCCGGAGCCCATGATGGATTTATGGGTGGGAGGACATCAAGTCTGCATGCTGATCGATATCGGAGCCAGTCGATCAGTCCTGAATAAACCAGTGGCCCCCTTGTCAACTAAGAAAGTCAGCGTTCAAGGAGTGTCAGGCACAGCTGCCACACACAGCCTCCTGAAACCTGTCAAATGCAAGGTCGGGAATGGCCTAGTGGAGCACCAATTTTTGTATATGCCTGAATGTCCTGTCCCACTATTAGGAAGGGATCTACTTTTTAAAATGAGAGCTGCCATTTCCTTCAACGAGAATGGACAATACCTGACAGTGTCACACCCAGTAGATGAGATTTGGCGACTGATGTTAATGCAAGACACAACCCCCAAAAGTAATTGGGAGGAATTTAATGTTCCCACCCTGTGGGCAGAGGACAATCCCCCCGGAGTAGCTAAATTCCCCTCTCCTGTGGAAGTTAAATTGAAATTGGGATACAAGCCCATCACAGTGACCCAGTATTACTTCCCTCAAGAGGCTGCCAAAGCCATTCAAATTTTAATTGACAAATACTTAGTTGCAGGGATACTAAGGGAAACTCAGTCCCCCTGGAATACAGCTATTCTGCCCATTCGGAAACCAGATGGGGGGTGGAGACAGGTACAAGATCTAAGGCCCGTAAATAATGCAGTGGTCACGCTCCATGCGACCGTCCCGAACCCCTACATTTTGCTGGGAACCGTTCCTCACACAGCCGCATGGTTCTCAGTCATAGACCTGAAAGACGCTTTCTTCACTATACCCTTACACCCTGATAGTCAAGACTTGTTTGCCTTTGAGTGGAAAGACTCTAAACTGCGTAGACATTGTCAGTATACCTGGACAAGATTACCCCAAGGCATTAAGAATTCTCCTACCCTTTTTGGGCACGCCTTGGCTTTGGACTTGCAGTACTTCCAACCTGTTCAGGAAGGGGACTGTCTCCTCCAGTATGTAGATGATGTGTTAGTAACAGGAACCACTCAGGAGAACTGTTTCCAAAATACCCAGACCCTCCTTGAGTTACTGAGAGATTGTGGGTACAGAGCTTCAAGGAAGAAGGCTCAATTAGTAAAAAAAGAAGTTACATATTTGGGATACATTCTGTCTCAGGGACAGAGGAATTTGGGCCTACCTCGTAAACAGGCAATTTTGCAACTGCCCCCGCCGAAAAATCGGAAAGAACTGCAGGGCATTCTGGGAGTCATGGGTTTTTGCCACTTATGGATTCCCAATTTTGCCTTATTTGCCAAACCCCTGTATGCATCAACCTGTGGAGCAGAAACAGACCCTTTTGAATGGGGCAAGGAACAAGTAAATTCATTAAGTCATTTAAAAGAAGCACTTGTATCCTCTCTAGCGTTAGGATTGCCGGATCTTTCCAAGCCCTTCTGTCTTTATGTAGATGTTTGCCATAATGTAGCATTAGGGTTGTTGACTCAGCAGCAAGGGTCATGGGAATGGCCGGTGGCCTATTTGTCTAAACAGCTAGACTGCCCTGCCCAAGGCTGGCCACACTGCCTTAAAATTCTGGCCGCTGTAGCAGAACTTATGAAAGACACCAACAAACTGACTTTCACCTCTGAAGTAGCAGTCTTCACATCCCATGCATTGCAAACCATTCTGGGAAATAAAGGACACTTGTGGATAAGTAATCAGAGGCTTCATAAGTACCAAGAACTGTTGTTAGAAAACCCCCAGATAAGCCTTCACCAATGTGCAACTATCAATCCTGCCACTCTTATGCCTTTACCCGATGCATCCCTTCCGTTACATGACTGCCTACATGTACTAGACCAGTGTTTCTCAACCTTGGTAGCTTGAAGATGGGTGGACTTCAACTCCCAGAATCCCCCAGCCAGCAGCGCTGGCTGGTGGATTCTGGGAGTTGAAGTCCACCCATCTTCAAGCTTCCAAGGTTGAGAAACACTGTACTAGACCGTCAGTATTCCTGTAGACCAGACCTAACGGACACACCTCTTCCATATGCCCAACTTATTTGGTTTACTGATGGCTCCAGCTTTATGGAAGATGGTGCTCGTTATGCAGGGTATGCTATAGTTAGCCAACACGCAGTCATTGAAAGTGTTCCTCTTCCAGTGGGTACCAGTACCCAAGCAGCTGAGTTATGGGGACTCATCCGAGCATTAGAGTTATCCACAGACAAGACTATTAATGTGTACACAGACAGTAAATATGCCTTTTTGACTATTCAAGCACATGCAGCCATTTACAAGCAAATGGGCTTCACTGATTCTGCAGGCAAACTAATCCAACATGCCCCTCTCATTAAAAGATTGATCTTTGCTGCACAATATCCTAAATCCTTAGCTGTCATCCATTGTCCAGGTCATCAGAAGGCAGACACTCTCGTTGCACAGGGCAATCGATTTGCTGATAGAGAGGCCAAATTGGCAGCACACCGTCCCCCAGATAAAAAGGATTACTATCTTTACCTAGCACAAGAAATAGAATCATACATTGAAAGATCGCATCCCACCTATACTCATGTGGAGAGGGACAAGGCTGAAGGAGATCTAAAAGCCACTCTTGTAAAGGATGGTATACCCTTCCAGACAATCGCCTAGTGGTACCAGTTTCACTTGCCTGGCTGTTAATATCAGAGGCACATCAGACCTCATATATTGGCAAGACTGCTTTAGCCCAACAGTTGCAAGCAACGTTCTACATACCTAACTTGCAGAGCCTGGTTGCCAAAGTAACTTCTCAATGTCCTACGTGTGTGCAAGTGAATGCTAAGCAAGGACCGCATTTACCACCAGGACAGCAGCCCATCTCTTACTTGCCCATGGACTACTTAGTTGTGGACTTTACTGACATGCCCAAATGCAATGGTTATAAAGCCAATGGTTATAAAGGCTTCAATAGTCCCTGAAAAAGATAGTAGAAACAAAGCACCAGTATCTCCAATACAAGGAGATTTTTATAAGGCATTCCAATGGCTGGGAAAAAGCCGCCTCCCCATTGCCAGCCCAATAGCCAATGTCCATCAGAAGTGTACCTTGGTCCTAGAATGAACTTTAGGGATGTAAAACTAACCAAAGATCTTTTTCTTTCTGCACACCACTCAGTTCACCGTAAGGTCACTTTCTCACTACCACCAACTGCCACTATCACAAGATGGGGAGGATGGAAGGGGTCCTGGAATGTATCCAAGGAAAGATGCCCCAGTCTGTTCCAGCCCTCTCGCTTCCCTATCTGGCTTTCCATTAGGTCCAGCACAGGTTTTTGTATCCTCTTTCCCCCTGGGAATACTACCTACCGGTATCTTTTTGAAGGCCCAATCCTCAGAGATAAGCAAAAGGACCCTTCACTAGAAGTCCCATTACAGCCGCTTGCTGGAATGTTTGTGGTGGGGATTTTGGGGGTCTGGACTAATGAAAAGAACCATCGGACCCATGCTTTCCCCATGAACATAGGCGTGTGTGTAGGGGAAAAAGGAGTTTTCTTCTTCTGCGGGAAGGATGCGTATTTATGTTTGCCAACAAATTGGACCGGAACATGCACACTAATACACCTTTTTCCTAAAATAGGTGTTGTCAGTGGAGAACATACCATCCCTGCTCTTCTCATGGGGCATGTTCAGAAACGGGCACCAATCCTAGTCCCACTATTAGTAATCATGGGGATAGGAACTGCAGTTGGAACAGATATAGATGGAATGACACACTCAGTAATACAGTTTCAGCAATTATCAGAGGAGTTCCAAGAAAGCCTGAACCAAATTGCTGGAACCCTGGTAGAAGTCCAAGACCAGATAGATTCATTGGCAGCAGTGGTCCTACAAAATCGACATGCCTTAGACCTCCTAACTGCAGAGAGAGGAAGTATGTGTGTATTTCTGGGAGAAGACTGTTGTTTCTATATGAATAAATCAGGAGTGGTCAGAGAAATTGCCAAGGAATTGCAGGATAGGGCATCCAAGATAGGTCAGATGTTACAAACAACGGACATGTGGTTTTCTTGGGTACCTGGATCCGGGTGGATTAAACAAATGTTATTCTTGTTGATATGTGCTGTGGCAGGCCTAGCTTTTATTCCTTGTGCAATCCCTGTGCTGAAACAGCTATCTATCAGAGCAGTGAAAGAGATACAGACTGCAAAGGAATTAGTTTTGACAGAGCGCTTTCTTGAAGATAAAAACTCTGAAACAGACACATATGTAGAAATGGAGTCTGGAAAAGAATGGAGGGAGTACCTCCAAGGATTAAGAGAGTGAAGATCAAGAAATACCTATCTCTGGCCTAGATTGATCATATTTTGTTAGATATTATATATTAGCCCTGTTTATTAAAAGAAATAGAATGTTATGTAGGGAGTAGTGAAAGTTTCTGCATGGAAAAACTTTCAAAGGGAGGAATAATGTGGATAAAAGAAGGAATCATACAGAGTCAGCTACATGAACTCTAGGAAACCCTCTCTATTCACATTATTATAAGAGAAAAACTGCTTAGCTACATGAACTCTAAAAGACCCTCTCTATTCACATTATTATAAGAGAGAAACATGCTTGTTGGAGATTACATTAAAAACAGCTAAACCCCATTAGTGGTAATAAATCTTCTGATGAGGCCTAGCTGTCATGGAAGGACAGCCAGATGGAATATATCTGAATGGCCTCACTGTAAGATACACAAAAACAGACACAAGAAACAAAGAGTCACTTATTACCTCTTATTACCCAAGGACAGCAGTAAATCTCCCATTAGCAACTACAAGCACTTAAGAAAAAGTTGTGTAGCTAAAATAATCTTATAAAACTAGCAAGTAGTGGTTTAGTAATTAGATGAATATATTATCAAATGTATGTTAATCATATAGGGAAAATCGGATGTATGTTAACCATATGGAAAATGCATGATCTCACCGAATCCTTTGTCTTAGAAATGTATAAAAACAGTTGTATCAGAGCTCTTTCCTTGTTCAAAGTTTCAGGTATAAATCTGACTCTGAACCTTGCGCAATAAAACTGTCTCTGGCTGACCCAGGAATGTTGTTTGGTCCCTTCATTCCACAACACTGTTAAAATACCAGTTTTTTTTTTTAAGGTAAGAAAATCAGACCAAGACAAACCACTTCAGAGTTTTTTCCTCCTTTAATATATCATATAAGTATAAACTAAATGATTCAGTTGAAAAACAAACTGAATTTTTTTAGGGGAAAAAAATAAAAAGCACACAATAATGTAGTTGACTATATGGACATCCAACTCTGTTCTGCAAAAAAGGCCCATTTGGTATTTGGCAAAGCTCTGTTTCCTGTTTTGTACAATAAGAGAGACAACTTACAAGCCTGTTGCAGGATTGTCTACTGAGGAAGATTTTCTCTCTTTTTCTAGAGCTCTGGTGCTTTTGAAGAGGTGGATGTGGGTTTCACACAAGAGGAATGGGCGCTGTTGAATCCCAGCCAGAGGGCCTTCTGTAGGGAAGTTATGCTGGAGGATTTTAGGAATATAGTCGCTCTGGGTAAGGCCCCTCTTTGCTCTGGCTTCCATTCATTGGGAAAGGTGTTTACGAAAGATCCCTTCACTCATTTGCTTCAGGTGGTCAGGACTCCTACCTGCCACCATCTGAATTGGCAGACTCCCTTCAAGCCTTTTTAAATCCGAAAATACAAACTGGGTTAGGCCGTATAGTATTTGTCTGATAGGCAAGGCCTGTTTTCCAGGCTGGCCCACAAAAACCATCCTGAAAGAAGGTGCGATTGGCCATTTCTGTCTCGAAGCCAAAGAAAGCTTCATTTTTGTGTCCATGAAGCAAAGAGAGACCTTCACCTTACCTGGAAGGAAATGGGTTGGTAACACTGTGGGCAGGGGTGGGCTTCAAAAATTTTAGCAAGGGGTTCGGTGAAGAGGTTGTAAAAAAAATGCTTTTAAAAGCCTCTGACGATCCAAGCTGAGTTGCCTGATCGTCAGAAGCATTTAAAAGAAAAAAAAAGCCTCTGACGATCAGGCAACTCAGCTTGGATCGTCAGAGGCATTTAAAAGAAAAAAAAGCCTCTGCCGATTAGGCAATTCAGCTTGGATCGTCAGAGGCTCTTAAAAGCATTTTTTCTAAAACCTCTGAAGAGGTTGTAAAAAAAAATGCTTTTAAAAGCCTCTGACGGGACTTCCGGTTTCCTCGTCTTCGGCGGCGACGGTGCTTTCTTTTAGCACCGCCACCCCCGCCGCTTGTAGAGCCGCTTCCTGACTGCGAAGCGGCTCGAAATCTTCGAAATCCTCAGGATTAAAGAAGAAGAGGCAGCAGGGCACAGGTAGAGCCCCTGCAACCCCCCCAGGGAACTGTTTCTGGGGAGGAAGCAGGCGCGGCTCCCTTACAACCTGCTGAAACTCCGGGCGGCGTGGGACGTCTTCTGCTTTTGCAGAACAAGCCGACCTCAGGAAACCTTTAAAGAGCGAGGAAATAACTCAAATAAACATCCGCAATCCACTTGAACCCTGAAATTTTGAACTGCAAGTATTAGTCCTTTGCTGAACTTTTTTACTGAAGTGAAAGTCTCGGAATGAGTGAAAGTGATTGAAAAAATATGGCGCTCAGTAAATGAATTAGTGGGTGTGGATTGGTGAAGTTATCTTGTCTTGCTACAAAGTTAAAAAGTTGTTACAGAGTTGCTCCGGCTGCAACAGAAATAAGAGGAAAATCTCTCCCTTTTACTTGTCTTTGCTGCATTATAGCTTTGTTTTGAGTAATTCTGGGGGACTTTTTTAGAAGGTATTGTGGAGGTGGCAGAAGAGGCGGACCCTCCCTTTTTAAGAAAGCTAGCTTACGTGGCAGGATGGCTTCAAAAAAGCAGGAAGGCAAAACAGGGGGGGGATCCCCCCCACGTAAGCAGGATACGCAGCCACAAGCCCAAAAAAAAGATTTGGATATGGGAGAATTAAAAGAATTCATCTCAAATATTTTGGATGAGAAATTTCAAGACATGGATGATAAAATAAATAAAATAGATGAAAAAATTCAAAAGTCACAACAGGAAATTATGCAGGAAATGCAGCAGAGCCAAAAGATGGTGACCAAAAAAATAACGGATGTGGCGTCTGGTCTGGCAGGATTTATTATGAAAGTTGAGACAAAAGTGGATGAATTTAAATTAGAAGTTAATGCTAAGATGAAAAATAATGATCATAAATTTCTTGATGTTGATGACAAGATGCAGAGAGTTGAGAATGATATGGTTATGATGCAATTTCGTGCAATGGAATTTGCTATAAGGCTTCAAGGAATTAGAGAAGAGGAGAGACAAGATTTGAGACAGATCTGTGCCGAAGCCCTAGCTGTGATTTTAAAAGTTGAACCTGAGATGGTTTTTTGCAAAATAGATAAAATTTATAGAGTTAACTCGTGGGTGGCCAGACAAAGACAACTGCCTAGAGATGTGGTCATATATTTTACAGACAGAGCAATAAGAAATGACATTTTGCAAAAATCTTTTCTCACTTCTGTGCAAGTGAGCGGATCCAAGATTACAGTCTACAAGGAGCTCCCACCTAAGATGTTGAAATCTAGAAAAGAGTATGGTTTTCTTGTTAAAGAACTGCAGAGTAATCAAATCCCATTTCGTTGGGACGCCCCAACTGGCATAATTTTGAGATATAAGGGAGAGAAACACCGTCTGAATACTGTGGAGAAGGCGGAGCAATTTTATAATGACATCTTTAAAGAAAGAACTCCATCCCCACGCACATCTACAGTTTTGGAGATTAAAGAGAGTGATAAGAAGCAACCTCAAGAATGGCAACAACAATCTAAGCAGGAATTAGCAGAGTTGAAGGGTGCTGAAGGAGGTTTTCTGGATGAGCCTTTGCTGGAACCTTCCCCAATCTCGGAGCTGGCTTGGGCGGCTGAAGTTAAGGATCAGCGTATAACTCGAGCAAAAGCCAAGGAACTTAAAGAAAAGTTACAGCAGGAGAGACAAGACAAGGCTGGGGCTGTGGGAAATGCAGGACAGAGGATCTCAGATGAAATCCTAAGGTTCTGCGCTTCGCTCCAGAAGGAGAACAAGGATGATTAAATGTTTATCTTGGAATGTGAATGGGTTGAATGTAATACAAAAAAGGAAGAAAGTATTTGCATATTTAAAACAACATAATAATGATATAATTTGTTTACAAGAAACGCATATTACAGTTCAAGATCAAAACTATTTGAAAAATTCCAAATTAGGAACACATTTTATATCCTCAACTAACCAAAAAAAGAATGGTGTGGTTATTTATGTAAACAAAAAATTAACAGCCAAACTTATAGAAGCTGATCAAGATGGTAGGTTTGTAGCAATTGAATTACTTTCTGCTAATAGTCAAATTCTTTTGATAGGAATTTATGCTCCTAATCAACAACAGGACTATTTTTATAAAATGCTGCATACTAAAATACTTCAATGGGATTATAGATCTATTTTAATTATGGGAGACTGGAATGGAGTAATTGACTCTAAATTAGATAAAAAGACTTTGGCAAAATCAAGAATTAGATTACCACAGACTTTTTTTGATATGAAAGAAGACCTGGAATTAAAAGATATTTGGAGAATATATAATCCAAAAGAACTGGACTATACTTTCTTTTCTGACAGACATAGATCCTTTTCCAGGATTGATTTTATTTTGTTGTCTGATGACTTACTTGTCAGGACAAAAAGAACAAAGATTCTGCCAAGAACTTTGACTGATCATAGCCCAGTCTGGATAGAAATCGAGACATGTAAGAATGAGAGACGCTCTTGGAGATTAAATGAAAACTTGTTTAGATATGAGAAAAATATAATAGAACTTAAAAAGCATCTGAAAGAGTTTTTTGAAATGAACTTGAATAAAGGCACCCCAATGGAAATTGTGTGGGACGCAAGCAAAGCTTATATGAGAGGGGTGCTTATATATATGAACTCTAAACATAAGCGGATTCGACAAAAGAAAAGACTTGAATTGGAAGCAGAAATAAAGGACAAAGAACAGTTACTTATTAAAAATCCAACAGATGAAAGAATACTTAGTGTTATAAAACTTCTGAAAGACCAATTTCAAATGCTTATAGCGGAACAAGTTGCAACAAACTTACAATATGCGAAGCATAATACATTCTGCAATGCTAATAAACCAGGCAGGTGGTTGGCTTACACATTAAGGAAGAAACAAAGCATACGGACTATTGATAGTGTTGATATTGGGGGGAAAGAAGTTTTTCAACAGAATTTAATAAAAGAAGCTTTTCTTCAATATTACACTAAACTATATGCCAGAGAGGAGGTGCAGAATGGACTTATAGAAAAATATTTGGACAATAAAAGAGTTACAAAAATCACTGAGCAACAAAAGGAAAGAATGGATTATCCCATAACAGAGGAGGAGATAATAGCAGCAATAAAACAATTAAAAACAGCCAAAGCTCCTGGAACGGATGGTCTGACAGCAGTGTATTATAAAACTTTACAGGCAGAAATGGTGGAACAACTCAGAGACTTATTTTGCAACATACAACAAGGGGGAAAAGTACCTCCATCGTGGACTACAGCTTATATTTCTTTGATACCAAAAGAGCAAGCAGGTCCTAAAAAACCGGAGAATTACAGACCAATATCTCTTTTGAATACGGATTATAAAATTTACGCAAAAGTATTAGCCAACAGACTGATGCCAGTAATTCAAAAGGTGATTCATGATGACCAAGCGGGATTTATTGAGGGTAGGCACATGAAGGACAATGTAAGGCAAGTAATAGATTTATTGGAATATCTTGAGAAGAATAAACAGATCCCTGCAGTGCTGGTCTTTCTGGATGCAGAGAAGGCCTTTGATAGAGTGGATTGGAATTTTCTATTAAAGACACTAAAAAAGATGGACTTTGGGGACCAATACATACAGGCGGTTTCAGCAATTTATCAAGAGCAAAAGGCACAGATCATTATCAATGGAAGTTTGACAACAGAGTTTAAAATTGAAAAAGGTACAAGACAGGGATGTCCACTGTCCCCATTGTTGTTCATTTTAACACTAGAAGTCTTGTTAAATACAATAAGGGATTCTAACACATTGAAAGGTATAATGATAAGGCAAGAGGATTACAGAATAAAGGCATTTGCAGACGATCTGGTTGTTACCCTAACACAGCCAATGGAATCGATAATCCAGATGAAGGACATTATACAAGACTTTGGTAAAGTTTCAGGTTTCAGATTGAATCAGAGAAAAACTAAGATGGTAGTTAAAAATATGACACAAGATCGTAAACTGGAGTTAGAAAGGAGGGCAGGTTTTGAGATTGTACCAAAGGTAAAATATCTAGGAGTTCAGGTTGCAGAATCAAATATGAAATTGTTTCAAAATAACTATGAGGCGTTGTGGCGAGAGGTGCAAAAAGATATGGAGACTTGGAAAAAACTGCAGCTGTCTTTACTTGGAAGAATAGCAGCAGTTAAGATGAACATTTTGCCAAGATTTCTTTTTTTGTTTCAAATGATTCCGGTGCTCAAAAATGATAAACAACTAAAAGCATGGCAAACTGGTGTCAACAAATTTGTCTGGAACGAGAAAAAACCAAGAGTAAAAATGAAAATTATGCAAGACATTCCAGAAAGGGGAGGTCTCAAACTTCCAAACCTACAATTATATTATGATGCAACAGCTTTGACTTTAGTAAGTGATTGGTTTGGAGGAAAAAAGACTGGAATATTGAATGCAGAAAGTTTTGATCTGGAATTTGGATGGCACGCTTACTTATTTTATGACAGCAAAGTGGATAAAGTATTTAAAAGCCATATACTTAGAGATTCTTTGCTGAGAGTTTGGAAGAAGCACCGAAACAACTGGAATTATAAAATACCGCTATGGCTGGATCTTGGTCATACCTTGTGGAATACAAATATAATGTCACTCGGGGGTTTTTTATATAAAGAGGTTCTTTTTACAGATGCGGGCAGATGGCAGCTGAAGACATTACAGACATTGTTGGCTGAAGGGATTAATTTAACTTGGTTACAATATAATCAACTGCAATTGAGATGGAAAGAGGACCAAAAAACTGGTATTATGATGTATGAGGAAGAATTAGTTAGACATATAAAAGAGAAAGGCCCAATGCATATTAAAAGACTTTATAATGTCTTGTTAGAAAGGGATTCAGAAACTGAACTAGTTAAAGATTGCATGGTTAAGTGGGCACAAAATTTTGAGGAACCAGTGATGTTGGAAACATGGGAAAAAATTTGGGTTCAGAATGTTAAATTTACACAGTCGCAGAATCTGCGGGAAAATTTCTATAAAATGTTTTATAGATGGCATTTAGATCCAAAAAAATTGTCGTGTATGTACCCTAGTGTCCAGCCTAAATGTTGGAGATGTGACTGCTTAGACGCTACATATTATCATGTTTGGTGGACCTGTAAGAAAGTTAAGGCTTTTTGGGTAAAAATTTGGTGGGTCATGCAGAATGTTTTGAAGAAAAAAATTCAATTTTCTCCACAACTGTTTTTATTGGGTATAGTTAAGGGTTTTACATTGGGGGAAACAAAATTGATATTGTACATGATAACTGCAGCAAGATTGTTGATAGGTAAATACTGGAAAAATGAAGCGCTGCCTACGATTGAGGAATGGACTTTGAAGATGGCCAGTTTTGCAGAGATGGCGAAGATTTCAGCATATCTAAAAGATTGTTCTCAAGAGACCTATGAATGGGAATGGAAGAAGTGGATAAATTATGTTCAGCACAAATATCAAACTAGGAAGTATCAAATAGCCTTTATTTAAAAATGTTATATAAGATAGAAACATTTTAGGGTTGAGGATAAAAATTTGCTAGAAAATGTTATATTAAGATAGAAATATTTTAAGGTTAAGGATGAAAATTTGTTAGAAAATGTTATATTATGATAGAAATATTTTTAAGGTAATCAGGATGAAAATTTATCTGAAAATGTTATACCAAGATAGAAATAGGTTAATGTAATGAAGATGAAAATTTGTAAGGGGGAGGGAGGGGTTCAAGTTTTATATACAAAGGAGGGTTTTTTCCTTTTATCTGACATGAGCATACTAGGAAGTCTGGGGGGAGGGGAGGGTTAGGGTGGGCCGGGGAGGTTGGGAAGTCTGGGGGGGGGTAGTGGGGGGGGGGGAAAGGGGGTGAAAATGTAATTGTAAAACTTTTGCAATAAAAAAAATAAATAAATAAAAGCCTCTGACGATCCCAGCTGAGCCGCACAATCATCAGAGGCTTTTTTTTTTTTACTTTTAAAAGCATTTTTTCGGCCGAAGAGGTTGTAGAAAAAATGCTTTTAAAAACTAAAAAAAAAGAGCCTCTAATGATTGCAGGGCTCAGCTGGGCATGGGGTGGGGGCAGGGATTTTTGCTATCGGTTCTCCGAACCACCCGCCTCCATTGCTACCGGATCACACAATCTGATCCGAACTGGGAGCATTTCACCCCTGCCTTGTTCCCTCTCAACTGCAGAGGTTTTCACCAGCCAGGAAGGGCAGGAAGTGCCAAGGACATTTGGCAGAGCCGCTGCTGCAAAGGGCCCCATCCACTTGCTCAGGAGGGACAAGACCAAATTCATCCCACATCACCTGGGAAGACAACATCTCACTCATCCCCTCCTGACTTCCCCAGGTCTCTTCTCTCTCTGAACGGATCTGAATGATTTACTCCTCAGGTTCCCTAGCAAAATTGTCCCAAACTACCCAAATAGATTCTGGTTTCACCAGAACCAGACACAGAAGGAACACAACCTACAGATGGCTCCGAAGTCTCTTTTTCCAATCAGTTCATAGTTGGAGAGCCTTGTGTTGGCAGAGCAAGAGGAGATCCAGCTGGCATCTACCAAAGCTCCTTTTCTCTCAAAATGCTTCCTGCTGATCATGTGATGGCCAAACTTTTCCTTTACACCTTCTGGGAAAACAGAGCATTTTCTCAGTCAGAGGGATCTTCCACCCAGCTCAGTCTTCTCACCTTCTTGAGGGTTCCTTGTCCCAGACGTTTCCCCCTGGGGTCTCCACTCCCAGGAACAGCCTGGCTGTTGTGAAAAGAGACCCACTTTCCACAGATTAGTTCTTGAGAGGAAGAAGAAAATAGCAGAACTCTTCATGAACTTCTTTTGTGTTTGCACACACACTCATACACATATCTCAACGGATGCCGCCTCTGATTCTTACTCTGACTTGGAGCTACCGTGTAAAGAGGACAAAGCACTCACTTGATGCTGCTCTGCATCTAGTTTGATGTTTCTCTGCAAAAAGAAAAAATAGCCAAAGCTCAAAAGAATCCACCAGAAATCATCAAATCCCCCCCCCCCCCTGTGTAGAGGGAAGAGCCCCAGGAGGTATTTTACAGTTGTTTAGTCAAAACGACTCCAGGCCATTCCTATTAAGAGACACAGGAAGATCTTCAGAGGACAAACTGAACAGATTTGCCCCAAGAGAGACCTGCTGACTCTGAGATGGATGGATGGGAATTGGGGGAAGCAGCAGTAGTTGGGAAGGGAGGAAGGTTTTCGTGGAAATCCTTCTCTGCTGCTCTTTGACCAAAGACTTTGAGAGGGACAGAACTGAGATGCCTTTTCCCAACTCAGAAGAAAACAGGACTGTCCCAACCTCCAACAACCTTAGCCAAGCGAAGACTGGCGTCCCAGCAAGAGGCCGAGATCTCCGATGCTCCCAAAGAGGGCTGGGAAAACGGGACAAAAGGAAGCCCAGAAGAATCTCCCCAAAGGGAGAGACTATCACACACACACACACCCCAAAAAAAGATACTTACTGAAGAATATCAAAGTCCCAACAATCACACACACCAGAACAAGAGAAGCCACAACGCAGCCGATGATGAGCCCCAGGTTGGATTCTGGAACGGAATTGGGAGAAAGAGAAGACCATTGACGGTGAACCCCAAATAGTCATCCCCATTTGGTGGCAGGTAGCACCTAATCATGCCAAAAGGCTGGGAATTCCCAACATTAAACAGTCTAAAGGGCTTCTCTTCATGTCCCTCTAACTGTAGTATGAAGACGCCTTGGAAGCCATTATTTACATGACATGTCCTCATGACGCTACTTTTGTCTCAGATCAGCCAGCATGAAAGTAGCCGACTCTTTTCTTTTTCTTCTTTCCTTCCTTCCTTCCTTCCTTCCTTCCTTCCTTCCTTCCTTCCTTCCTTTCCTTCCTTCCTTCCTTCCTTTCTTTTTCTTTCTCTCTTTTCTCTCTCTCTTTCTTCCTATTCATTCTTCATATTTTTAAACTGCCCATCTCCCTCATGGAGGAACACTAAGCAGTCTACGATAAAATGTTAAACTATAAAAACAGCATATAAAAATTTAGAATGTGGAAGGAGGCCAGGATGATTATTGTGTGCTAAGTCTAAACAATCAAACCACAACATGATTAGGAGATATTTCAACCCAACCATTGCCTTAACTTTTATTATATCTAGTTTAACCAGTGCTCAAGCAGCTTTGAGAGAAAAATCATGATTAAACTCCTTGGCAGGAAAGCTCATGATACTGAGGATCAACTCCCAATCTATCCATGGAACAGATCCTAATAAATTTCTTTGAATGATTATTTTATGTAAATTTGACTTCAAGCATCTCATGGCCCAAACAAGAAAAATTCCACCTGGTTATTTTAATTTTGCAGTTAATGAAACATGAATCAGTGAACGTATTCCGGATGCTACACTTAAGTTTGTTGTGGTTGGATAGTCCACAAAGAACCTGAGTCCTCCTCAGGCGGCTGAGAGAACTGCAGGAGGAGATCCCAGGACCTTGTAAGTGAACCCTAGAGAAATTGGGGAAGTCCTGGTTGATTTTGGGCCAGGCTGGCTGATTTGTTCTTTATGTCCTTCAGGAAATCCAGTAGCTTTCTTTTCCCCCCTTGAATATTAGCATTTTATTATTTAAAGCAAGAGGCTTCATATCATCCACCCCCCTTTTTTTAAAAGTATAGTTTCATTTTCTTTATCTCTTGTAAGATGGGTCTCTTCTCCTGAAGAAGAAGAAAAGATTGATTGCTCACTCCCTATACTCTGTCTTCTAGCCAGGAAGTGGCATGATAGAAATTGTTTCAGTCTTTGCATTTGGAGCTTCCAACTGAGGTGGGGACCCCAGGGCAGCCCTATTACGTACCCCACTAGCACCTTCACTCGAGGCTAAACATGCTGAGCTGCTTCTATTCATCTACAGAATGAATAGAAGTTCGTTCCGGAAACTGTGAACTTTTTCCAATGGCTCTGAATCCGCATTAATGGATGTTGCCCAAAACTGGACCTTCTCCTTGAGACAAGCTCTGATCATGGCAGAACACAGGGAGAAATTTACCCTCATCATTTGGAAGTTATAGCTTATTTGGGGTAGCCTAAAATTGCACAATGCCTTCATAAAAGGTACTCTATACTTCAGACTCATATTCCGTCTCCTTTCAAGCCAAATATCGCCTGCCCAATACTTCCTCCTTTGATGTTTATTTCTTAAGTGAAGAACGTCACACTTAGAATCCTAGAGTTAGAAGGAAGGAACTTAAGAGGTCATCTAGTCTTACCATTTGCTCAGAACGGGATCCATTAAGGTATTCAGCCAGATGCAATTGTGTCTTTAGTAGCTCATTTGAGACTCTCATCCTTCCCGGACATTATTTTCTTTTGAGTTCCTCTTCCATTTCATTGTGTTTCTCTCAGCCTGTTCTGAATTTCACTTCCTTCTTTGAGGATATTAGCTCACTCGGCCAGTTTTATATCATCTTCAAATTGGATAGCTATTTGCTCTATTGATTCCTCCAAATCACTAAAGGGAATATTGAAGAACAGAGGACAAAGGGCTGATTCTTCTGGCACCCATTTGATATCTTCAACCTGGTGAGGACCCATCAATGGGGACTCCTGGAAGAAGATTTTCGAACCAGCTCTGGATCCCCCTTCATTGTCCGTCCATCCGGCCTCCTTTGATTAGCCGATGAGGCCTTTGACTGACTCTGGATGGAGTTTTTATGAGACAAAATACCCAATTTACCATAAAGCTTTAATACCATGGAATCTCCAAATGACCTTGTCATCTTTTAGAGATCCCTTGTTCTCTGTTTCATTCTTCTCAACCACAAATAAAAAATACAAAATTCTGCTGATCTGGAACCTGCATTGTAGCATTTGAGGGGGGAAGTACATGGGGACAGAATTTATAATTTTAATGTCTAATTTATATCATGCTACTGCCTCCTCTGATTTCTGGATGGTGATGGGGAGTTGTGACCAGTCCAGACCAATTGTAATTTTTTACTTTCAGATTTTCAGGATGCAAAATGGAATATGGTGATATCCAATTTCTAGAGGGTCCCTCAAATGGCAGAGTCAGATTTGGTGGGGGCACCAGGGGGGCAGGATTAAGGAAGGGAACTTTCCATTTTTCTTGCACAAAACTGAGGACTCTCACTGAAGAGCAGCCATGGTCCTGATGGATTGATGCTTGGTTTTTTTTAAAAAAGGATTTTTTAATTTTATTTTACTCAGACTACGGAGGCCTCAGTCCAGCCACTCTGTGCATTTCCTGAAGTCAGCTGCAGTTCAACAATTTAAATGAAATTTGGCCTTAAGAAAAGGGACTACGAGACTCCGCCTGACTTTTGTACTTTGGGAAGGCTAAAGAAAATAAAGTCTTTTTTGGGTGCTAAGAGGATCTAAGGGCATTTAATCAAGACCGGCCAACTCTTGTCATGGGATTCTGTTGCTTCCCTTAAATCACCTGAAGCCAATTCTATGGACTGGTCCCTGCAGAACCATCAACCTCAAACAGGAAAAACCAACAGCTTAAAGCTCAGATATGCTCACTGCTGGACACAGCTGAGATCAAATTTCTCTCCCACAACCCTCCAGCCAGAAAAACAGCCCAGCCTTTCCCTCCCTGCAGCTTCTTACCTTTTATGGCCACATCCAGAGGCTCCTGCAGGCCATCGTGTTCCACGTGGAACCGATAGCGTCCCCTCTCTTTGGGATCGATCTGGATGCTGAGCCAGTAGTGGTAGGTCCCATCCGCATTGGGGGCCACAGACCCATGGAGGGTGTCCTGCAGCCAGACCTCCCCGTCCCTCCTCCAGGAGGCATCAATCTCCTTGGGGTAGAAGCCGTGGACCTGGCAGATGTGCGTCTCCATCCCATCCTCAGCCTCCGTCCTGCTGCTCATTGTCACCACCGGGGTCTCTGCAGAAATGGCACCCCCAGAATTAACTGAGTCCTACCAGAGCCTAGAAGGTGGATGAGAAACTTGGGAGGGGCAGGAAAGTCTCCCAGTACTTTCCACTCCACAAGCATCCAGGCATCCAAGACAAGGGACCCAAAGGGGCCAAAAGCATCCAAGAAATCTGGCCATAAAGGATGAAAGTCCAGCCTGGATCCAGATGCTTACCTGTCCTCAAGAGAGTCTCCTTCCCGTGGGACAGGTACCTCTGCAGCCACTCAATGCATTCCTCCTCCAGGTAGGCCTTATGTCCCTGACTCTTTCCTGGAATAGCATCCCATTTCCTTTGGGTGATCTGGGCCAAGGGGTTAGGAGCCACCCAGGTGAGGGTCTCCTTGTCAAAGGTGATAAAGGTCCTTCCTTCATATCCAAGCTGCAGAAACCCTCTTTTGCTCCCATCTCTCTGGAGCTCACAGCCATACATCCTCTGCAATGTGTGAAGGCCTGAAATAGAGACAAGATGATGGTTTGGAGAATCCTCAAGATAGACAGAGACCCTCCTTGGCTGCAGGAACATTGACAAGGGCACTGACGCCCCCATTTCCTCCCTAGCCTTCAAGGGAAAGAAAGCCCACATCAATAACCTGCCCTTCTCCCCCCCTTCGACCTGCCTCCCTGCATTCCCCCTCCACCCAGGATGGAGCCCCAGAATCTCCCCAGGAAAAGGGAACCTGGAAAGGCCAGCAGAGGATTCCAAGGGAGGCCCAGAAGAAAAGGAATTGCAGAAAAATTGGAGGGATGGATATCCTTCCATCTTTCCTTCTGCCGTTCCTCTGCAGGGGAGACTTTTTGGGGTGGGGGGGGCAAAAGAAAGGGATGGATCCCAGAGAGTTGCTGGATCTGTGGCTGCAAAGTGGGACTGAGAATCTTGAGGCCTCGAAGTGGATCTGGTAGATCTGCAAAGAAGCCTGCAGGGATCCCTGTGACTATAAAGTGTGGCTCTATATTCACAAATATCACCAGGTCACAAGGGGTGGTTCCCATTTTGGGATAAGCAGAAATATACAAGCAGGCCTGAAAAATAGTTCAAGGGTTCCTCCAGGGTCAAAATATTGAGAATGGCTGCTTTAGAGGGGCTAAAATATATTTATATTTATAACTGCTGTGAAGAATATCAGAAATCATTTCTTCATGTCTTTTTTCTTTACTAATATTCTTAGGCTGGTTTTCTTTTCTTGTACTTTTTTATTTTTCTTTGATTGACTTTTTATTACTTTGTATTAGCTTTTATCTTCTTGTTGAAACGTTTTAGTACAAATTATATGTAAAAAATGAAAAAGACTAACAGGATGTCAGCAATCATTAAAATGGTATTGAAAACACAGAGGCTATTGTCATAAAGCCTTTGCATAAATCCAAGGTGGGACCACATCAGTGGTGGGTTGCTCCTGGTTCACACCGGTTTGCAAGAACCGGTAGTAAAAATTTGTAGTAGTTCAAAGAACTGGTAATAACATTGGCTGGCCACGCCCCCGAACCGGTCCCCAGCCCGATCACCGATCGCTTTCCCTGCCCACCTCATCAGAGGCTTTTTTTAAAAAAAAAAATTTTAAAAGCATTTTTTTCTGCAAAAAAGCCTCTGGTGATCCCAGCTGAGTTGCCTTATTGTCAGAGGCTTCTAAAAGCATTTTTTTCTGCAACCTCTTAAGGTTGTAGAAAAAATGCTTTTAAAAGTTAAAAAAAAAAGTTGGCCATGCCCACCCAGTCACATTACCCTCCCACCAAGCCACGCCCACTAAATAAGCCACGCCCGCAGAACCAGTAGTAAAAAAATTTAGAACCCATCCCTGGACCACATCTAGAATATTTTTTTTATTGAAAAGTTTTACAAAAACAACAGTTTTCCCCCACCCCTTTTCCCACCCAACCCCCCCTCCCCCCGACTTCCGAGAGCAAAACACAAGGTATTTCAATTAACAATTAACAATAAACTAAATTGCTTAACTATCCTTTAAACTGTCATATCACCCTTAAAAGAATACTTAACCCCACCATAGATAATATAATACTTCAAGGATATAATACTACTAGAGTTAAACATCTAGAATATTATGTGCAGTTCTGGTCAAAGACCTCCGAAAAGCAAAGGAGGAAGCTGGAGAAGGTCCAGAGGAGGCAACTCAGGCAATGGGAGGGTGGAAGGAGCCTCCCTTTGAGGAAAGGACCCACACTCTTTCTGCTTTACATAAATGACCTTTGTGATCATATCACAAGCAGCTGCGTCCTCTTCACTGACGTAAAACTATTTAACACCACCGACAATGCTGCTGCCCTGCAAAGCGACCTTGACTATCTGTCAGAATGATTGTGAAATTGGCAACTCCAAATCTCAACTAGCAAATGCTCTGTCCTACACATTGGCAACAAAAATCAGAACACCAAATACAAGCTGGGTGGATATGACCTTGTAGACGACCTTCACTCTGTCAAGGACTTAGGAGTACTCATCTCAAATGATCTAAGTGTCAGAGCTCACCATAACAGCATTGCCAAAAAGGTATTAAGAGTTGTTAATCTAATCTTGCGAAGCTTTTTCTCTGATAACATTGTACTGCGAACTAGGGCATACGAAAGCTTTGCCAGACCAATTCTTGAATACAGCTCTTCTGCCTGGAATCCACACTGTATATCTGACATTGATACAATTGAGCAGGTCCAGAGGTATTTCACGAGAAGAGTCCTCCACTCCTCTGCTCACAATAGAATCCCTTACGCCACCAGGCTCGAAATTTTGGGCTTGGACAACCTGGAACTATGCCGCCTACGGTCTGACCGAAGCATAGTACACAAAATTGTCTGCTACAACATCCTGCCTGTCAATGGACCAGCTGCACCCGGAGGCTCCAGCTGGTCCAGAACGCGGCCGCGTGAGGGATTATGGGGGCGACGAGGTGCTCCCATGTGACACCTCTCCTGCACGAGCTGCACTGGCTCCCGGTGGTCTTCCGGGTGCGCTTCAAGGTGTTGGTGACCACCTTTAAAGCGCTCCATGGCTTAGGGCTGGGGTACTTACGGGACCGTCTTCTGCCACCGGCCAGTTCGCTCCCACAGAGAGGGCCTCCTCAGGGTGCCGTCCGCCAGACAATGTCGGCTGGCGACCCCCAGGGGGAGAGCCTTCTCTGTGGCGGCGCCCACCCTCTGGAACAACCTCCCCCCAGAGTTACGTACAATAACAGACCTCCAGATTTTTCGTCGGGCCCTGAAAACCTATTTATTTCAACTAGCTGGGCTGGCTTGAGTTTAATTTTAAATTGATTTTAAATTGGGTTGTTTTAATTTACAGCCAAAATATTTAATTATTTTAATACTGTTTTTAAATTTTGTATGCTCTGTTTTTACTTTGGCTGTGCACCGCCCTGAGTCCTTTTTGGAGAAGGGCAGTATAGAAATTTAATTAATAATAATAATAATAATTTAATTAATAATGACTACTTCAGCTTCAACCTCAACAAAACACGGGCAAACAATAGATACAAACTCAAGGTAAACCACTCCAAACTTGATTGAAGAAAATACGACTTCAGCAACAGAGTGGTCAATGACTGGAATGCTCTACCTGACTCCATTGTTACATCCTCCAACCCTCACAGCTTCAACCTTAAACTGTCTACCGTGGACCTCACCCTGTTCCTAAGAGGTCCGTAAAGGGGGCATGCATAAGCGCACCAGCGTGCCTACCGTCCCTATCCTACTGTACCCATTTATTTGTACTCATTCCTTGTTTATGTCCATGTTTATACTGATACCTGTTATCTTGTACATGTTCAACAAACTAAATAAAATTAAAATAAAATAAAATAAAAAAGGTTGGGACATTTGGGGCTGTTTAGCCTGGAAAGAAGGCTCCCCTCCACTTTGGCTTGTCTCCTTCCTCCACCAGGGGCATCCTATCAATATTCAAACAGATAGATGGCTAACTTTAAAAATGTTTTTATTAACTGTAGTTGGCAGAAAATGTCAGCTATGGAGGCAAGGACAATCTTATACTGATTTTTTTAAAAAAAGAATAGACGTTCTTTTTTTAAAAGATGTGGAAGCAGCCTTTCCCTTTGAAGTGACCACCACCACCCCGGACTTCCCCCCGCTGGTTCCTGGGAATGGGGAATATGGTGCAGGAGGAGCCACCTACCCCATCACTCACCTTTGCTCTGATTGTACCGACTCCTCAGATTCACCAGGCTTACTCTGAACGCCTCCTCTTCACCATGTGATATCTGGGTCTGACTGTCCCAGTACTTGGGATGCACCTTCCCCGCCTTCTCTACCCAGGAGACTCGAGGCTCCAGCTTCCGGCTGTGGGTATCATAGTGAACAAAGACTTGACCGTCCACAATCCCCAGAAGAACAAAGTGGGGCAACTCCTGATTGGGGTTCGAGATGGAGGTGTAGAAATACTTCAGGGAGTGGGAGGAGGTGCCTGGAAAGGAGCCAGAGGGGCAGAGTTAGGGGACTTCAGCTGAAGGACCCCGATCCTGTGGGGCCCAGCTGGCCCCCTTTTCAGGTCTGGAAGGAAGAAGAAGAGACTTGGGGGTGGAGGAGGAAGGGGAAAACAAAGGGAGAGATCAGGGGTGAAATCTACTTAACTTCCCTACCGGTTCGGAAGGGCGTGCGCACCTTTGCTTCGCATATCACCTGCGCGCTTGGACCCTCTGTGCATGCACAGAGGCTCAAAAACAGGTTACTTCCTGGTTAAAACCAGGAAGTAATGACGTCTGGGCAGGTGGGCGGAACCTTGCGCTTCCGCTGCTACCGGTTTTCTGAAACACACACCGCTGTCGCTACCAGTTCAGCTGAACTGGTCCGAACCAGTAGTATTTCACCCCTGGGAGAGATGATGGGAGAGAAAGAATAAGCAGATGGTGGAATGAGGGAGTGACAGAGGGACAAAGGAGCATCTTCTGGAGGGACTGAAGGGTTGGAGGGCAGAGAGGTTGGGGGAGAGAGAGGAAGGGAAGGGAAAGCAGGACCGAAGAGAGAGTAGGATCACCAAACTTTGTGTGGTCATCTTCAATTGTGCCCTCTCCCTTTCCAGGAAGGCCTCCGTCAATCCCCCCTGCCGGATTGCTTAGACTCTGCCCCAAGGAGGCTGCATGTACCCCACAGGGAGAAGGGGGGGCTCCGTCCTCAGAAGCTCAAAATACAGCAGGAAGCCCCATTAATCCCTCCAACAGGGGAAAAAAACTGTCAACCTTCGTTGTTATCTCCAAATAAATGAATTTCCAAATGCCCGATCTTTCAGGAAAATTTTCTCTTTATTGAGCATAACAAACTGACCCTGACTCAATGCGCAGTTAGCACTGAACTTTGGCCCCCCAAAAACCTCTCTTTCCGGTTCCCAATTCTCTGTGTCTCATTGGCCATTTTCCAAGCCACTCTTCTCATCCCATCTCCGTCAGTTCACAGGAATGTTCCCCCTCCCCTCCCATCTCCGTGGAGACAGTTCTTCAGGGGAATTAAGTAGGTGAAAGTTCAAGCCTCTCCTCTCTTTCCTTATGGCAGCTTGGAAGCTGACAAAAACCCATTCTCACTTCATTGAGGGCCAACATGGATTGTTAATAAGTGCAAATTTGGGGGGGGGAAGATTTTATGAAATGGGGAAGGGGAGGGGGGAACGGGGGAATCTGGGTGAGACCAGAGTCCACGGGCGTCAAGATTGAACTGCTTTGCTTCTTTCAAACATTATCGACATTCAACTTGCCAATGAACTGTGGGGAGGGAAATGCTGAGAACTTGTGCACAGACTGTGAGAGCCTGGAAACCATCAAGGTCACAACTGCAGTTGCTTGAGAAGGTGGGCTGTTCCCATTAAAAAAAATTGGACAATGTGATCACCCAGGGGTGGGGAGAAAGGGAAGCTATTGTTTAACTAGGCAAGCATTTGCCTGGGAAACCAGAGCTGATTTTGATTCTTCAGTATCAAAATGGTGTATCCTATAAAGTTTTACTTTTGGGAATCCAAAGCTCCCAAGAATGTTTAATTCTTTTGGGTGCACTAAGCAGACAGTTGACAATGGGATCTTTAAGGGAAACCCAAACTGCTTGCCTGGGAGATACGGAAAGGCAAAGATGGGACGAAGGGAGCTGCAAAGCTGCGTAACCCCGGATCTTCTTCCTTATGCCCCCCTCCCCGGCAGGGAAATTCCTCTTCCCATCCCAAAGTTCAGGCATTGGCTTTGAACCCAAGATTCAGTGGGTTGGTTTGAACCCGGGATTCAGCGGGGCTCACCCTCATACCTTGAGCTGTGGTGACACAGTGGATAGAATGCAGCATTGCAGGCTACCTCTGCCCAATGCCAGGCGTTCGATCCTGACCAGCTCAAAGTTCCAGGGGTGAAATGCTCCCGGCTCGGACCGGATCGCCCAATCCGGTAGCGATGGCGGCGGGTGGTTCGGAGAACCGGTAGCAAAAATCCCTCCCCATCCCCATGCCCAGCTGAGCTGCACAATTTTTCAGAGGCTTTTTATTTTATTTTTAAAAGCATTTTTTTCTAAACCTCTTCAGCTGAAAAAATGCTTTTAAAAACAGAAACAAAGCCTCTGCTGATCAGGCAAGTCAGCTGGGATGGTCAGAGGCTTAAAAAAAAAGAAAAGCCTCTGCCGATCAGGCAAGTCAGCTGGGATGGTCAGAGGCTTAAAAAAAGAATAAGAAAACCCTCTGCCGATCAGGCAAGTCAGCTGGGATGGTCAGAGGCTTAAAAAAAAAAAGAAAAGCCTCTGCCAATCAGGCAAGTCAGCTGGGATTGTCAGAGGCTTTTAAAAACATTTTTTACAACCACTTCAGCCGAAGAGGTTGTAGAAAAAATGGCTTTAAAAGTAAAAAAAAAAAAAAGTTGGCCACGCCCACTCAGTCACATTACCCCACCACCACCAAGCCACGCCCACAGAACCGGTAGTAACAAATTTTACATTTCACCATTGCTTCCATCCTTCCGAGGTCAGTAAAATGAGGACCCAGATTGTTGGGGGTAATATCCTGACACTGTAAACCCCTGTGAAGCAGTATATAAATCTAAACAGTATTGCTATTGCTATTCCACAGAAAATCTGTGATTTTAAAGATCATTTTCAGGATCATTCACAGGACTTATTTGGGTATAACCTGGGTCTGCACGGAAAAAGGGCATAACTTGCACAGCCCATAAATACTCCCACTGCCCATTCCGTTCGGGATCATCTCCCAGTTCTTCGCAGTCACGGGAAAAGGCCTGGGCCTCCTCCTTCCTGCTCCTCCCCACAATCCCAGTGGCTTCTCAGAGCTTTTGGGGAGAGGGAGCCCCAGATCCACTTCCTGCTCTGAGGAGTTTTCAGAATCTAAAGGGATCATTCTAATAAAAGGAGAGGGGATCGAACCCTCCATAATCTAGAACCTGCTTCTTTCCCTTTGTGGGGCTGAGCAATGAGGAAGTCTGAAATCTGCCTGAGAGGAGAAACGTGTGAATGTAACACAGGTTGGGCATGGGCGTCCTCACAATCGTGAACCCTCCTCATTTAGGAATGGCTGGTCAGTTTGGGCTGCTCTCTGTCCAAGCAAGCCATTCATTTCACGGTCACTATTCAGAGCTGCTTTTCTCCTTCTGTGTCCAACCCACCTATTTAACGTTAAGATCCTGCCTACTATTTCTGTGCCTTCTGAAAAGCTGCTGCAACTGGATTTGGGATTCTGCAAACTGACCCACGCTGAGCACTCCTGAAATGGAAAAAGGAGTATTTTGGGTGGGAAAATTCTTGCCTGTCCTAGAAAAAGGCTCTGGGGATATTGAGGGTTTAGGACGAGGAGGCGGGAAGGGAGAGGATTGAGGAGAAAGTGACAGTCAAGAAGGAAGGAGGGAAATTAATTTAAATTCAGGCTCAATTCCGCCGCTAAATTCCTTCTAACTTCAATTCTAATTATATTTGCACTTCAGGGTGTTCTTAAAATCCAGATTAAAAAAGCCTCTCACCAGATCGTAATACTTTTACTCATTCTTTTCCGTTCGAAGCTGTCCCAACTTCAGCAACTTAATGGCTGCCTCTTCAGTGCCTGAAAAAAGGGCTTATCCTGGATCAACCAGGGACTTTGCGGTGTCCCTCGTAGAGTTGCCAGGTCTGCTTCCAAAAAATAGCAGACAAGCGGGGGGTGGGTGGGCAGGGGGGGTGTTAAGTAGTAAAAAAAAAAAAAAATACAATTAAATTATATATTTTCTTACAAACATTTTAACACGTATTAAAATAATCACTTCAAAACTTTACTTAAAATTCAAAACATCAAATATAATAATATGTAAAATATTAAATTACATTTTACTTTGCTGTCGTGTGTATTTTTTATTTGACTGCGCAGCTTTGATCAATTCTTTGTGTTTAAGGAATAATTTTTTAATTTCAGTACAACGTTGAGAAATATTAAAAAATATACAAAGTTCACTTCGAACTGATGGTACAAGCAGTCAGTCGACACAAGCTACAATACATTTTAAAAATGTGAAGTGTACATAATTTTATAATATATTTTTATTTTAATCTCATCATTAATTTTTTCGGAGAATCAAGTTCAATGGATATTCAATCTTTGTCTCATTCTAACTTATTAAAAAAAAAGACAAAACGCGGTTCTCCTATCCTTATTCTCTTAGACTGTTCAGCTTTAGATTACGTACCATTTCATCATAAAGCTTTTGAATTAAAAAAAAATGTCCATTATTTTGTGAAAAAAAATAGTGAACATAATGTGAAAAAAGCGGACTGTCCGCTCAAATAGTGGACACCTGGCCAGCCTATGTCCCTGGGATCAGTAGGATGTGTCCTCCTCTATCACTGTCTCTACAGGACAGTGAGGTCCGATTTGGACCGTCCAGCGGTGAAGATATCGACGGTGGTTTCAGAGCCACCAAACCCTTCCCAAAGGCAGGAAAGAAGATCCAGGCGAAGGCAGCCAGGAAGTTTGTAAAGTGACCCAACCACCTGCAAACGCCGCTTTCCGACAACCTCCACTTTGGGGGAAGGAAAGAATTGCACTTGGGGGCGTCCAGGTAGACTTGACTAAATCTGGGGTGTCCACCCTTGTCCTGTTCCCAGAGGGGCTCTCCTGGAGGGGAGTGGGAGAGAGCAGCATCAGAATGCCACCTACCCTTTGGGGTCCTTTCGAAGAGTGGCCAAAGGGGGAGGGGCAGCAGACTAGAAAGAGGACCAAATCAGTATTCTCTTTCTCAGAATAATCTTTTGGGGGGAGGAGAAAGAGGCAGATTCCCTGGATGGATTCCCATCAGCAGAAAAAGGGGCCAGAACCCCCAATGGCCCCCGAAGGGACTCACCGAAGCAGCTCTCCCGTAAAATGACTACCGCCAACAGCAGAAGCAACAGAGCCATAGAGTGCAGAGCCATCCTGGCTGCGATCCTCAGCCTCTGTGCTGAAGTTGCAGGCAGAGAAAGACACGCTCAGAGGGACCAACAACCCAACAATCCAGTGCGAGCTGATATCGGCTGAGCGCCACCAGTAGTTTCTCCCCCAAAGGGGGGGGGGGGGTAAGGAAAAACCATCCCACCAGAAGAAAGGTGTCAAATTCTGTTGAAGCACCAAGCCAGCCAGAAATAAATCAAATTATGTAGAAACAAGCCAGCGACACTGGAACTGATCAAATTACCTACTGGACTGTCTAACCTCCCTTTCTCTTTGCCAGCTTCCTTGAGAGACACATAGACAAATTACGGACCTGTGACAGGCGATTCCTGACAATGCTAGGACAGGAAGGTTTTGTTCTCTTGTACTAAGTACAACAAATGCAATCTTGTACCAAAAAGGACAAATGTAATTGACAGGGTGTGAACACTAATCCTGTGAAAGAATTCACATCGATTGCTTGCAAATAAAAAACTTTCTGTGTGAATATCTGAGACATATTTTACACAGCATGCTAGATTTGGACCACTGTCCCAAATATCAGGCTCTCCATTTCTGCAGAAATAAACAGCTGACAGTTGCCTCCCTCGTTCCAGCCTGACTTCCTGGCCAGCCTTGCAGGGAAAACAGAACCCAACGGAGGCTCCAGCTAACCGAGGGACCTTCTGCCTCCCTTTCACCCGTCTGTATCTCTACCGATGAAGAAGGCCGAGGCCATTAGAGGGAGCTTCCAATTCCTGGGGAGTCCCTGGAAACCGGCCGTCTGCAGGATGAGCCTTCAGATCCTCTCTTTTCTCTCTGGATTCACAGCAGGTGTAACCTTCCTCTGTTTTAACTGGCTGGTCGGTTTATGGTGCAGCATCTCATGCAATCCTGGGATTCCCACACAATTCACACAAGTCCCTGAAGGGAAAATTCACTCAGGTCGCAAGAAACCCAGTGTGAGAAGGTTATGCAAAGGCACCTCCCAGGTGCATGACTGACCCAGTTAAATCCACTGTGTGTATGAAGCCTTTGTAGGGCTGGAGAATCCCTGGTTGCTTTCTGAGCCAGGATTTTGGAAAGGAGCCAAATGAACCAGGGTGTGTGTGTTCCTTTCGTTGCCAAAAAGGGAATGTTATTATCTCCCACTCCACACAGATCTTTTCAGCTAAGAAGGCACCAATTGCTGCCACCTTCCTTCTACCTTCCCAAGATCACCACTGATTAATGGAGGATCTGGTTGATTTTTAAGCTGAGTTTTCACTTTAGAAGCACGGTAAATAGAGAACAACGGGAAGAGAACTCAACATGTTGGATGGCATACTCCTTCTTCCGACCGATGAGGTGCTGACGCTGCACAAAGCTTTCACAAACTGGGCCTGTAAATGTGTGCACTACTTTGTGACGCTCCTGGAGGCATTGCGAGACTGAGGATTTGTCAGCTTTGAGGGGGGGGGAGGGAGGGAAGGGGGAAATACCATCTGCCATGTTGAGTTAGACCCCTTTGGCAGTCAGCCCTCTGCCATTTTAAGAACACTGCAGGGAATATTTCACCATTTTAGGGACTGCAGGCAGCCCATCTGTAACTCTGCATCGTCCATTAGAGAGAGATTCTTCAGGCAGGCACTGCTGTGGCCCCCAAACTCAGGCACCCTGACTTTGGCCTGGAGCGGATAAGAAATTCAGCCCTAAATATGAGAGAGATGCTTTTCCCTTTGCAAAGGGGCTTCTTTGCCCACCTGAAAATAGGAAATACCAAGAAAGTAGGGCAAAGCAAAAATCCTTCATTAAGGGGTGCGAGAGAGAGAGACAGCAACCTGCCCAAAAAGTTGCCAGGACCTTTGCTGTTTTCGTCCTGTCTCTTCAAGGCCTCTCTTCAGGGACACCACAGCAAAATTGCCAGTAAAAGCTGTGCTGTGGAACAACTGAGGGTGCATGGAAAGAAGGTGTGGAAATAAAGCAGTTAGAAACGGATGATTTTCTCTAATTATACTCACAAGGAGGAATACAAGTGGGAGTAGCTGTGGAAAAGCTGAGTAATAGTACATGTGTGTGTGTGTGTGTGTGTGTGTGTGTGTGTGTGTGCACAGCCAAATTAAAATACATACAATACAAAATTTAAAATAATTTAAAACAGAATTAAATCCAATTGGCTTCCCGAAATGTTTAAAACCCATTACCCTTAAAATAACCCTTTTAAAATTTTAAGCCAGCCCAGCTTGCTGGAATAGGAAGGTCTTTAAAGCTCGACGGAAGGTCCGGAGGTCCGGGATTAGTCGTATTCCTGGGGGTAGCTCGTTCCAGAGGGCGGGTGCCTCCACAGAGAAGGCTCTCCCCCTGGGGGTCGTCAGTCTGCATTGCTTGACCGACGGCACCCTAAGGAGGCCCTCTCTGTGGGACCGAATTGGCCGGAGATGAATAACTTTAGAGGAGATGGCTCTCGATTTGACAGAGGAAGAATGGACGCTGCTGGATCCCAGTTGGAGGGCCTTCTGTTGGGATATCATGATGGAGGTTTTTAGGAATATGGCCGCTCTGGGTAAGGCCCCACTTTGTCCTGCCTTCCATTCATTGGGAAAGATGCTTTCAGTGGGAGGTTAACAGTGAAGATCCTTTCACTCATTTGCTCCAAGTGGGTCAGGACTCCTACCTGCCACCACCTGAATTGGCAGACTCCTTTCAAGCCTTTTTAAA
This sequence comes from Arizona elegans, assembly GCA_022577455.1. Lineage (NCBI taxonomy): Eukaryota > Metazoa > Chordata > Lepidosauria > Squamata > Colubridae > Arizona > Arizona elegans. Next base: position 19,404,774 of record JAKOOJ010000012.1, read on the forward strand.
TCCAAAAATCAGGCCGTTTAGTATTTGGCTGAGAGGCGAGGCCTGTTTTCCAGGCTGGCCCTCAAAAACCATCCTGAAAGAAGGTGTGATTGGCCATTTCTGCCTTGATGCCAACTGTTAGATCGGCGCAGAGAAAGAAAGGCGCGACCAGTTCTGGTCCATTCAGCACTTTATTTAGTACAGAAAAAGACGAGTGGCTGTGCTGCCAGGGCTCTTTAAATACGCTCCGGCAGGCTCAGCCACCCAATGACAGTTCTTTAAATTTCCCGCCGGAGGATTAGCCAATCCCCGGCGGATGCCCAAATAAGGACATAACAATTGTCCCAAACTACCCAAATAGATTCTGGTTTCACCAGAACCAGACACAGGAAGGAGCACAACCTACACATTACTCCAAAGTCTCTTTTTCCAATCAGTTCATAGTTGGGAGAGCCTTGTGGTGGCAGAGCAAGAGGAGATCCAGCTGGCATCTACCAAGCCTCCTTTCTTCTCAAAATGCCTCCTGCTGATCACGCGATGGCCAAGCCTCTCCTTTCCATCTGAGCAAGTTCTCAGTCAGAAAGATCTTCCAACCAGAGGGATCCTTCTCACCTTCTTGAGGGTTCCTTGTCCCAGATGTTTCTCCTTGGGGTCTCCCCTCCCAAGAACAGCCTGGCTGTTGTGAAAAGAGACCCACTTTCCACAGATGATTTCTTGAGACGAAGAGGAAGTTAGCAGAACTCTTCATGAGCTTCTTTTGTGTTTGTACATACATACTTAGATATGCAGCTCAACTGATGCCTCTGATTCTCACTCTGACTTGGAGCTACCATGTAAAGAGGACAAATCACACATTTGATGCTTCTCTGTATGCAGTTTGATGTTTCTCTGCAAAAAAACAACAAAAAATAGTCGAAGCTCAAAAAAATCCAACAAAGATCATCAAATTTCCCCAAATGAAAAGCCCCAGGAGATATTTTACAATTTTTTAGTCACAGCCACTCCTATAATAGGTACAGGAAGATCTTTAGACTACAAACGAACAGATTTGCCCCAAGAGAGACCTGCTGCCTCTGAGATGAATGGAGGGGAACTGGGAGAAGCAGCAGCTGAGAGGGAAGGAAGGTTTTCATGGAAATCCTTCTCTGTTGCTCTTTGACCAAAGCATTTGAAAGGGGCGGAACTGGGCTGCCTCTTCCCAACTCAAATGAAGACCAGACTGTCCCAACCTCCAACAACCTTAGCCAAGTGAAGACTGGCATCCCAGCAAGAGGCCGAGATCTCCGATGCTCCCAAAGAGGGCTGGGGATACAGGACAAAAGGAAGCCCAGAAGAATCTCCCCCAAAGGGAGAGACTATCACCCACCCCCCGCAAAAAAGATACTTACTGAACAATATCAAAGTCCCAACAATCACACACAACAGGACAAGAGCAGCCACAACGCAACCGATGATGAGGCCCAGGTTGGATTCTGGAACTGAATTGGGAGAAAGAGCAGATCATTGAAGGAGAACCCAATCATCCCCATTTGGTGGCAGGTAGCACCTAATCATGCCAAAGGGCTGGGAATTCCCAACATTAAACAGTCTAAGGGGCTCCTCTTCATGTCCCTCTAACTGTAGCATGAAGATGCCTTGCAAACCATTGTTTACAGGATGTGTCCTCATGACGCTGCTTTTGTCTCAGATAAGCCAGCATGAAAGCAGCCGACTCTTTCCTTCCTTCCTTCCTTCCTTCCTTCCTTCCTTCCTTCCTTCCTTCCTTCCTTCCTTCCTTCCTTCCTTCCTTTTCTTCCTTTTCTTTCTCTTTCCTTCTTTTTCTTTCTGTCTTTCTCTTTCTTTCTTTCTTTCTTTCCTCTCTCTCTCTCTCTTTCTATTCATTCTCCATATTTTTAAACTGCCCGTCTCCCTCATGGAAGAACACTAAGCAGTCTACAATAAAATCTTAAACTATAAAAACAGCATATAAAAATTTAGAATGGGGAAGGAGGCCAGGATGATTATTGTGTGCTAAGTCAAAACAATCAAACCACGATATGTTTAAGAGATACTTAAACCCAACCATTGCCTTAACTTTTCTTACATCTAATTCAGCCAGCATCTAACCAGCTTTGAGAAAAAAATCATGATTGAAATCCTTGACAGGAGAGCTTATGAGACTGAAGACTCACTCCCAATATACCCATGCAACAGATCCTAATACATTTCTTTGAATGATTATTTTATGTAAATTTGACTTCAAGCATCTCATGGCCCAAGAAGAAAAATTGCACCTGGTCATTTTAATTTTGCAATTAGTGAAACATCAATCAGTGAACATGTTCCGGATGCAACACTTATGTCTATTGTGGTTGGATAGTCCACAAAGAACCTGGGTCCAACTCAGGTGGCTGAGTGAATTGCAGGAAGAGTTCCCAGGACCCTATAAGTGAACCCTAGAGCCGTGATGGCGAACCTATGGCACGGGTGCCACAGGTGGCACGCGGAGCCATATTGGTGGGCACGCGAGTGTTGCCCTAGCTCAGCTCCAACGCACATGCACGCACCAGCCAATTGATTTTCAGGCCTTCCGGTCCCACCGGAAGTCGGGAAACTGGCTGTTTCCAGCCTCTGGAAGGTCTCCGGGGGATTGGGAAGGCTGTTTTTGCCCTCCCCAGACTCCTAGAAAGCCTCTGGAGCCTGGGGAAGGGGAAAAGCAGGCCTACCATGCCCACCGTGGCATCGTGTGCCAAAAGCAGTGGGAAGTGCATGCGCGGGAGGGTGGGGTGCATTGAATTATGGATGTGGGCACCCACACCTGCAACCCCCCATGCTCCCCCCACTTTTGGCACGCGACGCCAAAAAGGTTAGCCATCACTGCCCTAGAGAAACTGGGGAGGTCCTGATTGATATGGGTTGCCTAGGCCAGGGCTGGCTGATTTGCTCATTATGTTCTTCAGGAAATCCAGTAGCTATCTTTTTTCTTTTCTTTGAATAGTAGTATGTTATTATTTAAAGCAAGAGGCTTCATATCATTCATCCCCCTTTTTTAAAGTATACTTTCATTTTCTTTATCTCTTGTAAGATGGGTCTCTCCCCCTGGAGGAGAAGAAAAGAATGAATGTTCACTTCATATACTCAGACTTCTAGCCAGGAAGTGGCATGATAGAAATTGTTTCAGTCTTTACATTTGGAGCTTCCAACCGAGGTGGGAATCCCAGGGCAGCCCTCTCACATACCTCACCAACACCACCACTGCTCTTTCCTCAAGACTAAACATGCTGAGCTTCTTCTATTCATCTACAGAGGATTCAGTTTCCTTTCCTGGATCAGCCTTGTTGCTGTACTGTGAACGTTTTCCAATTGCTCCGAATTTGTATTAATGTTGTGTCCCACCAGCGGAGTTGGCAGCAGATTCAGACAGTGAGGAGGTTGGGGAGGAACATGGGCCAGTCCTGGAGTTTGTGATGAGGGATCTGCATCGGAGGCAGAGAGGGGGCCAGGGCCGTCTGACAGTTATCAGCTGCCTTCAGAGTCAGACATCAGTGAGGCAAATGAGCAGCTGGAGCCTGTTCCCACTGTGCACATATACAGTTGCCGGACGAAGGGAACAACTAAAAACAAGGGTTTCTTTAAACCTTTGTTCTTTCTTTCTTGGGAGTAAGGCCACAGGTGGACAGGCGACCCCTCCCAGAGGGAAAAAAAGAGGAGCAAAAGAGGAGTGGCGTTTGCAGGAGACAATTAGTTCGCTAATTGGTTTGTGACTCTCTGAGACTCTTTGCCAAGTTTTGAAGATATTGGCCTGGCAGGTCTCCAAGCCAGATAAGGTCTGTGACTAAATTCTCTCTTGAAAGATTTTGCTGAAGGTGAATGAGAGGAATTCACTGCTTGTTTAATAAAAGAGGTTTTGTTGGGACCAGGATTCTGCTTCGTGCTTTTTGGGGAAGCCTAGATCAGAACAATTAAAGGGTGTTGCCTGGAACTGGACCTTCTCCTTGAGGCTGGCTCTGATCATGACAGAACACAGAGAGAAATTTACCTTTATCATTTGGAAGTTATACTTTATTTGGGGTAGCCTAAAATTGCACACAGCCTTCTTAAAAGGTACACTATACTTCAGATTCATATTCTGTCTCCGATCAAGCCAAATATCCCCTACCCAATACTTGCTCCTTTGATGTTTATTTCTTAAATGAAGAATGTCGCACTTAGAATCCTAGAGTTAGGAATTTAAGAGGTCATCTAGTCTTACCATTTGCTCGGTACAGGATCCATTAAATTCAGTTGGATGTGATTGTGACTTTAGTAGCTCATTTGAGATTCTCATCCTTCCTGGACATTGTTTTCTTTTGAGTCCTTCTTCCATTTCATTGTTGCTCCTCTCAGCCCATTCTGAATTTCACGCCCTTCTTTGAGGATATTAGCTCACTCGGCCAGTTTTATATCACCTTCAAATTCGATAACTATTTGATCTATTGATTCCTCCAAATCACTAAAAGGAATATTGAAGAATAGATGACAACGGGCTGATTCTTCTAGCATCCATTTGATATCTTCAACTTGATGAGGAACCTTCAATAGGGACTCCTGGAGGAAGATTTTCAAGCCAGCTTTGGATTCCCCTTCATTGTCCAGCCTTCTGGCCTCCTTTGATTAGCCGAAGAGGCCTTTGACTGACTCCAGATTGAGTTTTTATGGAACAAAGTGCCTGATTTACCATAAAACTTTAATACCATGGAACATCCAGATGACATTCTCATCTTTTAAAGATCCCTTAACTGTTCTCTATTTAATTCTGCTCAACTGCAAATAAAAAATACAAAATTCTGCTGATCTGGAACCTGCATTGTAGCATTTGAGAGGGGAAGTACTCAGGGGTGGAATTTATAATTTATAATATCTATTTTATATCATGCCACTTCCTCTCCTGATTTTTGGATGGTGGTGAGGAGTTGTGACCATTCCAGAAACAGAAATATTCTATGTCAGGTTTCCAAGTAACACCCCCAACGAAATCAAACTCCGAGGCTTGAAGTTCCTCAAAGCTAACTTTTATTAGAGATGTCATATTGGCACATCTGGGAAAACCCGAATCTGAGAACTTCCGGGTTTTTCTCTCCCAAAAGAAAGTTCAAGTCCTTGCCCTTCACCCACATGTCCATCACACGAACCAATCAGGTACCCTCCGGAACAGAAGATACCTCATTATTCTCAGCACAGCTGCAGGGCACAACGGCCTTGAAAGAATGTTATTTTGACTCTTTCATCTTCACTCCATACAATTCCCCCCTCCCATTTTCCCACAGTAGAATTTGTGGCAGGCCTGAAGGCTCAAAGGAAAAAGATGGCTTCCAGGTCTGACATTGTAATTTTTTTACTTTCAGAATTTCAGGATGAAAAAATGGAATGTGGTGATATCCAATTTCTAGTGGGTCCCTCAAATGGCAGAATCAGATTTGGTGGGGGCTCCAGGGGGGCAAAATTAAGGAAGGGAACTTTCCATTTTTCTTGCACAAAACTCAGGACTCTCACTGAAGAGCAGCCACGGCCCTGATGGATTGATGCTTGATTTTTTTAAAAAAAACAACTTTTTTATTTTATTTTATTCAGACTGATAGTCGCTTTTCTGACTACGGAGGCCTCAGTCCAGCCACTCTGTGCATTTCTTGAAGTCAGCTGCAGTTCAACAATTTAAATGAAATCTGGTGCCTTAAGAAAAGGCACTACGAGACTCCGCCTGACTTTTGTACTTTGGGAAGGCTAAAGAAAATAAAATCTTTTTTGGGTACTCAGTATAGTTGCTGCTCCATGGCTGGAGATAGGAAACAGGCCAGTGACAAAGGCTAAGAGACTCTAAGGACATTTAATCAGGACCGGTCAATTCTTGTCATGGGATTCTGTTGCTTCCCTTAAATCACATGAAGCCAATTCTATGGACTGCTCCAGTGGTGAAATGTAAAATTTGTTACTACCGGTTCTGTGGGTGTGGCTTGGTGTGGGGGGTAATGTGACTGGGTGGGCGTGGCCAACTTTTTTTTTTTTTTACTTTTAAAACCATTTTTTCTACAACCTCTTCAGCTGAAGAGGTTGTAGAAAAAAAATGCTTTTGAAAGGCTCTGACGATCCCAGATGAGTTGCCTGATCATCAGAGGCTTTTGTTTTCTTTTAAAACAGTTTTTTTTTTTTTTTGCTTTTAAAAGAAAAAAAGCCTCTGATGGTCACGCGGCTCAGCTGCCTTTTAAAAGCATTTTTTTCTACAACCTCTTCAGCCAAAGAGGTTGTAGAAAAAATGCTTTTAAAAAGCTCTGACGATCCCAGCTGAGCCGCGCGATCCTCAGAGGCTTTTTTTGTTTTTACTTTTAAAAGCATTTTTTCAGCTGAAGAAAAAATGCTTTTAAAAGTAAAAAAAAAAAAGCCTCTCAGGATCGCGCGGCTCAACTGGGTTTGGGGGGTGGGCAGGGGTTTTTGCTACCGGTTCTCTGAACCACCCGCCGTCATCACTACTGGTTTTGGGCGATCTGGTCCAAACTGGGAGCATTTCACCCCTGGACTGGTCCCTGCAGAACCATCAACCTCAAACACAGGAAAAACCAACAGCTTAAAAGTCAGGTATGCTCACTGCTGGACACAGGTGAGATCAAATTTATCTCCCACAACCCTCCAGCCAGAAAAACAGCCCAGCCTTTCCCTCCCTGCAGCTTGTTACCTTTTATGGCCACATCCAGAGGCTCCTGCAGGCCATCGTGTTCCACATAGCACCAATAGCGGCCCCTCTCTTTGGGATCAATCCGGATGCTGAGCCAGTAGTGGTAGGTCCCATCTGCATTGGGGGCTACAGACCCATGGAGGGTGTCCTGCAGCCAGACCTCCCCGTCCCTCTTCTAGGTGGCATCGATCTCCTTGGGGTAGAAGCCGTGGACCTGGCAGATGTGCATCTCCATCCCATCCTCAGTCTCTGTCCTTCTGGTCACTGTCACCACTGGGGGCTCTGCAGAAATGGCACCCCCAGAATTAACTGAGTCCTACCAGAGCTTAGAAGGTGGATGATAAACTTGAGAGTGGCAGGAAAGTCTTCCAGAACTTTCCACTCCACAACCAAACAGGGCTTCCTGTGTGCTGGAGAGGTGCTAGAAGGAGATTCCCTCCTGGGCATCCACGACAATGGACCCAAAGGGGACAAATGCGTCCAAGAAATTCAGCCATAAATGAGGAAAGTCGAGCCTGGATCCAAATGCTCACCTGTCCTCAGGAGCGTGTCCTTCCCGTAGGACAGGTACCTCTGGAGCCACTCTATGCAGATTTCCTCCAGGTAGGCCTTATGTCCCTGACTCTTTCCTGGAATAGCATCCCATTTCCTCTGGGTGATCTGGGCTAAGGGGTTAGGAGCCACCCAGGTGAGGGTCTCCTTGTCAAAGGTGATGAAGGTCCTTCCGTCATATCCAAGCTGCAGAAACCCTCTTTTGCTCCCATCTGCGCAGAGTTCACAGCCATACATCCTCTGCAATGTGTGAAGGCCTGAAATAGGGGCAAGATGATGGTTTGGAGAGTCCTCAAGATAGACAGAGACCCTCCTTGGCTGCAGGAACATTGACAAGGGCACTGACACCCCCATTTCCTCCCTAGCCTTCAAGGGAAAGAAAGCCCCCATCAATAACCTGCCCTTCTCCCCTCCCTCGATCTGCTTCCCTGCATTTCCACCACCACCACCAAGGATGGAGCTCCTGAACCTCCCCAGGAAAAGGGAACCTGGAAAGGCCAGCAGAGGATCCCAAGGGAGACCCAGGAAAAAAAGGAATTGCAGAAAAATTGGAGGGATGGATATCCTTCCATCTTTCCTTCTGCCATTCCTCTGCAGGGCGGACTCTTGGGGGGGGGAAAGGAAGGGATGGATCCCAGAGAGTTGCTGAATCTGTGGCTGCAAAGAGGGATTGAGAATCTTGTGGCGTCGAAGAGGATCTGGTAGATCTGCAAAGAAGCCTGCAGGGATCCCTATGACTATAAATCTTGGCTCTATATTCACAAATATCAGCAGGTCACAAGGGGTGGTTCCAGTGGTGGGTTGCTACCAGTTCAGGCGAACTGGTAGAGGCAGCGGGAAACTCCACCCACCCACCCGGATGCTTCTGTGCATGAGCGCATGCATGTGCCCAAAAGCGAATCAGTAGCAATGGGATTTGAAACCCACTACTGGGTGGTTCCCATTTTGGGCTAAGCAGAAACATACAAACAGGCCTGAAAAAGGAGGCTCCCCTCCACTCTGGCTTGTCTCCTTCCTCCCTTCTCCACCAGGGGCATCCTATCAATATTCAGACAGATAGATGGATACCTTTAAAAATGTTTTTATTAACTGTAGTTAGCAGAAAATGTCAGCTATGGAGGCAAGGACAATCTTATATTGATTTTTTAAAAAAGAATAGACATTATTTTTAAAAGGTATGGAAGCAGACTTTCCCTTTGAAGTGACACCCCCTGGTCTCCCCTCCCCCCCTCTGGTTCCTGGGAATGGGGAATATGGTGCAGGAGGAACCACCTACCCCATCACTCACCTTCGCTCTGATTGTACCGACTCCTCAGATTCTCCAGGCTTACTATGAATGCCTCCTCTTCACCATGTGATATCTGGGTCTGACTGTCCCAGTACTTGGGGTCCAGCTTCCCCGCCTTCTCTACCCAGGAGACTCGAGGCTTCAGCTTCCGGCTGTGGGTATCATAGTGAACAAAGACCTGACCATCTACAATCCCCAGAAGAACAAAGTGGGGCAGCCCCTGATTGAGGTCCGAGATAGAGGTGTAGAAATACTTCAGCGAGTGGGAGGAACCGCCTGGAATGGAGCCAGAGGGACAGACTTAATGGACTTCGGCTGGCGAACCCTGATCCTGTGGGGCACAGCTGGCCCCCTTTTCAGGTCTGGAAGGAAGAAGAAGAGACTTGGGGGGTGGAGGAGGAAGGGGAGAATGAAGGGAGAGATGATGGGAGAGAAAGAAAAAGCAGAGGGTGGAAAGAGGGAATGACCAAGAGGCAAAGGAGCATCTTCTGGAGGGCCTGAAGGGTTGGAAGGCAGAGAGGTTGTGGGAGAGAGAGGAAGGGAAGGGAAACCAGGGCCAAAGAGAGAGCAGGATCCCCAAACTTTGTGCGGTCGTGTTCAATTCTGCACTCTCCCCTTCCAGAAAGGCCTCTGTCAACCCCCCCTGCTGGGGTGGAGGTGGGGTTCCAGGGCACCAAAGATTTTAAAGATCATTTTCAGGATCATTCACGGGACTTATTTGGGCAGAACCTGGATCTACACAGAAAAAGGAAATACTTGCACAGCCCAGAGAAAGAAATAGTCTGACTTCTCATTCTGTCCAGTATGGTCTCCCAGTCCTTCGCAGTCAAGGGAAAAGGCCTGGGCCTCCTTCTTCCTGCTCCTCCCCACAATCCCAGGGGCTTCTCAGAGCTTTTGGGAAGAGGGAGGCCCAGATCCACTTCTCGCTCTGGGGAGATTTCAGAATCCAAAGGGATCAGAGCTTTTCTCTAAGAGAAGGAGGGGGGATCGGACACTCCGTGATCCAGAACCTGCTTCTTTCCCTTGTCCTGCTGAGCAATGAAATCTGCCTGAGAGTAGAAACCAGAGGATCGAGGAGAAAGTGACAGTCAAGAAGGCGGGATCTTTAGAAACATTATTCAAGGACTGTTTCTCTCTAGTCTCTTATCCTGTTGCAGTCACAAGGCAGCCTTATCCCAACGGTTCAATTCCACCAGCCTCCGCGTCGGCCAATAAACTGAACCGATTCTAGACACAAGCCAGGTTGTCCTAGCACCAGAAGCCACAAATAGCCACAAATCACAGCTAAAGGCAGGAAAGAGGATCCAGGTGGAGGGGTTGGGCGAAGGTAACCAAGAGTTTTGTGAACTGACCTGATCACCAGCAAACGCGGCTGAAAACCTCCACTTTGGGGGAGGGAAAAGAACTGTGCTTGAGGGTGCCCAGGTAGACTTGACTAACATCTGGAGGGGCCACCCTTGTCCTGTTCCCAGAGGGGCTCTCCTGGGGAAGAAGAGGCAGCAGAATCCCATCCACCCTTTGAGGTTCCTTCTGAGAGTGGCCAGAGGAGGAGGGGAAGTGGACTAGAAAGAGGACTAAATCAGGATTCTCTTTCTGGGAATAATCTTTTTGGGGGGGGCGAGGAGAAAGATTCCCTGGATGGATTCCCACCAACAGAAAAAGGGGCCAGAACCCCTGATGGCCCCTGAAGGGACTCACCGAAGCAGCTCTCCCGTAAAGCGACCGCCACCAATAGCAGAAGCGACAGAGCCAGAGAGTGCAGAGACATCCTGGCCACGATCCTCAGCCTGCGCTCCTCTCTCCTGAAGTTGCAGGCAGAGAAAGACACGCTCCCAAAGACCAACAATACAATAATCCAGTGTGAGCTGGTGATTGGCTGATCTCAACCAGTAGGAAAAGTTTCTCCTCTCAGTTACCAAAGGAGGTAAAAGGAAAACCATCCCATCAAAAGAAAGCTCTCAACTAGTGTTGAAGCACCAAGCCAGCCAGAAACAAATCAAATTATGTAGAAACAAGCCAGCAAAAGCTGAACTGATCAAATTACCTACTGGATTGACTAAGCTTCCCTTCTCTTTGGCAGCTTCCTTGAGAGACACACAGACAAACTACAGACCTGCGACAGGCAATTCCTGACAATGATAGGATAGGAAGGTTTTGTTCTCTTGTACCAAGTACAATAAATGTAATCTTCCCAAAAGGACAAATGTAATTGATCGGGAGTGAACAGTAATCCTGTGAAAGAATTCACATAGATTGCTTGTAAATAACAAACTTTCTGTGTGGATAGCTGCGCTGTATTTTACACAACATGCTAGATTTGGACTTCTGTCCTAAAGGTGAGGCTCTCCATTTCTGTAAACATAAACAGATGAAACTTTTCTCCCTCGTTCCAGCCACCCTTGCAAAGAAACTAGAACCCAACGGAGGCATCAGCTTACAGAGGGACCTTCTGCCTCCCTTTCTCCCGTCTGTATCTCTACCGATGAAGAAGGCCGAGGCCATTAGAGGGAGCTTCCAATTCCTAGGGAGTCCCTGGAAACCGGCCATCTGCAGGATGAGCCTCCCCTTCAGATCCTCTCTTTTCTCTCTAGGTTCACAGTAGGCGTAACCTTCGTCTGTTTTAACTGACTGATCCAGTGGTGGGTTTCTTCCGGTTTGCACCGGTTCGGGAGAACTGCTAGTAAAAATTTGTCATCGGTCGCAGGACCGGTAGTAATGGCTGGCTGGCCACGCCCCCGAACCGGTCCCCCAGTCACCACTCGCTCACCCTGGCCGCCATGTTCGTCGCCGCCATGTTCTTCACACACACGCATCCCATTGCCTTGCAAATCCAAGGGTCTTATTTTCGGGGAAACACGGTAGTTAAAAGAACCTGACGGGCCCAAATCTTTTTATGTATAATCTAGCCTTTATTGTCATTGTACATCATGTATACAACGAAATTGGTTTTAGCCTCACTGGTGCAATCCACAACAAAAAATACAAACAACATAAATAGTATAAAGAATAATCCTTATACAATTTGGGGGGGAAATAAAAATAAAAATAAAAATTAGTCATACGTTTCCGTGTGTGCGTGGAGTGATTGTGGTCGTGTTTAAGAGTGTGACAGCCCAAGGATAGAAACTATTTTTAAATAGTTATTGGTTACAGAAACAATACATACTTTTGTTATATGTGAAATAACAGAAAGCAAGTGATCAAACAATAAAACCAGCCCAGCCTCCAGAACCTCTCTAGGAGTCTGTAGGAGCCTCTCTAGGAGTCTCTGGAGGCTGGGGACAGGAAAAAACGTCACTTCCTGTCCCACCGGGAGTCGGGAAATGGGCCCTTTCAGCCTCCGTAGGGCCTCCAAGGGGGTGGGAAAGGCTGTTTTCGCCCTTCCCAGATAAATAGAGAGGATCTGGAGCCAAGTAAGAAAGAAAAATGGGCCTTCCCCCCTCCCGGCCCCCCAGAGGCAGGAAACAGCCTGTTTCCCTACTTCTGGTGGGCCCAGAAGGCCCGAAAATCAGCTGGCCAGCGCGCGCATGCGCCCCAGAGCTGAGCTGGCGTGCCCATTAATATGGCTCCACCTGCCACCTGTGCCATAGGTTCGCCATCACGGGTCTATATACTCTCTTTTGCAGATAAATTTTTATCTTGCTTAATACTTGCAGCAGGGTTCCACTTTCCTTCGTTACTGCTTCGCTCTCGTGAACGTGTGGGCAATTTGCACGCGCGCATTGCTTCTGCACGTGTGCAGAACTTTCTGCGCATGTGCAGACCATCTGTGATGACTTCCAGGCAGGTGGGTGGAGCCTCTCGCTGCTGCCGCTACCAGTTTGTGTGAACCAGGGCGAACTGGTAGGAACCCACCACTGACTTGCAGGTGCATCCAAAAGTCTTCCAGAAGACACTTTCTGTTGTGTAGTTGCTGAAAAAGCAAGTTCTCCCATACCAAAAGAAACGGCCTTGGCAAAGGAGAGAAAAACACGCTGCCTTAATGTTAAAAAAATTATATCCAAACAGCCATGTTAAAAGTGCAAATGTCCCCTTTCAAAACGCCAATAATGAAATCCCAGGCAAAGCGCTGCCTGTATTTAATTTTAGTCCTGCAAGAGAATATCAGGTATCGTTATCAGGTAACACAAATATCCCCAGGAAGTTCAACCAAAGTGAAGCCTGGCCTGCAAAATATGTTCTTCAAAGAGGAGCTTCCAAGAACCATCTAAAGTTAGCCCAAGGTCGAGTTCAAGGTTTTCAGCAGGTCTACAGGGCTGAGATTCAAATGTGAAATTCATATCCATCTGAGCTAAATGTGGTTTCCAGCAAAGAGAACGAAGACATCCCAACCTCTTATATAGGCAGCAGCCAACTGTCACTCATCGGAACATTTACTCTGTTGCTAGGCAATGACCAATCGGACCTCTGTTCTGCTCTCCTTTTGACTGCTGTTTTTTTTTTCTTTACCCAATTTATATACCAACCATTTTCACAGTGTTTGCAAATTCCAGATTTCTTTTTTTGCATAATTCATCTTGATTTCCATTTCTCTTGCTGATAACACTTTGTTAGTGAACTATTTAATTATTAATTTTCATAGAGAATTGCCTCCATGGAAGCTTAATTTGGTGGGCAATAGTTGTCCTCTTTGGAAACTTTTTGAAAAACTTCCTTTTTCTTGTCTCATCCAAAATCACTTGTGTGTTCATCTTGCCTTTTCTCCGTTATCTTAAAGTTTAAACTATCCTGTCGTAAAAGCTTTGCTTGCATCCCAAACCGTTTTCCTGCACATAGTCCTTGATGTATGACAATAGAGGCTGGAAAATTTGTCATCAAGAACTGTGGTCATTCAGTGAAACGTCATGTGAGCACATGAAGTGAATCCCTGGTCGTTAAGCAAGACTGTTAAGGATGATGGTTCTAACCCAATAACTCACTAATCAAAGAGTATTTTATTTTCAGTCTTTTATTCTAGACCTGGATAGATTCTAGGCCTTTTATTGAATAGTTATTGATCTTATGTTTATCTCATACAGATACACAGCTGGAACTGGAACAAGATTACCTCAGAGAGTCCTTTTTATACCAAAGGGGAGGAGTCAGGAATCAGGTAGGATTATGGAAATGAGAGGGCGTGTGATATTGTTAACCCTTGCAGAACTGTAGGGAGGTAGGGATTGTTAAGTCCTCGACTTACGACGGGCGTCTCTGATTGGCTAAGACGCATGGACTAGCCGGCGGGAGAATGTTGCCTTTCTATTGGTTGCTTGGTTTGACAGCTGTAGTATAAATAGCTGTCAAACTCCGTTGTTTGCCGCTCTGTTTCTCTACCAGTTCTGTTAGCAATAAACGTTCCTGTTTGACTTTACCTAGTCTCGCCTCAGTTAATGACCCCAGGGTTGCCCTCACAGCACTGGCGACGAGGATGGGATTCTGAGGACAGAGACAGGTGGTCAACAGCTGAAGTCACTAGCACTAAGCCAAGGCGCTCAGCTGAGTCACTTCACGACGAGACGTCGTGTAGAGGAAATTCCTCTCAGAAACAGAGCCCTTCCGTCTAAAGAATGGCACCTCCGACATTCGCCCCCTTCAGCCAGGCTACAGAAACCTGGAAGTCGTATGAGGCACGGTTCGAATGTTTTCTGGAGGCGAACGACTATACGGGGCTGACCAGCAGCCGGAAAAGAGCGCACTTCTTAAATGCCTGTGGTCCCGAAATGTTCTCAGTCGCTATGGCCCTGCTAGCTCCGGTTCCAGTACAGTCGGTGCCATGGGAGGTCCTGAGGGAAAAGCTCAAGAAACACTATGAGCCCACCCCTTCGCGCATCGCCCACCGGTACGCTTTCAGGCAAATTTTACAGGCTGAGGGAGAGTCCATTAATCATTACATCGCCTCCCTCAGAACTGCAGCTTTAAACTGTGAATTTGCCGATCTAGAAGACTCCCTCCTGGAGCAGCTCGTGTGCGGTGTGAGGGACCCGAGGGTACAACGACACCTACTCGGGAGAAAAGATATCACCCTCGCAACCGCAATTGAAGAGGCGCAGGCTTGCGAGCTATCAAGCAAGTCCACTCTAGAGATCCGTAAAGTGCAACCCAGTGCCCCCGTTATCAAACCCAGCACCGTGCACTCAGAAGACCTAGAACCTGAGGTAGCCGAAGAAGAGGATGACGAAGTTAGCCGCCTTAAAACTGTCAAAGGACAGGGAAACCCCTCAAACAAAACCTTCGTGGGGCCTCCCTGTCAGGGGTGCGGAGAGTTGCACCCTAGAGCGGCTTGTCGCTTTAAGACCACCATCTGCCGCAGATGTGGGAAGAAAGGACATTTGGCACGGGTCTGCCGGGCCAATACACCTGGCACTCTATCCAAGCCCCCCAGCAGACCGTTCCCGAAAGGGCCAAGGCCGGGCGGTGACTGTTTCGCCATTTCCAGGGCCAACAACGTCCCTGCAAGGTCGGCCCGCCAAGAAAAAATCAGTCCCAACAAAAAAATTTACCTCACGGTAACCATTGAAGGAACCCCTTGTCGGAAGGAGCTAGACACTGGGTCATCCAAATCTCTGATTTCCTGGGACACCCTGAAGCGGCTGACCCCAAAAATGCGGAAAAACGCTCTCCTGCCAAGCCAAGTTTGCCTCAGAGACTACCAAGGCAACGACATCCCCATCCTGGGTGGCGCCAATCTCCTTGTAGAACACAGAACCTTCACGGGCAAGCTACCCCTGCTCATCGTGAGAGATCCTCTGCCCAGCCTGCTTGGACTTGATTGGTTTGGCGCTCTGGGGCTGGGCATCACGGGCATCCATTCCACCACCCCGCATGATTTTGAAGACATCCTGGCAGAATTCGCTGACGTCTTTACTGAAGAGTTAGGTAAATATAAGGGTTCACCCATCACCCTCAATCTAGACCCTAGAATTGCCCCTATTAGGCTTAAGCCTCGACGAGTGCCTTTTGCTCTCAAGCCATTAGTCGATAAAGAGTTAGACAAACTCATAGCTCAGGGTATCCTAGAGCCCACGGACCACGCCCCCTGGGAAACACCTATTGTCATACCCATCAAACCTGATGGGTCAATCCGCATCTGCGCAGATTACAAAAATTCCGTCAATAAGGCGCTCCAGGCTAATCCATATCCAGTGCCCGTAGTGCAACATTTATTGCACTCACTGGGCAAGGGCTCCATTTTTGCCAAACTGGACATGGCACAGGCTTACCAACAGCTCCCTGTTGATTCGGCCACTGCTGCAGCCCAAACCATTGTCACACACAGGGGAGCATTCCTGTGCCATCGTCTCCAGTTTGGCATAAGCGTTGCCCCGGGCATCTTTCAGGGCCTTATGGAGCGACTCCTGCAGGGGCTGCCTGGAGTAGTTCCATACTTCGATGATGTCATCATCGCAGCTTCTAACACAGCAGACCTTAAGGGGAAGCTAAGGACCATCCTGCGCCGTTTCCAAACGGCTGGCCTCAGGCTCAAGAAAGAAAAATGCAGGATTGGGGTATCCCAGGTAGATTTTTTAGGCTATCTCATTGATGCCTCCGGCATTCACCACACACCTTCTAAGATAGTTGCCATCAAAAGGGCCCCCACACCCACAAACAAAACTGACCTACAAGCCTTCCTTGGCCTCTTAAACTTCTACAGCTCTTTCCTCCCTCACAAGGCCACTGTTGCTGAGCCCCTTCACCATCTCTTAGACAAAAAGACCCCCTGGCGTTGGGGCAGCCGAGAAGCCTCCTCCTTCTCAGCAGTCAAATCTCTTTTGACATCTGAGGCAGTCCTCGTTCAGTACACGGACAGCCTCCCCTTGATCTTAGTGGCAGACGCTTCCCCCTTTGGCATTGGGGCTGTCCTCAGCCATGTCCTTCCTGATGGCACAGAAGCCCCAATTGCCTTTTACTCCCGCACGCTCTCCTCCACAGAGCGTAATTATGGACAAATTGACAAGGAAGCCCTGGCCGCCGTGGCGGCCGTCAAGTGCTTCCACGAATATTTATATGGCCGTCCGTTCACTCTTGTGACGGATCACAAGCCCCTCCTAGGCATACTAGCTGGCAACATTGCAACACCCCAGGTCCTCTCCCCCCGCATGTCACGCTGGGTCGAATTTCTGGCTGCCTATTCTTACACCCTCATTCACCGTCCTGGCAAACACCTTGCTCACGCTGATGCTCTCAGCCGCTGCCCCCTCCCCATCTCTGTCTACGACCCCTCTCCCATTTCTCCTGTCCTTCTCATTGACTCGTTACATCTGCCAATCACTGCTACCGACATTGCTGCACACTCTGCCAAGGACCCCATTGTCCGCAGAGTCTTAGACTGGGTGCGCAGGGGATGGCCACCAGGTAATGTGGGACCTGAGTTCAAACCCTACTATATGAGGCAGCACGAACTATCTGTGCTACGGGGGTGCCTGCTATGGGGCGATCGGGTTGTAGTGCCCGCCAAGCTACAACAGCCAGTCCTAGAAGCTCTGCATGAAGGACACCCGGGCATAGGGAGGATGAAGTCCCTGGGACGCAGCTATGTCTGGTGGCCGAACTTCGACCACGCAGCCACCCAGTGGGTCGCAGGGTGCCAACCCTGCCAACTCTCTAGACCAATGGCCCCCGCTGCCCCAGTTAGGGAATGGGAAATGCCCAAGTCTCCCTGGTCAAGAATCCATGTGGACTTTGCCGGGCCCTACCATGGGCAGACCTTCCTAGTGGTGGTAGATGCCTATTCTAAGTGGGTAGAGATAGTCACCATGGCATCCACCACGTCTGCTGCACTCATAAGAGCCCTACAAGGACTATTTGCCACCCATGGGTTGCCAGACGTCATCGTCTCGGACAATGGCCCCCAGCTATCCTCCGCAGCCTTCCAAGTGTACTTAGCAAGCCATGGGATTCGCCATGCCAGGGTGGCACCATTTTGTCCTGCCAGTAACGGGCTGGCAGAGAGGGCCATGAGGTCAGCCAAAGAAACCCTATCACGTTATGGCCATGGGGATTGGCAAGAGAAACTGACCCGCTACCTGTTGGCACAACACGTAACTCCATGCCCCTCGACCAACAGGAGCCCCGCAGAACTTTTGATGGGTCGACGCCTTCGCACTGACCTCGACCGTCTTCACCCTTCCTACGCTCCAGATGCACCCCCAGACTCCACTGGCCGACACCGCAACTTCGTCGTGGGCAGCCCAGTCTATGCCCAGAACTTTGGGGGCGAACCAAGGTGGCTTCCCGGGACTATTGAACAAGTCACTGGCCCCTACTCTTACCAAGTCCGGTTGCCCGATGGTCGGCTTTGGCATCGCCACATTAATCAGCTGAGAGCTCGCTTAACACCCAGGCCGGAAGACCCAGCCGACCTGGGAGACAACATAACAAGTCCAGTCCCTGACTACATTCCCACATTCCCTGACTCAAACCCGCCTCCGGAACCAGTCTTACCATTCCAGCCGCCTACCGACGAAGTTGGCGTCAGGGTGCCAGATGAGTCGCAGGGAGTTCCGCCGATCGCAGAGGCGCCTCCAGCTCCCGCCGCCGCTGAACCCGTGCTGCGTAGATCGACCCGGCCGCGCAGGCGCCCAGCCTACTTGGCCGACTACGCCTGTCCCATCCAGGAGGGAAGGGGTGTTAAGTCCTCGACTTACGACGGGCGTCTCTGATTGGCTAAGACGCATGGACTAGCCGGCGGGAGAATGTTGCCTTTCTATTGGTTGCTTGGTTTGACAGCTGTAGTATAAATAGCTGTCAAACCCCGTTGTTTGCCGCTCTGTTTCTCTACCAGTTCTGTTAGCAATAAACGTTCCTGTTTGACTTTACCTAGTCTCGCCTCAGTTAATGACCCCAGGGTTGCCCTCACAGCAGGGATACAGACAAGATATAGACAAGTTAGACATTTTACATAACAAAGACATCACATGACTGCCACTTTACCTGCTGGCTTCTCCATTGACTTTCCTGGTAAACCGCTCCAAACTCGATTGCAGAAAATACGATTTCAGCAACAGAGTTGTCAATGCCTGGAATGCACTTCCTGACTCTGTGGTTTCTTCCCCAAACCCCCAAAACTTTAACCTTAAACTGTCTACTACTGACCTCACCCCATTCCTAAGAGGTCTGTAAGGGGCGTGCATAAGCGCACCAGCGTGCCTACCATCCCTGTCCTACTGTCCCCATTTATTCGTATCCATCTCATGTATTCATAATTATGTCTACACTTATATCTGGTATCTAATACATGCTTGACAAAATAAATAAAATAAATAACATGATGTCCAAGCCTTTCCTTTCCACCTTCTTGGAAAACAAAGCAGCTTCTCAGTCAGAGGGATCTTCCATTCAGCTGGATCTTCTCACCTTCTTGAGGGCTCCTTGCCCCAGATGTTTCTCCTTGGGGTCTCTACTCCCAAGAACAGCCTGGCTGTTGTGAAAAGAGACCCACTTTCCACAATTATTTCTTGAGAGGAAGAGGAAGTTAACACAACTCTTCATGAGCTTCTTTTGTGTTTGTACATACATACTCACATCTACATCTCAACTGATGCTGCCTCTGATTCTCACCCTGACTTGGACCTACCATGTAAAGAGGACAAACCACTCACTTGATGTTGCTCTGAACTTATTTTGATATTTCTCTGCAAAAAGAAAAAATAGTCAAAGTTCAAAAGAATCCACCAGAGAGCATATGAATTTTCCCATTTAGAAGGAAAAGCCCCCAGAGCAGGGGTGAAATGCTCCCGGTTCGGACCGGATCACCCAATCCGGTAGCGATGGCAGTGGGTGGTTCGGAGAACCGGTAGCAAAAATCCCTGCATCCCCTCCACCATGCTCAGCTGAGTCGCACGATCATCAGAGGCTTTTTTTTTTTTTTACTTTTAAAAGCATTTTTTCTACAACCTCTTACGATGAAAAAATGCTTTTAAAAGTTAAAAAAAAAAGCCTCTGATGATCGCGCGGCTCAGCTGGGATCCTCAGAGGCTTTTCAAAGCATTTTTTTCTGCAACCTCTTGGCCGAAGAGGTGGTAAAAAAAAATGCTTTGAAAAGTCTCTAACGATCCCAGCTGAGTTGCCTGATCGTCAGAGAGGCTTTTCAAAGCATTTTTTAAAATGCCTCTCTGACAATCCCAGCTGAGTTGCCTGATCGGCAGAGGCATTAGAAAAAATGCTTTGAAAAGTTAAAAAAAAAGTTGGCCACGCCCACCCATTCACATTACCCACCACCACCAAGCCACGCCCACAGAACCGGTAGTAACACATTTTACATTTCACCCCTGTCCCAGAGGTATTTTACAGTTGTTTAGTCACAATGACTCCAGGCCATTCCTATTAAGAGACACAGGAAGATCTTCAAACTACAAACTGAACAGATTTGTCCCAAAAAAGACCTGCCTCCAAGATGGATGGATGGAAATTGGGAGAAAGAGCAGCAGCAGTTGGGAGGGGAGGAAGATTTTTCATGAAAACCCTTCTCTGCTATATTTTGACCAAAGCCTTTGAAAGGGGCGGAACTCTGATGCCTTTTCCCAACTTAGAAGAAGACAGGACTGTCCCAACCTCAGACTCAGCCAAATCTAAACTGGAGTCCCAGCAAGAGGCTGAAATTTCCCTAAGAGACTACGCGATCCCCGCCGTGACCCCCTCTCCATGCATGTACGCGAGGGGTGGGATTCAAAAATTTTAGCAACCTGCACCATGGCAGAAAAGCCCTCCCCAGGCTCCGGAGTCTTTCCTCAAGCCTCTGGAAGCTGGAAACAGGCTCGTTTCCGGACTTCCAAAGCTTTTGAGAGGCCTGTTTTTTGTCCTCCCCAGGTTCTGGAGGCTTTTCCTGAGCCTCCAGGAGGGCAAAAACTGCCTCCCTCAGGCTCTGGAGGCCCTCCAGAGGCTGGAAACAGGCCCATTTCCCCACTTCCAGAACGCATGCACTGCTCCCCCCATGCTGCCCCCGCCCCCTGTGCAAGCAGGTACTTTCCCTGCATGCGTGCACATCTCCCACATGCGCATCCCGAAAATCAGCTGGCCAGCGGGAGGCACGTGCACATGTGCAGTGGAAGTGAGCTGGGTAACAGCTCACATGCCCGCAGAGAGGGCTCTGCATGCCAGCTGTGGCATGCGTGCTATAGGTTCGCTATCATGGGTATAAGCTCTCTGTTCTGTCCCTGTACCACGCACACACCCAACCAGCCAGCCGAGAGTTTAAATAAACTCTTCAAACACTCAACGTCAGTGATAAGGAACTTGGCAGCAACTCCGTGGCTGCCTGCCAAAAACTTTTATTCCGATAACACAGACAAAAATACACACAGTTTGAATAGTCCAGTTTGTAATTAAATCCACAGCAAATAGGTGTTGTGTCCGAAGGTGCAAAGTGCCTTGCCAGAGATTAGCTTTGTCCGTCACAGAGTCCGAATGGCCACCACACTCCCTTTTATAGCCTGTGGGGTGTGGTCCAGTGACTCAGATAATCTCAGGCACGCCTTCCCCTCTGCTGCGCATGCTTCTCCCTGTGCCTCTGGCGAGGGTCCAGCCAGCACTTATTTTCCTCGTCACTGTCCACCTGTGGCTGCGGGGACGTGCTTGGCTCTGAGCCTATCGTTTGGCCTTCGGTGTCCTCCGGAGGCATTGCCAGAGAGGAGGGTCCTGGAGAGGGAGGCCTTGCCAACTCCTCCCCCTCACTCTCATCTGTCGATAGCCCAGGCTCAGGCAACGGAGCCACAACACTCTCCTGCCTTAAGCAGAAAGTTGAACTAGAGTCTAGTCACTAGACAATCCCTGAGGTCCAGCCCTACGATTCTATGTTCCAGGTCAGAAACTCCAAGTGATCTTAGAATAGAATAGAATTTTTTATTGGCCAAGTGTAATTGGACACACAAGAAATTTATCTTGGTGCATACGCTCTCAAAGTACATAAAAGAAATAATCAATATCAATATAAATCGTAAGGATACAAGCCACAGTCACACAGTCATAAGTGGAAGGAGATGGGTGATGGTAACAATGAGAAGATTAATAGTAGTGCAGACTTAGTAACTAGTTTGACAGTGTTGAGGGAATTATTTGTTTAACAGAGTGATGGCATTTGAGAAAAAACTGTTCTTGTGTCTAATTGTTCTGGTGTGCAAATAGTATTTGTGATGCATTTTTGAATGTTCAGTTGACTGAGTTTCTTATTTAACGAATAAAGATAATAAGAATAAGAATACATCCAACTTTGTTTCTACTTGCTTCTAGATTTTGTTGAGACAGAAAAAAACAAAACTTTTGTCTTTGCGTTTTATTGATTAGACCAGTTTCTTGTTATAAAAATAGCTAGTATATTTTAAGTTTGCAAAAGAAAAAAGTTGAGGCTGTAGTGTTATTATTTTTATTCAACTGTGTTGAAACAAACACACAATTTTATTCCTTGGGAGGTGATTAACAAAGAACTGGCATTGCTATAATAGCCAGGAAACAGAGGTGGGATTCAGCCAGTTCGGACCGATTTGGGCAAACTGGTTATTAAAATTCTGCCCAGTTCAGTGAAACGACTCACCACTGGCTGGCCCCACACCCGCCTGTTTTTCGGCCATTTTGGATGTTCAGTAGTAGTAAATAAATAGAGAGGGAAATTGAATCAAAGCCCTCAACGAAGTACAATTTTCCTATTTATTTACTACTACTGAACATCCAAAACAGCCTGAAAAATGGCTGAAAACGGCCCAAAAAAGAGCCCAAAAAATGAAGATTTCAAATCTTCAATTACCTCTCTTGAAGTTGTACAACAATCTGGATTTGAAAGGGGAAGAGGAATTTGTAGCTTGTGTGGACACACTCCAGACCTCTCAATACCTCACATCCATTGTGCTTTTTCCTGCCCCTCTGCACAAATCTTTTAAACATTTGCAGCAAACACAAAGTGAGCCTGCACCCCAAAGTATATTCCCCCTTCTGAATTTGGATTATTACACCTCCCAAAACAGGAAACAACTTGAGTGGGAAGAAAACAAAAGCATTTATTTACAGCAAATAATTTTGGCAAACTTATAATATATGTACAATTGTTAAGGAGGTATCAGCCTGGCTGTGTACTCCATCTCATGTTCCCTTTTTCTACAGCATGAAACTCCATAAACGACGATCTGGAATCATTTAGTGTTTGAAAGCTACACTTGGTATATTAATTATTTGTCAAACTTTGGACGATCAAATATATGGTCAAGTTTAATTTTTTAAAAAATTGAAATGAATTAACTACTTTAGTGGCGTAAATCTCAGAACACACACTTCTGTTTTAAAAGAAAATTTTTTTTTTTTTTGGAAGATTCTATTGCACATTATACCAGGGGTGTCAAACTCGATCGTGTCACGGGCCGGATCGTGATGTATCACGATGTTTTTGCCTCAGCGGAGCCAGGGTGGGTGTGGCCTGCATGTGACATATCTGTTCTGTCCCCAACCCCACGCACACACACCAAGAGACGTTCAGGAATTAAAGACCAAACCAGACGGCAAAATCCTTTTCCTTATGATAACGGAACTTGGCAACAACCTAGTGGCTGCCTGCCAAAAGTTTATTATTTACAAAGAGGAGAGATAACTTGTCCCCACTTCTAATACATCAAAGGAAAGCATTCAATAATTACGGAATTAAATCAAGTCCAGAGATACTTCCAGCAAAGTCTTTTTTTTTTTTAATTGAAAAACTTTTAAAACAAACACAATTTCCCCACAACCCTCCCTCCCAACCCCCCTCCCCCTCCCCGACTTCCCAGAGCAGAACACAAGGTATTTCTATTGACCTTTAACAATAAACTAAATTGCATAACCAATCATCAAACTAACACCCCCTAAAAAAAAAATTCTTAACCCCCCATATATAAAATCTTATTTCTTAAACATAATACTTCTAATATCACTTATATAGCGCTTATACAAATAAAAGAAATCATTCATAAGCTATTTGATATTTTTTGGTCTGATACTTATTTTGTATATAATCAATCCATCTTCTCCAGTCCTGTATATACCTTTCTTGTGTGTGATCCTTCAGATATGCTGAAATTTTAGCCATTTCAGCTAAATTAGTTACTTTCAATATCCAATCATCAATAGTAGGCAAAAAGTCCTTCTTCCAGTGTTGTGCTACCAACAATCTTGCTGCTGTTATCAAGTTCAAAATCAATTTAGTCTCTGCAACTGTACAGTCCGTAGTTATACCCATTAAGAACAACTGTGGAGTAAATTTCAGTCTCTTTTTAAAAATATTCTGCATCACCCACCAAATCTTTATCCAAAATGCTTTGATTTTTCTACAAGTCCACCATATATGATAATAAGTTGCATCATCACAGTCACATCTCCAACATTTAGCTTGCACATTAGGATACATACATGATAATTTTTTGGGATCTAAGTGCCATCTATAGAACATTTTATAAAAATTTTCTCTTAAATTTTGTGCTTGTGTAAATTTCACATTTCTAATCCAAATCTTTTCCCAAGTCTCCATCATTACTGGCTCTTGAAAATTTTGTGCCCATTTAATCATATAGTCTTTAACCAGTTCCGTCTCAGAATCTATTTCCAATAAAGCATTATACAACCTTTTAATATGCATTTGTTTTTGATCTCTAATTTGTTTTACCAAATTCTCCTCATTTTGCACAAAGCCAGTTTTTTGATCTTCCTTCCATCTAGCTTGAAGTTGACCGTACTGAAACCATGTATAAATTATACCTTCTTCTCTCAGTGTATCTAAAGATTTCAAATACATTACCCCCCTTTCCATAATAAGAAGCTCTTTATAGGTAATCACCTCCTGTTTTTGTTCTATACTTATATTTTCTATTGCATGTCTAGGATTTGCCCATACAGGTATCTTATAATTTAACTTATATTGATATTTTTTCCAAACCCTCAACAAAGCATTTCTTAATATATGAGCCTTAAATACTTTATCCACTTTTTTGTCATATAACAAATAGGCATGCCATCCATATAACAAATCATAACCTTCTAAATTCAAAATTCTCCCCTCAGTTAAATTAAACCAATCACTAATTTGTGATAAAACAGCTGCTTCATAATATAATCTTAAATTAGGCATTTTGAGACCTCCTCTTTCACGTGTATCTTGTATAATTTTCATTTTTATTCTGGGTTTTTTCCCAGCCCAAATAAAAGTTTTAACACCTTTCTGCCATTCTCTCAGATTCTCATCTTTCTTAAGCACAGGTATCATTTGGAACAAAAATAAAAATCTAGGTAAGACATTCATTTTAATTGCTGCAATTCTTCCCAATAAAGACAACTGTAATTTTTTCCAATTTTCCATATCCTTCTGTACCTTCTGCCAAAGAACCTCATAATTGTTTTTGTATAATTTTGTATTTGAAGCTGCTATGTATACCCCTAGATATTTAACCTTTTTAACTATTTCAAAATCTGTTAATCTTGCCAGTTTATCTCTTTCCAGTATAGTCATATTTTTAACTATCATCTTTGTCTTATGTGGGTTAACTTTAAATCCTGATACTTTCCCGTATTGATCAATTATATCCAATATATATGGAACCGACTCTATAGGTTGGGATAAGGTAATAACCAAATCATCTGCAAATGCTCTTAATCTATAATCTTGTTGTCTAATTACAATACCCTTCAATTTTTCTGAGTCCCGTATCTTGTTCAATAGTACCTCCAAAGTCAGAATAAATAATAGTGGGGACAGAGGACACCCCTGCCTTGTTCCTTTCTCAATTTTAAAAGCCTCTGTTAAACCTCCATTAACTATAATTTGTGCTGTTTGCTGCTGATATATCGATCTAATTGATTGTGTAAAATATTCCCCAAAATGCATTTTCTCTATTATTTTAAACAAAAATTGCAAGTTCAAACGATCAAATGCCTTCTCTGCATCCAAAAATATAAACGCTGCAGGGACTTGATTATTTTTTTCCAAGTATTCCAGTAAGTTTACAATTTGTCTAACATTATATCTCATTTGTCTCCCTTTTATAACCCCTGATTGATCATTATGAATTATTTGTTGCATAACTAGCATTAATCTATTAGCCAATATCTTAGCAAAAATCTTATAATCAGTATTCAGAAGTGAAATTGGCCTGAAGTTCTCAGGTTTAATGGAGTTTTGGTCCTCCTTTGGAATTAGTGAGACAAAAGCTGTTTTCCAGGAAGGTGGTACTCCTCCTCCTACTTGTATTTTATTAAATAAAATTTTGAGTGGTTCTAACATTTCAGATTGTAAATGTTTATAATAGACAGCTGTTAGTCCATCTGTTCCTGGAGCCTTACCTATTTTTAATTGTTTAATTGCCCCAACAATTTCCTCGGACGTTATTGGCTGATTCAATCTCTCTCTCTCTTCCAGTGTTAATTCAGGAATCTCCATCTTTAAATATCTATCAATATCAACATCTTGAATTACATCTTTAGCATATAACTTTGTATAAAACTCCAAAAAAGCCTTTTTTATTAAATTCTGTTGATAAATTTCTTTACCTATAAATTCTATCTTGTCTATAACACGTGATTTTTGTTTTTTCCTCATCGTGTAAGCCAACCATCTCCCAGGTTTATTAGCATTACAAAATGTATTATGTCTGGCATATTGTATGCTAGTTGCTACTTGCCCAGCCAATAACATATTAAATTGCTCTCTTAAAATATTAATCATATCTTTTGCCTTTTTATCTCCCGGGTTAGTTATAAGCGATTGTTCTTTCTTTTTAATTTCCTCCTCTATCTCTTTCCGTCTGTTTTGTTGTTTTAGTCTATATTTATTGTTCAAAAAAATTAATGTTCCTCTCATATATGCCTTACTCGCATCCCATACCATCTCCATCGAGGTTCCTTTTTATTCATATTGTTAACAAAAAATTCTTTCATTTGTTTTTTAAGCTCACACAAGTTATCTTCATATCTAAATAAATTCTCATTTAACCTCCAAGACCTCCTTTCCCCTCTTTCCTGCTCTAATTCCACCCAAACCGGGCTATGATCAGTTAAAGATCTTGGACATATCTTCGTGTTCTTCACCCTAGAAAAAAGATCATTTGTAGTTAATATAAAATCAATCCTAGAGAAAGATTGATGCCTATCTGAAAAAAAAGTAAAATCACTTTCCGATACATTCCTTTCTCTCCAAATATCTCTGAGCTCCATATCCTCCAGAATATCAAAAAAAGATTTAGGCAACTTAGCACGCATGGATATCTTAGATAGACTTTTTTTATCTTTCTGGGTATTTATTACCCCATTCCAATCACCCATTAGAAGTAAAGATCTATAATCCCATTGTAATATTTTAGTATGTAAAAGTTTATAAAATTTATCTTGTTGTTGATTAGGTGCGTATACTCCAATTACAAGCAGCTTCCCATTCTGTGTTGTTAATTCAATTGCAATATATCTACCTTGAGTATCAGCCTCAATTAAATTAGCCACTAAGCCTCTTTTAATGTATATAACTAGGCCATTTTTCTTCTCTGGTGCTGATGCCACAAAATGTGTACCTAATTTCGAATTTATCAAATACTTTTGATCTGAAGATTTAATATGCGTTTCTTGCAAACAAATAACATCATTCTGAAATTGCTTCAAGTAGTGAAATATTTTCTTTCTTTTTTGTGGAGAATTTAAACCATTGACATTCCAAGATAAGAATTTATTTGCCATCTCTTGGCGCTCCAAGCTTTGAGAGCATCAGCTGAACCTCCTCCGCCATTTTAGACTTCAGCCTAGCAAAGTCTTAAAGCAAAAGTCCGGCAATGCAGAATGGCGTGGAAGCTTTCAGCTTTGTTCGTCACAAGGTTTGACTGGCCACCACGCTCCCTTTTATATCCTGTGGGGTGTGGTCCAGTGACACAGCCTAATCTTGGGCACGCCCTTTCTTCTGTTGCACGCGCTTATCTCTGCGGCGCTGGCGTGGGTCCAGCCAAGACTCATTACCCTCATCACTGTCCATCTGTGGCTGCGTGGACGTGGTTGGCCCCGGCCCTATCTCTTGCTCTTCGGCGGACATCGAAGGCATTGCCAGAGAGGAGGGTCCTGGAGAGGGAGGCCTTGCCAACTCCTCTCCTTCACTCTCGGAGTCCTCTCCTGCCGATCACACAGGTTCAGGTAATGGAGCCACAACAGTATCCATCCACTTTGACAAGTCTGCATTATTATACATACTATCTATTATACAATTGATAGGAAAAAAAATAAAGAGATGGGGAAAAAACTCCCCTTTCAATCCAAGCACGTATGATGGAGATTAACAGTTTAACTATCTCCCTTATAAAGTAAAAGCAGCAACTCTTCATCCTACTCCTCCCCCCATTCTCCACGAAGCCTTCTCTAAAACCTGTTAGTTACTCAGCAGGAGCCCATTAAAGGTCATCGGAAATAACAGAAATAGCTGCTACAAGCTATGTTACAAAGCCATTATAAGCTATACAAGGCAGTTTGGCCTAGTGGTGAAGGCAGCAGGCTAGAAAGCGACCGTGAGTTCAAGTCCTGTCAGCCATGGAAGCCAGCTGGGTGACTTTGGGCCCATCACTCCCTCTCAGCCCAACTCACCTCACAGGGTTGTCGTTTTTGTGGGAAAAATAGGAGGAGGAAGATGTGTTGGGTATCTTTGATACCTTCGGCAGGATATATATAATTAAATAAATATCTACTAAACCCAAGTTGAGTCCTTTTGATCCCACAATTATAAATACATAAGATTTTCTTTCTTCTTCTCTTCCTCAATTAAAATAACAATGGTTACTGATTTGATGATAAAAGCCATCACGAAACACCCAAAATACATCCTGGTTCCTGCATGCTGGAAGGCCCTGAAGGGCTCCTCCTGAGTGTCCGGCCTAATTCAGAAGAAGGTCGATCCCATCTTCTCTCCTCTCTCCTCTTGCTGGGACTGTCCACTCGTGCTGTCAAGAAAAGGGAAAAGGCAGGCAGGGTCAGTCTGGGAACGAGCCCAGAGGAGGAATCCCACCACCCAGGTTGAGGGATCAACAAAGATCAGCCCAGTATAAGAGCCGAAGCCTCAAGAGAGGGATCAACTGGGTGGGATTTTCAGAGTTGCAGGTGGGGAGGGGAGGGGCAGAGCTGGGACTGGCTCCTGAGGTGGAGGAGCACCTGGTCCACAAGTTATATAACACACATCAATATCCCCCCTCAAATACAAAATTTCAATTTTAGTCCAGAGACAAGTGGAAATGGATTCATGGCCTCCAGAGAGTCCAGGTCTTCCCTTCAGCATCTAGAGGGAGGGATTCCCAGATGGGATCAAGGAGGGGAGAGAAGCCCCCTCTCCATCTATGACTGGAGGATCTTCAGGAAGTCCCTCTTCTGTCCCTCTTTTCCTCCTTGCAGTGGGAACCCTCTGATCTCCTCTTTGCAGGTCTCTCAGCCTCCTGAGTCCTGACCCAAGACAGTCAGATCCTGAGAGGGCTCTGGCCACAGTCTGGCCTTGCTGGATAAGAGGGGCAGGCAGACCCCTCCCCAGAGCCTCAATGCCTCTTCCCCCAAATTCCTTCCTTCCCTTATAGTGGTTGAGATGAACAGGAGAGAGAAGAAGGATTTCCCAAACTATGTTCCCCATCCACTGGTCATGTGACCCCAAAGCCCTCCCCTCCCTCCCTCCCTCTCCCCCCATGCAGCCTCCAGAGGGGGAAACTCACCTGCGAGGGGGCAGCTAAATGACCTGGTTGCTTCCTGCATTGGAGAGAAAGACCCCGAGTGAGTCTCTGCCTTTTCTGGATCCTCTGAGGAGGACAAATCTCTCTCTTCACCATTCAACCTCTGCAGCTTCATGAACTTCTCAGAGGACATCTGACTTTTTATTGATTTATTTATCACCAAAGTTCTTCTCTGTCACCCATCTTGCCCAGGTAACTCTAGGCACCTTACAGTTAAATTCAATAAAATGCCATGTAGAATATTTAAAACGATATATAAAAACCAGATTCCCCCATCAGATCATGTCACCATTGCTCTGACAAGTAGATCACATCCGGAGTTTATTGACCACTGCCTTGAGGCAGGTCCAGGATGGTCTGGGAGAGGCCCATGTCCGCCATGGGGGCCATGAACCCCTGGGCTGCTTTTGAGGTCAAACCCAGGGATGGCAGATTGAAGTCTCCCAGGACCAGAATCCTGGGCAAGTCCATGCCAACCCTGAGATGCCTCCCAGCTGCTCAGGCAAGGAAGTGGCCATGCAGCAGGGAGGCTGGTATGAACCAACAAGCCCAACTGATCCAGTGAGCCCAGAATCAGAAACAGGGAGTCACAACCAGAAACTTGGGGAGCAAAGGCACCTGAGTGCCAACAAAGTTTCTCAGATGAGCACTGTGTTAGATCGGCGCAGGAAAGGAAGACGTGACCAGCTCGTTACATTAGTAACTTTTATTGAGTACAAGAAACAGTAGCAAGACTGGCTGTGCGCTGCCGGGGCTCTCCTTATATTCGCTCCGGCAGACGCACCGCCCCCTGACAGGGATTCAAATCTTCCCGCCCGGTGGCTGGCAGCCAATCCGGGCGGATGTCCTTATAAGGACATAACACACTGCACCCCACTTCCCTTGCCCTGGGATATCGGTTGGGGCCAAACATTAAACCCACTGGGCACATCACTGAGAGAGGGAACCCCCCTCCCCTCCCAGAGTCAGCCAGGTCTCAGCTATGCCACCAGAAGAGTCTCTAACCACTGGGGATCATGGTGGTTTCCCTATTTCCCGTCAAAGATTTGGGGGCAATTTCCTCCAAAGGGGGCCAGGATCCACCAAGCAGACTCTGGGTTGCCTAACCTGCCTGAATCCAACAGGGAGAGCTTCCCTTCTCCTCTGCAGGAAGAACCAGTGCAAGGAAAGTGGATTTTGTGACATTCATGCCTAAAGTGAGACTAGAACTCATCGTCTGACCTGGTGCCCTCACCACTAAGCCAAAGTGGGTGCAATTATTTTAGTTATTCCACCAGAAGCAGACTCAGTGGGAACACAGGGAGGATGAATTGGGGGGAGCTTTTAAAAAATGGAGGCCTTTCCCTCTTTTCATCCCCTCATCCACCCAAAATCTTGCAAAGGGAGAGAATGGCTCATACAGCAGAAGCAGCTCCCTCTGACCCACCCTGGTCTGAAGTCTTGGATCCTTGGTCACTTGCTGGAAAAGAAAGAAAGGAAAAGAGGGTGAGAAAGTTGTTCTCTTGGCTTATAGGTGGAGAAGCTCAGCTTTTTCTGGCTCCAGCTCCCTCCCTCCCTCCCTCCCTCTCTCTCTCACACACAATCAAAGACCCACAAATCCATGGAGAGAGTTTGGATCAAACTGCTTTGGCTAAAAGGCATCAGAAACAATTCTTAAAATTTATGTATAAATGGATCCAAAGTTTCCTTTTGTAACCAGTTCATACTTAGAGAGCCTTATAATCAATGACCAAGAGGAGATCCAGCTGGGATCCCCCAAAGCTCCTTTTCCTTCAAAATGTCCCCCTTTGATCCCTAATTTTATGGAACTTCTGATTCTCTTTTGGCCAGGCCTTTTGTTTCTGCCTACTTGGGAAACAGAGCAATTTCTCAGTCAGAGGGACTTTCCACCAGCCAGATCTTCTCATCTTCTTGAAGGTTCCTTCTCCCAGATGTTTCTCCTTGAAGACTCCACTTCCAAGAACAACCTGGCTGTAATGAAAAGGGGTCCCAACTTCCCCAGCCTGCTTCTTAGGGTGAAGAGGAAGATAGCACACACAAACATACATACACACACCCCTCCCAAGTAATGGTGCCTCTGGTCCCTGCTCTAAATTGGAGATTACATGTAAAAAGGACAAAACACTCACTGGGTGCTGCATTGTAGCCATCTTGATGTCTCTCTGCAAGGATAAAAATCAGTGAAAGCTCACAAAAATCCACCAGAGATCATCTACTCTCTCCC
The DNA here is from genome assembly GCA_022577455.1 of Arizona elegans. NCBI lineage: Eukaryota > Metazoa > Chordata > Lepidosauria > Squamata > Colubridae > Arizona > Arizona elegans. The sequence goes on from JAKOOJ010000012.1 coordinate 19,436,162, forward strand.
TCCATAGGAGGAAGAACCTCAGAAGGTTCACAGTCACTTTGTCCCATCAAGAAAGACAGAAAGACCTTCAAAATACAAATGTATTTCCTGATTTGCCCCAAGAGAGACCTGCTGCCTCTGAGATGGATGGAGGGGAATTGGGGGAAGCAGGAGCAGCAGCTGGGAGGAGAGGAAGATTTTCATGGAAATCCTTCTCTGCTGCTCTCTGATCAAAGCCTTTGAGAGGGACAGAACTGGGATGCCTCTTCCCAACTCAGAAGAAGACATGATTGACCCAACCTCAAACTCAGCTGAATCGAGACTGGAGTCCCAGCAAGAGGCTGAGATCTCAGATGCTCCCCAAGAGGGCTGAGAAAACAGGACAGAAGGAAGCCCAAAAGAAGCTCCCCAAAGGGAGAGACTTGGGGGGAATCTCCCCATCTTCCTTCCATCACCCCCCACCAAAAGATACTTACTGAAGAATATCAAAGTCCCAGAAATCACACACACCAGGACAAGAGCAGCCACAATACAGCCGATGATGATCCCCAGGTTGGATTTTGGTTCTGAATTGGGAGAAAGAGCAGATCATTGACGGAGAACCCCAAACAATCCTCCCAATCAGGGAAGAGATCTAAAGAAGTGAAAGCTGGAATTTCCCCAAATTAAAAACTCCATGGGCTCATTTTTCTGTCCTTCTCAAGGTAACATGAAGGCATTTGCCACCTTGTGACTCATAGCAGCTTGCAAAACAAAAACGTCACCAACACAATAATGTAAACAAAATTTGTTAAACAAAAACATTTTCCTTCCTTTTATAGGCTGCCCCAATAAGCCATGACTCTGAGTGGAATTGGGCAGATCTATATGCTTTTTTCTTCAGTTTGTGTCATAAGTAAATGCCTTATTCTATAACAAGAGATATGTATATATGTACAGGATATAAAGGGTTAATTTATTCATCCTCCTTTAATGTATTCATGTGTAATCACCCCCTTCCTTGACTCCTCCCCTTTGATATAAATAGAGAGTGCATTTTACCTCATGCTAGCTTCTCACTGTAAATCTGACAAGAATAAGTAGAATGCCTATTATGAATAAACTCTTCTTTAACTGAAGAAATTGCTTCTGAATTCATCATTGAGTCTGATCCTCAAAATATTGTAACAAGCTGGTAGCAGAGGATGGTTTAACTGACTCAATAAAATCCAACATGTCTAAGAAAGAAAACCTCAAGAATAAAAAAGAAAGACCCAATACCAGGGCAAATGATAAAGAAACAAAAACAGATCAAGAAATGATCGACGAACCAATAAATACAACAATCAAAGAATCTGAAGATAACACCACAGACATCGAAGAAACAGCAGATGAAACCGACAACCAAGAAGAGAACAAAATAAAAGACAAAGACCTCAGATCGGAGATACTGAGGCTAATAAAAAGTCAAAAAGATGACCACAAACTCATCGCGGAACTCCGAGGCTTCTTGGAAGAAAACGGAGCAGCGAGAGAAAAAGACATTGAAAAAGCCAAACCCGAAAATACAAAAATGGTGAGCGAACCTACAACGAAAGAAAAAATAACCAGAAGCAAGACCAGAGGTCCCGCTCAAAACTTTGAAAGGCAGCCATCTTTTCTTCAACCGGCCACAGAAATGAACACGGCTGAACCAATCAGAATGCACCATTCAAAAACTCTGGCGCGAAAAAACACAAAAAATAGCAAAAAATATATTTATTCTTCTGAAGAGTCAGAAACAGATACAGAAGAATCATCCACCGAACAAGAAATCGAAACACCCATGAGAAAAATATTTAAAACGTTTGGCACAAGTCTAACAATTTCAAAAGAATCGATAAAAGCCAATAATGCAAAAATACAAAAGAGACGAAGAAATAAACAGACACCTCAAAGCCTGCACGACTCAATCCGAACAACGATGATGACGCCTGAACCCAGAGGGCCCTGCGAAATTTCCCCCACACCACAAACGATCCAAAGAACAAAATACTCCAAGCAAGAAAGCTCCAGAGAAAAGAGACGAACCACAGCTGCCAGCAGAACACCCAAGATCGAGCCGGAGACCGAATCATCAGAAGGAGAGCACTACGAGGGAGCTACAGCAAAGAGAACCTCTCCCAGCGGCTTCAGCAGAGAAATGACCAACGCGCATGCGCAGATGAACACAGAGAACTACAATGAACTTTATGAAGAAGGAGAACCTTTCAAGCTCATCAGCAGAATACCCACACCATTCTGCAATTTTCAACATCTACAGGACCATGGACTACCCACAGTTGTAAGTAGTGGGAATAGTAATATTGGGAATCTACCTAGTGATTTCCCAAAACTTAGAATTGATGGCATCAATTTACAGGAATGGTGTCAACAAATTCAGGTTGTCTTTATGAAAGAAAATTTATTATTTTTTATAACCAATCCTCCCAAAAGACCTTGGACTCTAAAAATGGACTGCCTGCATCACAGAGCATTCTATTTAATAATTTCTAGCATATCACCTACCATGTACTACAGTATTAAGCATAATCTTACTGTTTCAGAAATAATTCAATGCATGTTTAAATTGTTTCATAGTGAAAGTGTAGCAACAACCACTAGAATGTCTAAAGATTTCTTTTCAGCCAAATTAAGATCTGGAACCATCATAAGTGAACATTTAATATCCTTAAACAAAACCAGAGCAGAATTACATCTAAGAGGAGAAATAATATCAGAACAGACAATGAAAAGCGTTATCCTTAACTCATTAGATTCATCATGGGATAACTACATATCACACTTAGACTCAATCAATCTAGGATACTTATCCATAGAAAGTCTGTCAAATAAGTTAATAGCTGAAGATAATTTGAGGAAAAGTAGATACAATGCATACACAGAACACAGACAGGCAAAAGGGGTAACCTTCCAAGAGAATCACCAAAAAACAATTGAATGTTACAATTGTGGATCCAGAAAACACTCTAAGGGAGATTGCCCCATGTTTCATAGGGAAAGACAAAACCGTGATTATAGGGGTAGATATCAAGACAGGCAATCATCTATTGATAGATACAGATATAGAGGCTCCCCAAACTACAGAGAACGCAGAAAGGATAGAGATAATTCAAGGGACAGAAAATCAGGATCATTAAATGGATTAGATAAACATAACAATGTCATCACACAAAAATCAAAAAACAATACTTGGCTCATTGATTCAGGGGCGACTAATCATACAACAAATAACAAGAAAATACTATCTTCATTCACAAATGATAAATTTATGATAAGAGTAGCCAATCAAGAAAATGTTCAAGTCATAGGGAAAGGAGATGTAAATATACCTGGTTTAGGTAAAGTAGAGGGGGTATTGTTGATACCAGAAATATCACATAACATACTTAGTGCAGTGAAATTAAGCCAAGATTTCAACATAAATATAATCTTCTCTGGGGGAAAAGCAATACTAGAAAAAGATGGGACTAAATTGAATAGTGTAATTATCGAAGGGGGCCTACCCTTCCTTGTAACAGAAGATAAATGGTTGCATAACATTAATACAAACACTGATGACGACATCAACATAGACAGTGAACATAGTAACAACAATGACAATGAAGAACCCAATACACACTGTAATCACAAAGACACACCCACTAGTGATACACACAATAACAAAAGACCCAATATAGGCAAACCAATTCATGATGAATGTGCACACATGTTGCATAGAAAATTGGGACATGCAAGTTTCCCTGTAATACAAAAAATGATTGAACATGCTGATGGCGTTAAAATAAAGGATTGTAAAAACTATTTGGAATGCTCAGTATGTAAATCCTCAAAACTCAGAACAAACCCAAAACCAAAAAGGGCAACAAGGACCTCTAACCAAATTTTTGATCTGGTACATATGGATCTGGTTGGTCCATTAACACCATCCATCACATACAAAAAAAGATATTTCCTAACTATTGTAGACGACTATAGCCGTTATGGATTTGTTTATACTTTAAAACACAAAGATGAAACTTTCCAAAAATTCAAAGAATTTTACAAACGTGTAGAAACACAACACAATATCAAAATAAAACAAATCATGACAGATAGGGGATCCGAATTCATATCAAAAGAATTCTCACAATGGATAAAAGACAAAGGAATGCTACACTTCATGACTAGCCCATTTTCTGCTTTTCAGAATGGTACAGCAGAACGAAAGAACTCGACACTGCAAACCATGATTAGATGTACATTAGAAGATGCTGGTTTAGGAAAACAATTCTGGTCAGAAGCATTACTATATTCAAACTATACCCAAAATAGGACCTGGTCTAGCATCCTAAATAAAACACCATACGAAGTGATGTACAATAGGAAACCAAAAATATCACACATGCACATATTTGGAGTTACAGCAGACGTACACATACCAAAACAATTAAGACGTAAGGGAGATAACGTATCCAGAAGGCTCAGATTCATGGGATACGAAACAGGCACAAAAGGATATAGATTCATTGACAATAATAACAAATTCATAGTCTCAAGAACAGCAGTATTTCATGAACAGGCCAACTGGTCTAAGATACATCTTAACGAGATAATCCAAAATACAGAACCAAATATTGAACAACAAGACAGAATAAAAAGAGAGAAACATGAACATAACACACATGATGACAAAAACAAAACATGGACAGGTAACCATACCAGGATAAAAACAGATTCATTAACCAAAAAGGAAGCAAGGTATCTACACGATAATGAAAGCATTCCAATAAGAACAATCAGGTGTAACAGAAAACAATTACCCAATAAGTATAAGGATTATATAATGTGTGTGAATGACGAGACACCAACACCTAACACATACGAGGAAGTGTTGAAACTTCCCATGGAAGAAAGAGAAAAATGGGAATTAGCCATAACAAAAGAAATGAACAGCTTGCATGAATTAGGTGTATTTACACCAGTCCCTGCCCCTAAGAACAAGACAATTATAGGCACCAGATGGATATTCAAAATCAAAGATTTAGAAGAGGGTAATAAATTATATAAAGCTAGATTAGTCGCACAAGGTTACGCTCAAAAATATCCTGAGGATTACACTGACACATACTCTCCCACTGTAAGAACTGAAAGTGTTAAGACAGCTTTAGTCATAGCGGCTATACTCAATCTTGATGTCTTTCAATATGATGTGCAGACTGCATACTTACATGCAAAGCTCGACAAAGAGATATATGTAAGGGCACCTCATAGCCAATGTACAAATAGAAATGAGACCTGGTTACCTTAACAAAAGCTTGTACGGATTAAAACAATCCGGCAAGCGTTGGTATGAATGTCTAGTCAGCGTGCTTAAAAATATGGATTTCAAAGCCACAACTGCAGACAATTGCTTTTTTGTTAGAAAGGAAGGTGAATCATTAGAATTTGTGTTAATCTATGTGGATGATATTTTGTATATAGGCAAACATAAAGAAAAGAAAGACTTATTTGTATCCAAGCTAAGTGAACATTTCTCTTTAAAGTCGCTAGGAAGGGTAAACAAATACCTTGGAGTTTAAATCAATAAAACAAGAAAGGGATTCAAATTATCCCAGAGAGATAAAATTATAGAACTTCTGGAAAAATGCAATTTAAGAGATGCCAAACCTTGCGATACTCCTATGCAGACTGATTTTCTAAGGAATATGGATGAATCTTCACCTGAGTTCGAGAACAATACATTATATAGATCAATTATTGGTTCTCTCTTGTATATATCTAATTGGACCAGGCCTGATATAGCTCTGCCACTTAATTTATTATCTAGACATGTAAGTAAACCACTTATGTATCATTGGGAAGCAGTTAAACGAATACTAAGATATCTAAAACACAGCATGGATTTCTGTCTACTCTTAGAACCCAATAATATTAAAGAACCTATTATCACCAGTTACGCTGATGCAGACTGGGCAGGTGACATCAAATGTAGAAAGAGCACCTCAGGTTATGTATTATTTTTAAATGATTGCCCAATATTCTGGTACACTGGGAAGCAAGATTTAGTAGCGACTTCCACAACAGAGGCAGAATACGTCTGTTTATCTAAAGCCTCAAATAATTTAGTGTGGTTTAATGATTTATTATCTGATATTTGGAAGAATCCAATACTACCATTTGTCATACATGAAGATAATAAGGCGGCTATAGAAATATCAAGATCTGACGCCATTGGTCAAAGATCCAGACATATAGATATCAAATTTAAACATGTGAGACAATTATCTCAGGATGGATTCATTAAAGCAATCCACTGCGAAACCTCAGAACAAATAGCTGATATATTAACTAAACCTTTACCTTCTAAACAACACAAATACTTGACATCAAAATTACAAGTACTATATAGTTCTGAATCCGAATGCAATCATTGTTATATGTCGAATCGGCATTTAGAGGGGGATTTGTCATAAGTAAATGCCTTATTCTATAACAAGAGATATGTATATATGTACAGGATATAAAGGGTTAATGTATTCCTCCTCCTTTAATGTATTCATGTGTAATCACCCCCTTCCTTGACTCCTCCCCTTTGATATAAATAGAGAGTGCTTTTACCTCATGCTCTCTACTCACTGTAAATCTGACAAGAATAAGTAGAATGCCTATTATGAATAAACTCTTCTTTAACTGAAGAAATTGCTTCTGAATTCATCATTGAGTCTGATCCTCAAAATATTGTAACAGTTTGAGTGTTTGCATTTTATATAAAATAAAATAGTTCATATCACCTGGCCTTTTTTTAAGTACACACTTTCATTTCTTTGGCCAGTTCAAAAATAGCATTTTGAACTTTTGTGTATTTTGTGCTTCCAGAACTTCAGCATGGAATGCATGGAAAATGGAATATGGTGATATCCAACTTCTGGATGGTCCCACAAATGGCAGAAATAGAATAACGGAGTCACAGAGTTGGAAGGGACCTTGGAGGTCTTCCAGTCCAACCCCCTGCTCATTCCAGAGGCCCTATACCCTTCCAGACAAGTGGCTCTCCAGTCTCTTCTGAAACGTTTCTGGTGATGGAGGATCCACAACTTCTGAAGGGAAGACATTCCACTGATGAATTGTTCTCCCTGTCAGGAAATTTCTCCTCAGTTCTAGGTTGCTTTTCTCCTTGTTTAGTTTCCCCCCATTGCTTCTTGTCCTGCCCTCAGGTGCTTTGGAGAATAGCTGGACTCCCTCTTCTTTGTGGCAGCCCCTGAGATATTGGAAGGTATCATGTCTCCCCTAGTCCTTCTTTTCCTTAAACTAGAAATGCCCAATTCCTGCAACTGCTCTTCATATATTTTAGCCTCTAGGCTCCTAATCCTCTTTCTTGCTCTTCTCTGCACTCTTTCCAGAGTCTCCACATCTTTTCTATATCGTGGCAACCAAAACTGGATGAAGAATTCCAAGTATGGTCTTAGCAAAGCATCATAAAGTGGTATTGCTTGGTTGGGGAGGGGAGCAGATTTGAGGAGGGAACTTAAATTAAATTTAAATTTCTCTTGCACAAAATTCAGGATTCCCATTGAGTAACAATCATGCCACTTGTGAATTGATGCTTGCTATAAACAACAAAAATAAAAGGAATATTTTATTTTGCCTGAGATATCAGCATAACAATTACATTTGAATATTTCTTGTATGGTGGTGACAATCATCACTATAAAATTTTGAATCTGAATTTTGCAACTTTGGAAATCCAGTGTATGTTAAGGACACTTATGAGCATATACAGAACTCTTTGAGAGAGTTTTTTTTCCTTGGGTTTTAATGCTGAATTCACATATCATATCATAAAATAACGTGCAACTTATTTCTTAGAGCAGCAACACAGAGTGACCTTTTGACCTTTAAACCAGGAAACCCTGTTAGTCTCTGATGGGAAAAAAACTCAGACTTGCTGGGGGCAAGAAACAGGGAAGGCCTCAGAGAGGATCTAAGGGCATTTCATCAGGATCATCCAAGTATTGTGATGGGATTCTGTAGTTTCCATCACCTGAAGCCAGTTCTATGGTCTGGTCCCTGCAGCTTCACCAACCTCAAACTCTAGAAAAACCAGTGGATTAAAGCTCAGGTATGTTCACACCTGGACACAACTGGGGTCAGATTTCTCTCCCACAACCCTCCAGGCTGCCAAAGAGCCCAGCCTTCCCCTCCCTGCAGCCTCTCACCCTTCAGGGCCACATCCAGAGGTTCCTGCAGGCTGTCGTGCTCCACATGGCACCGATAGCGGTCCCTCTCTTTGGAATCGATCCGGATGCTGAGCCAGTAGTGGTAGGTCCCATCCGCGTTGGGGGCCAGAAACCCATGGTGGGTGTCAACCAGCCATTCCTCCCCATCCCTCCTCCAGGAAGCATCGATCTCCCTTGGATAGAAGCCATCCACACGGCATATGTGCGTCTCCATCCCATCCTCGGTCTCCGATCTGCTGCTCATCGTCACCATTGGAGGCTCTGCAGAAACACAGGAATTAACTCTGAGCCCCTCCAGAGGCTGGAAGGTGGATGGGAAACCTGGAGGGGCAGGAAAATCTCCCACTACTTTCCACTCCACACATGCTGCATCTCCAAGAGTTTTGGGAAATGCTCTGAATCTCGAAAATCCTCAACCACAAGAACTCCTGATTTTGAGTCCTTCCCAGAGACTCAGCCTGAAAAACCTCCAGCAGCCAATTGAAGGTCCAAGAAAGTTCCACTCTGTTTGCTTTCAACTCTGACTGATCTTGGGCTGCTCCCTTCAGGGGAGGGATAGTGCAAATGGTCTTTTAAGTTCCCTTGAAAGACAACAATAACACAGAAGTTTCACCCTGCTTTTTGCATCCTCTTCTGCTCCCCTGAATCTGAGGCTGCTCCAGGCCTCTTTCTAAGGGATACAACCACAATTTTAAGAGAGATCAAAGGGAATCTCACACTGATCCATTTGGAAAAGAGATTTTGTCTCTGAAAAGGGGCGGGGGGACAGAGAGAGGTGATGCAAATGGAAGAGAGAGAAGGTCCTCCCTGGGAAGGGAGGGGCTGCCTGTTGGCAATCATCAGTGGGGGTGGGGTGTGTGTGGAGTTCTCCATCTAATGTCATCCAGCTGATCCTGAAGGGATCAAGGACCCCAGAGGGGAAGGGGTAGATCTAGGGGTGTTCTAGATGGTACATTAATAAAAATTTCTAGGAAAAGATTATAATGTGAGCCCCCCTGTGGGGTGAGGGGCTGTTTCTGAAGGTGGGGAGGGGGTTGTTTTTAGGAAAGGCGCACTAAGAATTGTGGGAACCTGTTTGAGGTTTAAGAGAAAGATTGACAGAAACTTTGCTCCTCCCTGGGAAAGAAAAGAACCCCTCATTCATGGGCCTTTTTGCCCAAGTGGGGGCACTGCTAGTGTCTTATTAATGGTAGAAGTGGAGCCCCCCAGTGATGGGCGTGGGAGGTGCACCATCAGGGACAAGACTGGGAGGGAGCCTCCTGTGGGATGTGGGGGGAAGGAGAGTTAATGGGAGGAAATTAAGGGTGCCCACCACTCTTGGCTACAGTTTGGCTAATGGTTGTTTCACTGAAGAACCCCAAATGGTGGCCTCACTGTGGGCAGTGAACACGATACCCTTAAATCCTTTTCTGCCTGATCCACACAGACACCCCCAAAGCAGAGGCTGCATTTCCTGGTGCATTTAATGGCTGCCTGGCAATAGGAAGCAAACAGTTCTTCCCATGTCCCGGAGAGGTGCTGGGAGGGGAGGAGGAGGATTCCCATCAGGGAAAACAGGCTCCGCACAAGGGACCCAAAAGGGCTGAATGTGCACAAGAAATCCAACCGTAAAGGTGGAAAGTCCAGCCTGGATCAAGATATTCACCTCTCCTGAGCAGGGTCTCATTCCCATAGGACAGGTACTTCTCCAGCCACTCAATGCACATATTCTCGAGATAGGACTTGTCTCTCTGATTCAATCCTGGAGCAGCGTCCCATTTCCTCTGGGTGATCTGGGCTAGGAGATCGGGAGCCACCCAGGTGAGGGTCTCCTTGTCAAAGGTGAGGAAGGTCCTCCCTTCGTAGCCAAACTGCATAAACCCTCTTTTGCTTCTGTCTCTCCGGAGCTCACAGCCATACATCCACTGTATTATGTGAAGTCCTGAAATAGGGACAAGATGATGGTTTGGGGAGTCCTCAAGATAAAGAGAGATAACCCTCGCTGCAGGGACTTTGACACTGAAGGGAGGCACTGATTCCCCCATTTCCTCCCTAACAATCAAGGGAAAGAAAGACCCCATCACTAACCGCCCTCTCCCCTCCCTCAACCCGCCTCCCTACATTTTCCCTCCCAGGATGGAGCCCCTGAACCTCCCCAGGAAAAAGCGAAGCTGGAAAAGCCAACAGAGGATCCCAAGGGAGACCGAGAAAAGAAGGAGTCACAGAAGAAACGAGGAACGGAGATCCTTCCATCTTTCCTTCTACCATTTCTCTGTTTGGGAGACTGGGGAGGAAAGGAAGGGATCCCAGAGAGGGAACAGTTGCCTGAATCTGTGGCTGCAAAGAGGAACTCAAAATCTCATAGCCTCAAAGAGGATCTGGTTGATCTACACAAAAGCTTGCAGGGATCCCTGTGACCATAAATCTTGGTCTACCTTCACAAATAGCACCAAGTCACAAAGGCTGGTTCCCACTTTGAGCTAACCAGAAACAAACCATGGCTTAATGCAATGTGGGAATGGAGCCTTCAAGGGCAACAAAGGAATATTTTCCTCAGCGACAGCAGCAAGTGGCCCAATCTGATCTGGAGACCCAAAGGATTATTGACCTTTGAAGTTTGAAGTTTATAGTCTCTGCAAGGTCCTGGAGAAGATATTTCAAATTCAAGTGAACAGATTCTTGGATTTAAAAGAAAACTGAATGTTTGAAAAAACCAAAAGGAAATCCTGAAATGTTTCTACTCCTGTTTGGGCTTGAGAGGGAGGAAGGATGCCAGAAACTCTCAAATCTAATGGAAAACCTCCTGTAAGTAGAGTTGAACTAAACTGACCAGTCCTTTCCCTCGCTTTCCACGCCCAGGAATGACGGGGTGAGGGATCCTTTCTCTGCATCTTCTGCTCAGCCAGATAACTGCCCTTTAGGAAGAGGAAGATCCTTGGGAGTTGCAGTCTGATCCTGCCCTCAAGAGGAATTCCCTGATCTCCCCATGGGAAAAATAGTTTTGGATTTCTGCCCAAGATTAATTTCCTGCCATCCACAGGAAGGCACTAAATATTTGGCTGCAGTTTTCAACTTCTGAGAACAAGCTTTTTCTTATTTCAGAAGCATCAAAAGCTAAGACAGAAATTGTCTTCTTTCGGTTAAAGATGAAATGTGTTCTTATCTCAAGTTTGGCACAGAATTGAATATTTGTGCAGCAAAAAGAAAGCACAGGGGTCTTTCTTTTTGAAAAGGCAAGTTTCATTTTTTTATTATTAGTGTAAGAACACTATTGATGCATCTCTACAGGTTTATGCATGAATCAATTTCGGCCTTTCTCTGAGCCTGGATGTTCAGGGGTTTCCTGAGGCCTGAAAAATAGTTCAAGGGTTCCTGGAGAGTCAAAAGGTTGAGAATGGCTGTTTTAGAGGGGCTAAAATATATTCATATTTAGAACTGCTGTGCAGAATATCAGAAATCACTCCTTGATGACTTTTTTCTTTATTTTCTTTAATTGTTTTCTTTTCTTGTACGTTTTTATTTTTCTTTGATTTCTTTCTTTATCTCCTCTACTTTATGTTATCTTCTATTAGTTTTTATCTTTTGTTTAAAAGACTTAATACAAATTATATTTAAAAAATTAAAAAGACCAACAGGATGTCAGCGATCATAAAAATGGTATTGAAACCAGAGAGGCTAATGCAGGGGTGAAATCTAAAAATTTTCGCTACCAGTTCTGTGGGCATGGCTTAATTAGTGGGCATGGCTTGGTGGTAAGGTGACTGGGTGGGCGTGGCCAGGTCAATGTCACTTCTTTGCCCTTTTTTAACCTACAAAACACAACACAACACAACACAACTGGCTCACCCACATTGTAAAAGCAGCTGTGCTAGACCCAAAATGGCCCCTGGAACAAGCAGGAACCTCTCATAGCCACAAAAAGTCCAAAAAAACCCAACTTTCACACTTTACACACACAACAAAACACAACTGGCTCACACAATGTAAAAGCAGCTGTGCTAGACCCAAAATGGCCCCTGCAACAAGCAAGAACCTCACACAGCCACAAAAAGTCCCAAAAACCAACTTTCACACTTTACACACACAAAATTCCACATACAGCTTTGTGAGATTTTGTGTGTTTGTATAGTTAGAGTGAAACCATACAAAAACACACAAAATCTCAGAAACCTGCACAAATATTATTTTATTTTATTTTATTTTTATTTTTATATAAAAGCAGCTAAATTTAAAACTTCCTAAACTTTAAGAGGCTAGGTCTAAAAAAAGAACAACTAAAAAAAACCCCAATTAACTATTTTTTTTAAAGCTCCCAAAGGGGAAAAAACCTTACCAGGACAAGGCAGGCAGGCAGGCAGATAGAGCTGCTCACCGGTGAGCTTGATTGCAGGCAGGGAGATTCAGTTGCTTGCTGATGCAATGGATTGCAGGGATTACAGCAAGCGAAGCAAAGCAGGCATTGCGACCAGCAGCTAAGGAAAGCAAGCTGGAGGCTCAGGGGGAAGGGATTTTTGCTACCGGTTCTCCGAACTGTCCACCACCATCACTACCTACTCGCCTGAGCCGGTCCGAACCGGGACCATTTCACCCCTGGGCTAATGTCACAAAGCCTTGTGACATAAATCAAGGTACAGCAACCACATCTGCAATATTGTGAGCAGTTTCTGGTCATCAGACCTCCGAAAGGACCGGAGGGATCTGGAGAAGGTCCAGAGGAGGTGATTCAGGCGATGGGAGGGTGGAAAGGTTGGGACATTTGGGGCTGTTGAGCCTGGAAAGGAGGCTCCCCTCCACTCTGGCCGGTCTCCTTCCTCCTTCCTCCACCAGGGGGAGCCCTCTGGGTCCAGCTCTGCTCCCCTGAGAGGCCAGCAGGGGGCCTGGAGGGATCTGGGGAGACCCTCAGGGATCAGGGGTAGAACTGGCAGAGCTCTGGGGTCACCTGTAGAGGGGGAGGGGCAAGAAAAGGGTGGAAGAATTGGGGGGGCTGCACCTCCTTGGAATGAAAGGAGAGAAAATGGCTCCCATCTGTGAAAAAGGTTGATCTCAGCCCAAAGCAGCCTATTGTTGCACACACATTTCCTTGCAGCCCCTCCCTAAATAAGGTTCCTTGAAGGTGAATCTTGTCCCCAAACATCTTTTTATTAACTGCAATTGGCAGAAAATGTCAGGTATGGAGGGAAGGAGAAGCTTATATTGATTTACAAAAAAGAATAAACATATTTTAAAAGGTGTGGAAGCAGCCTTTCCCTTTGAAGGGACCCATTTCTTTCTCCCCCCCCCCCCCGGTTCCTGGGGAGGGGATTATGGGGCCGGAGGAGCCACCCGACCCATCACTCACCTTCACTCTGATTGTAGCGACTCCTCAGAATCTCCAGGTTTTCTCTGAACATCTCCTCTTGGGCACGTGCCATCTGGGTGTTTCTCTCCCAGTACTGGGGATCCTCCTTCCCCACCTTCTCCATCCAGGAAACTCGAGGCTTCATTCTCCGGCTCTGGCTGTCATAGTGAAGAAAGAGCTGACCATCCACAAACCCCACAAAGACAAAGTGGGGCAGCCCCTGACTGGGCTCCGAGATGCTGGTGTAGAAATACTTCATGGAGTGGGAGGAGGCGCCTGGAAGGGAGCCAGAGGGGAAAGTTAGGGGGCTTCAGCCAAGGACCCTGATCCCATGGAGGCTCCCATCTGAGGCTCTGGGGAGAAAGAAGAAAGAAGAAGAGGAAGAGGAGAGTTGGGGGGGCAGAGGAGGAAGTGGAGGAAGGAAGGGGGAGATGGTGGAAAAAGAGATAGGAAGTGAACTGAGGGAGCGACTGAGAGGGAAAGAAGCAGCTTCTGGAAGGACTGAAGAAGGTGGGGGGTGAGAGAGGAGGGGAAGGGAAGGGAGCAGCAATGAAATGACTTGGCCCCCCAGATCTTCCTCCTCATCCCTGTCCTCCCACCCCCACCCCACTGGAAAATTCCCCCTCCCCTCCCAGAGACATTTGTTAAGTGAGTTTCGCTCCATTTTACAAATTTTCTTGCCACAGTTGTTAAATGAATCATTGCAGTTGTTAAATGAATAGCCCGGTTGTTCAGTGAATCTGGCTTCTCCATTGACTTTGCTTGCAAAAGGGAGTCACATGATACGGGGACACTGCAACCGTCATAAACATGAACCAGTTGCCAAGCATCCAAATCTCGGTCACGTAACCATGGTCATAAGTGTGAAAAATTGTCATACTGTCACTATTTTCAATGACATTGAAACTTTGAACGGTCACTAAATGAACTGTTGTAAATCGAGGACTACCTGTAGTCCTACTGCCCATTCCCTCCAGTATGGTCTCCCAGTCCAAGGCAAAGGCTTCCTTCTTCCTGCTCCTCCCACAATCCCAGGGGCTTCTCAGAGCTTTTGGGGAGAGGGAGCCCCAGATCCACTTCCTGCTCTGGGGAGATCACATTTGATCCAAAGGGATCAGAGCTTTTCTCTAACAGAAGGAGGGGGGATCGGACTCTCCGTGATCCAAACCCGCTTCTTTCCCTTGTGGGGCTGAGCAATGAGGAAGTCGGAAGTCTGCCTGAGAGGAGAAATGTGTGAATCTAATGCAGGTTGGGTATCTTCACATTCATGAATCCTCTTTATGTCAGGAACGGCTGGTGAGTTTGGGCCTGTCTGTGTCCAAGCAAGCGATTCAATTCATGGTCACCCTCCAGAGGTTCTTCTCTTCTTCTGCCTCCAACCCAGCCTTTTTAATCCTTAAGATCCTGACAGCTTTTTTAATGCCTTCGGAAATGCTCCTCCATTCAAGCGGTAGTTTCTCAGAGCAAACAACTAGGGACACCCCAAGGCCCCTTCCTGATTCCTAAGGAACAATTGTACATTTTAAATACTTTGGATTCTGCAAACTGACCCATGCTGAGCAATCCTGGAATGGAAGGAGGAGAATTTTGGGTGGTAGAATCCCTGCCTGGCCTAGAGAAAAGCTCTGGGGATGTTGGGGTTTAGGACGGAGGAGAAAGTGAACGTCCTAAAGGCGGAAACATTGTTCAAGGAGTGTTTCTCTCCAAGCTTTTCTCCTGCTGCATTCACAGGGCAGCCTTATCCCGACCCTTCAATGGCACCAGCCTCAGCATCGGCCAATACACCGAACAGCTTCCAGAAACAAGCCGGGTCCTCCCAGCACCAGAAGCCACCAAGAGCCACCAAGCCCCCCCAAAAGGCAGAAGAGGCAACCCAGGTGGAGGGGTTGGGCGAAGGCAGCCAGAAGGTTCGTGAATTGATCTGATCTGATCCCATGGAAACGCCGCTTTCCCACAACCTAAGAGCCTTGATAGTACAGTGGTTTAGTGAACCCTGTTATTAACACAGCTGCCTGCAATTTCTGCTGGTTCGAATCTCTCCAAGGCTCAAGGTTGACTCAGCCTTCCATCCTTTCTAAGGTAGGTGAAATGAGAACCCAGTTTGTGGGGGCAATAAGCTGACTTTGTATAAAATATACAAAAGAATGAAGGCTATTGCTTAACGCATTGTAAGCCGCCCTGAGTCTCCGGAGAAGGGCGGCATATAAATCAAATTAAAAAAATAAAATAATAATAATAATAAAAAAAAACCTCCACTTTGAAATTGGGTGCTTGGGGGCACCCATGTTACAGTTGAAAATACCTAACCTACTATCTGTAAATATGTGTGCTTGTGCATATGTCATTGTGTGATGTCATTGTGTTCCTTACCATTGGTTACCATTAGCCCCGCCTCCTCTGTATATAAGCTTTCGCTCTTCTCAGATTGATAGCTGTCTAAATGTGTTGCTGAGGAAGAAAATAAATATTATTATTACAAGAAAGTCTACAGTCTCTTATATTGGGCCTAACCAGGATAACCAACTAGCAACAAATTGGTAGCAAGAGGATGGTTTGGTAGGCCCAACCGAACATAAAGATGCAAGACTCACATAACGACAAAAGAAGACCTGCCACCAGATACATAACGAAAAGAATGGCAGCTCAACTAACTCCTGACAAATATACACCACATGAAAATATTAAGAAACAAACGCAATTACAAGAAAATGAACTGCTAACACAAAACAAACAACCACTAGCTGGAGCAGAACAAACTTTCTCAACACCAAACAAAGAAGATGAGGTAAAAAGAAAAATACTAGAATTAATAGAAACAACTACAGTTGAATCAAATCTGCTTGTGAAAATCCGCAGCATGATAAACGAAAATAACAAACAAGAAAACTGCAAGGTAAGAAACTCAACCCCTGACTTCAAAAATGACACCGAAGATGGCGACAGCTTCCCGCCTTTTTCATGGCAGCCATCTTACCCACCTAATACCTCTAAAATGCCCGACCAATTACTAAAAGAATTCCAAACCTCAAACTACGAAATAAAAAACAAAACCTACCAAGAAGATGACTACCCGAGTCCCAAAACAAATAAAAAACAATTATTTAAACAAAACAAAGCTCAACCTACTGAAGTAGAAATAGACAATGCTATACAGGTGCTGACTGCAGCATTCGGGACTAAACTAACAATACCAAACAAACAACCAGAAAATGAAATAGAAAATTCTAAACTACCATCTACCAAAAGCCAAAAAGAAATAGACTGTCTAAAGAAAGGCCTAGCCAACCGAAAAAAGACGCGCTGGCAATCATACTCACCTACCGAAGAGCGACTCCCTGAGCAACCCGGCTCCATCGGCAATGGCAGCCCGCCTCGAGCTCCACTTACTGACGACCTCAGAGAAAATGGCCGACAAGCCTCCGGTGTCTTCTCCCTCGATCCTCGTGACTTCGAAGACTCCCCAACGAACAGTGCAGCACCCCAGGCATCCTTCAGTCACTTGAGGCCCTCCGGAAACAAAACCGAACAACAGAAGGCCGTCTGGGACTTCATCCCGGGAGCTGCAGACACAGGAACCTCCATCGCCGACTGCTGGAGAAGAATGAGGACTGAGCATGCACAGAACGAGCCTGCAAAGAAAAAAGAAGAAAACATAGATACAAGTCAGCGCAACATAGAGATAAGTAAATACAGACATGCATCTACCATACCCAGGCCTTATTGCGAGTATGCTAAGGTCTTAAACCATGGACAGCTACTAAACATGAATAACACTTCACAACACTCAGGGACAATACCTTCAGACTTTATAAAATTGAAATGAGATGGAATCAACTCAATGGAATGGAACCAGTGTTTACAGATTACATATTTGAAAGAGAATGTTTTATTTTTTATTGATAACCCACCAGATAAGCCTTGGACCTATGAAATAGACTGCCTCCATCACAAAGCATATTATATATTAATTGCCTCTATTTCCCCAAGTATACTCCCCAGTATAGAGCATAATTTAACTGTATTTGAAACATACCAAAAATTATTCAATTTGTTCTATAGTAAAAGTGTAGCCACCACCACTAAAATTTCTAGGGAATTCTATTCTGCCAAACTAAAACATGATACCCCCATGAGTGAACATATCTTGAATCTAAACGCAGTAAGAGCAGACCTTATCCAAAGGGGGGAAACCATTTCTGACAACACCATGAAAAGCATTATAATTAATTCATTAGATCACAGCTAGGATAACTATATTACCTTAATAGATAACCTAAGTATAGAGCAAATTACCTTAGAAAATCTTACCAATAAGCTTATTACTGAAGATAGACTTAGAAGAGAGCGATATGCACAACAAAGGGAAGGTAGAAATCAAAGAAGAACTGATTTTAGGGTCAGAGATAGGTACCCACATGAATGTTCCATATGTGGATCTGAAAGACATCAAAGAAGAGACTGCCCCAAGAACGCAGGAGACAGTGACTCATACCAACACAAGGATAGGAGAATACACTTCTTAGACAGAACTTCCCCAGACTACAGGTATAAACGGAGAGAATCACCACATTCTAGAGAAAGACAAATGTACAGAAATAACCCTAGAGAAAATAAGAAAGGATCACTATATGGAATAAGAAACAATGATACTTTAATATCTGATTCACTCAACACTTGGCTCATCGATTCTGGAGCCACATGTCATACAACTCACAATAGAGAAATATTAAGCAACTTCACTGAAAAGAAATATTACATTAAAGTAGCAAACCAAAATAAAGTCCTAGTGAGAGGAATAGGAAACACGCATATAAAGGGTATAGGAAAAATAGAGGGGGTACTATTTGTACCCGAAATCCCAAATAATATATTGGCAACTCTAAAATTAAGTATAAAGAATGAAGTAGAGACCACTTTCAGAGGTGGAAAGGTATTTATGACTAAAAACAACAGAAACATAGGTAAACTATTCACAAATGACGGACTAACATACCTACTGCCACAAGATAGCGAATTAATCTACGCAAACTATCAATTAAGAAACGAAAGGCCAAATTCAGATAGTCATGATGAAAGTAATAATGATAATGCATCAACCACTGATACCAATATGTCTGAAAACTTAAACAATGGAAGACCTATACACGATAATTGTAGTCACTTACTCCACAGAAAGCTACGACATGCAAGTTTTCCCGTCATACGAAAAATGTTAGAGTGTTCCAAAGATTTAAAAATAAAGAACTGTAAAAATTATTTAGAATGCTCTGTGTGCAATTCATCCAAACTTAAAAACAAACCCAAACCCAAAAAAGCCACTCGCACCACACAATCAATTTTTCAATTAATCCATATGGATGTAGTAGGCCCATTAAAACCTTCAATTAAATATAAAAAAAGATACTTTCTAACCATAGTCGATGACTACAGTAGATTCGGTTTTGTATACACCCTTAACCACAAAAGTGAGGTTTTCAAAAAATTTAAGGAGTTTTTTAAAATGGTAGAAACACAACACAATATTAAAATTAAACAAATAATGACTGACAGGGGGTCGGAGTTCCTATCCAACGAATTTTCAAATTGGCTAAAATCACAAGGAATATTGCACTTTAAATCTTGTCCATTTTCCCCATTTCAAAATGGAGTATCTGAAAGAAAGAATGGTTTGCTACAAACCATGGTTAAATGTGTGTTAGACGATGCTGGCTTAAGCCAATCATTCTGGGCTGAGGCCCTTACTTATTCCAATTACACTATAAATCGCTTATGGTCCAGTACAATCAACAAGACTCCATACGAACTCATGTATGGAAGGAAACCAAAAATTGGACATCTACACGTATTTGGTGTATCGGCTGATATATATGTCCCCTCACAATTAAGGCGCAAAGGAGAGAAAGTATCCAAAAGACTAATATTTATGGGGTACGAATCAGAAACCAAGGGATATCGCTTCATTGATAAAAATAACCATTTCGTTGTATCCAGATCTGCCGTGTTTCATGAACACATGAACTGGTCAAAATTACATCTCAACGAAATATATCCAGAATCAAAAAATATTACACACACGCACACAGAACATCATACATCAGATACCAACCCCAAAACCACAACCACGAACAGAATCAAATGCCCAAAAATAATTAATGATGAATGGAAGAAAGGACACCCCACTTTGAAGGTAGATCAATTAACTGAAAAAGAAGCTAAATATATGCATAGCGATGAACATCCCCAGAATAGGCCCATTAGATCCAATAGAGGCACAATCCCTAAAAGATTAGATGATTATGTACTGTCTATCCAAGCTAAACACCTGGCTCCCAACACATATGATGACATACTTAACTTACCTCTAGAAGAAAAAAGTAAGTGGGAAGAAGCAATGAAAAAAGAGATGGACAGTTTGAAAGAACTAAATGTATATACACCAACAGATCTACCCACTGAGAAGTCCCCCATTGGCACTAGATGGATCTATAAAATCAAAGAGCTAGAGGATGGTAAATTCTTATACAAAGCCAGGTTAGTGGCTCAGGGTTTTGCCCAAAGGTTTCCGGATGACTATGAAGACACATACTCCCCAACCGTTAGATCAGAAAGTGTGAAAACAGCATTAGTATTAGCTTCCATTTTAAATCTGGAAGTATATCAATTTGATGTACAGACAGCCTATCTGCATGCTGATCTCAATAAAGAAATTTATGTAAAAGCACCCCCAGGAAAGGATACAAAAAAGGGAGAAATTTGGCTATTGAATAAGAGCCTTTATGGACTAAAACAGTCTGGCAAACGGTGGTATGAGTGTTTATCAAAGATACTTAACGATATAGGCTTTGTGGCTACTTCATCTGATTTTTGTTTTTTCACAAAAAGAAATTATGTTTTGAATTATGTTGATGATATATTATATTTTGGAAGTGACAAGGTTAAATGTGATAATTTCGCTGAACAATTAGGCAAAAATTTCAACTTAAAAATATTAGGAAAGGTAAATAAATATTTAGGAGTCCAAATTGACAAAACAGATAAGGGATTCAAATTATCTCAGAAAGACAAGATTATAGAACTCATACAAAAATGTAATATGGTTAACTCAAAAATTTGTGAAACTCCCATGTCAACTGATTTTTATAGAAATGTGTACAATGAATATGAGCCATTCAAGGATAACACTTTATATCGATCAATTATTGGGTCCTTATTATACATATCTAATTGGACTAGGCCTGATATCACCCTTGCCGTAAATTTGTTGTCGAGACATGTAAGCAATCCTAACTTATACCATTGGGAAGGAATCAAGAGAATTTTGAGATACCTGAAATCTAGCATTAATGTATGTCTATACTTAGAACCATTCATTTCTGAAAAACCAACATTGACCTGCTACGCCGATGCAGATTGGGCTACTGATTCAAAAAGCAGAAAAAGCACTTCTGGATATGTTTTTCTTATAAATGGTTGTGCGGTGCACTGGTACACTGGCAAACAGAACTTAATTGCCACCTCTACAGCAGAAGCCGAGTACGTTTGCTTATCCAAAGCGGTCAATAATTTAACTTGGTTCGATGACTTGTTATCTAATGTGTGGGATGAACCTATTTATCCAATTATCATCAATGAGGATAATAAGGCAGCGATAGATATATCAGCTTCCGAAGCAATAGGCCAACGATCTCGACATATCGACATCAAATATAAACATGTGAGGCAACTGTCAAGTATAGGATTCATTAAAGCTGTTCATTGCGATACTAATGAACAAATTGCTGATATCCTCACTAAGCCATTAGCAACCAAACAACATGTATATTTGACTTCCAAACTTAATGTACATATATAATCTTAATAACCCACCATTAGTTAGGTATTTTAGAGGGGAATTTGTTACAGTTGAAAATACCTAACCTGCTATCTGTAAATATGTGTGCTTGTGTATATGTCATTGTGTGATGTCATTGTGTCCCTTACAATTGGTTACTACTTACCACTAGCCCCGCCTCCTCTGTATATAAGCTTTTACTTCTCTCAGACTGCTAGCTGTCTAAAAGTGTTCCTGAGGAAGAAGAGAAATAAACATTATTAATACAAAAAGTCTACAGTATCTTATATTGGGCCTAACCAGGATAACCAAACTAGCAACATCAATAAACTCTGGGCATCCCTAAGGAAGCAGTCTGGAGAGGCGGGGGAGGTGGTGGTGTGAGTGACCTGGAGAAAGAGGCCCCAGAACAATTGGGCAGGGCAGCTACCTCTCCTTCCTCTGATTTCCGCAGGCAAAGGCTGTCCTGGGCTGCTTCGGCCTGTCTCATGTTTGGCTCCTTTTCAAAATCCTGGCTCAGGAAGCAGCCAAGCATTTCAATTGCCAGGGATTCTGCAGACCCACAAATGCCAAAGTCACACAGCGGATGTAACTGGGTCAGTCATGCACCCGGGAGGTTCCTGTTAGATCGGCGCAGGAAAGGAAGACGTGACCAGCTCGTTACATTAGTAACCTTTATTGAGTACAAGAAACAGTAGCAAGACTGGCCGTGCGCTGCCGGAGCTCTCCTTATATTCGCTCCGGCAGACGCACCGCCCCCTGACAGGGATTCAAACTTTCCCGCCCGGTGGCTGGCAGCCAATCCGGGCGGATGTCCTTATAAGGACATAACACTCCTCCCCCCTAGTCCAAAAAAAACGTTCAGCGTTTGTCAATAAACGTGACGTAGTCCCGCAGGTACGTAGGACGCCTAGGCACCCTACTTGACCTGCGCAGTCTCATTTCTTCCGCGTCCCCGCCCTGGACGGACGGGGTTCCTGTGGCTCCTGGCTCCTTCCCCGGAACCGGGCTCGGTTCGGCTGGCGAGTGTGCGGGGTCACCCTCAGCGCCTCCGGCCGGACCGCAGACCTTGGATGGCTGGTTCTGGTGGTCTTCCTCCTGGCCTGTGGATCTTTCGCCTCGGCGGTGCTGTTCGGTTCCGACCCGGGAAGAGCGTCTGAGTCTCGGTAAGACCCCGGCTGTCACTTGCTCTTCCTCGGTCTCCCGGTGGCTGCGGTTCTGCTGCGGCCCGGTTCGCTGTGGTCCGGAGGGTGGTTCGGGCCGGTGCCCTTGGGTCTGGTCTGCTCGCTGTGGGTAGAGTTGGCCCGGGTAGCGGTGTCCGACCTTGCAGGGGTGGCGCAGGACTCCTCTGCCAGGCTGGCGTTGGCCTTCCCCGTCGGGTTGGTGGTGGTCGACCTGGTCGGGGTGTCATTGAGGGGATTCCTCCTCGGGCTGGTGGAGGTCTCCCCTGCCGGGGTGGCGCAGGCCTCCCTGGCCGGGTTGTTGTCGGCTTTCCCTTCCCCCTAGTCCCTGGTCTACCGCCTGTTGGTGGTTGGAGTCGTCTGGATTGGGTTGTTGTTGCCGGGTTGTTTCTTGCGTTGGGCGGGGGTCCCTCTCGCCGGGGAGTCATGTGCCACCCTCGCCCATGTGCTGTGGTGTGCCCATCTGCGAAGGTCCCCGGTCTACTCGCCTTGCGTTGAGGTCTCCCTGGTAGGGCTGCCGTGGGTTGCCTTCACTGATAGGGTGCGGTGCTCCCCTTCTGGGCAGGTCCCGGTCTACCTGCGGGCTGGGTCGGGGGTCCCTGGCCCTGTTGTGCCGGGTGCCCACCTGGTCGGGTTGGTATTGCCATCCCCCGTGTGGTTGGCCCCGGTCTACCTCGCTGCACTGCCGACGTGACAGTGCCTGGTAGTGTGCTGGGCCGACCTCATCGGGATGGCGTTGCTCTGCCTCGCAGGGGTGTGGTAGGCCTACCTCGTCTGGGTGTTGTAGGCCTACCTCGCCAGGGTGTTGCAGGCCTACCTCGTCTGGGTGTTGTAGGCCTCCCTCGTCAGGCTGGTTTCCGTGTGCTCCCCCCCACCTTTTCCGGAGTTGGTCGATGTGACGTCTTACTACCTGTCCATCTTCCAACTCGACGGTGTAGGATTTGGGGCCGGTTGTGCTGGCAATCTTCCCCTTTAGCCACTTAGGCGAGCCGTTGAAATTCAGCGCGAAAACTGAATTTCCTTTGCTGAAGGCGCGAAGCGGGCGGCTGGCGGTTGCGGTCACTTCCGGGCTGTATTGGGGGTGCAGCCGGTCCAAGGGTGACCTCAACCTTCTGCCCATGAGGAGTTCGGCCGGGCTCTTGTGGGTGGTGGCATGCGGCGTGATGTGCTGGGTGAGGAGGAAGTTGTCGATGCGTTCTTGCCAGTCTCCCGGGCCCATCTTGGTGAGGGCTTCTTTTGTGAGCCAGACCATCCGTTCCGCTTGTCCGTTTCCGGCCGGCCTGTACGGAGCGGAGAGGGCATGGCGGATGCCCAGTCCTGCCAGGAAGGACTCCATGGCCAGGGATGTGAGCTGAGGGCCGTTGTCCGAGACCAGCACGTCCGGTAGTCCGTGTGTGGCAAACAGGCGGCGCAGGGCTCGGATCGTCGCTTCTGTTGTGGTAGATGCCATGGGTACCACCTCGAGCCACTTGGAGAAGGCATCTACCACGATGAGGAGGTGTCGCCCCTGCATCGGGCCCGCGAAGTCGATGTGGACCCTCGACCAGGGGTTGCTGGGGGTCTCCCAGTTCGTGACTTCAGATTGCGGTGGCGGGGGCGGACTTCTTGGCACGGGTCACATCTGGAGACCCATTGTTCGATGTCTCTGTCCAGTGAGGGCCACCAGACGTAACTCCGTGCCAGGGCCTTCATGCGGACGATGCCCGGGTGCCCGTTGTGCAGTGTCTCCAGCGTCCGCCGTTGTAGCGTGCTTGGGATCAGCACCCTGTCTCCCCATAGCAGACAGCCCTTTATGGTGGACAGCTCCGTCTGTTTCCTGGTGAACAGGCTGAATCTCTCTTCCGTCTGTTTCGGTGGCCACCCCCTGAGGATCCAGGACCTTACTTGGTGGAGGGTGGGGTCTCTCTGGGTGTGCGCGGCCACATCTGCGGAGGAGACTGGACAGCTGGCGTCGTCATCTATGTGGAATAGATGGAGCGTGGGGGCTGGGTCTTCCACCGGGTTCTTCGATGGGCATCTGCTGAGTGCGTCGGCGTTTCCTATGGCTGTGCCTGGCTGGTGCACAAGCCGATAGGAATAGCCAGCCAGGAAGATGGCCCATCTCGTCATCCGCGGGGACATGAAGGTCGGGGTGGGTTGGTCGCCTGCGAGGAGTCCCAGGAGTGGCTTGTGATCGGTGACTATGGTGAAGCGTCTTCCATAGAGATATTCGTGGAACCGCTTCACTCCTGCCACGATGGCCAGGGCTTCTTTGTCCAGCTGACTGTAGTTCCGCTCTGCGCCGGACATGGTTTTCGAGAAATAGGCGATGGGGGCTTCCGTGCCGTTGGGCAGCTCGTGGCTGAGGACTGCCCCCACCCCGTATGGCGACGCGTCGCAGGTCAGCTTGATGGGGAGCGTCTCGCTGTATTGGATGAGGACGCTTTTGGACGTCAATAGTCCTTTTATGGCTCGGAATGCCGCTTCCTCTTCCTGGCCCCACTTCCAGGATGCCGATTTCCCCAGCAGGCGGTGAAGTGGCTCAGCAATTGTGGCTTTCTGTTTTAGAAAGATTGCATAAAAGTTGAGCAACCCAAGGAATGCCTGAAGCTCCGTTTTGTTTTTTGGGCTTGGAGCTTCATGGATTGCTTCCACTTTTGATTTGGTGGGGTGGATGCCTGTGCTATCAATGAGGTAGCCCAGGAACTCGACTTCCTGTACTCCTATGATGCACTTGTCCCGCCTGACCCTCAAACCCTTGGCCTTGATACGCTGCAGGACAAGCCTGAGCCTTTCAAGGAGTTGAGCTCTTGAGTCACCGGAGACGAGCACATCGTCGAAGTAAGGCACCACCCCTGGAACGCCTTGGAGGAGGCGTTCCATCATGGATTGGAAGATGCCGGGGGCAGCGCTGACTCCAAATTGGAGCCGGTTGCATTTGAATGCCCCCCTGTGCGTGACAATTGTTTGAGCCTCCGCCGTTTTTTCGTCCACTGGCAGTTGCTGGTAAGCCTGGGCCATGTCCAGTTTCGCGAAGATTGATCCAGATCCCAGGGAATGCAGCAGGTGTTGCACCACTGGGACTGGGTATGCGCTCTGTGCCAACGCCTTGTTGATGGTACAACGGTAGTCGGCGCAGATGCGCACAAACCCATCATGCTTCAGTGGGGTCACAATGGGAGTCTCCCATGAAGCATGATCGATCGGTTCCAGGACGCCCTGGGCGATCAGCTTATCCAGCTGCTCATCTACTTTGGGCCGCAGGGCAAACGGAACTCGGCGGGGCTTGAGCCTAATTGGGGTGATTCCCTTGTCCAGATTGAAGGAGATTGGCCTCCCCACAAATTTCCCCAGTTTACCATCGAAGACTTCCTTGAACTCTTCGATGAGGTAGTCGAGTTCGTCCCTGCCAATTTGGTTGATGCCTTCGATTGAGAGCCCCAGCGGCTTGAACCACTCCACTCCTAGCAGGTTCGGTCGGCTGTCCCTTACGACGGTGATGGGGAGCTTGCCTTCGAACTGCTTGTAGGTGACCCGGATGTTGGTTCTTCCTAGCACTCCGATGGGGTTTCCCCCAAAGTCGACGAGCTTGGAGTGTAGTGGCTTCAGCTCTCACTTGGTGATGCTGGGTTGCAGGCGCTTCAACTGCTGCCAGTCCATGATGGAGTAGACCGAGCCGGAGTCTACCTCCATTTTGCAGGGTGCTCCTTCCACGTGGATGGTCACATGGAACTTGGTGGCACTGTCTGATGTCGTGTGAGCAATGGTCGTCTGGTGGACCGCTCCGCTCCGGGGAAATTCGTCGTCTCTGCGTCTGGAAGGGCCAGAGGACCGTTTGGATGACCTCTGGTACTCCTTCCGATTCTCGCGGGGACGGTGGCTGGAGGGCTCTGGGGCTGGTTCCTCAGCTCTGCAAGCTTCGGCGATGTGACCCCTTCTGTTGCAGCGTCGGCAGGTCACATCTCTCCACTTGCAGGTTGTTCTGGCATGGTCTCCTCTGCAGCTGGCGCAGCGCTCCCCTTTGTAGTTCCATTGGGTGGTTTCCCGCCTTGGGGGTCTGGATACCTTGTGGACGGTGGACTCTCCCTCCGACTCGGATCCAGCCGTGGAATCCTCTGTTGATGATTGCTCTGTGGAGCGAATCTTGTGGATTCCCTTAGCTCTGCTTACTGCGGCAGCTGCTTTCTCCGAGATTTCGGATGCGGTGGCTTCCTCCACCACATCCTTGAGCACGAGCTTCTTCCTGCTCAGGAATTTCTTTTGCAGGCCTCTGTCCCTCATGCCGAAGACCACGCGGTCAGCTATGGCATTGTCCACGTGGTCGAACTCACAGCTGGCTGCGATCTGGCGTAGGGCGGCCACGAATTCCTTGATCGTCTCACCTTCCTTCTGGTCCCGTTGATGGAAGGTGAAACGGTTCGCCACCGGTGTTCCTGTTGGGGCATAGTGGTCCTCCAGGATCTGCAGCAGGTCTGTCCATGGCACTTCTTCGATGTCTCGTGGTGCTACGAGATCGATTGCCATGTCGAGGACCTCGGAGCCGCAGTTGGCCAGGAAGATGCCCTTCTTCCGGTCATCATCGGCATCCCTGATGTTGTTGCCTCTCAGGTATTGCCGGAATTTCACTACGTAGGATTTCCACTTGTCCTTCCCTGGGCGGAAAGGAGCAAGGGCTGGCAAAGTGACTTCAGCGGATGCCATGCCTTTGGAAATGCCTACTGTAGTTCCCGGTGCCGGAGTCTTGTCTTGTTGGCTTGGTGCCGCGAGGTTCGTTCTTCTCTCAGTCCTTCGTCGCCAGTGTTAGATCGGCGCAGGAAAGGAAGACGTGACCAGCTCGTTACATTAGTAACCTTTATTGAGTACAAGAAACAGTAGCAAGACTGGCCGTGCGCTGCCGGAGCTCTCCTTATATTCGCTCCGGCAGACGCACCGCCCCCTGACAGGGATTCAAACTTTCCCGCCCGGTGGCTGGCAGCCAATCCGGGCGGATGTCCTTATAAGGACATAACAGTTCCTTTGCACAATCTCACATTGGGTTAACGGCAACCACTTTGGTGAATTGTGTCTGGATCCCATTTGCAGGAGATGCTGCACCATAAACGGACCAGCCAGTTAAAACAGACGAAGGTTACACCTGCTGGGAACCCAGAGAGAAAAGGGAGGATCTGAAGGGGAGGCTCATCCTGCAGACGGCCGGTTTCCAGGGACTCCCCAGGAATTGGAATCTCCCTCTAATGGCCTCGGCCTTCTTCATCGGTAGAAATACAGACGGGTGAAAGGGAGGAGAAGGTCCCTCTAACTGAGCCTCCGTTGGGTTCTGTTTTCCCTGCAAGGCTGGCCAAGTCTGGAAGGAGGGAGGGGACTTTCAGCTGTTTATTTCTGCAGAAATGGAGAGCCTGATCTTTGGGACAAAAGTCCAAATCTAGCATGTTGTGTAAAATAAAACTCAGCTATTCACACAGAAAGTTTGTTATTTACAAGCAATCAATGGGAATTCTTTCACAGGATTAGTGTTCATGTTGGGTCGTGGGAATGAAGAGGCAGGAGCAAGGTAGTGCGTGACAACAGCTCTTTAATGCAGGGTGTGAATTCAGCAAAGATACAGGAACACAGCTCCCTTTATATACCTTGCTGGGCCGGGAGCTGACCAATCACAGTTGACCCATTGTATTTCAAATCTCCCGCCAAAACTATATACATAACAGTTCACATCTGGTCAATTACATTTGTCCTTTTGGGCACAAGATCACATTTGTTGTCCTTTATACAAGAGACCAAACCTTCCAATCATTTTCATTTTCATTTTCATTTTATTAAATTTGTATACCGCCCTACTCCTGAAGGACTCAGGGCGGTGAACAGCCATAAAATAAAACATATACATACAAAATTTAAAATAGAGATAAAACTAATTAAATAAATTTGGCTGAAACATTTTAAAACCCCAATAAATTTAAAACCAAATTTAAAATTTAAAATTCCATTTTAAAAGAGGAAAAGTTTAGGTCAGGCCAGCTTGATGGAATAAGAACATCTTAAGCGCGCGACGGAAGGTACGCAGATCCGGAATTCTCCGTATCTCCGGGGGGAGCTCGTTCCAGATCGTAGGTGCCCCCACAGAGAAGGCTTTCCCCCTAGGGGCTGCCAGTCGACATTGTTTGGCCGACGGCACCCGGAGGAGCCCCTCTCTATGGGAGTGCACTGGTCGGTGGGAGGCTATTGGTGGCAGCAGGCGGTCCCGTAAATAGCCAGGTCCTAAGCCATGGAGCGCTCTGAAGGTGATAACCAGAACCTTGAAGCGCACTCGGAAGACCACCGGGAGCCAGTGCAGCTCGCGCAGGAGAGGTGTTACATGGGAGCGCCACGTCGCTCCCATCACCACCCGCGCGGCCGCACTCTGCGCCAGTTGGAGCCTCCGAGTGCTCCTCAAGGGGAGCCCCATGTAGAGAGCGTTACAATAGTCCAGACGGGAGGTGACGAGGGCATGAGTGACCGTGCGTAACGAGTCCTGATCCAGAAAGGGACGCAACTGGCGAATCAGGCGGACCTGATGAAAAATCCTCCCGGTCACGGCCGTCAAGTGCTCTTCTAAAGACAGCCGTGAATCCAGGAGGGCACCCAAGTTGCGAACCCTCTCCGTGGGGGCCAGTGCTTCACCCCCAATAGTCAGCGATGGCACCAGCTGACTATATCGGGACGTCGGAAACCACAGCCACTCGGTCTTGGATGGGTTGAGCCTGAGCCTGTTTCTCCCCATCCAGATCCGTACGGCCTCCAGGCACCGGGACATCACTTCAAGGGCATCGTTGGGGTGGTCTGGGGTGGAGATGTGCAGCTGGGTGTCGTCAGCGTACTGATGGTACTCCACCCCGAAACCACGGATGATCTCGCCCAGCGGCTTCACATAAATGTTGAACAGAAGGGGCGAGAGGACCAATCCTTGTGGCACCCCACATATAAGGGGCCTCGGGGTCGACCTCTGCCCCCCTGTCAACACAGACTGCGACCGGTCGGAGAGAAAGGAGGAGAACCACCGGTGCCTCCCACCCCCAACTCTTCCAACCGGTGCAGCATGATACCATGGTCGATGGTATCAAAAGCCACTGAGAGATCTAATAGGACCAGGACAGAGGAACAACCTCTGTCCCGAGCCCTCCAGAGATCATCCACCAACGCGACCAATGCCGTTTCCGTGCTGTACCCAGGCCTGAAGCCCGACTGGAACGGATCTAGATACGTCGTTTCATCCAGGTACTGGGGAAGCTGTCGTGCAACCACACTCTCAACAACCTTCGCCACAAAGCGAAGGTTGGAGACTGGACGATAGTTAGCCAATGTTGCCGGGTCCAGGGAAGGCTTCTTGAGGAGAGGTCTCACCACCGCCTCTTTCAAGGCGGCGGGAAAGACACCCTCGCCCAATGAAGCATTTATAATCCCCTGGAGCCAGCCTCGCGTCACCTCCCGGGAAGCCAGCACTAACCAGGAGGGGCACGGGTCCAACAAACATGTGGTCGCATTCAGTCTACCCAGAATCCTGTCCACGTCCTCAGGGGTCACAGAATCAAACTCATCCCAGATAACATTCTCAGGACCTGCCCCCGTCATCCCCGCTGGATCTACCCAGTCGGAGTCCAGATCTTCCCGAATCTGAGTGATTTTGTCATACAGATACTGAACAAAATCCTCGGCTCTTCCCTCCAAGGGGTCCTCCCTCGCTTCCTGGTTAAGCAGGGAGCGGGTCACCCTAAACAGGGCGGCTGGGCGGTTATCTGATGACGCAATAAGAGCAGCAAGATAAGTGCATTTTGCTGCTTTTATTGCCACTAGGTAATTCTTAATATGAGATCTTACCAGTGTCCGGTCAGATTCAGTACGACTGGCCCTCCAACTACTCTCTAGGCGTCTTTTCCGGCGCTTCATCTCCCTCAGCTCCTCAGTAAACCAAGGAGCCAGGTGAGATCGGCGCCGGGTCAGAGGCCGCAAAGGCACGACTCGATCCAGAGCTCCAGCGGCCGCCCTATCCCAGGCGGCCACTAGGTCTCCAGTCGAGGCGT
Organism: Arizona elegans; assembly: GCA_022577455.1. NCBI lineage: Eukaryota > Metazoa > Chordata > Lepidosauria > Squamata > Colubridae > Arizona > Arizona elegans. The sequence goes on from JAKOOJ010000012.1 coordinate 19,466,740, forward strand.
GAGCCAGAACCTCAGGAATTGGCCCAAGCTCCATCTGGAACCTATCAGGTTCCATCAGGCGCCTGGGGCGGTACCATCTCATCGGTTCCGCCTCCCTGCGGCGGGGTGCAGCAGTTCGAAGGTCAAGGCGAAGGAGAGAGTGATCCGACCATGACAAGGGCTCGATGACTATGTCCCCTATCTCGAGATCACTCAGCCACTGTCCAGAGACGAAAATCAGGTCCAGTGTGTTTCCCCCCGTGTGCGTAGGGCCATGAATTAGTTGGGTCAGATCCATAGCCGTCATGGAAGCCATGAACTCCCGAGCCACCTCAGACGTCTCACCCACGGACGGCAGGTTGAAATCCCCCATGACCATAAGTTTGGGGGTATCAACCGCCACCGCGGCGATAACATTGAGTAGCTCGGGCAGGGCTGCTGCCACGTGGCAGGGAGCCAGGTACGTGATCAGCAAACCCCTCTGAACCCCATGACACCACTTCACAAGGAGGGTCTCACAACCGGCCGTCTGAGGAACAGTGGCCTCCCTCGGCCTAAGGTCTTCTCTAATAATAACCGCTACTCCCCCACCCCTCCCCTGTGACCTCGGCTGATGGAATGCCAAGAAGCCTGGTGGGCACATTTCTACCAGAGGGACCCCTCCCTCCGGGCCCAACCAGGTCTCCGTAATACCCACCAGGTCCGCTCCCCCCTCCTGAACCAGATCACAAATGAGGGGGGCTTTATTTATTACGGACCTGGCGTTGCACAACATCAGTCGAAGGCCCGGGCCCTGAGGATCTGTACAACCTGGAGAATGAGTGGAGCCTTGGGGGCCGGAGCATGCTACCGCTCAGAGACAGCGGGTGCGCGCTCCCTTAACATGATATGGCCCCCTGCTCCCGCCATATCTACCCCTCCCACTCACAGTACTGATGATAGAGACATAATCTGGACAAGCTCGACCCCCCCCCCCCATCACCTCCGGATCCGAGGTGACATTCACTTACTTTCTCTACTGGTTCGGAAATGTGAGCGCACACGCACTCCCTTTGCTTGTTCACACTGCCTCTCCGCGTTCCATGCATGCGCACGGCTTCAAAATGTGCCGAAATAGGACGGCATAGCACCAGGGCAGGTGGCTACTACCAGCTGAATTCCACCTCTGCTTCCCATCCTATCATTTGTCAGGAATTGCCTGTTGCAGGTCTGTAGTTTGTCTGTCTGTCTCTCAAGGAAGCTGGCAAAGAGGGAGCTTAGGCTCTCCGATAGCTAATTTGATCCATTCCAGCTTTTGCTGGCAGGTTTCTACGTAATTTGATTAATTTCTGGCTGGCTTGGTGCTTAAAACAGGATTTGAGACTTTTCTTCTGATGGGATGGTTTTTCCTTCCCCCCTTTGCTAATTGAAAGTTTCAAGCCAGCAGGGGGCGCCATTCTTCAGCTCAAAGGTGTTTCCAGAAATTCTTAGAGCATTGCTGAGACTCTCCCATCTGAAAGATTTTCAAAGATTTATATACTTTTCTGTTCTATATTTTATATTCTTTAACTATCAAGCTATCCCCTCCTCTTCCACACAGACAGGGCCTAATTTCCACTCTGTACATGCTCGGTGGAAAGGTGACTGCAGAAGAAAGGAGAGATATATTTTATACGTGGCCCAAAACAATTCCTTTTCACTCAGTGCTGCCCAGGCAAGCCAAAAGGTTGGACATGGCTGCTTTAAAGCATTTTGTGAGGATTCAAAATGAGTGTCTTCTGCTGATCGAAAGTTTTAGAAATGTGTTTTAATTATTAGACACCTGTGACTGGCCAGTTCACACAAGTGATCTGGGCCAACACAATAAAAAAAATACAGTATAAGTAGAAGAACAGGAGACCATAAATACAATACACAAAAGTCAAATGAGCATCAAGACTTTGGGAGCTGCTGATGACCTTGAGCTGGCTCTTGGACTGTGGACCACCTAAACAACTCTTTTGAATGCTCTTCTTTTAAATAAACACACACTCACACTTGGAAGGCAAGGCTTTACTTTGGTTGACGTTCCTGGGGACATTGCTAATTCCATGACCTGAAAATCAAACTGATACTATAGGACTACAATTAATTACAGCCAGGGCTTCCTGGGATTTTAAGCTTTATTATTAGCACTTTAAAAGGGGATATTTGTGCTTTTAACTAGAGAGGCTGGGTCTCTTTTTCTTTTAACTTTAAGAAAGCATAATGTCTATGGAGATTCTCAGTCATCCAGGTCATGGTTGTCCCAAAGGTGCTTTTTCAAGAGGCAACTGGACTTCCTGTTTATTCTTTGAAGATGTTTTGCTTCTCACCTAAGAAGCTTCTTCAGCTCTGACTGGATGGTGGGGAATGGAAGGATTTGGAAGGAGAAAACGGAAGGAGAGTTATGACATCATCTATCTCCAATCTACAACACAGTCCTTTCAACAGTTCCAAGAAGGCGCCACACCCACTTGCACCACTCAGGTGACCCTGATGACACAGATAAATCTCCAGGTGACCTTAACAACTCAGTAGAAGAATGCAAATGTCCAGCTCTCTGCAAGGAGTTTAAATCCTTCCATTCCTCCTCATCCAGTCAGAGCTGAAGAAGCTTCTTGGAGGAGAAGCAAAATGTCTTCAAAGAAAAACCAGAAAGTCCTGTTTAAGGAAGCATGTTTTCATCTCCTTAGCCAAGGCCGTTTCTTTTGGTATCTGAGAACTTTCTTCCTCAGCAACTACACAACAGAAAATGTCTTCTGGAAGTCCTTGGTTACACTTGCAAGCATTAAGCAAGATACAAATTTCTCTGAAAAAGGGAATATGTAGACCATACGGTTTGCCACTTGTGAAATGCCCTCTAGAATCATCGTTTTCTATTGTTCAAGTTTTGCATTTAATCCATCTCTTTTTTTTACTATAAAAGTTTTTTTTTTAAGGCAAACAAACATTTCATACATCAATCATCCCTCCCCTGTGGCATCTCAGGGTATCTTCTTCCATTCTTTTTGTTCTTCTTCTTCCAGAAGTTTCTTCTATCTTAATCGTCATCCAAACTACTATAACCATTCATTCCTATAACCATATTCTTATCATTGAATTTTTACACCTAATTATAAAATTAATCATTTATATCTCTTTTCCAACCAGCAATAAAAATAATTGTATAATAATAGGGGGTTGGACTAGATGACCTCCAAGGTCCTGTTATTCTGTAAGAGCCAACAATAACACAGGTCCCTAGGCAACACACACACACACACTTTTCCACAGCTCCTCCCACCTGCATTCCTCATTGTGAGTTCTGCTACAGAAAAACACCCCTTTCTAACCGCTTTACTTCCACACAAAAATACACACCTTCTTTCCCCACACCCTCAGTCCTTTCACAGCACAACTTTTACTGGCCATTTTGTTGTACTCTTCCTGGGGAGAGGCCTTGAAGGGACAGGACGAAAACAGCACAGCTGGTAGCAACGTTCTGGACAGACGCCTCTCTCACACACAGCCCTTAAGGTCCCAAAGTTATGCAAGCATTTGCAGCCTCTTTTCAGTGGTTCATGAAATCATTGTGCAGCTTGAGCCTGGTGAGATTTGAACTCGCACTAATTGCAGGCAGCTGGAAGCTAAGTGCTACATAACAGCACTTAGTCCGCTGCACCACCAAGGCTCCATTGGGTTCCCTGCAACCTTGGTGAATTTTCCCTTCTATGACTTGTGTGTATTGTGTGTGAATCCCATTTGCAGGAGATGCTGCACCATAAACGGACCAGTCAGTTAAAACAGAGGAAGGTTACGCCTGCTGTGGACCCAGAGAGAAAAGAGAGGATCTGAAGGGGAGGCTCATCCTGCAGACGGCCGGTTTCCAGGGACTCCCCAGGAATTGGAAGCTCCCTCTAATGGCCTCGGCCTTCTTCATCGGTAGAAATACAGACGGGAGAAAGTCCCTCGGTTAGCCGGAACCTCCATTGGGTTCTGTTTTCCCTGCAAGGTTGGCCAAGAAGTCAGGCTGGAACGAGGGAGGAAACGTTCAGCTGTTTATTTCTGCAGAAATGGAGAGCCTGATCTTTGGGACAGAGGTCCAAATCTAGCATGCTGTGTAAAATACAGCTCAGATATTCACACAGAAAGTTTGTTATTTACAAGCAATGAATGGGAATTCTTTCACAGGATTAGTGTTCACATCTGGTCAATTATATCTGTCCTTTTGGGTACAAGATTACATTTGTTGTACTTAATACAAGAGAACAAAACCTTCCTATCCTATCATTGTCAGGAATTGCCTGTTGCAGGTCTGTACTTTGTCTGTCTGTCTGTCTGTCTGTCTCACAAAGAAGCCGGCAAAGAGAAAGGGAGTTTACACAATCCAGCAGCTAATTTGATCAGTTCCATCTTTCGCTGGCTTGTTTCTACGTAATTTATTTATTTATTTATTATTTATTTATTAAATTTATATACCGCCCTATTCCTAAGGGACTCAGGGCGGTGAACAGCGAATGATAAAAATACATTTAATACAAACGTTAATAAAATAAATAAATAAATAAATAAATAAAATAAAATAAATAAATAAATAAATAAAAAATTAAAAAAAAAACCCAATTAAAATATACTAAACACTCTGGTCCTAGATAATTCAAGACATCCCAGTTTAAAATAAAATCAAAAAGCAATATAAAGGGAAAGTTAGGCCAGGCCGGCCTGCTGAAACAGGAATGTTTTGAGGGCACGGCGGAATTTGATTAATTTCTGGCTGGCTTGGTGCTTAAAACAGTATTTGAGACTTTTCTTCTGATGGGATGGTTTTTCCTTCCCCCCCACTTTGCTAATTGAGAGGAGAAACTGCTAAGCCTCAAGCCAGCAGGGGGCGCCATTCTCCACCTCATCCCTGTCTCCAGAAATTCTTAGGGCCTTGCTGAGACTCTCCAGATTTGAAAGATTTTTCAAAGATTGATATTCTTTTATGTTCTATATTTTATATTCTTGAACTATCAAGCTATCCCCTCCTCTTTCCCACAGACAGGGCCTAATTTCCACTCTGTACATGCTCAGTGGAAAGGTGACTGCAGAAGAAACGAGATGATTCAAACCCTGAAAAGACCTTTGGAAGTTTCTCATACTTTGTTCATCGTAGGAAATGTAAAATCAGCTGAATTTGGGGATCATAATAACAACTGTAATCGGAAGAGGGATTTATTATTTTAGTCCAAGGAGTCTCCAGAAGAACCGCCAAAGGAGAGAGCAGCCATCTTAGTTTATTGTGAGAAAAGAGAAGAGTTTGAAGCTTCCTAAAGATTCATGGCTTCACCAGAGAAGAAAAAGAAACAGGGAATTTATATACTGTATTTGATACCTCTGACATTTTCCCATAGAAAGAAATATCTTCGCCTTGAAGATGCCACAAAAAAGCCTTTCTCTTGAGGTTCCCTCTGTTGATGCAGCCCAGGACTGCACTGGCCTTTTTGGCAGCTCCACCTGATCCCCTCCCCCTCGCCTGCGCCCCTCCCCCCAGGCTTAGAGAGCGCCCCCTCCCCTCTTTTCCGACTCCCGCAGCTCTGCCCCTCCCCCAAGAGGCGGAATCCCTGGAAGGGGATTTCCTAATGGAACTTTCGCTTTCCTTTCCCCTCCTCTCTGGCCGGTTGCGCCTGGACATCTGCCTAGCAACAATGACGACACGGGGATATCTTTTTTCTACTGGTTGAGCTTGTCCAATCGCCGGCTTGCTCTGGGGTGTTGCGTTGTTGATCGCCCGGGCAGCGTCTTTCTCTGCCTGCGACTTCAGAAAACCTGAGCTGAGGTTCGCGGTCAGGATGGCTCTGCGCTCCCTGTCCCTTGTGGTGGTGGTGGTGGTGGTCGCTCTGCGGGAGAGCTGCTTCGGTGAGTCCCTTTGGGGGCGTCGGGGGTTCCGGCCCCTTTTTCTACTGTTGGGAATCCATCCAGGGAATCTCTCTCCCTTTCCCAAAAAGTTTCTTCCCAGAAAGAGAATCCTGATTCGATCCTGATTCGGTCCTCTTTCTAGTCCGCTCCCCCTCTGGCCACTCTCAGATGGATGGGACTCTGCTGCCTATTCCCCCCCAAGAGAGCCCCCCCCCCCGGTAGCAGAACAAGGGTGGCCCCTCCAGATATCAGTCCAGTCTACCTGGGCGCCCCCAAGCACAGTTCTTTCCCAATTTCAAGGTGGAGGTTGTGGGAAAGCAGCGTTTGCTTAGGATCAGGACAATTCACGAACCTCCTGGCTGCCTTCGCCCAACCCCTCCGCCTGGGTCGCCTCTCCTGCCTTTTGGGGGTCTTGGTGGATCTTGGTGGCTTCTGGTGCTTCTGGGAGGACCTGGCTTGTTTCCGGAAGCTGTTTGGTGTATTGGCCGATGCCAAGGCTGGTGCAATTGAACCGTCAGGCTAAGGCTGCCCTGTGAATGCAGCAGGAGAAAAACATGGAGAGAAACACTCCTTCAATAACGTTTCCGCCTTTAGGACGTTCACTTTCTCCTCCATCCTAAACCCCAATATTCCCAGGAACTTTTCTCTAGGCCAGGCAGGGATTCTACCACCCAAAATCCTCCTCCTTCCATTCCAGGATTGCTCAGCATGGGTCAGTTTGCAGAATCCAAAGTATTTAAAATGTACAATTGTTCCTTAGGAATCAGGAAGGGGCCTTGGGGTGTTCCTGGTTGTTTGCTCTGAGAAACGACCGTTTGAAGGGAGCAGCTTTTTTGAAGGCATTAAAAAAGCTGTCAGGATCTTAGGGATGAAAAAGGCTGGGTTGGAGGCAGAAGAAGAGAAGAACCTCTGGAGGGAGACCATGAATTGAATCGCTTGCTTGGACACAAAGTCCAAATTCACCAGCCGTTCCTGACTGGAGGCACATTCACCATTGTGAGGATGCCAAACCTATGCACACCTGTGTTATAGACACACGTGTCATTTCTGACATGAAGAGGATTCGTGATTGTGAGGATGCCCAACCTGTGTTACATTCACACATTTCTCCTCTCAGGCAGACTTCAGACTTCCTCATTGCTCAGCCCCACAAGGGAAAGAAGCGGGTTTGGATCAGGGAGAGTCCGATCCCCCCTCCTTCTGTTAGAGAAAAGCTCTGATCCCTTTGGATCAGATGTGATCTCCCCAGAGCAGGAAGTGGATCTGGGCCTCCCTCTCCCCAAAAGCTCTGAGAAGCCCCTGGGATTGTGGGAGGAGCAGGAAGAAGGAGGCCCAGGCCTTTCATTTCCGTGGTGTCTAAGTGCCTGGAGGCGGTACGGGTCTGGATGGGTAGAAACAGGCTCAGACTCAACCCCTCCAAGACTGAGTGGCTGTGGATACCAGCATCGCCTGATCTAGCTACCCCATCACTTTTGATGGGAGGGGAGCTACTTACTCCCTCTGAAAAGGCTCGCAATCTTGGCATCCTTCTTGATCGATGGCTGTTCTTGGTGGACCATCTATCGGCTGCGACAAGGGGGGCGTTTGCACAGGTTCGCCTAGTGCACCAGTTGCGGCCTTTCCTAGACAGGGATGCCCTCCGTACAGTCACTCAAGCTCTCATTGTCTCTCGGTTGGATTACTGCAATACCCTCTACATGGGGCTGCCCTTGTGGTGCACCCGGAGGCTCCAGATAGTCCAGAATGCGGCCGCGTGGGTTGTTACGGGAGCTTCCCGTTACTCTCGTGCAACATCTCTCCTGCGTGAGCTGCACTGGCTGCCGGTGGCCTTCCGGATCAGCTTCAAGGTGCTGGTATTGACCTATAAAGCCCTACATGGCATGGGCCCGGGGTACTTGCAGGACCTCCTCCTACCGGCCTCCCACTGCCCTGTGCGTTCACATAGAGCTGCCCTCCTCCGGGTGCCGTCAGCCAGACAGTGTTGGCTGGCGGCTCCCAGGATGAGGGCGTTCTCGGTGGCCGCACCGACCCTTTGGAATGGGTTACCCACCGAGCTCCGGACGGCTCCCGATCTCCGCACTTTCCGCGCTGGCCTGAAGACATGGCTGTTCCAGCAAACTCCCTGATCATTCTACGAGGTTTTAAATCTGGGGATTTTAATTTTGGATTGGTTTTAGATTTTATTGTTATTGTTTTTTATTTATGTGAGCCACCCCGAGTCCTTCGGGAAACGGGCGGCATATAAATTTTAAAAATAAATAAATAAATAAATAAATAAATAAATAAATAAATAAATAAATAAATAAATAAATTTGGACTGGGAAGGGCTGGGAGACCATACTGGAGGAATGGGCAGTAGGACTACAGGTAGTCCTCGATTTACAACAATTCATTTAATGACCGTTCAAAGTTTCAATGTCATTGAAAACTTTTCACACTTATGACCATTTTAGCGTCCTTATGGTCACGTGACCGAGATTTGGATGCTTGGCAACTGGTTCATATTTATGACGGTTGCAGTGTCCCTGTATCATCTGATCCCCTTTTGCAATGTTCTGACAATCAAAGTCAATGGAGAAGCCAGATTCACTTAACAACCGGGTTATTCATTTAACAACTGGAATGATTCATTTAACAACTGTGGCAAGAAAAGTTGTAAAATGGAGCAAAAAATTCACATGAGAAATATCTCACTTAGCAACAAAAAATGTGGGCTCAATTATGGTCATAAGTCAAGGACTACCTGCATTTATTTCTCTGGGCTTTGGAGGTTCTGCCCTTTTGTATACAGACCCAGGTTCTACCCAAATAAGTCCCATGAACGATCCTGAAAATGATCTTCAAAATCTTTGGTGCCCTGAAATAATTTCTGATCTGAAGAGCTTTCAGAATGGACACAAACAAGGGGCCTTGGGGATTTTCCAGTTTCATCTTATTTTCTTTTAATTCTTCTCATCTCATCCACTTTCATGCTGTTGTTTTTCTGTTCATTGGGCAGCCTTAGAGTCTCTTCTGTGTTTCTATTTTGACGATAAGAACTAAACAGTGACTTAATGTGATTTTTTTTTTTTTTTGTCATTCTTAATAAAGTTTAGCACAGTTTTCTGTCTTTTGGATTGAGCCTGTCCTCCAAAGAAGGGCTAAAAAAACTTTGATGCTCCTCATTCCGGAGTTTGCATGATAGATAGGGTTGCCAGGTCTGCTTCCAAAAAATAGCGGATGAGCGGGGTGGGGGGGGGAAGGGTTAAGTAGAAAAAAAAAATAAAAAAATTTTACAGTTAAATTATATATTTTCTTACAAACATTTTAACACGCCATTTTAGGTCAGTCGACATAAGCTACAATACATTTTAAAAATGTGAACTGTACATAATTTTATAATATATTTTTATTTTAATCTCATCATTAATTTTTTCGGAGAATCGAGTTCAATAGATATTCGATGTTTGTCTCATTCTAACTTTGGAAAAAAAGACAAAACGTGATTCTCCTATCCTTATTCTCTTAGACTGTACAGCTTTAGATTATGTACCATTTCATCATAAAACTTTTGAATAAAAAAAATGTCCACTATTTTGTGAAAAAAAATAGTGAACATAATGTGAAAAAAGCGGACTGTCCACTCAAATAGTGGACACCTGGCAACCCTAAATAGAAACTGACATAATTTTGTACCTTTATGTTGGATTCCCCAAAGAGGCTTTAAAGATGACAGGACCCTCCAGACAGAGACTGAATTTAGGGAGAGGACCCCAGCTGAGCCCCCCACTCAAAATATGGGCGATGGCAGCAGAAACTCCCACCATCCTCCTTGGGGGCAGGGGGTGGGGCCAAGGTGGAGAGGCCAATGGTTTTCTGGGGGTGAGGAGAATTCTGGGAGTTGAAGTCCAAGTGTCGGAGTCTGAGAAACTCTTAATTTAGGCCTTTACATTGAGAGTAACACTGATCATGTGAAGAGTTGGGTAGCCAGGATCTCAATCCCCTCCAAGGTGGCTGAGGGGCATTTCTGCCTTTCTTTGTGCTGACCAAGTGCAGGATCAGCCCCAGAGGAGGAGAAGGGTCAGAGCAGCTTCTGGGGAAAGTGAAGGGGGAGATTCAGAGGAAATCTGGTGCATTGCAAAGGTCCTTGAATGAGAGTTTGAGGGCCCTAATTGGGTTGCTGAAAGGAAGAAATCTTGGTTTAATCAGACTGAGATTTTCTGTGGAATGAGGAGGAGCCCCTCTGAGTCCTGGGTTCAAAGCAGATTCTTGCTCAGATGGCTGAACTCTGGGAGGGGAGGGGGGTTTCCAGTAGGAAGGGGAGGGGGAACAGGGATGAGGAGGAAGATCTGGGGGGCTAAGTCACTTCATTGCTGCTCCCTTCCCTCCCCCCTTTGCATTTCCCCATTTGGGTTTTCCCCAAAGGATCCCATGGCCTCTGCTCTCACCCAGATTCCCCCTCCCCCATTTTATAAAATCCCTCCTCAAATCTGCACCTATTAACAGTCCAGGTTGGCCTTCAGTGAAGTCAGGATGGGGTTTTTTTTGTTCTGTGAATGGAAAGGAGGGGGGACCAGGGGGGGTTTCCTGCTGCTTTTGAGCTTCTGGGAGGGTGGAATCCCCCCTTTTACCTGTGCAGCCATTGCAGCTTCCTTGGGGCAGAGGCTGAGCAACCCAGAAGGGGGTTTGAGGGAGGCCTTGCTGGAAGGGGGGAGGGCACAATTGGGGCAGGTAAAGTTTGGGGGACCCTCCCCTCCTCTCTCACCCCCCCACCTTCCCTTCCCTCCAACCCTTCAGTCCCTCCAGAAGCTCCTTTTTTTCCCTCTCAGTCGCTCCCTCATTTCCATCTCCTGCCTCTTCTTCCACCATCTCCCCCTTCCTTCCTTACTCCCTTCCTCCTCTGCCCCCCAACTTTCCTCTTCCTTCTTCCTCCCCAGAGCCTCAGATGGGAGCCTCCATGGGATCAGGGTCCTTGGCTGAAGCCCCCTAACTTTCCCCTCTGGCTCCCTTCCAGGCGCCTCCTCCCACTCCCTGAAGTATTTTGTCAGCTCCATCTCGGACCCCAATCAGGGGCTGCCCCACTTTGTCATTGTGGGGTACGTGGACGGTCAGGTCTTTGTTCACTACGACAACAACAGCCGGAGGATGGAGCCTCGAGTCTCCTGGATGGAGAAGATGGGGAAGGAGGATCCCCAGTACTGGGACAGTCAGAGCCAGAGAGCACATAGGGAAGAGGAGGGGTTCAGAGAAGGCCTGGAGATTCTGAGGAGTCGCTACAATCAGAGCGAAGGTGAGTGATGGGTCTGGTGGCTCCTCTGGCCCCATAATCCCCTCCCCAGGAACCAGAGGGGGGAGAAAGAAATGGGTCCCTTCAAAGGGAAAGGCTGCTTCCACACCTTTTAAAAAGTCTTTTTTACATGTTCATTGTTTTTAAAAAATCAATATAAGCTTCTCCTTCCCTCCATAGCTGACATTTTCTGCCAAAAGATGTTTAAATTTATCGTTCTGTCTTTCTGAACATTGATATAGATATGGATATAAACTGAGGTAAAAAGAGACCGAAATCTCCCCTCCCCCCATGAAAGATGGAGGATCTGGCCTTGGTGGATCTCCTGCTGTGGGGGAGGAAGGGAATCACAGATTTCCCCCCCTCCCAAAAAAAACAGGCAGGTGGATCCTAATTAGATCCTGGGAGAAGCAGGTCCTTCTCCTTCTGTCTGTTTCCACCCCAGAGAAATGGGGGATCGAGTGCAGATCCACCTGGGGAGACTAGATCCCTTTCCTTCTCCCCCTTTTTGGAGGGGCGAGAGGGGCCCAAATGCCAGGAGCTTCTTCTCACTCTCCAGTTGGAAGGAGAGGCCGGGAGGACCAAATGGGGGGCCGGGGGCTCTTGTGGGGGGGGGACTCAGGGCCAGGATCCTCCCAATCTTCATGGGGAAGAGACGGAAAAGAAGGAAACCTCCATTTGGGGCCCTTCCAGAGTCTCTCAGAGCCTTCATGGCTTCCCATCCTTGGTCCCTCAGGCTGAACTCCTGCATTGCCCTCTTGGTGGGGCTGCCCTGGAGGGGGGGAGACTCTTTCTTCTGCAGCCCCCCCTTCTGCCATCTTTGGGGGACAAGATTCACCTTCAAGGAACCTTATTTGGGGAGGGTCTGCAAGGAAATGTGTGTGTAAAGAGAGGCTGCTTTGGGCTGAAGAAAAGCTTCTCCACAAACAGGAGCCATTTTCCCTCCTTTCATCCCAAGGAGCTGCAGCCCCCCCAATTCTTCCACCCTTTCCTTGCCCCTCCCCCTCTACAGGTGACCCCCAAGAGCTCTGCCAGTTCTGCCCCTGATCCCTGAGGGTCTCCCCAGATCCCTCCAGGCCCCCTGCTGGCCTCTCAGGGGAGCAGAGCTGGACCCAGAGGGCTCCCCCTGGTGGAGGAAGGAGGAAGGAGACCGGCCAGAGTGGAGGGGAGCCTCCTTTCCCGGCTCAACAGCCCCAAATGTCCCAACCTTCCCTCAAAGGGAGGCTGCTTCAACTCTTCCATTGCCTGAGTCGCCGTCTCTGGACCTTCTCGGGCTCCCTCCTCTCCTTTTGGAGATCTGGTGACCAGAAACTGCTCACAATATTCCAGATGTGGCTGCACCCTTGATTTTTTTTAAAAAAAAAATGATTTATATGCCGCCCTTCTCCGGAGACTCAGGGCAGCTTACAATGCGTTAAGCAATAGCCTTCATACTTTTGTATATTTATACAAAGTCAGCTTATTGCCCCCACAAACTGGGTCCTCAGTTTACCTACCTTAGAAAGGATGGAAGGCTGAGTCAACCTTGAGCTTGGTGAGATTCGAACTTACAGTAATTGCAGACAGCTGGTGTTAATCACAATGCTATCAGTCTGCTGAGCCACCAGGCCCGTTTGCTCTAAGGCTTTGTGATATTAGCCTGTGTTTTCAATACCATTTTAATGATCGCTGACATCCTGTTGGTCTTTTTAATTTTTTAATATAATTTGTATTAAACCTTTTAAACAAAAGATAAAAACTAATAGAAGGTAACATAAAGAAAAGGTGATAAAGAAATCAAAGAAAAGTAAAAAAGTACAAGAAAAGAAAACAATTGAAGAAAATAAAAAAAAGACATAAAGAAGTGGCTTCTGATATTTTTCACAGCGGTTCTAAATATTACTACATTTTAGCCCCTCTAAAGCAGCTTTTCTTAATCTTTTGTCCCTGAAGGAACCCTTGAACTATTTTTCAGACCTCAGGAAACCCCTGAAGATCCAGGCTCAGAGATAGGCTGAAATTGTTTCATGCATAGACCTTTGAGGTGCATTAATAGTGTTCTTACACTAACAATAAAAAAATGAAACTTGCCTTTTCAGCGTGATCCCTGTGCTTTCTTTTTACTGCACAAATATTCAGTTCTGTGCCCAACTTGAAATAAGAACACATTTCATCTTTAACCGAAAGAAGACAATTTCTGTCTTAGCTTTTGATGTTTCTGAAGTACGACAGAGTTTCTTCTCAGAAGTTGAAAACTGCTGCCACATGTTCAGGGCCTTCCTGTGAATGGCAGGAGATTAACCTTGGGCAGAAATCCACAACTATTTTTTCCCATGGGGAGATCAGGGAATCTCCTCTCGAGAGCAGGATCAGATTGCAGCTCACGAGGTTCTTCCTCTTCCACCAAAGTGAAGTTTTCCGGCTGAGCAGAAGATGCAGAGAAAGGATCCCTCACCCGTCATTCCTGGGTGTGGAAAGGGAGGGAAAGGACTGGTCAGTTTAGTTCAACTGTACTTACAGGAGGTTTTCCATTAGAATTGAGAATTCCTGGCATCCTTCCTCCCTCTCAAGCCCAGGCAGGAGTAGAAACATTTCAAGATTTCCTTTTGGTTTTTTCAAACATTCAGTTTTCATTTAAATCCAAGAATCTGTTCACTTGAAGTTGAAATATCTTCTCCAGGGCCTTACAGACAATATAAACTTCAAACTTCATTTCAAAGGTCAATAACCCTTTGGGTCTCCAGATCAGACTGGGCCACTTGCTGCTGTTGCTAAGGAAAAGATTCCTTTGTGGCCCTTCAAGCCTTCATTCCCACATTGCACTAAACCATGGTTTGTTTCTGGTTAGCACAATGTGGGAACCAGCCCTTGTGACTTGGTGCTATTTGTGAAGGTAGACCAAGATTTATGGTCACAGAGGGATCCCTGCAAGCTTTTGGATAGATCAACCAGATCCTCTTTGAGACCACGACATTCTCAGTCCCTTTTGCAGCCGCAGATTCAGGCAACTGTTCCCTCTCAGGGATCCCTTCCTCACCCCACACCTCCCCCAGAGGAACAGCAGAAAGAAAGATGGAAGGATCTCCGTCCCTCCATTTCTTTTACCAGTGTTTCTTTTCTCAGTCTCTCTTGGGATCCTCTGCTGGCTTTTCCAGATTCCCATTTCCTGGGGAGCTTCAGGGACTCTGTACTGGGGGGAGGGGGGGAAATGCAGGGAGGCAGGTGGAGGGAGGAGAGAAGCGCGGTTAGTGATGGGGGTTTCTTTTCCTTGAAAGCTAGGGAGGAAATGAGGGTCTCAGTGCCTCTGTCAAAGTCCCTGCAAGGAGGGAGGCAGCTCCATCCATCTTTGGGACTCCCCAAACCATCCTCCTGACTATCTTTTAGGCCTGCACACATGGCAGAGGATGTATGGCTGTGAGCTCCGGAGAGACGGGAGCAAAGGAGGGATTATCCGGTATGGCTACGAAGGGAGGACCTTCATCACCTTTGACAAGGAGACGCTCACCTGGGTGGCTCCCGATCCCCAGGCCCAGATCACCCAGAGGAAATGGGATGCTATTCCAGGAAGGAATCAGGGATGGAAGTCCTATTTGGAGGAAATCTGCATTGAGTGGATGGAGAAGTACTTGTCCTACGGGAATGAGACGCTGCTGAGGAGAGGTGAGCATCTGAATGCAGACTGGACTTTCCTCCTTTATGGCCGGATCTCTTGTACACATTCAGCCCCTTTGGGTCCCTGGTCTGGAGCTTGTTTGCCCTGGTAGGAATCCTCCCCCTTTCAGCCTCTCTCCAAGACTTTGGAAGCCCTCTTTGGTTCTCATTGCCAGGCAGCCATTCAATGGACCAGGAAATGCAGCCTCTGCCTGGCAGCTGTCTGGGTGGATCAGGCAGGACAATCTCTTAGTGGTGTCCTGTTCACTGCCCACAATAAGGCAACCATTTGGGGCTGTTCAGTGAAACCTCCACTAGCCAAACTGTAGTCAAGTGTGGTGGGCACCTTTAATTTCCCCCCATTAACTCTGCTTCTCCCCACATCCCCATAGGGGGTTCCCTCCCTGCCTTGTACCTGATGGTGCATCTCCCACCCCCACCACTAGAGGGCTCCACTTCTACCATTAATAAGATATTCTCAGTGCCCCCACTTGGGCAAAGAAGGCCATGGATGAGGGGTTCTTTTCTTTCCTTTCCAGGACGGTGGGGGGAGCAAAGTTTCTCTCAAACCTCAAACAGGTTCCCACAATTCTCAGTGAGCCTTTCTCAAAACAACCCCCTCCCCACCTTCAGGAACACCCCCTCACCCCACAGGGCGGCTCACGTTATAATCGTTTCCTAGAATTTTTTATTAGTTTACCATATAGACCCATGATGGCGAACCTATGGCACGCGTGTCACAGGTGGCACGCAGAGCCCTTTCTGCGGGCATGCCAGCCGTCGCCCCAGCCCAGCTCCAAAGCACATGCGTGCATCTCCCACCTGCCAGTTGGTCTTCGGGTCTCTGCCACGTATGTGCACGGGGGCGGACCTTTCCCCGATCTCTGCAGGTTCCACCCTCTGCAGGTGCCTCTCCGTGGCAGGAAGGCAGGAGAAAGTTAGGACGCGATGCGGGGAGAAACTGCAAAGATTGGAGAAGGCAGGAAGGCAGGAGAAAGCCAGGATGTGATCTCCACAGTTTCTCCCTCATCGAGTCCTAGCTGTCTCCCCCCCCACCCCGTTTTGGGCCTGAAAAGCCTCCTGCACCAACCTGGAAGCCAAAACGGAGCCCAGGGCGCATGCGTGGGGAGCACTCACATTGCATTTTGGGGGTCTGTCACAGGGACACCAAAAAGGTTAACCATCACTGATATAGACCATTCCTCTCCCCTAGGTCTACCGATTCCCCCCTGGGGTCCTTAATCCCTCCAGGATCAGTTGGATGAAATTAGGATCAATGGGGGAATCCACTCCCCCCCCCCCGATGATTGCCAACAGCCCACCCCAGCCTGGGGAGGACCCTCTCTCTCTTCCATTGGCATCAATCTCTCACTCCTCCCCACACCTTCAGAGACAAAATCTCTTTTCCAAACTGATCTGTGTGAGATTCCCTTTGATCTCTCTTCCTCTAAAAATTGTGGTTGTGTCCCTTGGAAAGAGGTTTGGAGGAGCCTCAGGTTCAGGGGAGCAGAAGAGGATGCAAAAAGTAGGGAGAACCTTCTATGTTGTTGTCGTCTTTAAAGGGAACTTAAAAGAGCATCTGCGCTATCCCTCCCCTGAAGGGAGCAGCCCAAGATCAGTCAGAGTTCAAAGCAATCAGAGGAACTTTCTTGGTCCTTCAATTTGCTTCTGGAGGTTTTTCAGGTTGAGTCCCTGGGAACAGTGGTGGGTTTCAAAACTTTTTACTACCAGTTCTGTGGGTGTGACTTGGTGGGCGTGGCTTGGTGGGTGTGGCAGGGGAAGGATACTGTAAAATCTCCATTCCCACCCCATTCCAGGGGAAGGATACTGTAAAATCTCCATTTCCTCCCAATTAGCTGGGACTTGGGAGGCAAAGAACAGGTGGGGGCAGAGCCAGTCAGAATTTTTACTACCGGTTCTCCAAACTACTCAAAATTTCCGCTACCGGTTCTCCAAAACTGCTCAGAACCTGCTGAAACCCACCTCTGCCTGGGAAGGACTCAAAATCAGGAGTTCTTGTGGTTGAGCGTTTTCCAGATTTGGAGCATTTCCTGAAACTCTTGGAGACGCTGCAAGTGTGGAATTTAAATCTTTGGGTTAAAACTAAGTGGTGGGAGATTTCCTGCCCCTCTAAGTTTCTCATCCACGGAAGGAAGGGAAGGGAAATTAGAGGAGGAGAGAGGGGAAGAGAGGAGGAGAAGGAGAAGGGGAGGGGAAGTAGATAAGAAAAGAAGAGGAGGAGGAGAGAAAGTAGGAAAGAAAGAAAAGAGGGAGATGGTAGGTTGGAGGAGAAAGATTGCTGTACAATAAAAAAGAGGAAATGGAAGAAAGGCAACCCCAAACAAATACAAATATATTAAGATAAAGAATGAATTGTTAAAGAATAAAAGGGAATAAACATGAATAAATAGTAAAATTAGAATTTAAGGGCAAATGAAGATATCGTGTATGTAAGTAAGCATAGAAATAGTGAGATATGATTAAAAAAGGGGGGGAGAAGATTTTGGCAAGAATTGTAATTGAGTAAAATATATTTGAATTTAATTAATTGTATAAGATAAGAAACGGCCAATACTCTGTTCAAAAAAGATGTGGGGAAATGAGGGGGGGAACCAATAAAACTTGTAAATGTGCAAGTTTCTCATCCACCTTCCAGGCTCTGGTGGGGCTCAGAGTTAATTCTGGGGGTGCCGTTTCTGCAGAGACCCCAAAGGTGACGGTGAGCAGCAGGACAGAGGTGGAGGATGGGATGGAGACGCACATCTGTCAGGTCCACGGCTTCTACCCCAGGGAGATCGATGCCTCCTGGACGAGGGACGGGGAGGTCTGGCTGCAGGACACCCTCCGTGAGTCTGTGGCCCCCAATGCGGATGGGACCTACCACTACTGGATCAGTGTCAAGATCGATCCCAAAGAGAGAGACCGCTATCGATGCCATGTGGATCATGACAGCCTGCAGGAGCCTCTGGACTTGGAACTGAAGGGTGAGAGGCTGCAGGGAGGAGAAGGCTGGGCTCTTTGGCAGGCTGGAGGGTTGTGGGAGAGAAATCTGACCCCAATTGTGTCCAGGTGTGAACATACCTGAGCTTTAATCCACTGGTTTTTCTAGAGTTTGAGGTTGGTGAAGCTGCAGGGACCAGACCATAGAACTGGCTTCAGGTGATGGAAACTACAGACTCCCATCACAATACTTGGATGATCCTGATGAAATGCCCTTAGATCCTCTCTGAGGCCTTCCCTGTTTCTTGCCCCCAGCAGAAAAGCAGCAGTTATGCTGAGCACCAGAAAGAGATTTCCTTTTGTTTACAATGCCTAAAGTAGAAGAATCAGGAGGAGTCTGGCAGCCCCTTTTCTGAAGGCAAATTCTGATTAAACCGGATGAACTGCAGCTGAGTTCAGGAAATGCAGAGAGTAGCTGGACTGATGCTTCAGGAGTCAGAAAAGAAAGTACCAAAGTCTGAGTTTTTTCTCATTAGAGACTAACAGGGTTTCCTGCTTTAAAGGTCAAAAGGTCACTCTGTGTTGCTGCTCTAAGAAAGAAGTTGCACGTTATTTTATGATACGATACATGAATTCCCGAGGCTCAGCATAAAACCCAAGGAAAAGATCCCTCTCTCATAAGTGTCCCTAATGTTTTTTACACTGGACGTCCACATTTGCAAAATTCAAATTCTAATTTTTTTTTTATTTTTTTTTTATTGAAAAAGTTTTCAAATACAAATTTTCCCCCCATTTTTCTCCCCCTCTCCTCCCTAACCCCCCCTCACCATCCATCCCCCCGTGTAAC
This sequence comes from Arizona elegans, assembly GCA_022577455.1. Lineage (NCBI taxonomy): Eukaryota > Metazoa > Chordata > Lepidosauria > Squamata > Colubridae > Arizona > Arizona elegans. The sequence continues at coordinate 19,485,279 of JAKOOJ010000012.1, forward strand.
TTCTTCACAACAAAAACCTAATTCATAACAGATTATATAATATTTTACCATCCCCTTACTCCCTCCTCTAAATACTGACTCTTACTTGCTAATATTATTAATATTATTACTTCCCCTTTTACCATACATTTCAAAATAACATTCTACTATAACATTGTATAATAACTTCTAATTTAGCATAATAATATTATTATAACTTCTTATAGCAATAATCTGCCCTTTTTCTCCTCCCCCATACTTATATCTGTATATTAATACAACATTTTAAAACAACCTTCCACTTTAAAACTATATAATAAATCCTACTTTAACATTTGATCTTTGTGTATATTAATATAACATTTCAAAGCAGCCTTCCCCATAAATCCTAATTTAACATTTATTCAACTCTATCCATTTCCTCCACTCCCCTAAATATATCACTTAAACATCCCTTTTCTTAAACTAAACAATCAGTAAACTAACCTATCTCCACCCACTTTCCTACAAAATTGCCATGCACAACAATTCTTATTATCTTTAATCTACTGCCCGCCCTACTAAAAAAAAAAATTCCGTTATACAGAAAAAATCAATGACTTTAAATTTATAATCCATATAATATCTTCTTTGATGTCTTTCCACTGGATTGTTGAGTCCATCATCCATATTAGGGTAACATAGCATCCTGGTTGCAACAGATTGTTCAAAATCCTCAGTTATCATCTGCCCCCATCAGTAATAAATATCCTCATATATATATAAAAAAGGAAAACAACCACCCGAGTGACATTATAATTATATTCCATATAATATCTGTAATTGTGGCTTTCTTCAGGATTATTAATTCCCGTCATCATAATGGGTGACAACCAGATCTTCTGCGCGCCCCAGCGTAGCTCTCTTGCCTTATAGCTCAACATAAATATAATACATTTATCAATAAAAAAAGAAATCCGAAATAGATAATTCCAGTCCAACAATTTAAGGCTCTTTTCACATCCCAAAATTACGGCATTGCAGAAGTCTGTCACTCTCCTCAGGATAATGTTAACCAATACTTCGCCTCAACTATCTTTTCATATATTCATTCATTTTTTTTAAAATAACTGGCTTCACTGTTGCTTAATTTAGAAATTTTTATTTTTGTGAGACCTATTTTTTTTCTTTTCTTTTTGTGGGTTTGATCTCCATCCTAATTTCCTTTCTACAAGTTGTATATCAACTGATCGGTTTTCATTCTGCTTTATGACTTGATCTTGTTGGTTTTGCTTTTGTGACTCATATTTCTTTTCTATCACTTGTGTATCAGCTAATTGATTTCCATGCTTGTCTGTGACTTGATGCTTAGAATCCGATGCCACTTCTCTCTTATTTGTAGATAATCCAGCTGAGGTGTCTAAAGAATCCAAAGGCAATTTGTCTACGGAGGCCTCTATAATTCGATGTTTTCCCTTTATTTCCAACTCCTTCTGCTTATCCTGTGTTGTGCATAAAGATGTTGAGTTCATTTTCAAAATTTTTTGATAAAATTCTTCCGCTTTTTCAATGGTATTTAATTGGTATCTTTCTCCTTGATATCTCAATATTATACCAACTGGAGCATCCCACCTGAATAGAATATTTCTATTTTTAAGCTCAGTCACCAGAAAACCAAATTTCTTTCTTTCCAATAACATCTTGGGTGGGAACTCTTTGTATATCCAAATCTTTCTTCCAAACAATTGCAAAGTAGAGTTGAAAGAATTTTGCACAATGTTATTTCTTATTTCTTTATCTGTAAAATAAATCACCACATCTCTAGCCTTTGCTTTGTAGTCCAGGAATTTATTCTATAAACTCTATCGATTCTACAAAATACTTCCTCAGGTTGAACCTTTAAGATCCCAGCCAGAATTTCAGAAGATATTTTCCTTAAATCATCTCTGTTATTTTCCTGTAATCCTCTCAGTCTAATCGCATATTCAGTAAAATTATATTGCATCATTAAAACTTCTCTTTCAATCCGTTGTTGTATGTTTTCTGCATTACAAGTCTTTTGATCAGCCTCCATTTTAGGTTTTTCTTCTGAGCTATTGTCTTGAGTGTTTGTCAAATCATTTTCAATTTTTTGTATTCTATTGTCCAAATTGTCCTCAATTTCTTCCATTTTAGACTCTAATAAATTAGTATTTGCATCCAACTTGATCATAAATTCTGTAAAACCATTACCCATTTTTATAATCTTTCGTTGCAAAGAATCAAACTTTAATTGCACCAATTCTTTAATTTCCTGCTTAAATTTTTCAAAGTTCTGATTCACAATCTCATCAAATTCTAATTTTTTATTGATGATTGTCACCACGATACAAGAAATATTCAAATGTAATTGTTATGCTGATATCCCAGGGAAAATAAAATATTTGTTTTATTTTTCTGGTTGTTTATAGCAAGCATCAATTCACAAGTGGCATGATTGCTATTCAATGGGAATCCTGAATTTTGTGCAAGAGAAATTTAAATTTGAAGTTCCCTCCTCAAACCTGCCCCCCTTCCCCCAAGCAATACCAATTTATGATGCTTTGCTAAGACCATACTTGGAATTCTTCATCCAGTTTTGGTTGCCACAATATAGAAAAGATGTGGAGACTCTGGAAAGAGTGCAGAGAAGAGCAAGAAAGATGGAGATTAAAATATATGAAGAGCAGTTGCAGAAATTGGACATTTCTAGTTTAATCAAAGGAAGGACTAGGGTTGACATGATACGTTCCAATATCTCAGGGGCTGCCACAAAGAAGAGGGAGTCCAGCTATTCTCCAAAGCACCTGAGGGCAGGACAAGAAGACCTCCAAGGTCCCTTCCAACTCTGTGACTCCGTTATTCTATTTCTGCCATTTGTGGGACCATCCAGAAGTCGGATATCACCATATTCCATTTTTCATGCTAAAGTTCTGGAAGCACAAATTATAATTTTTTGCTATTCCTGGACTGGCCAAGGAAAATGAAAGTGTATATTTAAAAAAAAAGTCTAGGAGATATGAACTATTTTACTTTAAATAATAAAATGCAAACACTCAAACTGAAGAAAAAAGCATACAGATCTGCCCATTTCCACTCAGGGTCATGGCTTATTGGAGCAGCCTATAAAAACAACAAAAATGTTTTTGTTTTAACAAATTTTGTTTATATTATTGTGTTGGTGAAGTTTTTGTTTTGCAAGCTGCTATGAGTCACAAGGTGGCAAACGGCTGTTTTCGAGTGGAAAAGCCAAAGATGAATTCAGTTGCCTTCATGCTCTGGGCTGGGGTGAGAAGAAGGCAGTGTCATGAGGACACGTCCTCTAACAACGGTTAGCAAGGCGCCTTCGTGTTACCTTGAGAAGGACAGAAAAATGAGCCCATGGAGTTTTGAACTTGGGGAAATTCCAGCTTTCACTTCTTTAGGTCTCTTCCGTGATTGGGAGGATTGTTTGGGGTTCTCTGTCAATGATCTGCTCTTTCTCCCAATTTAGAACCAACCAATTCAAAATCCAATCTCGGGCTCATCATCGGCTGCGTTGTGGCTGCTCTTGTCCTGGTGGGTGTGATTGCTGGGATCCTGGTATTCTTCAGTAAGTATCATTTTGGGGGGGGAGGGGTGATGGAAGGAAGATGGGGAGATTCCCCCCTAAATCTCTCCCTTTGGGGAGCTTCTTCTGGGCTTCCTTCTGTTTTCTCAGCCCTCTTGGGGAGCATCTGAGATCTCAGCCTCTTGCTGGGACTCCAGTCATTTGTATTTTGAAGATCTTTCTCTTTTTATAAATGGGAAAAAAGTGTCTGTGAAATATCTCCTGGGATTCTTCCTCCTACGGAGGGTGAAATTGGGTGATCTCTCATGGATTCTTTTGAACTTTCACTGATTTTTATCTTTGCAGAAAGACGTCAAGATGACTACAATGCAGTACCAAGTGAGTGAATTGTCCTCTTTCCATGTAATTTCTAACTTAGAACAGGCTTCAGAGGCATCATCACTTGAGGATTGTTTGTGTGTGTGTGTGTGTTTAAAAACAAAAGAAACTCTTGAAGCTGCAGAGTTGTGCTATTTCCTCCTAAGAACTAAGCTGGGGAAGGAGGTCCCCTTTTCATAATAGCCAGGCTGTTCTTGGGAGTGAAGATCTAGGACAAGGAACTCTCAAGGAGATGAGAAGATCCATGTGGGTGAAATATTTCCTCTGAGTGAGAAGCTGCTGTTTTCCAAGTAGGAGGAACTTACAAAATTCAATTTACTTGCACTGGTTTGTTCCTGCAGAGGAGAAGGGAAACTCTCCCTGTTGGATTTCCAGGCACTTTCATTCAGAGAGGGAAGGCAGCTCACAGTCTGCATGGTGGAGCCTGGCCCCCTTTGGAGGAAAGAGCCCTTCACTCCTTAGGGAAATAGGAAAACCTCCACAATGCCATGATCCCCAGTGGTCGGAGACTCTTCTGGTGGGATAGCTGAGACCTGGCTGAATCTGGAAAGGAGGATGTTCTCCTCTCAGAGACATGTCCAGCTGGGTTTAGGTTTGGCACCAGCTGATACCCCAGGATGCAGCCCAGGTGGGATAGCAAGTGGTCCTCTGAGAATCTCCTTTGGCTTTCAAGGGGCCTTGTGCCCCAAATTTTTGGTCGTTACTCCCTGTTTTGGAGCTAAGTTCATGAAATCAGTTGGGCTTGTTCCTACTGTACCAGCCTCCCTGTTGAGTGGCCACCTCCCTGCCTGAGTGGTGGACATCATTTTGGGGTTGGCAGTGGAGTTCCCCAGCATTATGGTCTTGCGAGAGGGGTCCTTGGTGCTCTCCCCACTGAGGATGTTACCTAGTTACCTAATGAAACATCTGCAAGAAAACAAACAAGGTCAGAGAACATCAAGGACCCATCATTTCAACCCTGAGCTACAAATATTCTTTATTCTCTTGGGAGACTGCAATCTGCCATCCATGGGTTTGGCCTCGGAAGCGGCCCAGGATTTCATGGCCGCCCTGGAGGTCACGGGCCTCTCCCAGACCCTCTTGGACCCGACCCAAGGCAATGGTCAATAAACACTGGATATGATCTTCTTTTTTTCAAGTTTTAAAAAGTTTTTATTAAATATAAAAAAATCCATTTCTACATAAATAGTGTGTTATCTAAGTACAATTAATTTTGAGAAATAGTAATAATAATAACAATATTCATAATATTGATCACATATTTGCTTATCCATTTTGATAAACCTTCCTTGTGTAATTAATCGTTCTCTTATGCTTCCAAATTTCTAAATTCTGTTTCTGCTAGTTAGCCATTAATAAAATAAGTCCCATGTTAAAAAGTATTCAATTTTTCCTTCTCCTTAATTTTAAGTGTTAATCTATCCACTTTTGCGCATTCTAGTATTTTTTTAATTACATTTTCCACTGCAGGGATCTCTTCACTTTTCCATTGTTGTGCAAACATGATTCTAGCTGCAGTTAAGACATGTAAAATTAAGTATGTGTTCCCTTTATTGTATTTTTCTGGTAAAATGCCCAAGAAGAATATTTCTGGTTTTAGATCTATATGTTGCTTTACCATTTTTTCTAACCATGTATGTATTTCTGTCCAATATTTTTTTGCCTTTGGGCATGTCCACCAAGAGCCTTGGTGGTACAGGGGTTTAAGGCACCCTGTTATTAAGCTGGTTATTAAGACCAGCTGCCTGCAATTACTGCAGGGTTCGAATCTCGCCAAGGCTCAAGGTTGACTCAGCCTTCCATCCTTTCTAAGGTAGGTGAAATGAGGACCCAGTTGTGGGGGCAATAAGCTGACTTTGTATAAATATACAAAAGGATGAAGGCTATTGCTGAGCACATTGTAAGCCGCCCTGAGTCTTCGGAGAAGGGCGGCATATAAATCAAATAAATAAAAATAATAATAATGATAATACGAACCCGGTGCCTGATTTTTACATGGCATTTTATGGTAAGCTTCCTAGGGTCACCTTGAACAGAGGGATGGCATAGAGGTTTAATAATAAACTAAATAAATGAGAGATTGATGAAGCTGCAGAGGTTTAATGGTGAAGAGAGAGAGGATCAGGACAAAGCTATTCCTATCCCTATCCTATCCTATCGTATGCTATCCTATCCTCTCACTCTGTGTCTGTCTCTCCAATGCAGGGAGGAACCAGGCCATTTAGCAGCCCCCTCGCAGGTGAGTGGCCCCACTGGGGTCTGTGTGGGGAGGAGGAAGGGAGGGAAAGGAGGGCTTTGAGGTGAATGGTGAAGGTGCTTTGGGAAATCCCTCTTCTCTCCTATTCATCTCAAAGGCTGGAAGGGAAGGAATTTGGGGGAGATCCAGAGGGGCTCTGGGAAGAGGGGGGCTCTGCCTGCCCCCAAACTCTTCTCCTGCAAGGCCAGACTGTGGCTCCTTTTGGGATCTGACTGTCTTGGATCAGGAGGCTCAGAGAGCTGCAGAGAGGAGATTTGTCAAGGAAGGACGTAGCAGCTGTCCAGCTGAAGTCAAAAGACACTGAGACAAACTTGTGGGTTAGATATATAAATGTATTTAAGATTTATAGTTGCAGCAGACAAGATAGTCAGGAAGACAGGAATATCTTGAGGTAAATCAAAAGGCACAAGGAACACACAGACAAAAAAGGCGGGAAAAAGGGAAACTCCCCCTTTATACCCACAGCAACCAATCACAGCATGGATTGCCTCATGCAGAAGCCAGCTCAACCAATCAACTACTGCCCATTGTACACTTACCTGTTCCAGCTCCTAAATTTAATATCCTAACAGGACTGGGGGGTCCTCAGTGCAGGAAGGAAAGAGGGGCAGATGAGGGGCTTCTTGTGGGTCTTGCAGTCATGGATGGAGAAGGGGCTTCTCTCCACTCCTTCAAGCCCTCTGGGGATCCCTCCCTCCAGATGCTGAAGGAAGACATAGGGGGAAGATAGAGATCTATGGGTCTCCAGGAGCAACACAGACTAGTATTGGATTCCTGTATTTGAGGGGGACATTGATTTTATGTAACTCGTGGGGCAGCTTCTCAGCCGCCTCAGGAGCCAGTCCCAGCCCTGCCTCTCCCTTCTTTCTACCTTGGAAAATCCCACCCAGCAGATCCCTCTCTTGAGGAAGCAGCAGTTCTCACCAGTGGGATTAGCTGGGCAGATTGGTGCTGATCCCTCAGCCTGGGCGGTGGGATTCCTCCTCTGGGCTCCCTCCCAGACTGACCCTGCCTGCTTCTTCCCTCTCTTTGCAGCACGAGTGGACAGTCCCAGCATGAGGAGAGAGGAGAGAAGATGGGACCGACCTTCTCCTGAATTAGGCCGGACTCTCAGGCCCATCCTGCATGCTTGGAACCAGGATGCATTTGGGGTCTTTCACCATCGCTTTTATCATTGGATCAGTAACCTTTTGTATTAGGATTGAGGAACGGAGGAGAAAAGAACATCTTAGTTGTTTATAATTATCTAATCAAAAGGATTCAAACTGGGATTAGTAGATATTATTTTATTTTTTATTTATTTGTATCCTGCTGAAGACATGGAAGATATCTAACACCTTCTCCTCCTATTTCCCCCACAACAACCACCCTTGGAAGTGGGTTGGGGTCAGAGAGAATGACTGGCCCACCCAAGCCGTCTTTCGTGGCTAAGGCGGGACTTGAACTCACAGTCGCTTTCTAGCCCGGTGCCTTAACCACTACACCAAACTGCCTTGTACAGCTTGTAATAGTGTTGTAATATAACTTGTAGCAAGTATGTTGTTATTTCTGATGTCCTTTAATGGGTTTCTGCTGATTAACAGGTTTTAGAGAAAGGCCCATAGCGAATGGGGCGAGGAATAGGATGAAGAGTTGCTGGTTTCACTTTAAGGGAGAGTGGATTGAAAGTAGGTTTTTTTCTCTCTCATTTTTCTTTATATAAGTTGTATAATATGTACCATATACTGCCATTTATGGATTTTTACAGTTTTGAAAAATGTAATAGGAACCTTCTCCCATCATGCCGTGCTAAATGGACATAATTTTTTTCTGCTGCCAATGAACAGCTGATTTTGCCACAAAGTTGGTTATTTGGTGGCTTTGCTCCCTGTTTTTTAAAGGGGAGACTAGGAACAACCCAAGATGACCTTCGGACAATCATGCACAGACAGAGAAGAGAGGGTGAACCTTTTTCTCATGCGTGCAACAGCGCACGCACATGCTGGTAGCCATGATGCAATGTGCCCCCTGCACATGCACGTATGACCTTCCTGCCCCCAAACCCTTGTGCATGCGCACACCCTCCCACTCCCCCCACTCCCTGCGCATGCACGTGCAACCCCCCCACCCCCATTTTGGGCCAAGTCGTCCACCCTACAGCCTCCTGGGCCCAAAAATGGCCTGTTGGGGGGGTGCTTTCCCCTCCTTGCACTCCCCCCACCCCCTCTGCACATGCACATGCGACCCCTGCCCCCGCACATGAACAAGTGACCCCCTGCGCATGCATTTCCCGCATGTGCTCTGAGGGGGCTGGATCTCTTGCCATCCTTTCCCTTCAGCTGCTCAGCTTTCTTAAGCACACCTGGGTTTTAATTGCACTCCTGAAGCTTTACAATCTCTTGATTTATGTCTAGTTCACTTCTGACCTATTTTATAACCTGGACTTTTACAACTTTTTTTCCCTTCTCTTTCATTGTTTACCATTAAATTTAAATTATTATTTTTTTAATCGTAAGAAAGTTGCAATGGATTTTATGTTTATATGTACACAGGATTATACTATAAATCTTGCTCTTTCTAGCTTTTTACCTTCTTTTTATTAGAGTCATGATATTTAACTCTTAATTTTTATGGAAAAATTTCCCCTTTTTTAACACTGGCGGAAAAAATCCTTTCCCCCTGTGGAAGCTGTTGCTTATCTGCTTCTCTTGTCCTTGAAGAGAAAACCGAAAGTGTTTTTCATGTCTTCGAAAGGCGATAAATTATTTTGGGAGATAACCAAAAAAAGAATGCTCTCCAATGTACAGGATCTACGACAGGTCTGTTAGGCTGCAAATAGATCTACAAGATTATAAATTTTGGACCTCTTTTGCAAGGGGGAAATAGATTTCTCAGCGTTCAACTGGGGAGGGCATAATATGTCTTTTCTTGTTTTTTCATTAATTTTTTTCCATGTTTTTGTTTAGTTTTGTTCTGTCTTTTAGTTTTGTTTGTTCTTTTGGATTTTAATCTTTGGCATAAAATACAATAAAATGGTCAATTCTAAGAAAAGTGGAACAGGAGATCCACAGTTTGGCCAGGCTCCTTTCCCCCTAACTGTTGCACACATACCATAAGAATACGAAAATAGTTTGCTGAAAATAAATGGTTTTGCCTTCTTCTTACCTGAGTTGCTTCCTATTATTGGAAGTTGGGAATAACAAGGATTTCCCCTCCTGGCTGTTCGGAGACCCTGAGTTCACTTTGAGTGGCAGGAAGGGGAGGAACCAAGGAAAAAACTGGGGGGCTCCTTGGAGAGGAGGCAGACACTTTCCTCCTGTGTCCAGACGTTTCTCTTCCCTCAGGCTGTTGGCCAAGTGGCTGGTCTCTGAGCCTCACCCAGTGGCCCTTCGGGAGACAGGAGTTCAATGCCCAGCCAGAGCCGTCCTGATTCCCTGGCAGAAGGGCAGCTTCTCCTGCTTCTGGGAGATCCTCTCTGGACTCCTCAGTTGCCCAATATGATGCAGTGGCCCAAGAGTGAGGAGACCCCTGATGGATGGGAAAGATATCCCCCATATTACAGAAAGTCTTCAACTTACGACCACAATTGACCCTAAAATTTATTGAGTTTTACCCCGTTTTACGACCATTTTTACGACCAGACAGTTATCGAGTCTGGCTTCCCCATTGACTTTGTTTGTCAAAAGGGGACCACATGACCCTGGGACTCTGCAACCGTCATAAGTATGAGGCAGTTGCCAAGCGTCCGAACGTAAATCACATGAGCCAGGAAGATGCTGAAACGGTCATAAGTGTGAACAATGGTCATATCTCCTTTTTTCAGTACCGTAACTTTGAAAGGTCAATAAATGAACTGTTGTAAGTTGAGGACTACCTGTATAGCGGATGCTTTTTGGGAGAGGAGTGAAGGGGGGGTCTTTCATCCCAATTCCTTTTGGGCTCCCCAGATGCCCTCAAGAGCTCCCATCTTTGACAGCCTAAAAAGTGGACAGTTTCCACCTGCAACACAAGAGTCACATTCAGCCTTGGGCAGCTAATCATGTAACCCACCAAACTTTTAATGTTATAATAAACTATGTAAAAAAATAATAGAAGGGTTTATGGACTATATTATATAATTTATATGCAGCCCAAGACAATCCCTTTTCACTCAGTGCTGCCCAGGGAAGCCAGAAGGTTGGAGACGGCTGCTTTAAAGCATTTGGTGAGAATTTAATCCCTATTTGAGCATATCAATTCAAAGGTTTTAGAAACATTCTCCTTACTTCTAGGTTGCATCTCTCTTTAAGAAGCTTCCACCCATTTTTCTTTTCTCCTGCCCTCTGCAGCTTTGGGGAAGAGGCCGATCCCCTCTTCTTTGTGGCAGCCCCCCCTAAGTACTGGAAGGCAGTTATCATGGGTCCCCCCCCAAATTCTTCTCTGCCAGAGGCTCGAGATCCCTCCCTACCTCAGTCTCTTCCCCATATAAGATTTGGCCTCAGGATCCTTTATGATCTTTTGTTGCTCTTCTCTGCACACTTTCTAGGGTCTCAGCGTCTGTTTTGTATCGTGGTCCCCAGAGTTGTACCCAGCATCCCAAGGGTGGCTTCACTTGTGCAATATAAACCGACATTATGGCTTCTCCTGATCTTGATCTTCTCCCTCTATTGATGCAGCCCAAGGCTGCCTTGGCTTTTTTGGCAGCTCCCCCTGCTCCCCGGCTGGGAGGGGCTGTGCGGGGTCTCCCCTCCCCCTCGCCTGTGCCCCACCCCCCCAGGCCCAGAAACACCTCCCACTTTTCCCAGTCCTGCAGTTCTGCCCCTCCCCCAAGAGGTGGAATCCCTGGAAGGAGATTTCCTGATGGAACTTTCGCTTTCCTCTCCACGCCTCTCTCGCCGGTTGCAACAATGACGAACATGGTTTTTTTTTTTTCTACTGGTTGAGTTCCCCCAATCGCCAGCGGGCTCTGGACTGTTGCGCTGTAGACCACCCGGAGCCCCTCTCGGTTTGCTTGAGACTTCAGGAGAGCGGAGCGCAGGTTGAGGATCGCGGCCAGGATGGCTCTGCGCTCTGCGCCCTTCCTGCTCCTGGTGTTGGTGGCGGTCGCCCTACGAGAGAGCTGCTTCGGTGAGACCCTTTGGGGGCCTTGGGGGGTTTCTCCCTTTTTATCTGCCAGGGAATCTCTCTCTCTCTCCTCCCCCTAAACAGTTTATTCCCAAAAGGAGAATCCTCTGGGATTAGGCCCCAAAATTGCCCCCCCTCCAGGAGAGCCCCTCTGGGAACAGGACAAGGGTGGCCCCTCCAGATGTCAGTCAAGTCTACCTGGGCGCCCCGAAGCTCAATTCTTTCTCTCCCTTCCAAAATGAAGATTGTTGGAAAGCGGCGTTTGCACGTGATCAGATCAGTTCACAAACTTCCTGGCTGCTTCCGCCCAACTCCCTCCGCCTGGATCCTCTTTCCTGCCTTTGGCGGTGATCTGTGGCTCTTTGTGGCTTCTGGTGCTGGGAGGACCCGGCTTGATTCTCGGTTCCCTGCATTGGCAGAGGCGGAGACTGGTGCAAAGGAGCGACCGGGATAAGGCTGCCGTGTGAATGCAGCAGGATGAGAGTCTGGAGAGAAAAAGGCTCCTTGAATAACCTTCCTCAAGATTCGCCTTTCTTCCTTTTCACTTTCTCCTGGATCCCCCTCCCCCTCCCACCGCATCCTAAACCCCAAGATCCCCAAAATTTTCTTTTGTGGGACAGGCAGGGATTTGCCTTCTCAAGTGTTCCTTCTTCCATTCCAGAAGCCACCAAAGTGGGAAAATTTGCGGAATTAAAAATATTTAAAATATAATATTACGATGTTATTATTCCTTAGTAATCAGGAAGGGGCCTTGGGATGTCCCTAGTTGATTGCTGAGAGAAACTATCAGTGCAGCAGCTTTTCAAAAGGCATTTAAAAATCTCTCAGGATCTTAACCATTAAATAGGCTGGGTTGCAGATGGAAGAAGAGAAGCCCCTCTGGAGGGTGACTAAAATGAACCAATTTGTTGGATATGGACAGGCCCAAACTTTTTTTTAAAGTTATTTTTATTTTTTACACAAACACACATACAAACATACAATGTATTTTTTTTGAACAGAATATTCTGTACTCAATGCGTGACCTGCATTGGCTACCGGTTGCTCTCTGGGTGAGATTCAAGGTGTTGGTGATTACCTATAAAGCCCTACATAGGCTTAGGCCTGGGGTATCTGGCGGATCACCTGCAGCCAGCAACAGCTCCCCATCGCCCAGTGCGCGCTCACACAGAGAGGGCCTACTTGGGGTTCTGTCGGCCAAGCAATGTCGGTTGACGGCCTCTAGAGAGCAAGCCTTCTCTGTAGGCGCACCTACCCTCTGGAATCAGCTCCCCTTGGAGCTCTGGGTGGCCCCCAACCTTCACTCCGTGATCACGCCGTGATCTTAAAACATGGTTGTTTCACCAGGCTGGCCTGGACTGAAGGGGTTTTAATGGGAATTTTAGATTCTTTTATTGTTTGAATTTTAATTTGGACTTGTTATTGCTTATTGTTGTGAGCCACCCTGAGTCCTTGTGGAGAAAGGGTGGCATATAAATCCGATAAATATAAAATATAATATAAATATAATATTGGCCGGTTCACAAATTTAAACAGTTTTTAGTCATTTCAACTAAATTTACAATTTATTCTATTTTTTTTAAACCAATATTACCCTTCATCCTAACCTCTAATCTTAACCAAATTCAATTTTTCCCTTCCATTCTATGTTGTACCCCTCAAATTTAAGATTTCGCCTAATATGATTCCTAGTATTTCCTTATATTCCTTTATTATAATTACTAATGTTTTCCATTGTCATCTATTTCAATATCCGTCATCTTAGTACAAATTAATTAATTATGTGGTATTACAATCATTCATTTCTTATAAGAATAAACCCAATTGTTTTGTAGCATACATTTCCTTAAATAATACAATACAACATCTTAATAAAAGTCAGTTAGTTATATAGCTATCTTTTCTCTTTATATAATAATCATAAACATGAATATTCCAATTGTTACAATTTCCATACAATCCAGCTTCTTAAAAAGTCAGTTAATTATGTAGCCATCTTTTCTCTTTACATGATAATAATAAGCCAAATAGCTTTCCCCATATATTCCTTAAAACCACAACTTAATCATTTCTGCTTTCACCACAATATACAATTAAAAATATTTCAATTATTACAATTTCCCAATGAAATTTGAAAATAATCTAACTGTTATCCTCTAATTTATTACACTTATTCATATTTCTAAGACTTATCTAAATTCCAGAAATGCAGATAAAAATGTTCCAATTATTATTCAATTCATTTATACATTCATATGATTTTCCATTATTTCTTACTTCAATTCATATTTCAATTCTAAATATATATAACATATTCCTTTCATTTCTTCCTCCTTTTCTCCCTTTCTATTTTTATTTTTGCTTTTTTCTTTTGTGCTTTAAAATCTTGAACTCTCCTATTTTGCCCTATATTTCCCAATATTTCCCATCTCTTTTCCCTTTATCTTATTTTCCCACTGTTAATCCCAGTGTAATCATTTTGTATTTCAAGTCCTGGACTCTTCTCTTTTGCCCTGTATTTCCTGTTGTTTTCCACCCTTTTTCTCTCTTTCTTGTCTTTCCACTGTTAATCCCAGTGTAATCATTTAATTTTTTTATATTCTTTCTATTCCACCTTTCTTTCCTTCTTTGTCTCTTTCCACCCTCTCTGTTTTTTCCATTGTTAATCCCAATGTAATCTCTAAAAACCTCCTTTTTATTGTTACTATCCACATAATCATTTAATTTTCCATAGTTAATCTCGTTGTCTTTATCTTCTTCTTTATTTTCAATCTCTTATGTCTTGCTTCTCCGTCGTTATTTCCTTGTCAGCTTGAGTATGTTCTATCACAGTTTTTGGATCCTCAGGTTTCGGTTCTCCGTGTAACATTATAATTATTTACCTTATTTCCGTTTTCCATGACGAATACATCATTTTCATAATTTCTCTAATTTTCTGCGCCATTTTAGTCTTTCCGAGTTGGTATTATTCCAATTTAAAACTTTCGTTGTACTCCTTTTTTTTTTCCAAAGTCAAGCCGCTTGCAGGCAAAGAAATCCTCCCCAAAAATTCTCACAGTTGTTATCACTATTAAAGTTCAGAGTTTTCCAAAACAAAAGTTCCAAATTGCAATGTTCTTATTTCTCCTGAAGATGTCTCTCTGTAATCCACAATTCCAATCAGCAGTCTAACGCAGTATCCATTTTGTTTCAGTCCATGTTAACCATCTTTACTAGTTTCTCTTTTCTTCTTTTTAACTTTGAAAATGCCAAATCAGTTTTATAGTCCAGTCCAAATTAAACAATATGTTCTTCCCCTCTTTTTTTTTTTTTTTTTTAGTACAGCACTTCTATTGCAGGGCTTAATTTCCAATTTCTCTTTTGTTTTTCTTAACATTCAAAAAAAAGGATCTACTTGTTTTCTTTCTGATCCTTTAGCCAATTTTGGGGATATTTCTTCTAATTTTAAGATTCTCCAAATATTTTTATTCAAAAGTCAATTTTCTTTTCGGGTTTTTGTTGGTTTAAGTTTCTGCTTCAAACATCCTCTTTTCTTCCCTCCATGCCCGTTAGCTGCTATTATTATGCTGGGGCTCTTTCAAGTTTAAAAATCTTTTTTTGTTATTCTGCCTATGAGTTGGCTGTCACTCACCTGACTTCTGTTCCAGTCACCGCTCCTGCTCAATACTTAGCCCAGTTGCCCCAGCTTCTTGGCCACTGCAATGGCGCCCCCCCCCCTTCCCCGCTGCCGAGTCAGAGAGAGTTTCCTTTGACCTTCGAGGAACTTGCCTATTCCTCTTGGTCTTCCAAGGTGCCTCTCCTTCTTCCCTGTTCCTACAGGACAGTTCTGGTCTGAAGACCCTTCGGCAGCGGCTTGTCAGTCAGGTTTTCGCGGAGCTTGTTGGAGCCCACTAATTCCCTGACTGTCTCGCTGAGACGCTTCCGGTCAAAATCCGGACAGGCCCAAACTGACCAGCTGTTACTGACTTGAGGAGGATTCACAATTGTGAGGACGTCCAGCCTGTGTTAGATTCACACATTTCACCTCTCAGGAAGACTTCAGAGTATCTCAGTGCTCAGCCCTGGAAGGGAAAGAAGCGGGTTCTGGATCATGGAGAATCCAATCCCCCCCTCCTTGTCAAAGAAAAGCTCTGATCCCTTTGGATTCTGAAATCTCCCCAGAGTTGGAATTGGATCTGAGGCTTCCTCTCCCCAAAAGCTCTGAGAAGCCTCTGGGATTGTGGGGAGGAGCAGGAAGAAGGAGGCCCGGGCCTTTGCCTTGGACTGGGAAGGACTGGGTGATCATACTGGATGGAATGGGCAGTCTGAGTATTTGTTTTTTCTGGGCTGTGCAGATCCTGCCCTTTTCGGTGCAGACTCAGGTTCTGCCCAAATGAGTTCTGAAAATGATCTTTAAATGTTTGGTGCCCTGGAAGAATTTCTGATCTGAAGAACTTTCCGAATGGACACCAAGAAGTGACCTTGGAGATTTTCCACCTTAACCAATTTCCCTGGAGCATTTTATTTTCTTTTTATTCTTTTAATAATCCACTTACAAGCTGTTTTCTCCCGTTCATTGGGTCCCTGCAGTCTCTCCCATGTTTGTATTTTGACAATTAAAACTAAACAATGAGTTCATGTGATTTTTTTTGGGTCATTGTTAGTAAAATTTGGCATACTTTATGTCTTGTGAATTTAGTCTGTCCTCTGAGGAAGGGCTGAAAAATCTTTGAAAGTCCTCAGCCAGGTGTTTGCATTGTAGAAATTAAAACATTTTTATACATGTACCTTTTATTCACCAGAGGGGCTTTACAGGTGAGAGGACTCTTGACACAGTGGCTGGATTTAGGGAGGGGATTTAGGGAGGGGATTTAGCTGAGTCCCCCGTCCTCCCAACATAGATATTGGTAGCAGCATCTCCCAAGTAGCCTCAGTGGGGTGGGGGCCAAGGTAGAGAGGGGAATTCTGGGAGTTGAAGTCCAAGTGAGAAACTAATTTAGGCCTTTACGTTTGACAGTCACTGATCATATGACGAGTTAGATTAGATAGCCATGATCAAATCCCGCCTCCCAAGTTGGCTGAGGGCCATTTCTGCCTTTCTTTGTGCTGACAAATTTCAGAATCAGCACCAAAGCAGGACAAGTTTCAGAGCTGCTTCTGTAGAAAGGTGAGATTCAGAATAAATCTGGTTGAATCCCCAGTTGTTGAAATGGAGAAATCTTGGGATAATCCCAGTGCGATCTTCTGTGGAATGACTGTGAGCCCCACTGAGTCCTGGCCTCAAAGTTAATTCCTGTTGAGATGCTTGAAATCTGGGATGGGAGGAGGAATTTCCCAGCTGGGAAGGCAGGAGGAAGATCTGGGGGGCTACGTGGCTTCATGGCTGCTCCCTTCCCTCCCCCCTTCGTCTCCCCATGTCTCCCAGGCAAGCAGTTTTCGTTTCCCATGGCCTCTGGTCTCACCCGGATTCCCCCCTCCCCTTCCTCCATTTTATAACCCCCGCCCCTTCAAATCTATTAAGAATCCATGGTGGCCCTCAGTGAAGTCAGAAGTGTTTTTTCTTCTGTGGATGGAAACTTGAGGGGACCAGATGGGAATGAAGCTCTCCTTCATCCTATTGAGCCCCTGCAACCTCCTTGGGGCAGAGGCTGAGCAATCTGGAAGCGGGGGTTGAGGGAGGCCTTGCTGGAAGCAGGGAGGGCACAATTGGAAAGGGGCACAAAAAGTTTGGGGATCCTGCTCTCTCTTTGGCCCTGCTTTCCTTTCCCTTCCTCTCTGCCCTCCAACCCTTCAGTTACTCCAGAAGATGCTCCTTTGTCCCTCGGTGGTTCCCGCTTTCCACCTCTGCTTTTGCTTTCTCTTCCATCATCTTCCCCTTTATTTCCCCCTCCCCCCCGCCAGGTCTCTTCTTGCTGCCTTCTTCCTTCCAGACCTGGAAATGGGGCAAGCGCCCCACAGCATTAGGGACCCCAGCAGAAGCCCCCTAAATTTGCCCCTCTGGGTCTCTTCCAGGCACCTCCTCCCACTCCCTGAAGTATTTCTCCACCAGCATCTCAAAGCCCAGTCAGGGGCTGCCCTCATATGTCGCTCTGGGTTATGTGGATGGTCAGATCTTTGTTCACTATGACAGCAACAGCCGGAGGATGAAGCCTCGAGTCTCCTGGATGGAGAAGTTAGGGAAAGACCACATCAGGTATTGGGACATAGAGACTGAGATAGTACGTGCCCAAGAGGAACTGTCCAGAAAAAACCTGGAGATTCTGAGGAGACGCTACAATCAGAGCGAAGGTGAGTGATGGGTCGGGTTGTGGGGGGGTCACAGGGCCGCTTCCAGGATCCTCCCAATTTTGAGAGGGGAGGACAGAAAAGAAAGGATCCCCCCACTTGGGACCCTTCCTGAATCGCTCAGAGCCCTCATGGCTTCCCATTCTTGGTCCCTCAAGCTGAACTCCTGCACTGCCCTCTTGGTGGGGCTACCCTGGAGGGGGAGGGGAGCAGGGGTGGGTTCTAAATTTTTTTACTATCGGTTCTGTTGTCATGGTTTATTTTGTGGGCGTGGCTTGATGGTCATGTGACTGGGTGGGTGTGGCCAACTCAGTGTCATTCACGTCAAGGGGTGCCTCGCCTGGCCCCTCCCCTCCCAGACATTCCTTGTCACACCCAGCCTCAACGTATCTATAGTTCTGTAAAAATGTTGTTCACCTTTTTTCAACTTTATTATCTTTATTATCTACATACTACAGATGTACTTTCATGGACCACTGAAAGGAGGAAATGGCTCACATGCTTTGCCCAAGAGTGTGAGAGGCAACAGGTTTTTAAGGGGCTGCCAGAAAGAATTTATAGGCCATGTATTTTCCTTTTTTTTTTTTTTTTTTTTTATAGGCCATGTATTTTCCTTTTTTTTTTTTTTTTTTTTGTATAGGCCATGTATTTTCCAAAGCACCAGAAGGCAAAACAAGAAGCAATGGATGGAAACTGAACAAAGAGAGAAGTTAATTTCTCTCCTCAAACTAAGGAGAAACTTCCTGACAGTGAGAACCAATATAGGTACAGAAATATTTCAGTCATAATTTCACATATAAAATAGCCATTTGTGCATATTGCAGCAGATATCATTGTTGCTACTTTTCTACTCATTTTGTAATCCAATCAGGTGAAGGAAAAAAAGAAAAAAAAGAAAAAGAAAAAGAAAAATCCAAAAGAGAGGGAGGAAAAAAAAAGGGGGGGGGAAGTACAGGAAGAAAGAACAAAAACAAAAAAAGACAAAAAATTAGTCAAATCAAGCTCTTCTGGTTCTTCCAAACTGTAATCCTATAGGTGTTAACAAGGATAAACCACTTCTCCAGCTATTCACAGGTCTTATCAACTTCACATACAGCCTCTTTATTTTCACTACGCTGTAGCTCTCAGCTGTCAACTTGAATAAACATAAAAACAATTTCTCCAGCAGATGGCAGTACACTCTCCTGTCTTTCTACTAAAAAAGGTTACAAAAAGAAAGAAAAAAAAGTTTTAAAAGTTTTAAAAGGAATAAAAGAAAAACTTCAATTCCAATCAAATATTCCAGCCAATATCCACCAATTCTTCTTAAAAAAAAAAAAAACAGACTAAGATTGCAAGTCCTAGTAAACTTCTCTCTTTCAATTCAGTCCCAGTCTCAGTCAATAGTGAAAGTGAAGCAATTAAGTCCTTTAACTAAATAGCCAAATAGGATAAAAAGAAAAAAAAAATTCCTTCTTTAAATTCGCCTCTTATCTCATCTTAGATGCAATCTTCAAAAGCAATTGCTCTCAGGGTGTTCTGTGTATTATTTAAAAATTGAAAGCTCTCACCGAACCGATACGCTGTCACTTTCTCTCACTCTTCAAGCTGCCCCAGCCTTGACAGCCTTAATGGCTGCTACCCTGACTCCGGAAAAAGAGCTTTCCCTGGATCAATCAGGAGGTTTGCAGTACCCCTGAGATCGCTGGGACGTGCTCTCCACTACCGCAGTCAAAACTAGACTGTGGGAATCGGGGCTATCGGCGGGGGTTTCTGGAGCTCAGAAATCCCTGTCCGTGTTGCCACGGCGTCAGCTGACTTCTCCATATTTATGCTCTGGACTATAGACATTGAATGCATGTAAATCCCTGAAAAATATGTGGTAGCCCTGGGCAAAAGAAAGGCAGTAAAATCACTCTAGGTGTAGGGACAGTGTAAAATATTAACACATGATAAATAATGGAACAATTAAAAATAATAGCACAGACTTCTCTCTCTCTCTCTCTCTCTCTCCCTTCCTTCCTTTCTTTCTCTTCTATCTCTCTCTCCTTCCCTCTTTCTTTTTTCTTTCTCTTTTTCTTTCTTTCTTGTCTCTCACTCACACACACTCCCTTCCTTCCTTCCTTCCTTCCTTCCTTCCTTCCTTCCTTCCTCCCTCCCTCCCTCCCTCCCTCCCCTCCCATTCCCTATTGCCATATACAGCAAAAGTCTTAATACTTTGGCTTTGAATAATCTTATTGTTACAGTTAGAATTTTATGTTATAAATATTACAAGTAGTATTAAATGCTTGACATCAACTGGTGGGGGGGGGGAAACAGGGACATTTTTTTTACAACCTATTCAGGTTGAAAAAAAATGCTTTAAAAAAAAACAGGCTCTGATGATCAGGCAGCTCAGCTGGGATCGTCAGAGCCTTTTTTTTACCTTTTAAAAGCATTTTTTAAACAACCTTTTCGGGTGAATAGGTTGTTAAAAAATGCTTTTAAAAGTAAAAAAAAAGGCTCAGATAATCACGTGCGGCTCAACTGTGAGCCTCCTCCCTCCCCCACCACCAGCATCGCCCTTACCTTCTAGATCTTCCATGCGCCTCTGAGGGAAAGATGACAACGGTGGCAGGAGACGGTAGCGGTGGCCATGGCAGGAGAGGGCAGTGGTGGTGGGGAGGGTGAAGCTGGTGGCCTCGGTGGCAGATTCAAGAGCTGCTGGCAGGCGGGAGGGGGCCACCTGGCCCGGCAAGCTTCGCAGCCATGGAAAAAGTTGCTGCCGTTGCCGCCATGGTCTTTGCGCATGTGCATGCGTATCCCATTGGACTTACAAGGCAAAGGGAAGAACATGGCGGCAACAAACATGGCAGCCGGGCCAGTGACCGGGGGACCAGTTCGGGGGTGTGTCCAGCCAGCCATTACTACTGGTTCTGCGACTGACAGCAAATTTTTGCTACCGGTTCTCCTGCGAACTGGGAGCAACCCACCACTGGAGGGGAGGCCTTCTTGATCAGCCCCCCCCCCTTCTACCATCTTTGGGGGACAAGATTCACTTTCAAGGAACCTTATTTAGGGAGGGGCTGCAAGGAAACGTGTGTGTAATGACAGGCTGCTTTTGGCTGAGGAAAATCTTCTCTCAAACATCAGCCATTTTCCCTCCTTTCATCTGTTGGAAGAAATGTAATAAAAATAAAGAATACAAAGGAAATCAAAGAAAAATAAAAGAATTCAAGAAAAGAAAACAAGTTGAAGTAAATTAGTAAAAAGAGAAAAAAGACATAAAGAAGTGACTTCTGATATTCTTTATAGCAGTTACAAATATAAATATATTTTAGCTTCTTTAATGCAGCCTTTCTTAACCTTTTGACCTTGGAGGAACCCTTGAACCAAGGGTGAAATCTACTTACCTTCCCTACTGGTTCCAAAGTACACGCTCTGCGTGCACACATCAGGTGGATGCTTGGACCCTCTGCGCATATGCAAAGCCTTCTGCACATGCGCAGAGAGTCAAAAACAGATTACTACCTGGTTAAAACCAGGAAGTAACTACATCCGGGTGGCTGAGCGGAGCCTTGTGCTGCCGCCACTACCAGTTCTCTGAACCGGTAGCATTTCACCCCTACCTTGAACTATTTTTCAGGCCTTGGGGACCCCCTGAACATCCAGCCTCAAAGAAAGGCCGGAATTATTTCATGCATAGACCTCTAGAGATGCATTAACAATAATAATTAATAATAAAAAAAGATGAAACTTGATTTTTAATGTGATCCCTACGCTTTTCTTTGCTGCACAAATACTCAGTACTGCACCAAACGCGAGATAAGAACACACAGATTTCATTTTCAACTGAAATAAGGTAATTTCTGTCTTAGCTTTTGGTGCTTCTAAAATAAGACAGAATTTGTTCTCAGAAGTTGAAAACTGCAGCCAAATATTTAGTGTCTTCCTGTGAATGGCAGGAGACTCTTCTTGGGCAGAAATCCAGAATCTTTTTTTTCCCATGGGCAGATCAGGGAATCTCCTCTCGAGGGCAGGATCAGAATGCAGCTCCCAAGGATCTTCCTCTTCCCGTAGGGAAGTTCTGCGGCTGAGCAGAAGATGCAGAGAAAGGATCCTTCACCCGTCATTCATGGGTATGGAAGGACTGGTCAGTTTAGTTCTGCAGGACTTCCAGGTGGTTTTCTATTACAATTGAGACTTTCTGGCATCCTTCCTCATTCTGAAGCCCAAACAAAAATAGAAACAATTCACCATTTCTTTTTTTTTTTCCCCCAAACATTCAGCTTCCTTTTAAATCCAAGAATTTGGTCACTTGGTTGAAACATTTTCTGCAGGTCCTTGCAGAGCCTGTAAACGTCAAACCTCATTTCAAAGCTCAATAACACTTTTTGTTTGCAGATCAGACTGGGGCCACTTGCTGCTGCTGCTAAGGAAAATACTCCTTTGTGGCATTTCAAGCCTTCATTCCCACATTGCACAAAGCCATGGTTTGCTTCTGGTTAGCCCAAATGGGAACCAGCTCTTGTGACTTGGTGCTACTTGTGAATGTAGACCAAGATTTATGGTCAAGGGGATCCTTGCAAGCTTCTTTATAGATCGACCAG
This sequence comes from Arizona elegans, assembly GCA_022577455.1. NCBI lineage: Eukaryota > Metazoa > Chordata > Lepidosauria > Squamata > Colubridae > Arizona > Arizona elegans. Next base: position 19,507,354 of record JAKOOJ010000012.1, read on the forward strand.
ATTCTCTTTGAGGCCACGAGATTCTCGGTCCATCTTTGGAGCTGCAGATTCAACAACTTTCCCTCTCTGGGATCCCTCCCTTTCCCCCCAAAAGTCTCCCCAACAGAGGGACGGCAGAAAGTAAGATGGAAGGGTCTGCAACTCCTTCTTTTCTCGGTCTCCCTTGAGATCCTCTGCTGGCTTTTCCAGGTTCCCTTTTCCTGGGAAGCTTCAGGGGCTCCATCCTCAGGGGAAAATGCAAGGACAGAAGTCGAGGGAGGGGAAAAGGGTGGTTATTGATGGGGGCTTCTTTTCCCTGGAGGAAATGGGGGTGTCAGTGCCTCCCTCCACTGTCAAAGTCCCTACATGGAGGGAGGGATTACTGTCTATGTTGAGGACTCCGCAAACCATCATCTTGTCCTCATTTCAGGCCTTCACATAATACAGTGGATGTTTGGCTGTGAGCTCCGAGTAGATGGGAGCAAAGGAGGGTTTCACCAGTATGGCTATGAAGGGAGGACCTTCATCACTTTGGACAAGGAGACCGTCTCTTGGGTGGCTCCTGATCCCCAGGCCCAGGTGACCCAGAGGAAATGGGACGCTATTCCAGGATATAATCAGGAACATACGTCGTACTTAGAGGAGGAATGCATTAATTTGCTGGAGTGGTATCTGTCCTACCGGAATGAGACACTGCTCAAGACAGGTGAGCATCTGGATCCAGTTTGGACTTTCCTTCTTTATGGCTGGATTTCTTGTACATATTCAGCCCTTTGCCCTGAATATGTTTGCCCTGGTGGGAATCCTCCTCCTAGCACCTCTCCAGGAAATGGGAAACCCTGTTTGGTTCCTCTTGCCAAGAAGCTATTAAATGGATCAGGAACCGCAACCTCTGCCTAGCGGGTGTCTGCGTGGATCAGGCATTAAAAGCACCTGGCAGTGTCCTGGTCATAGTCCACAAGGAGGCAACCATTTAGGGTTCTTCAGTGAAACCACCATTAGTCAAGTGTGATGGGCACCCTTAATTTTCCCTCATTAACTCTTTTCCCTCACATCCCCATCACTGGGGGGCATTAATAGAGAATTATCAGTGCCCCAACTTGGATAAAAAGTGCAAGGTTGAGGGGTTCTTTCCTTCTTAGGGGAAAAAAACCCCAAAGTTTCTCTGGATCTTTTTCTTAAACCTCAAACAGGTTCCCACAATTCTGACTTTGTGAGTCTTTCCTCAAAACAAACCCCCTCCCCACTTTCAGGAGCACCCCCTCATGCCCTGGGGGGAGGGGGGGAGGGCTCACATTATAATCTTTTCCTGTGATGTGTTATAATTTCCTATCTAAACCACTCCTCCCCCCTGGATCATCCCCTTCCCCTCTGGGCTCTTTGATTTCTCCAGGATCAGATGGGTGAGATCAGATTCTATTGGGGAATAACAACCCCACCCCTTACGATTGCCAGCTCAGAGTTAATTCTGGGGGTCCTTTTCTGCAGAGCCCCCAGTGGTGACAGTGACCAGAAGGACGGAGATGGAGGATGGGATGGAGACGCATGTCTGCCGTGTGGATGGCTTCTACCCCATAGAGATTGATGCCTCCTGGAAGAGGGACGGGGAGGTCTGGCTGCAGGACACCTACCATGGGTCTGTGGCCCCCAATGCGGATGGGACCTACCACTACTGGCTCAGTATCCAGATTGATCCCAAAGAGAGGGGCCGCTATCAGTGTCACGTGGAGCACGACGGGCTGCCGGAGCCTCTAGACATGACCATAAAAGGTAAGAGGCTTCTGGGATGGAAAGGCTGGGCTCTTTGTCAGGCTGGAACCGCAACTGACTTCAGGAAATGCAGAGAGTGGCTGAACTGATGCCTCCATAGTCAGAAAAGGAACTATCAATCTGAGTAAAAAAAATATTCCTTTGGTTTTTTTAAATCAAACATAAATCAATCAGTGAGAGTCCTGAGTTTTGTGCAAGAGAAGTTGAAAGTTCCCCTCCTCAGACAGGCCCCCCTGGAGCCCCCACCAAATCTGTTTCTCTCATTTGAGAGTCTCCAGAATTTGTATATCACCATATTCCATTTTTCATCCTGAAATTCTGGAAATAAAACCACCATTTATTCCATTTCTGGACTGGTCACAACTCCCCACCTCCAATCCAGAAATCCGGGGAGGAAGTGGCATGCTATTAATTTCATCATTATAAATTATACATTAGTCATTTCTGCCCCCATATATTTCCCCCGTAAATGCTACAATGAAGGCTCCAGATCAGCAGGATTTTGTGTTTCTTATCTGTAGTTGATCAGAATCAAATAGAAAACAGATCAAGGGGTCTTTAAAAGATGACAAGGTCATCTGGATGTTCCATGGTATTAAACTTTTACGGTAAATCCGCATTTTGTCTCATAAAAGCTCCATCCAGAGTCAGTCAAAGGCCTCTTTGGCTAATCAAAGGAGACTGGATGGCTGGATAAGGGGTGTTCTGCCCCAGCTACGGACCCCAAAGAACGCAGCACACACAAAGTCTGTACAAACCTTAGTTTACTAAATTAAATAAGTTTTTTTCCCAAACAAAGGATGTTAATTAACTTTCTTAACAGCCTACAAAAATCCAAAGAATAAATAATCTTAATCTTACTATGATTGGCAGAAAGCCCAGAAGCAATTTGCAAACAACTAAGATCAAGGCATGAAGGAGAGTGAACAAGTTGTTCCCTGCAAATTGTTTCAGTTGGCATTCCTCCTTAAATAGGCTAAGGAAGTGGCCAATTATCCCCAAGCCTTACTCTCAAGGAGAGCTCTTCCTGAGGTGCCACTCCTGCCTTTTAGCAGCTTTTGGCAGCTCTGCGCACCCGTGCATCGAGAAGAGGCTCCTCCTCTTCGTCCTCTCTACTTAAGGGAGCTTCTGGAGGTTCTGAAGGCCCTGGCTGAATCCCCGCCTCTGGCACCACATCTTCTCCAGCCTCATTGTCCAACTCGAGTGCCAGCTGCACAGGCGGCTGGCACAGCACCACATCAGTCTCCTCGCTGTCCGAATCAGCCACCAGCCACACAGGCCGCGTATGGGCCACAACAAGGGGGGACCCAGAACTGGCTCAGAAATCTTCCTCCAGGAGTCCCCATTGATGGTTCCTCACCAAGTTGAAGATATCAAATAGATGCCAGAAGAATCAGCGCTTTGTCCTCTGTTCTTCAATATTCACTTTAGTAACTTGGAGGAATCAATAGAAACAAATAGCTATCCAATTTGAAGAGGATATAAAATTGGCTGAGTAAGCTAATATCCCCAAAGAAAGAAGTGAAATTTAGAATGGGCTGAGAGGGACACAATGAATGGAAGAAGGACTCAAAAGAAAACAACGTCCAGGAAGGATGAGAATCTCAAATGAGCTACTAAAGACACAATCACATCTGGCTGAATACGTTAATGGATTCTGTACCAAGCAGATGGTAAGACTAGATGACCTCTGAAGTTCCTTCCTTTTAACTGTAAGATTCTAAGTGCAATGTTCTTCATTTAAGAAATAAACATCAAAGGAACAAGTATTGGGTAGGGGAGATTTGGCTTGATAGGAGATAGAATACGAGTTTGAAATATAGAGTACCTTTTAAGAAGGTGTATGCAATTATAGGTTATCCCAAATAAATTATAGCTTCAGAATGATGAGGGTAAATTTCTTCCTGTGATCTGCTATGATCAGAGTTTGTTTCAAGGAGAAGGTCCAGTTCTGGGCAACACCCATTAAGGTGGATTCGGAGCAATTGGAAAAAGTTCATAGCAGACCAACAAGGCTGATCCAGGACTGGAAACTGAATCCTCTGTAAATGAATAGAAGTAACTCAGCATGTTTAGTCTTGAGGAAAGAGCAGTGGAGGTGCTGGTGGGGTACATGACAGGCCTGCCCTGGGATTCCCACCTTGGTTGGAAGCCCCAAATGCAAAGACTGAAACAATTTCTATCATGCCACTTCCTGGCTAGAAGACAGAGTATAGGAAGTGAGCAATCATTCTTTTCTTCTCCTCCAGGGGGACAGACCCATCTTACAAGAGATAAAGAAAATGAAAGTATACTTTTAAAAAGGGGGATGGATCAGGGGTGAAATGCTCCCAGTTCAGACCGGATCGTCCGATCTGGTAGTGATGGTGGCAGGTGGTTCGGAGAACCGATAGCAAAAATCCCTGCCCAACCCCCCATGCCTAACTGAACCGCGCAATCATCAGAGGCTTTTTTTTTATTTTTAAAAGCATTTTTTCTACAACCTCTTCAGCTGAAAAAATCCTTTTAAAAGTAAAAAAACCATCCTCTGATGATTGCGCGGCTCAGCTGGGATCGTCAGAGGCTTTTAAAAGCATTTTTTCTACAAGCTCTTCAGCCAAAGAGGTTGTAGAAAAAATGGTTTTAAAAGTAAAAAAAAAAAGTTGGCCACACCCACCCAGTCACATTACCCCAGCACCAAGCCATGCCCACAGAACCGGTAGTAACAAACTTTACATTTCACCACTGGGATGGATGTTATGAAGCCTGTTGCTTTAAATAATAACATGCTAATATTCAAGCAAAAGAAAAAAGCTACTGGATTTCCTGAAGAACATAAAGAGCAAATCAGCCCGCCTGGCCCAAAATCAATCAGGACCCCCAGTTTCTCTAGGGTTCACTTACTAGCTCCTGGGATCTCTTCCTGCAGTTCTCTCAGCCACCTAAGGAGGACCCAGGTTCTTTGTGAACTATCCAACCACAATAGACTTAAGTGTAGATTCCGGAACATGTTCACTGATTCAAGTTTCCCCAATTGCACAATTAAAATGACCAGGTGGAATTTTTCTTGTTTGGACAATGAGATACTTGAAGTCTAATTTACATAAAATAATCATTCCAGAAACATATTCTTTTGGATGGATAGATTGGGAGATGATCCTCAGTATCATGAGCTCTCCTGCCAAAGATTTTAATCATGGTTTTTTTCCTCAAAACTGTTTGACTGCTGCCTGATCTAGATGGAATAAAAGTTAAGGCAATGGTTGGGTTTAAGTATCTCCTAAACATACTGTGGTTTGATTGTTTTGACTTAGCACACAATAATCAGCCTTGCCTCCATAAATATTCTGGTTTTTTTTTATTTTTATGTGCTGTTTTTATATTTTAAAATTTGTATTGTATACCACTCAGAGTCCCTCCTTGAGGGAGATGGGCAGTTTAAACATGTGAAAAAGACATGATGAAGGAATGAAGGTCAGCTGTCTTCATGCTGGTTGATGGGAGACAAAAGCAGCATCATAAAGACACATCCTCTAAAGTAGGGGTCCCAACCTGTGGGCCACAAACCACTATAGAGCTGTGACCTATTGGCCACTGGGCCGTGTGAGTGGCTGGCCTGTGCGTGTGTCACCATGAGTGCTGTGAGAATTCAAGGCCTCACGGAAGCGTTGCAGGCGTTGATAGCCCCATTCATGCCAGAGTTGCCACAAGCGTCTCGGGTTTTTGTGGTCCCACTTGTGTGAGTGTTGCTACGAGCATCATGGGCGTTTGCAGCCCTACTCATGCAAGCGTCACAAGCATTTGTGGCCACACTCACTTGAACAACAGGTGTTCGTACACTCGCACACACACTGTCAGGGTTCCAGATAGCATCCTCAATCAAATAAAAGTCCGAGGCTAGAGAATCCTCAAAGTTCCAATTTATTAGAAGAAGCCATGCCGGTACATCTGGGAAAACCCGAATCTGAAAGCTTCCAGGTTTTCCCCACCCAGTTGAAAGTTCAAGACCCTGCCCATGCACCCACATGTCCATCACATGGGCCAACCAATCACTGTCACGAAGGAAGATTCCTCCCATCCCCGTCAGTTCAGGTGCAGGGACAAAATGACCTTGGCTCTCTAAGAAGGAATGTTATTTTGGCTACATTTCTCCCATACTCCATACAATCCCCCCTCCCAGTTTCCCACAGTAGAATATGTTTGAATATGTGGCAGGCTTGAGGCCCAATACAAAGATGGCTTCCAAGCTTGACACACACATGCACACGTTCACCACCACCCCCAAAACTATTTCTTCTTTCCCCCCCCTCCCCTCAGTCTCGGCCTCCAACCCCAAAAGATTGGGGAACTCTGCTCTAAACGATGGCTAGCAAATGTCTTCATGCTACGGTTAGAGGGACACGAAGAGGAGCCCTTTAAACTTTTTAATTTTCGGAATTCCCAATCCTTTGATTTGATTAGGTCTCTCTCCCCTGACTGGGATGATTGTTAGGGGTTCTCCTTCAATTATTCTCTTTCTCCCAATTCTGTTCCAGAATCCAACCTGGGCCTCATCATCGGCTGCATTGTGGCTGCTCTTTCCCTGGTGTGTGTGATTGTTGGGACTTTGATACTCTTCAGTAAGTATCTTCTTCTGGGTGATGGAAGGAAGATGGGAAGATTCCTGTCTAATCTCTCCTTTGGGGAGCTTCTGGGCTTCCTTCTTCCCTCTTTTCCCTGCCCTCTTGGGGAGCATCTGAGATCTCGGCCATTTGCTGGGACTCCAGTCTCGATGCAAATGAATCTGAGATTCAGGCAGTCCTGTCTTCTTCTGAGTTGGGAAGAGGCATCCCAGTTCTGTCCCTTTCAAAGGCTTTGGTCAAAGAGCAGCAGAGAAGGATTTCCATGAAAATCCTCCTCCCCTCCCAGTTGCTTCTGCTGCTTCTCCCAATTCCCCTCCATCCCTCTCAGAGGCAAATCAGGTGGTGTGTTTGTAGTCTGAAGATCTTCCTGTGTCTCTTAATAGGAGCAGCTTGGAGTGGTTGTGGCTAAACAAGTGTGAAAACCTCTTCTGGGGCTCTTCCCTCTACACAGGGGGGAAATTTGATGATCTCTGGTGGATTCTTTTGAGCTTTGACTGATTTTTCTTTTTGCAGAGAAACATCAAAATAGACGCAGAGCAGCATCAAGTGAGTGATTTGTCCTTTTTACACGGTAGCTCCAAGTCAGAGCGAGAATCAGAGGCAACTTCAGTTGAAGTATGTGTGCGTGTGCGTGTGTGTGTGTGCAAACACAAAAGAAGCTCCTGAAGAATTGTGCTAACTTCTTCTCCCTCTCAAGATTTAAGCTGTGGAAGGAGAGCCCCTTTTCATTTTAGCCAGGCTGTTCCTGGGAGTGGAGACCCCAAGGAGAAACATCTGGGACAAGGAACCCTCAAGAAGGTGAGAAGACCCTGCTGGGTGGAAGATCCCTCTGATTGAGAAAATGCTCTGTTTTCCAAGAAGGTGGAAAGGAGATGTTTGGCCATCACCTGATCAGTGGGAGGCATTTTGTTGTGGCCCGCTAGCGGCCTGCACGGATTGTTGCTGATCCTGACGACGAGGAGGCTGGTGTGGTGCTGTGGCAGCAGCCTGTGCAGCCGGCGCTCTAGTCGGACAGTGAGGAGGCTGAAGAAGATGTGGTGCCAGAGGCGGGGATTCAGCCAGGGCCTTCAGAACCTCCAAAGGCTCCTTTAAGTGAAGAGGATGAAGAGGAGGAGCCTCTTCTCAATGTACGGGCACACAGAGCTGCCAAAAGGCAGGAGTGGTTCCTCAGGAGGAGGTCTCCTCAATAGTAAGGCTTGGGGCTAATTGGCCACTCCCTTAGCCTATTTAAGAAAGAACGCCGCTTGCAACGAGCTGTAGAGAACAACTTTGGACCAATCTCTTTCGTGTCTGCAAAACTTCTTCTGGACTTTCTGCCAACTCTTGTTAAGACTGTGATTTCCTTATCTCAGAACTCTGGTAGGCTGTTAAGACAGTTCATTAACACCCTTTGAATGATAAAGACTAAGTTATTTTGAGTAAATAAGCTTTGTATAGAGGTTGTGTGTGTTGCGTTCTTTGGGGTCCGTAGCTGGGGCAGAACACATTTTGAGAAGAAAGGAGGTTTGGTAGATGCCAGCTGGATCTCCTCTTGCTCTGCCACCACAAGGCTTCTCCAACTATGAACTGATTGGAAAAAGAGACTTTGGAGCCATCTGTAGCTTGTGCTCCTCCTGTGTCTGGTTCTGGAGAAACCAGAATCTATTTGGGTAGTTTGGGACAATTTTGTACAGAACCCAAGGAGCAAACCATTCAGATCTGCTCAAAGAGACAAGAGACCTGCGGAAGTCAGGAGGTGATGACAGATTTTGTCTTCCCAGGAGATGTGGGATGAATTTGGTCTTGGGCCTCCTGAGCATTTTAACAGGATATGCTGACTTTTTATATCCACTGTAATCTGGTTCCCCCATTGACTTTCCTTGTTGGAAGTCCCCTGGGAGGGTCACATGACCTCAGGGATGCGCCAAAGGTCACAAGTGCAAGGACCACTTCCTTTTTTCAGCAGTGCTGCAACTTAGAACGGTCATTAATTCAAGGACTACTTGTAACGGCAGGGAAATTCAGGCAGTGCTCAATTTACCTTCACTCGTCTGGTGACTGTTCCAGATTAAGGTAGCACTGAAAACTCTGACTGGTCCTCACACTTACAACCATCACAGTGTCCCCACTGTCACATCGTTGTGATTCAGGTGCTTGGCAACTGTGACACATTTATAATGGACTCATCCTGCTGTCACACAACTGCCATTTGTGACTTTCCCTTCTAGCTTCTGACAAGTAAAGTCAATGGGGAAGCTGGCAGAGAAAGTCATAGCCATGTGATCTCTTGCTTAACGACCAGGGATTCACCTCATGAGCTCACATGACGTTTCACTTAATGACCACACTGCTTAATGACAAATTTTCCAGTCTCTAGTGTCAAACGTCGAGGACTGTGCAGGAACGGTTCGGGGTGCAAGCAAAGCTTTTAGGAGAGGATAGTTTAACAATTAAGCTTCCACAGAGGCCATTATCTATGAAAATAGATAATTAAATAGCTAACTCACAAAGTGTTATAAGAGAAATGCAAATCAAGATGAATTATGCGGGGGAAAAAGAAATCTGGAATTTGCAGATACACTGAGAAAATGGTTGGCATATAAATTGGGCAGAGAAAAATAAAATAAAACCAGTCAAAAAGAGAACAGAAGAGAGACCCAATTGGTCATTGCCTAGCAACAGAGTAAACATTCCGATGAGTGACAGTTGGATGCAGCCTATAATAAGAGGTTGGGCTGGCTCTTTGCTGGAAACAGCATTTTGCTCTGTTGTGTCTGAATTTCCCTCCTGAATCTCGGCCCTTTGGAGCTGCTGAGAACCTCGAAGTGGAGCTTGGACCAACTTTAGAGGATTCTTGGAAGCTTCTCTTTGAAAAACATATTTTGCAGGCCAGGCTTCGCTTTGGTTGAGCTTCCTGGGGACATTTCTGTTACCTGATAAGGAAACCTGATATTCTCTGGCGGGACTAAAATTAAATACAGGCAGTGCTTTGCCTGGGAGTTTAGGCTGCATTATTAGCATTTTAAAAGGTGACATTTGCACTTTTATTATAGCAGGCTGGGTCTCTTTTTTTTTAACTCTAAGGAAGTGTGTTTTTCTCTCCTTGGCCAAGGCTGTTTCTTTGGATACGTTTCTTTTTCAGTAACTGCACAACAGAAAGTGTCTTCTGGAAGGCCTTGGATACACTTCCAAGTATTAAGCAAGACATAAATTTATCTAGAAAACATTGTGTACCCCATACGTTTCCCACTTGTGGAATGCCACCTAAAACCATTGATTTCTGTTATTCAAACTTTCCGTCTAATCCATCTCTTGTATTGTTTGATCTCTTGCTTTCTGACATATCAGATATACCAAAGGTTTTTATTTGTTTCCGCTCCCTATGAAAAGACTTGACACACACACCATATACTTCTTTTAACTATACCCAATTTGGTGGATTCAAGACACACAAGGGCCACCAACAACACAAGTCTCTAGACAACACACAAACACAGTCCCATACTGTTACTACTCACGCTTTCCCACAGCTGCTCCCACCTGTATTATGCATTGGGAGTACCGTTAGGGAAAAACATCCCTTTCTAACTGCTTGACTTTTGCACCCAAAAAACCCCCACACCTCCTTTCCCCACACCCTCAGTTGTTTCACAGCGCAGCTTTCACTGGCAATTTTGCTGCACTGTCCCCGGGGAGAGGCCTTGAAGAGACAGGACGAAAGCAGCACAGCTGGTAGCAACTTTCAGGCAGATTGCTGTCTCTCTCACACCCCTTAATAAAGGGTTTTTTCCTTTGCCTGAATTTCTTGGCATTTCCTGTTTCCAGGTGGGCAAAGAAGCCCCTTTGCAAAAGAAAAAGCGTCTCAAATTCAGAGTCAAGTTCTTCTCCGCTCCAGGCCGAAGTCTGAGTTTGGAGGCCGCAGCAGTGCCTGCCTAAAGTGTCTCTCATTAACGGACAATGCAGAGTTACAAATGGGCTGCCTGCAATCCCTAAAATGGTGGAAGGCTGCCTACAGTCGACTTAAAATGGCAGATGTCTGACCGCCAATGGGATCTGACTCAGCATGGCGGATGGTTCTTCTCCCCCATCTGAAGTTGACAAACCGCCACTCCCTCAGTGCCTCCAGGAGTGTCACAAAGACGTGTGTCCATTTGTAGTCTGTTTTCAGCGGTTTGTGAAATCCTTGTGCAGTTTCAGCAGCTCTTCAGCTCAAGGAAGGAGAAAGCGATTCAGCCTGTTGAGTCCTGTTATGTTCCCATTGTTCTCTATTTACGTTGCCTCCAAAATGAAAACTCAGAAAAAGGGGAAAAAATCTTACCTTAAAAGGGGACCCGAAACCGCATCTGAATCCAGCCAGGCGAGCGAGCGGAACACAGGAGAATCCCGAAACGATGTCTGCCTACACCCCGCCAGCGCCTTTCGACCCCAAGGAAGAGAAGTGGGGATCCTACATGTCCCGGTTCGAGTGCTTCATGGTGGCAAACGACATGCAAGGGCTACCGGACATTCGGAAGAAAGCCCTGTTCCTGAGTCACTGTGGGCCAAGGGTTTTCGACACAGCCGAAGCATTGTCGGAGCCGAATTCGGTCCACAACATTTCCTGGTCGACGCTACAGACCCTGCTGAAAGACCACTATGCACCAACGCCATCGAAGTACGTGCAGCGCTACGAATTCCGGCAACGGCTCCAGCAGGAGGGAGAATCGATCAGCGAGTACGTCGCTGCCCTGCGTAAGGCCGCAACCCAATGTGAGTACTGAGACCTGGATGAGATGCTCCTAGAGCAACTAATTTGCGGAGTGAGAGATAGCCGGCTTCAGAGGAGGCTGCTTGCGAGGTCAAACCTGACTCTACTCATCGCGCTAGACGAGGCCAGGGCGCAAGAGTCGTCAGTAAAGGCCGCCGAGAGATTAAAGAGCTCCCACCTAACCAAAACAACGCAGAAGACGGCGCCAGTGCATCGAGAGACCGTAAGCACCGCGAGCGAGGGGGAGTCTGAAGAAGAGGTCTACCGCACCGAGCAGTCCCGCACAGCCCGGAGGGAGCCCAGAGATGGATGCGCCAGCTGTGGAGGGTCCCACTCACGACAGAACTGTAAGTTCAGGGACGCCGTTTGCCGCTCCTGTGAGAAGAGGGGCCACATCGCTAGAGTCTGTAGGTCGAAAACACACCAGAGCTACAGACCACGTGGCCAAACGGCCCAATCCGAGACGGCGCCACACCGAAGGCCCAACAGGGATGGCGGAAACCGGAAGGGCGCGAAATTTGAAGACGCTGGGGCCTACACCATTCACATCGCACAGACCTGCACCTCGCCTGGAGAAAAGACCTACACCACGGTTGAGATCGAGGGACGGGAGTGCCAGATGGAGATAGACACGGGATCGCCGATATCCATCATGTCTTGGGAAAACCTAAAGAGAGTCATCCCCAGCGCACACAAGCGACAGCTCCAGCCACAGCTTCGCAGACTGAGGGATTACCAAGGGAACCGCATACCCGTCGAAGGCAGAGGCGAGTTCCAAGTCCAGTACGGGGAGTTTACCGAGAAACTGCCCCTCACCATCGTCAGCGACAACCTTCCCAGCCTCCTGGGCATGGACTGGTTTAGAGCCCTAGGCATGGGATTCACCGGAGTAAGGAACGTTCGAAGCACCCTGAAGGAAGACCTGATGCAGGAGTTCCAGGACGTGTTCAACGAGAGGCTTGGCAAGTATGTGGGGACCCCGATTTCATTTAATCTAGACCCCAACATCGCACCCATCTGTTTAAAGCCCAGGCGGGTACCATTTGCCCTGAAGCCCAAAATAGACATTGAGCTGGATAAATTGTTCAAGCAAGGGGTGCTCGTTCCAGTCTACCACGCGAAATGGGAGACCCCAATTGTGACACCGGTCAAGCCAGACGGGTCAGTGCGCATATGTGCTGATTATAAATGCACAATTAATAAGGCCCTGCAGCAGAGCGCCTATCCAGTGCCAGTCGTTCACCACTTACTGCATTCCCTGGGCCCCGGCAAGATATTCGCAAAACTCGATCTGGCGCAGGCGTACCAGCAGCTGCCAGTAGATGGCGCTACCGCAGAGGCACAGACTATCGTAACCCACAGAGGGGCCTTCAAGTGTACCCGTTTGCAATTCGGAGTAAGCGTGGCCCCCGGACTGTTCCAAAGTACCATGGAACGGCTTCTACAAGGGATCCCCGGGGTGGTGCCCTATTTTGATGACGTGCTCATCACCGCGGACAATGAGCAACAGCTAAGAGAAAGGCTGAGGGAGGTCCTAAGGAAATTCAGGGACGCGGGACTCAGAGTAAAACGCAATAAATGCATGATCGCAGTCCCCTCAGTCGAATTCCTGGGATACAGAGTAGATGGCACTGGCATACACCCCACAGAGAGCAAGATCAGGGCAATCAGAGAAGCACCCACCCCCAAGGACAAGGCAGAGTTACAGGCCTTCCTGGGACTATTAAATTTTTACGCCATCTTCCTCAAAGACAAGGCAACAGTGGCAGAACCCCTACATAGACTGTTAACCAAGAAAGCCACTTGGAAATGGGGGGAGGCTGAAGACAGGGCATTCGCCGGCATTAAAAAACTACTATCAGCTGAAAGCTTCTTGATTCAATACAACGCAACGCTTCCCCTTGTTCTAGCATGTGACGCGTCCCCATTCGGGGTGGGAGCCGTCCTGAGCCATAGACTCCCGAATGGCCTGGAAGCGCCCATCGCATATTACTCCCGAACTCTATCAAGTGCCGAGCGAAATTACAGCCAGCTCGACAAGGAGGCCCTCGCCGCTGTTTCGGGAGTAAAGAAATTCCACGAGTACTTGTTCGGGAGGGATTTTGAGCTAATCACAGACCATCGACCACTCCTGGGTCTCCTCGCGGGAGATCGACCAACCCCGGCAGCACTGCCGCCCAGGATGACACGCTGGGCCATCTTCCTCGCAGCATACTCCTATCGCCTGGTACATCGACCAGGGGCGAACATGGGCAACGCGGACGCACTCAGCCGATGCCCACTACCCGACAGCCTAGAAGACCCCACACCCGGCATCCCCATCCTGCTGATAGACATTTTGGACTCTGGGCCCATAATATCAGCCGAGGTTGCAAGAGCCTCAACCAAGGACCCCGTGATCCGGACAGTCGCAAGTTGGGTCATGAGGGGTTGGCCGGAAAAGATTGGGAGCGGGGAATTTAAACCGTTCGCAGGAAAACGAGACGAATTGACAATGCAAGGGGGTTGTTTACTATGGGGCGATCGGGTTGTTATTCCCTCACGCTTAAGGGAAAAGGTTTTAACGTTGTTGCATGAGGGGCACCCGGGGATTGTGAGAATGAAGGGGCTAGCCAGGAGCTACGTCTGGTGGCCCAGCATGGATGCAGACATTACAGAGTGGGTGGGGAGATGTCAGCCCTGCCAAGAGTCCAGATCAGACCCGCCAACGGCACCCGTAAGGGAGTGGGAAAGGCCCCAGGGACCCTGGTCCAGAATACATATTGACTTTGCAGGCCCATTCCATGGACAGACCTTCATGGTCGTCGTAGATGCATTCTCCAAATGGCTGGAGATCAAGCTAATGAAGGCCACTACCACCGACGCAACCATCAGAGAGCTAAGACAATTATTCGCCACACATGGGTTACCGGACATCCTAGTGTCAGATAACGGGCCACAGTTCACCGCAACACAGTTCGAGGGGTACTTAGCGGGACTTGGGATCAGACATGTCCTTTCTGCCCCGTTTCACCCGGCTAGTAACGGACAGGCGGAGAGATTTGTGAGGTCAGCAAAGGAGGCCCTCTCACGCTTAAGCCCCGGAGACTGGCAGGAAAGGGTAGACAAATTCTTAATAGCCCAGCACTCCACACCCTGTACAGCCACAGGCCGAAGTCCGGCCGAACTACTAATGGGGCGGAAACTCCGGGGAGTTCTAGACAGACTAAACCCCAATTACTCCCCAGAGGTCTTCAAGGGGGGGGAAAGGAAACTTAGAGAGTTCACCACAGGAACACCGGTACACGCCAGAAACTACGGACAGGGCCCACTCTGGGAGGCCGGAACAATCACAGAAATCACAGGCCCCAAGTCATACAGGGTAGACATGGGGGACGGGAGAGTTTGGCGCAGGCACATTGACCAATTAAGAAAAAGAGTAACCACAGACACCGAAGACACACCAGACGACCCCACCTCCGACCACGACTACCAACCAGAAGCACAAACCACTAGCCCGAGTAGAGCGGAGGACTTAGGTGAGGACTCTGGTATCCAGCGCCGCCCCGTCGAGGTAGTCCCAACAGCCGGAGAAGTCGCCGCCCACGAGGAGATCCCGGAGGCCTCATTGGCGGAGCAGGGAGGAACAGAAAGTCCCTCCGACCTGCTCAACGCCGCCCGTCTGACTGAACTGCGCAGGTCAGCTAGGACACGCACACGCCCTAGTCACCTGAGAGACTTTGTATGCAAATAACACCCCAAGTGACTTCTGGGAGGGGAGGAGTGTTATGTAAATAGGTTTGTTTGGCGGGAAGTTCGAATTAACTGACCCTCAGCTGATTGGCTGACCACCACAGCTGCAAGGTATATAAAGGGAGCTGGCTCCCCAGGTCAGTTGCTGGAGTCTCACCCTATAATAAAGAGCTGTTGTCACTTACTACTCTGGCTTGCTGCGTCCTCATTCACCCAACTTAACAAAAAGGAAACAGGGAATTTATATACTGTATTTGATACCTCTGACATTTTCCCATAGAAAGAAATATCTTCGCCTTGAAGATGCCACAAAAAAGCCTTTCTCTTGAGGTTCCCTCTGTTGATGCAGCCCAGGACTGCACTGGCCTTTTTGGCAGTCCCACCTGATCCCCTCCCCCTCGCCTGCGCCCCTCCCCCCAGGCTTAGAGAGCGCCCCCTCCCCTCTTTTCCGACTCCCGCAGCTCTGCCCCTCCCCCAAGAGGCGGAATCCCTGGAAGGGGATTTCCTGCTGGAACTTTCGCTTTCCTTTCCCCTCCTCTCTGGCCGGTTGCGCCTGGACATCTGCCTAGCAACAATGACGACACGGGGATATCTTTTTTCTACTGGTTGAGCTTGTCCAATCGCCGGCTTGCTCTGGGGTGTTGCGTTGTTGATCGCCCGGGGCGCGTCTTTCTCTGCCTGCGACTTCAGAAGCCCTGAGCGGAGGCTGAGGATGGCGGCCAGGATGGCTCTGCGCTCCCTGTCTCTTCTGGTGGTGGGGGTCGCTCTGCTGGAGAGCTGCTTCGGTGAGTCCCTTTGGGGGCATCAGGGGTTCTGGCCCCTTTTTCTACTGTTGGGAATCCATCCAGGGAATCTCTCTCCCTTTCCCAAAAAGTTTCTTCCCAGAAAGAGAATCCTGATTCGATCCTGATTCGGTCCTCTTTCTAGTCCGCTCCCCCTCTGGCCACTCTCAGAAGGGACCCCAAAGCGTGGATGGGACTCTGCTGCATATCCTTACCCTCCTAGAGCCCCCCTGGGAGCAGGACAAGGGTGGCCCCTCCAGATCTCAGTCCAGTCTACCTGGGCGCCCCCCAGCGCAGTTCTTTCCCAGTTTCAAAGTGGAGGTTGTGGGAAAACGGCGTTTGCTCGGGATCAGTACAATTCACGAACCTCCTGGCTGCCTTCGCCCAACCCCTCCGCCTGGGTCGCCTCTCCTGCCTTTTGGGGTGCTTGGTGGCTCTTGGTGGCTTCCGGTGCTGGGAGACCCAGCTTGTTTCTGGAAGCGGTTTGGTGTATTGGCCAATGCCAAGGCTGGTGCCATTGAACCTTCAGGCTAAGGCTGCCCTGTGAATGCAGCAGGAGAAAAGCTTGGAGAGAAACGCTCCTTGAACAATGTTTCCGCCTTTAGGTTCACTTTCTCCTCCATCCTAAACCCCAACATCCCCAGGAACTTTTCTCTAGGCCAGGCAGGTATTTTACCACCCAAAATCTCCTCCTTCCATTCCAGGATTGCTCAGCATGGGGTCAGTTTGCAGAATCCAAAGTATTTAAAATGTACTATTATTCCTTAGGAGTTAGGAAGGGGCCTTGGAGTGTTCCCAGTTGTTTGCTTTGAGAAACTACCGTTTGAATAGAGCAGCTTTTCAGAAGCATTAAAAAAGCTGTCAGGGTTTATAATGTTTTGTTAGAAAGGGATTCAGAAACTGAATTGGTTAAAGATTGTATGATAAAGTGGGCACAAAATTTTGCAGAACCAGTGATGTTGGAAACATGGGAAAAAATATGGGTTCAGAATGTTAAATTTACACAGTCGCAGAATTTGAGGGAAAATTTTTATAAAATGTTTTATAGATGGCATTTAGATCCTAAGAAATTGTCGTGTATGTACCCTAATGTTCAACCAAAATGCTGGAGATGTGATTGCCTAGATGCCACATATTATCATATGTGGTGGACTTGTAAGAAAGTGAAGGCTTTTTGGATAAAAATTTGGTGGGTTATGCAAAATGTTCTGAAGAAAAAAATTCAGTTCTCTCCACAATTGTTTTTATTGGGTATAGTTAAGAGTTTTACATTGGGTGAAGTAAAGTTGATATTGTATATGATAATAGCAGCGAGATTACTGATAGGTCAATATTGGAAAAATGATGCTATGCCCACTATTGAAGAATGGACTTTGAAGATGGCTGGTTTTGCAGAGATGGCGAAGATTTCAGCATATCTAAAAGATCGGACACAAGAGACTTATGTATGGGAGTGGAAAAAGTGGATAGATTATGTGCAGAATAAATATCAAACTAGGAAATATCAGATAGCTTTTAATGGAATGTATTACATAGTGATAGAATAATTGGATTGTGAAAATGTGAAGAATATATAGTGGGTGGAGGGGTTCAAGTTTTATAAAATATGTCTTTGATTTGGATTATACTCTGTGGAAGTCTGGGGGGAGGGGAGGGTTAGGGGGGTTAGGGGGGGTCAGGGAGGGTTAGAGGGGTGAAATTGGGGAGAAAATGTATTTGTAAAACTTTTTCAATTAAAAAAAAAAAGCTGTCAGATCTTAAGGATTAAAAAGCCTGGGATGGAGGCAGAAGAAGAGAAGAACCTCTGGAGGGAGACCATGAATTGAATTGCTTGCTTGGACACAGACAGGCCCAAACTCACCAGCCGTTCCTGACTGGAGGCACGTTCACCATTGTGAGGATGCCAAACCTATGCACACCTGTGTTATAGTCACACGTGTCATTTCTGACATGAAGAGGATTTGTGGCTGTGAGGACGCCCAACCTGTGTTACATTCACACATTTCTCCTCTCAGGCAGACTTCAGACTTCCTCATTGCTCAGCCCCACAAGGGAAAGAAGCAGGTTTGGATCACGGAGAGTCCGATCCCCCATCCTTCTGTTAGAGAAAAGCTCTGATCCCTTTGGATCAGATGTGATCTCCCCAGAGCAGGAAGTGGATCTGGGCCTCCCTCTCCCCAAAAGCTCTGAGAAGCCCCTGGGATTGTGGGAGGAGCAGGAAGAAGGAGGCCCAGGCCTTTCATTTCCGTGGTGTCTAAGTGCCTGGAGGCGGTACGGGTCTGGATGGGTAGAAACAGGCTCAGACTCAACCCCTCCAAGACTGAGTGGCTGTGGATACCAGCATCGCCTGATCTAGCTACCCCATCACTTTTGATGGGAGGGGAGCTACTTACTCCCTCTGAAAAGGCTCGCAATCTTGGCATCCTTCTTGATCCATGGCTGTTCTTGGTGGACCATCTATCGGCTGCGACAAGGGAGGCCTTTGCACAGGTTCGCCTAGTGCACCAGTTGCGGCCTTTCCTAGACAGGGATGCCCTCCGTACAGTCACTCAAGCTCTCATTGTCTCTCGGTTGGATTACTGCAATGCCCTCTACATGGGGCTGCCCTTGTGGTGCACCCGGAGGCTCCAGCTAGTCCAGAATGCGGCTGTGTGGGTTGTTACAGGAGCTTCCCGTTACTCTCGTGCAACATCTCTCCTGCGTGAGCTGCACTGGCTGCCGGTGGCGTTCTGGATCAGCTTCAAGGTGCTGGTATTGACCTATAAAGCCCTCCATGGCATGGGCCCGGGGTACTTGCAGGACCTCCTCCTACCGGCCTCCCACTGCCCTGTGCATTCACATAGAGCTGCCCACCTCCGGGTGCCATCAGCCAGACAGTGTTGGCTGGCGGCTCCCAGGATGAGGGCGTTCTCTGTGGCTGCACCGACCCTTTGGAATGGGTTACCCACCGAGCTCCGGACGGCTCCCGATCTCCGCACTTTCTGCGCTGGCCTGAAGACATGGCTGTTCCAGCAAACTCCCTAATCATTCTACGTGGTTTTAAATCTGGGGATTTTAATTTTGGATTGGTTTTAGATTTTATTGTTATTGTTTTTTATTTATGTGAGCCTCCCCGAGTCCTTCGGGAGAAGGGCAGCATATAAATTTTAATAATAAATAAATAAATAAACAAACAAACAAACAAATAAATAAATAAATAAATTTGGACTGGGAAGGGCTGGGAGACCATACTGGAAGGAATGGGCAGTAGGACCACAGGTAGTCCTCGATTTACAACAATTCATTTAATGACCGTTCAAAGTTTCAATGTCATTGAAAACTTTTCACACTTATGACCATTTTAGCGTCCTCATGATCACGTGACCGAGATTTGGATGCTTGGCAACTGGTTCATTTTTATGATGGTTGCAGTCATAAAGGTTGCAGTGTCCCTGTATCACCTGATCCTCTTTTGCAATGTTCTGATAAACAAAGTCAATGGAGAAGCCAGATTCACTTAACCAGGTTATTAATTTAACAACTGCAATGATTCATTTAACAACTATGGCAAGAAAAGTTGTAAAATGGAGCAAAAAACTCACATAACAAATGTCTCACTTAGCAACAAAAATGTGGGCTCAATTATGGTCATAAGTCGAGGACTACCTGTACTTATTTCTCTGGGCTTTGGAGGTTCTGCCCTTTTGTATGCAGACCCAGGTTCTGCCCAAATAAGTCCCATGAACGATCCTGAAAATGATCTTCAAAATCATTGATGCCCTGAAATAATTTCTGATCTGAAGAGCTTTTAGAATAGACACAAACAAGAGGCCTTGGAGGTTTTCCAGTTTAATCTTATCTTCTTTTAATTCTTTTAATCCACAAATAAGATGTTGTTTTTCTGTTCATTGGGCAGCCTTAGAGTCTCTTCCGTGTTTGTATTTTGACGATAAGAACTAAACAGTGACTTAATGTGATTTTTTTTTGTCATTCTTAATAAAGTGTAGCATAGTTTTCTGTCTTGTGAATTGAGCCTGTCCTTCAAAGAAGGGCTAAAAAAACTTTGATTCTCCTCATTCCGGAGTTTGCATGATAGAAACTGACATAATTTTGTATCTTTATGTTGGATTCCCCAGAGGGATTTTAAAGATGACAGGACCCTCCAGACAGAGACTGAATTTAGGGAGAGGATCCCAGCTGAGCCCCCCACCCCAAATATGGGCGATGGCAGCAGAAACTCCCAACCTCCTCCTTGGGGGCAGGGGGTGGGGCCAGGGTGGAGGGGCCAATGGTTTTCTGGGGGTGAGGAGAATTCTGGGAGTTGAAGTCCAAGTGTCAGTCTGAGAAACTCTTAATTTAGGCCTTTACGTTGAGATTAACACTGATCATGTGAAGAGTTGGGTAGCCAGGATCACAATCCCCTCCAAGGTGGCTGAGGGGCATTTCTGCCTTTCTTTGTGCTGACCAAGTGCAGGATCAGCCCCAGAGGAGGAGAAGGGTCAGAGCAGCTTCTGGGGAAAGTGAAGGGAAGATTCAGAGGAAATCTGGTGCATTGCAAAGATCTTTGAAGGAGAGTTTGAGGGCCCTAATTGGGTTGCTGAAAGGAAGAAATCTTGGTTTAATCAGACTGAGATTTTCTGTGGAAGGAGGAGGAGCCCCTCTGAGTCCTGGGTTCAAAAGCCGATTCTTGCTCAGATGGCTGAACTCTGGGAGGGGAGGGGGATTTTCCAGCCAGGAAGGGGGGGGGACAGGGATGAGGAGGAAGATCTGGGGGGCTAAGTCACTTCATTGCTGCTCCCTTCCCTCCCCCCTTTGCATTTCCCCATTTGGGTTTCCCCCAAAGGATCCAATGGCCTCTGCTCTCACCCAGATTCCCCCTCCCCTATTTTATAAAATCCCTCCCCAATTCTGCACCTATTAACAGTCCAGGTTGGCCTTCAGTGAAGTCAGGATGGGGTTTTTTTTGTTCTGTGAATGGAAAGGAGGGGGGACCAGGGGGGGTTTCCTGCTGCTTTTGAGCTTCTGGGAGGGTGGAATCCCCCCTTTTACCTGTGCAGCCATTGCAGCTTCCTTGGGGCAGAGGCTGAGCAACCCAAAAGGGGGTTTGAGGGAGGCCTTGCTGGAAGGGGGGAGGGCACAATTGGGGCAGGTAAAGTTTGGGGGACCCTCCCCTCCCCTCCTCTCTCACCCCCCCCACCTTCCCTTCCCTCCAACCCTTCAGTCCCTCCAGAAGCTCCTTTTTTCCCCTCTCAGTTGCTCCTTCATTTCCATCTCCTGCCTCTTCTTCCACCATCTCCCCCTTCCTTCCTTACTCCCTTCCTCCTCTGCCCCCCAACTTTCCTCTTCCTTCTTCCTCCCCAGAGCCTCAGATGGGAGCCTCCATGGGATCAGGGTCCTTGGCTGAAGCCCCCAAACTCTTCCCCTCTTGCTCCCTTCCAGGCGCCTCCTCCCACTCCATGAAGTATTTCTACACTGGCATCTCCGAGCCCAGTCAGGGGCAGCCCCACTTTGTCGCTGTGGGGTTTGTGGATGGTCAGGTCTTTGTTCACTACGACAGCCACAGCCAGGAGATGAAGTCTCAAGTCTCCTGGATGGAGAAGATGGGGAAGGAGGATCCCCAGTACTGGGACAGAGAGACCCAGATGGCACGTGCCCAAGAGGAGGTTTTCAGAGGAAACCTGGAGACTCTTAGGAGTCGCTACAATCAGAGCGAAGGTGAGTGATGGGTCGGGTGGCTCCTCCAGCCCCATAATCCCCTCCCCAGGAACCAGAGGGGGGAGAAATGGGTCCCTTCAAAGGGAAAGGCTGCTTCCACACCTTTTAAAAAGTCTTTTTTATATGTTTATTCTTTTTTTAAAAAATCAATGAAAGATTCTCCTTCCCTCCATAACTGACATTTTCTGCCAACTGCAGTTAATAATAAGATGTTTAAATTTATCCTTCTGTCTTTCTGAATGTTGATATGGATCTTGATATAAACTGAGGTAAAAAGAGACCGAAATCTCCCCTCCCCCCATGAAAGATGGAGGATCTGGCCTTGGTGGATCTCCTGCTGTGGGGGAGGAAGGGAATCACAGATCCCCCCCCCCAAAAAAAACAGGCAGGTGGATCCTAATTAGATCCTGGGGGAAGCAGGTCCTTCTTCTTTCTGTTTCCACCCCAGAGAAATGAGGGATCGAGTGCAGATCCACCTGGGGAGACTAGATCCCTTTCCTTCTCCCCCTTTTTGGAGGGGCGAGAGGGGCCCAAATGCCAGGAGCTTCTTCTCACCCTCCAGTTGGAAGGAGAGGCCGGGAGGACCAAATGGGGGGCTCGGGGCTCTTGTGGGGGGGGGGGATCTCAGGGCCAGGATCCTCCCAATCTTCATGGGGAAGAGACGGAAAAGAAAGAAACCTCCATTTGGGGCCCTTCCAGAGTCTCTCAGAGCCTTCATGGCTTCCCATCCTTGGTCCCTCAGGCTGAACTCCTGCATTGCCCTCTTGGTGGGGCTGCCCTGGAGGGGGGGAGACTCTTTCTTCTGCAGCCCCCCCTTCTGCCATCTTTGGGGGACAAGATTCACCTTCAAGGAACCTTATTTGGGGAGGGTCTGCAAGCAAATGTGTGTGTAAAGAGAGGCTGCTTTTGGCTGAAGAAAAGCTTCTCCACAAACAGGAGCCATTTTCCCTCCTTTCATCCCAAGGAGCTGCAGCCCCCCCAATTCTTCCACCCTTTCCTTGCCCCTCCCCCTCTACAGGTGACCCCCAAAAGCTCTGCCAGTTCTGCCCCTGATCCCTGAGGGTCTCCCCAGATCCCTCCAGGCCCCCTGCTGGCCTCTCTCTTTTTTTTTAATATACTTTATTAAATTTTATCATTATAAAAGAAAATATACAATCTCTATGTCCTTCAGAGGTACAGTGTTTATACAATTTGCGGAATCATACGTTAAATAAGCTTCATCTTTATCTATTCAATGTTCTATACAATTTAGCTCGAATTTCGAGTGCATAATAAGTCGTATCCTGAAATCATGTTTTTGTCTTATTCTTCAACCAATTGTACCAATTTCCCCATACTTCATAATATTTAGATTTCTCCTCATTATTTATCTCACTCATCAATTTTGCCATTTCTGCGCACTCTAGGATTTTGTTTATTAGTATTTCTTCTGAGGGTGTGGATTTATTTTTCCAGTATTTTGCAAAAGCTAATCTAGCCGCAGTTGTAATCTGGATTATGAGTTGAGTTTTGTTGTTGTTAAAGCCGTCTCCAGTTATACCCAGGAGGAAGATTTCTGGAGATAGAACTATCTCCTGTCCCGTTATTTCACAAAGCCAGTATCGAATTTTTGACCAGAACCTTTTGGTCTCTGGACAGGTCCACCATAGATGATAGAAGGTGCGGACCGTTTTTCCACATTTCCAACACGTAGCTGAGAGATTGGGAAACATTTTCGCTAACCTAGCTGGTGCTAAATACCACCTGTGTAACATTTTATAATGGTTTTCTCTAAATGTTGCCGATTTCATCATTTTGTAGTTCCTATTCCAGGCCATCTCCCAATCGTTAAAATTTAGTCTATATCCCAAGTTTTTTTCCCAAATGTTTAGCTGATTTTTGGCTATGGTCTCTGCCCTATCCTCATCTAATATATTTTTGCTAACATTTTCTTGTCTATTCCCCAAATAATTTTATCAAAAATTCCATATTTAGCTTCTATACCAAATTTGTCTCTATCTTTTTGGAATCTTGAGTTAATCTGCAGATAGTTCCACCAATCCAAGTTGAAACCCTGGTCCCTCAATAAATCCAAAGGTTTGAACTTCCCCTTTTCATCAAGAATATCCTTGTATGTGCCCAATTTATAATCGTCTCTCCTGTTTGGGGCCGCCAACGCTTCCATAATAGAAAGCCAGATGGGTACCTTAGTATAAATCCTCTGTCTAATTTCCTCCCACGTGCGAATAAGAGTCTCCCTAATTTTGTGTTTATGAAAGTAGGATTTTTTCTTGTTCTTTGTATCCCACAGGTGGGCATGCCATCCTTCTAATAGGTCATGTCCTTCTAATGTCAGGATTCTCCTATTTCGTAACTTGATCCACTCCTTGATCCAAATTATTTTCGCCACCTTTTGATATATTTCCCAATCGGGGAGCCCAAATCCTCCCAAATTTCTTTTCCCTTGGAGTATTTTAAAGGAGATCCTCAATTTCTTACCCTCCCATAGGAAATTTCTAATGTGTTTGTTCAGGTCCAGAAAGAATTTTTTATCTAAGGTTATCGGAATATTTTGAAAAAGGAACAGAATTTTAGGTAAGATGTTCATTTTAATCGCTGCTATTTTGCCAATCAGGGACAATTTTAGCCTTTTCCATCTTTCAAGGTCTTGATATATTTTCTGCAGTAGGGGGATATAATTATCTTCTTTTAATGAGGAGAATCTCGCAGTGATCCATATTCCCAAATATTTTATTTTCTTAACTGCCTGGAGGCCTAATAAGTCTCCCAATTCCTTCTTTTGTGGATCTGTCATATTTTTCACTATTATTTTAGTTTTTTTCCTGTTGAGTTTAAGGCCCGCCACTTCTCCATAATCCTGTATTTCCTGCATTAATTTTAAACCGGTTTCTAGTGGATCCTCTATTATGAGGGCTACGTCGTCTGCAAAAGCTTGGGTTTTGAATATTTCCTTCCTGATCTTTAATCCTTTAATTTCTTTATTGGCTCTGATCTTTCTAAGTAGCACTTCTAGCGCCAGAATATAGAGTAGGGGAGATAAGGGGCATCCCTGCCTCACTCCTTTTTGGATCTGAAATACCTGAGTTTTGTCTCCATTCACTAATATGTTTGCCCTCTGTTTATGGTAGATGTTCTCGATCATCTTCCTAAAATTCGTCCCGAATCCCATTAGGTCAATTTGGTTAATCATGAAAGTCCAATTCAAATTGTTGAACGCCTTTTGGACATCGACAAACATTAGGGCCAGCTGTTTTTCAGGGTGTTGTTCATAGAATTCTATGGTGTTCAATACTATTCTCAAGTTGTCTCTGATCTGTCTCCCTGGTAGAAAACTGTTTTGATCTTTATGGATCCACCGATTTAAAAATTTTTTGACCCTCTCCGCAATTATGTTCATGAACATTTTGTAATCTGCATTCAGCAATGAGATGGGTCTATAATTAGAAATCTGCTTCAGGTCGGCGCCTTCTTTCAGTATGAGCGTCAAATACGCTTCCCTCCAGGTACCCGGGATTGTTATACCAGCCAGGGCCTCATTAAATGTTTCTAATAGTTCTAGTTTCAGGGCTTCATCAAATTTTAGATATATTTCCCCAGGAAGACCATCTGGGCCTGGAGTTTTATTTTTCTTTATTTTAGAGAGGGGTTTTTAATTCCTCTAAAGTGATCTTTTCATTCAGCATTTCCTTTTCTTCTTCTGTAATTTGGGGTAAGATGGCTGTTAGATCAGGCGCAGGAAATGAAGACGTGACCAGCTTGATGCATTTAGTAACTTTATTAGCTACAGTAACAAGACAAGACAAGACTGGGCGCGCGCTGCCGGAGCTCTCCTTATATTCGCTCTGGCAGTCGCACCGCCCCGACAGAGATTCAAACTTTCCCGCCCGATGGCTGGCAGCCAATCCGGGCGGATGTCCTTATAAGGACATAACACTGGCTTCCATCAAATACTGTTCTACCTTATTTGACTCAATTTCTTCATTTTTGTATAGGCATTCGTAGAATTTTCTTATGCTTTCTAATTTATCTTCTTCCTTCGTAAGGAGGTTGCCCTGAGAGTCTTCTAATACCAATATTTGATTTTTTTCCTTCTCTTTTTTTAGTTTATAAGCCAGCCATCTCCCCGACTTATTGGCATTCTCAAAACAATAATGTTTGGATCTTTTTATTTTTTGTGCCATCTCCTCCTGGTCCAATAGATTCAGCCTGTGTCTCGCCATCGACCACTGTTGTTTAATCGCCTCATCTCCCGGATGTTGCTGGAGTTTATCTTCAGTTTGTAGTAGCTTTTTAGTATACTCTTCCCTGATCTCCCTTTTTTCCTTATTTTTAAAGGCTGTATATGAGATGACTACCCCTCTCACATAAGCCTTCATGGTGTCCCAAACAATTTCTTTGGCTGTATCTTGATTCCCGTTTTCTATGAAAAAGCGCTTTACTTCTTCGTTCAGTTTCAGTGTAAACTCTTTATCATTTAACAGGTTAGTCCTTAAACTCCATCTCTGTTGTTTTCTCTTGGTATCATGGTGCCAGCTAACTTCAAGAAACTTATGGTCTGCCCAGGCATTTGTACACATATCAACCTTTTTAATTTCCAAGCCCAATTTCCTGGTAGCCCAGACCATATCTATTCTGGACCAAGAGTTCTGCGGCATTGAGTAAAATGTAAATTGTCTATCCTGGGGGTGTAAAGTGTGCCACATATCTATTAAATTTAACTCGTCCACCAAATCAAAAAAGGTCTTTGGTAAGGGAGATCTTTTATTCTTTTTAATTCTATCACTTTTATAGTCTCTATTTGGGTCAACAATTCCATTAAAATCCCCTAACATGCATATTTCATTATATGCAAGCTGTTCATGCAATTTCCGATAAAATTTCCCTTGTTTTTTGTTTGGGGCGTAGACCCCTACCAATAACATCTTAGAATTACCTCTCATTATTTCTACTATTAATATTCTCCCTTTTTCGTCCTTATATTTACATTCTGCTTCTATTCCTTTCTTGACGTAAATAGCAACTCCCCTTTTTCTTTTCTCAGCTAGAGAAACAAATACTTTACCAAATTTGGTATAATTTAAATAGTTGGCTTCATCTTTTTTTATATGGACCTCCTGAATACAGATTATATCGGGATTCTGTTTCGCCAGTTTAGACAATATTATCTTTCTCTTTTTGTAATCATTTAAGCCATTAACGTTTAACAATAAGATCTTTGTATTGTTCATTCCTGATGATAGTCTCTGGTCTCTAGTTCTTATTTACCTTTAAGCTTACTGCTCTTACTGGTCTAGTTTTTTTTCCTTTTTCTTCTGTGTCTTCCTTTTTCTTCTCCTCTTCTATATCTTCCCTCGTGCTTTGTTCTTGAGATGTTTCTTCTTCCGTATTCGTTGTTTCAATTTCCTCCTTACTAGTTTGTTCCTCTTCTCCTCCCCTTAACTGATCTAAGAAATCTTGGGCAGCACTTAAACAGTCGATTTTGATTTTTCTCCCTTGCCATGATATTAACATTCCTTCTGGCAAGAGCCACCTTAATATTATGCTTCTCCTATTTAGTTGATTTGTCAGAAATCTGTAGTTTTTTCTCCTTTCTCTCACTCTCCTTGGAATTTGTTTTAAGATATTCACTTCTTTTCCCCCATAGATAATTTTTTCCTCCCAGGCTATATTGTACAGAACGTCTCTCACCTTTTTTCTAGCGAACCGAACGTGAACCTCTCTAGGAAGCCTATTTCTTCTCACATAGTTTGTTTGAACTCTGTACACCTCGTCAATCTCTCGGATTATTTCCTGCTTATCTTGTTGGAGGGTCTCTGCAATCAACTCAGCCATCTTGTCTCCTAGGTCCTCTTCTTTGTCTTCCAGTATGTTTTGAAATCGAAGGTAAAATGAGGCCTTATCCATCTCGAGTTGTATCAGGGCTTCTTCTGTTCCTTTGTTCTGCGCCAACAGAGTTTGGTCAACTATGTCCAATTTCTTCTCGTTTTTTTCAATCCTTTGTTCTGCTTTTTGGATTCTATTTTCATTACTGGCAATAGAGATTTGGATCTCATTCATTTTAGAATCTAGTGCGTGTATGTCTAATTTTAATTCGGAATGACTATTCAAAAGTTGCTCTTGCATCGTAAGCATGGTTTCTTGTATTGATAGCAGAGAAGATTGTACCGTTTGCAGCGTTGGAGTTACTGGGGGTTTATCTATTTTCTGGAGACCTTCTACTGATTTCTGAGTGGCTGGGGATGACATTGCTAACGTGGGATTAGATGGCACTTTTTTACCAGTTTTTGCAATTGTTGATGTCAAACTTGCCATTTCTTTCAAAAGCAGTTTTTGGTCTCTTATTATATTCTCTATCTTTCTCCAAATAATCATCCAGTGGCACTTGCCACTTTTTGCTCCGGGGCACTATCTTAAATCCTTGTTAACCTCCTTTATTAATTCCCAATAAACTCTTAATAAATTTCAATTAATGCTTAATTTCTAAATTAATATAATAGGATAATTCAACGTTTCCAACAAACAACAATCACTACCTATATAATTCTTATATAACTAGGTTCAACCTTGATATAAATATTAATATAGGTAAATTAGTAAGTTGATAAGTTCTCTCTGTAATTCTTATATATCTAAATTCAAGCCTTAATATGAAATGTTGATATAAATAAATTAATAAATACTACCCGTATGAATAAATATTCTAAATTAGATAAATATGACTAGATAGATATATATATAGATATAATAGATTAATTCATTAAATACAAATCTAAGTCCTTATTTGTAAATATGTCTAGTGGCTATTAAATAGAATCAATACTTAATTTATATATTCCTATATTCTGTATTTCTTAACAATTAACAGTTCTTATTAGTAGTAATTTTAAAAATAATTTTAAAAGTCAAAGTTCAAGTGTTAGAATCACAATTGCTCAAAAGAGGAGGAGGAAGAATGAATATAAATATGTAACTGTTGTTATATAGTGTTCACGATGTTGTAAGTCTTCACCTCGCCGCTCTGCTGGATTCCGACACTTCTCTGTGGTGAATCTCACTGCTAGAGTGTCTCCTTGTCAGTCCTCTGCTGTCTCACTCTTTCAGTTCAATGGGCGCACTTCCTGTTTCGCTGCAGCTCTCAAGAACAAATCACAAGTTGCTCCTGTTTACTTTCCTCCTCGTTTACCAAACACAGCGCCAGCTACACCGATAGTCTTTTCTTCTCCCTCTCACCGCACCGTCCAGAGCTCTTTATAAAAGCAATCTGCTCCCTCCATATCTCTCATCGGCTTGTCGGGTCTCCGTGGCTGCGATCTGCTCTACCCTCTCCGTCGCCGCCTCTCATCAGACCAAGCACTCCTCTCCCGACTCCACCAGCCTCCTCTTTCAACGCACAATCACTCCAGAGTATGGGAATGTGGCTTTAGATCTAACACGGCACCTCCGATCTCCTTCTTAGCTTCCCGTCTTTTGCTGGCTATTGCGGCTTCAGGCCCGCCATCAAACGGTTCTCCTCTTTTCTCTCTGACTGGTTGCAGTCTGTGTTGACGGGGACAGAGGTCGACCCCGAGGCCCCTCATATGTGGGGTGCCGCAAGGGTCGGTCCTCTCACCTCTCCTGTTCAACATTTATGTGAAGCCGCTGGGCGAGATCATCCGTGGTTTCGGGGTGGAGTACCATCAGTACGCTGACGACACCCAGCTGTACATCTCCACTCCGGATCACCCCAACGATGCCCTTGAAGTGATGTCCCGGTGCCTGGAGGCCGTACGGATCTGGATGGGGAGGAACAGGCTCAGGCTCAACCCATCCAAGACTGAGTGGCTGTGGTTTCCCATGTCCCGATATAGTCAGTTGACGCCATCACTGACTATTGGGGGCGAATCATTGGCCCCCACGGAGACGGCTCGCAACTTGGGCGTCCTCCTGGATACACGGCTGTCTTTAGAAGAGCACTTGACGGCCGTGACTGGGAGGATTTTTCATCAGGTTCACCTGATTCGCCAGTTGCGTCCCTTTCTGGATCGGGACTTGTTACGCACGGTCACTCATGCCCTTGTCACCTCCCGCCTGGACTATTGCAACGCTCTCTACATGGGGCTCCCCTTGAGGAGCACCCGGAGGCTCCAACTGGCGCAGAGTGCGGCCGCGCGGGTGGTAATGGGAGCGACATGGCATTCCCATGTAACACCCCTCCTGCGCGAGCTGCACTGGCTCCCGGTGGTCTTCCGGGTGCGCTTCAAGATTTTGGTTACCACCTTTAAAGCGCTCCATGGCTTAGGACCTGGGTACTTGCGGGACCGCCTACTACCACCAATAGCCTCCCACCAGCTGGTACGCTCCCATAGAGAGGGGCTCCTCCGGCCGACAATGCCGACTGGCGGCCTCCAGGGGGAGAGCCTTCTCTGTGGGGGCACCTACTATCTGGAACGAGCTCCCCCCAGAGATACGGAGGATCCCAGATCTGCGCACCTTCTGCCGCGCTTTAAAGACCTTACTATTTCACCAGGCCGGCCTGGCCTAATTTTCCCCCTCTTTTATAAAAGATTTTTAATTTTTAAATATCTTTTAGTATTTTATATATTCAATTTTAAATTGGTTTTAAAAGTTTGGGGTTTTAAATTTGTCGGGGCCAAAATTATTTAATTTGATTTTATTCTACTTTTAAATTATGTATGTATGTGTTTTTATTGTTTGGCTGTGCACCACCCTGAGTCCTTCGGGAGTAGGGCGGTATAGAAATCAAATCAAATAAAAATAAATAAATAAATGGCACGTTGGATCGACAGAGCCGCCCGGTCTAGCGGAAAGTGGTCGCACCCCACTTTCCCACTCGCCTGGCTTCCTCTTTTGTCCGCAGGGCTCTCCGGGTCCCACGCCCCCAAAGGGGTCCCCAAAACGCGGTGATAAGAGGTGTTGAGGAGCAGCGATCACTCACTCAACACCCTATCGCTGCAAGTCACCAACCGGAAGTCTCCCCTGCTGGCCTCTCAGGGGAGCAGAGCTGGACCCAGAGGGCTCCCCCTGGTGGAGGAAGGAGGAAGGAGACCAGCCAGAGTGGAGAGGAGCCTCCTTTCCAGGCTCAACAGCCCCAAATGTCCCAACCTTTCCTCAAACGGAAGCTGCTTCCACCCTCCCATCACCTCAGTCGCCTCCTCTGGACCTTCCCCAGCTCCCTCCTCTCCTTTTGGAGGTCTTTGACCACAACTACACACAATATTCCAGATGTGGCTGCACCCTTGATTTTTTTTTTAATTGGATTTATATGCCGCCCTTCTCTGGAGACTCAGGGCAGCTTACAATGCGTTAAACAATAGCCCTCATACTTTTGTATATTTATACAAAGTCAGCTTATTGCCCCCACAAACTGGGTCCTCAATTTACCTACCTTAGAAAGGATGGAAGGCTGAGTCAACCTTGAGCCTGGTGAGATTCGAACTTACAGTAATTGCAGACAGCTGGTGTTAATCACAATGCTATCAATCTGCTGAGCCACCAGGCCCGTTTGCTCTAAGGCTTTGTGATATTAGCCTGTTTTCAATACCATTTTAATGATCGCTGACATCCTGTTGGTCTTTTTAATTTTTTAATATAATTTGTATTAAACCTTTTAAACAGAAGATAAAAACTAATAGAAGGTAACATAAAGAAAAGGTGATAAAGAAATCAAAGAAAAATTTAAAAAAGTACAAGAAAAGAAAACAATTGAAGAAAATAAAGAAAAAAGACATAAAGAAGTGGCTTCTGATATTCTTCACAGCGGTTCTAAATATTACTACATTTTAGCCCCTCTAAAGCAGCTTTTCTTAATCTTTTGGCCCTGAAGGAACCCTTGAACTATTTTTCAGACCTCAGGAAACCCCTGAAGATCCAGGCTCAGAGATAGGCTGAAATTGTTTAATGTATAGACCTTTGAGATGCATTAATAGTGTTCTTACACTAATAATAAAAAAATGAAACTTGCCTTTTCAAATGTGATCCCTGTGCTTTCTTTTTACTGCACAAATATTCAGTTCTGTGCCAAACTTGAAATAAGAACACATTTCATCTTCAAGTGAAATAAGATAATTTTTGTCTTAGCTTTTGATGCTTCTGAAGTACGACAGAGCTTCTTCTCAGAAGTTGAAAACTGCTGCCACATGTTCAGGGCCTTCCTGTGAATGGCAGGAGATTAATCTTGGGCAGAAATCCACAACTATTTTTCCCATGGGGAGATCAGGGAATCTCCTCTTGAGAGCAGGATCAGATTGCAGCTCACGAGGTTCTTCCTCTTCCTCCAAAGGG
Organism: Arizona elegans; assembly: GCA_022577455.1. NCBI lineage: Eukaryota > Metazoa > Chordata > Lepidosauria > Squamata > Colubridae > Arizona > Arizona elegans. The sequence goes on from JAKOOJ010000012.1 coordinate 19,538,919, forward strand.
AAGTTCTCTGGCTGAGCAGAAGATGCAGAGAAAGGATCCCTCACCCGTCATTCCTGGGTGTGGAAAGGGAGGGAAAGGACTGGTCAGTTTAGTTCAACTGTACTTACAGGAGGTTTTCCATTAGAATTGAGAATTCCTGGCATCCTTCCTCCCTCTCAAGCCCAGGCAGGAGTAGAAACATTTCAAGATTTCCTTTTGGTTTTTTCAAACATTGTTTTCGTTTAAATCCAAGAATCTGTTCACTTGAAGTTGAAATATCTTCTCCAGGGCCTTGCAGAGTCTGTGAACTTCAAGCTCATTTCAAAAGTCAATAACCCTTTGGATGTCCAGATGAGACTGGGCCACTTGCTGCTGTTGCTAAGGAAAATATACCTTTGTGGTCCTTTGAGGCTTCATTCCCACATTGCACTAAACCATGGTTTGTTTCTGGTTAGCCCAAAGTGGGAACCAGCCTTTGTGACTTGGTTCTATTTGTGAAGGTAGACCAAGATTTATGGTCACAGAGATCCCTGCAAGCTTTTGTGTAGATCAACCAGATTCTCTTTGAGGCCATGGGATTCTCAGTCCCTCTTTGCAGCTGCAGATTCAGGCAATTATTCCCTCTCTGGCATCCCTTCCTTCCCCCGCCACCCCGAGTCTCCCCAACAGAGAAATGGTAGAAGGAAAGATGGAAGTATCTCCGTCCCTCCGTTTCTTCTGTGACTCCTTCTTTTTTCGGTCTCCCTTGGGATCCTCTGCTGGCTTTTCCAGCTTTGCTTTTTCCTGGGGAGGGTCAGGGGCTCCATCGTGGGAGGGAAAATGTAGGGAGGCGGGTTGAGGGAGGGGAGAAGGGCGGTTAGTGATGGAGTCTTTCTTTCCCTTGATTGTTAGGGAGGAAATGGGGGAATCAGTGCCTCCCTCCAGTGTCAAAGTCCCTGCAGGGAGGGGGATCTCTCTTTATCTTGAGGACTCCCCAAACCATCATCTTGTCCCTATTTCAGGACTTCACATAATACAGGTGATGTATGGCTGTGAGCTCCGGAGAGACGGGAGCAAAGGAGGGTTTAACCAGCATGGCTACGAAGGGAGGACCTTCCTCGCCTTCGACAAGGAGACCCTCACCTGGGTGGCTCCTGATCCTCTGGCCCAGATCACCCAGAGGAAATGGGATGCTATTCCAGGAAAGAATCAGAGACATAAGGCCTACCTGGAGGAAATCTGCATTGAGTGGCTGGAGAAGTACCTGTCCTATGGGAATGAGACCCTGCTCAGGAGAGGTGAGTATCTTGATCCAGGCTGGACTTCCCACCTTTACGGTTGGATTTCTTGTGCACATTCAGCCCTTTTGGGTCCCTTGTGTGGAGTCTGTTTGCCCTGGTGGGAATCCTCCTCCTCCCCTCCCAGCACCTCTCCAGGACATGGGAAGAACTGATTGGTTCCCATTGCCAGGCAGCCATTCAATGGACCAGGAAATGCAGCCTCTGCCTTGGGGGTGTCTGTGTGGATCAGGCAGGAAAAGCATTTAAGGGTGTCTTGTTCCCTGCCCAGAGTGAGGCCACCATTTGGGGTTCTTCAGTGAAACAACCACTAGCCAAACTGTAGCCAAGAGTGGTTGGCAACCTTAATTTCCTCCATTAACTCTCCTTCCCCCAACATCCCACAGGAGGCTCCCTCCCAGTCTCGTCCCTGATGGTGCACCTCCCACACCCATCACTTGGAGGATCCACTTCTACCATTAATAAGACACTAGCAGTGCCCCCACTTGGGCAAAAAGGCCCATGAATGAGGGGTTCTTTTCTTTCCCAGGGAGGAGCAAAGTTTCTGTCAATCTTTCTCTTAAACCTCAAACAGGTTCCCACAATTCTTAGTGCACCTTTCCTAAAAACAACCCCCTCCCCACCTTCAGGAACAGCCCCTCACCCCACAGGGGGGCTCACATTATGATCTTTTCCTAGAAATTTTTATTAATGTACCATCTAGAACACCCCTCTCACCTAGATCTACCCCTTCCCCTCTGGGGCCCTTGATCCTCCAGGATCAGCTGGATGACATTAGGATCAATGGGGAACTCCACACACACCCCACTGATGATTGCCGGGGAGGACCCTCTCTCTCTTTCATTGGCATCACCTCTCTCTGTCCTCCCCCTCCTTTTCAGAGACAAAATCTCTTTTCCAAATTGATCAGTGTGAGATTCCCTTTGATCTCTCTTAAAATTGTGGTTGTGTCCCTTGGAAAGAGGCCTGGAGCAGCCTCAGATTCAGGGGAGCAGAAGAGATGCAAAAAGTAGGGAGAAACTTCTATGTTGTTGTTGTTTTGAAAGGGAACTTAAAAGACCATCTGCACTATCCCTCCCCTGAAGGGAGCAGCCCAAGATCAGTCAGAGTTGAAAGCAATCTGTTAAGTTGGGTGAATGAGGACGCAGCAAGCCAGAGTAGCTAGTGACAACAGCTCTTTATTATATGGTGAGACTCCAGCAACTGACCCAGGGAGCCAGCTCCCTTTATATACCTTGCAGCTGTGGTGGTCAGCCAATCAGCTAAGGGTCAGTTAATTCGAACTTCCCACCAAACAAACCTATTTACATAACACTCCTCCCCTCCCAGAAGTCACTTGGGGTGTTATTTGCATACAAAATCTCTCAGGTGACTAGGGCGTGTGCGAGCCCTAGTTGACCTGCGCAGTTCAGTCGGAGGGGCGGCGTCGAGCAGGTCGGAGGGACTTTCTGTTTCTCCCTGCTCCGCCAATGAGGCCTCCGGTACCTCCTCGTGGGCGGCGACTTCTCCGGCTGTTTGGACTACCTCGATGGGGCGGCACTGGATACCCGAATCCTCAGCTAAGTTCTCCGCTCCACTCGGGGTTGCAGTTTGTGTTTCTGGTTGGTAGTCGTGGTCAGAGATGGGGTCGTCTGATTTGTCGTCGGTGTCTGCGGTTACCCTTTTTCTTAGTTGATCAATATGCCTGCGTCAAACTCTCCCGTCCCCCATGTCTACCCTGTATGATTTGGGTCCCGTGATTTCTGTGATTGTCCCGGACTCCCAGAGTGGGCCCTGTCCATAGTTTCTAGCGTGTACCGGTGTTCCTATGGTGAACTCTCTAGGCTTCCTCTCCCCCCCCCCCCTTGAAGACCTCTGGGGAGTAATTGGGGTTGAGCCTATCTAGTATTCCTCGGAGTTTCCGCCCCATTAATAATTCTGCCGAAAGTCCTTCCGTTTTTCATTATTACAATGTAGCGGAATAAATATCATTGGCTACATTTCTAGAGAAACCTCGCTCCTGTGCTGCTCAGAAGTTTTTTTTTAATGAGGGAAAGTCTTTTTGTTTTCTATTTCTTCTCTTATTTTTGCTAAATCTTGTCTGTGTGGGAAATGGCATCAGGACTTATACAGCTGGACAAACAGGGGGGGGGGAATTTCCCCCCTTAAGAAATTGCGCCAACAAATTTCAACTCTCCAGCGTCAGAAACCCGATTTTAATATATTAGAATTTATCCTTGAAGAGATTGTAAGAAGGGATGAGATTGTGAATCAGCAACTTGAAAAATTTAAGCAGGAAATTAAAGAAATTGGTGAATTGGTGAAATCAGAGTCTGACTTCTTGAATAAAAAGATTTCAAAAGTTGCTAATGGTTTATCAGGCTTTCTGATTCGGATGGAGGCAAAGACTGAATTATTAGAGACTAAAATGAAGGAAATCGAGGAGAATTTGGATGACATGACTCAAAAAATTAAAAAGGATTTGATAAACATTCAGGATAATAGCTTGGAAGACAAATCTAAAATGGAGACTGACCAAAAGATTGGTAATGAGGAAAATGTACAACAGAGGATTGAAAGAGAAGTTTTAATGATTCAATATAATTTTACAGAATATGCAATTAGATTGAGAGGTCTGCAGGAAAATAATAGAGATGATTTAAGGAAAGTATCTTCTGAAATTCTGGCTGGGATCTTAAAGGTTCAACCTGATGAAGTGTATTGCAGGATTGATAGAATTTATAGAATAAAATCCTGGTGGGCAAAGCAAAGGCAACTGCCTAGAGATGTGGTGATCTATTTTACAGATAAAGAAATTAGGAATGATATTGTGCAGAACTCTTTTAATTCCAATTTGCAATTTCATGGAAGAAAGATTTGGATTTTCAAGGAGCTCCCGCCCAAGATGTTAATGGAGAGGAAGAAATTTGGCTTTTTAGTGACTGAATTAAAAAAAAGAAATATCCTATTCAGGTGGGACATCCCAGTTGGTTTAATATTGAGATATCAAGGCGTAAGATATCAATTGCACACTGTCGAAAAAGCGGAAGATTTTTATCAAAAAATTCTAAAAATGAATTTAACATCTTTAGGCATAATACAGGATAAGCAAAAGGAGTTGGAAATAAAAGGAAAACATCAAATTACAGAGGCTGTGATGGATAAATTGTCTTTGGACTCCTTGGAGACCCCAGCTGGACTGTTTATAAATAAGAGAGCAGTGTCATCCGAACCCAAGGTGATGAATCATCAAGTCACAGACAAGTGCGCAAATCAACCAGTTGATATACAAGTGATGGAGAAGAAAGATGAGATGATAAAATTAACCCAACAAGAACAATCCACAAAGCAGAATGAAAATCAACCAGCAGATATACAATTGGTAAGCAAGAAAAGAGGATGGAAATTCAACCCGAAAAAGAAAAAGAAAAGAAACAGATCTTATAGAAACAGCAATTTCCAAACTAAGCAACAGTGAAGCCAGGCGCTTTAAAAAATGAATGAATATTAGAAAAGACAGTGGTGGCGAACAATTGTCTGATACTATCCTGAGGATTGTGGCAGATCTCTGCAAGGCCATGATTTTGGGAAGTGGAAAGAGCCTCACTTTGTTGGATTTGAATCATCTAATTTTTTCTTATTTACCTTTTTTTTCTCTTGGAAATATATTATAACTATTTTGAGTTATAAGGCAGGAGAGTTTTGCCGGGGCATGCAGAAGATCTGGATGTTACTCAGTAGGATGACGGGAATTAACAATCCTGATGAATACCACAACTATAACCATACGGATATATTCATAATTATAATGTCACTCGGGTGGTTGTTTTTACTTTTATACAGGTGTGAGGATATCTACTACTGATGGGGGCAGAAGATGACTGAAGATTTTGAACAAACTGTTGCACCAGCATGTTATTTTACCCTATTATGGGTGATGGATTTAACAATCTAGTGGAAAGACATCAAAGAAGATATTATATGGATCATAAACTTAAAGTTATTGTCTTTTCTCTTTTTACATAATGAAATGCATATATAGATATGTGTATATCTTAGTAAAGTGGGCAGTTGATTATATTTAGAATCGTATTGCATGATTTTGTAGGAATTGAAGGGCTGAAAGAGGTTAGTTTACTGATTGTTATAAAATGGGATGCATATATAGATATGTGTATATTCTAGTAAAGTGGGTAGTGGATTATATTTAGAATTGTATTGTCTGATTTCAAGTCATATATTTAGAGGAGTGGAGGAAGTGGACAGAATTGAATAAATTTGGTTGCAGGGAGAAGGCCGATTTAAAATGTTATATTAATATATATAAAAGATTAAAGGTTAATTTGTAATAATACTCAATAAGTATAGGGGAGGAGAAAAAGGGCAGATTACCGTAAAAATGGGAGTTATAAGATTAACAAGTTAAGGGTCAGTATTCCGAGAAGGGATTAAGGGAAAGGGAAGATATTATGTATGTAACTAGTTATGAAATAGCCTATTGTTGTGAAGAAGTCACAGGGGGGGTTGGGTGGAAAGGGTGGGTTAGGGAAGAGGGGGGGGGAAAAGGGGGAAAAACTTGTATTTGAAAACTTTTTCAATTAAAAAAAAATAAAAAAAAATCTGCCGGACTTCGGCCTGTGGCTGTACAGGGTGTGGAGTGCTGAGCTATTAGAAACTTGTCTATCCTTTCCTGCCAGTCTCCGGGGCTTAAAAGTGAAAGGGCCTCCTTCGCTGACCTCACAAATCTCTCAGCCTGCCCATTACTGGCCGGATGAAACGGGGCCGAAAGGACATGTCTGATCCCAAGTCCCGCTAAGTAGCCCTCGAACTGTGTTGCGGTGAATTGTGGCCCGTTATCTGACACTAGGATGTCCGGTAACCCATGGGTGGCGAATAACTGTCTTAACTCCCTGATGGTTGCGTCGGTGGTAGTGGACTTCATTAGTTTGATCTCCAACCATTTGGAGAATGCGTCTACTACGACCATGAAGGTCTGCCCGTGAAATGGGCCTGCAAAGTCAATGTGTATCCTGGACCAGGGTCCCTGGGGCCTTTCCCACTCCCTCACGGGTGCCGTTGGTGGATCTGATCTGGACTCTTGGCAGGGCTGGCATCTCCCCACCTACTCGGTAATGTCTGTATCCATGTTGGGCCACCAGACGTAGCTCCTGGCTAGCCCCTTCATCCTTACAATCCCAGGGTGCCCCTCATGCAACAATGTTAAGACTTTTTCCCTTAAACGTGAAGGAATAACAACCCGATCGCCCCATAGCAAAACCCCCTTGCATTGTCAATTCATCTCGTTTTCCCGCGAACGGTTTAAATTCCCCGCTCCCAATCTTTTCCGGCCACCCCCTCATGACCCAACTTGCGACTGTCCGGATCACGTGGTCCTTGGTTGAGGCTCTTGCAATCTCAGCTGATGTTATGGGCCCAGAGTCCAAAACGTCTATCAGCAGGATGGGGATGCCGGGTGTGGGGTCTTCTAGGCTGTCGGGTAGTGGGCATCGGTTGAGTGCGTCCGCGTTGCCCATGTCCGCCCCTGGTCGATGTACCAGGCGATAGGAGTATGCTGCGAGGAAGATGGCCCAGCGTGTCATCCTGGGCGACAGTGCTGCCGGGGTTGGTCGATCTCCCGCGAGGAGACCCAGGAGTGGTCGATGGTCTGTGATTAGCTCAAAATCCCTCCCGAACAAGTACTCGTGGAATTTCTTTACTCCCGAAATGGCGGCGAGGGCCTCCTTGTCGAGCTGGCTATAATTTCGCTCGGCGATTGATAGAGTTCGGGAGTAGTATGCGATGGGCGCTTCTAGGCCATTCGGGAGTCTATGGCTCAGGACAGCTCCCACCCCGAACGGGGACGCGTCACATGCTAGAACAAGGGGAAGCGTTGCGTTGTATTGTATTAAAAAGCTTTCAGCTGATAGCAGTTTTTTAATGCCGGCGAATGCCCTGTCTTCAGCCTCCCCCCATTTCCAAGTGGCTTTCTTGGTTAACAGTCTATGTAGGGGTTCTGCCACTGTTGCCTTGTCTTTAAGGAAAATGGCGTAAAAATTTAATAGTCCCAGGAAGGCCTGTAACTCTGCCTTGTCTTTTGGGGTGGGTGCTTCTCTGATTGCCCTGATCTTGCTCTCTGTGGGGTGTATGCCGGTGCCATCTACCCTGTATCCTAGGAATTCGACTGAGGGGACTGCGATCATGCATTTGTTGCGTTTTACTCTGAGTCCTGCGTCCCTGAATTTCCTTAGGACCTCCCTCAGCCTTTCTCTTAGCTGCTGCTCATTGTCGGCGGTAATGAGCACGTCATCAAAATAGGGCACCACCCCGGGGATTCCCTGTAGTAGCCGCTCCATGGTACTTTGGAAAAGTCCAGGGGCTACACTTACTCCGAATTGCAAGCGGGTGCACTTGAAAGCCCCTCTGTGGGTTACGATAGTCTGTGCCTCTGCGGTAGCGCCATCTACCGGCAGTTGCTGGTACGCCTGCGCAAGGTCGAGTTTTGCAAAGATCTTGCCGGGGCCCAGGGAATGCAACAAATGGTGAACTATGGGCACTGGATAGGCGCTCTGCTGCAGGGCCTTATTGATTGTGCGTTTATAATCAGCGCATATGCGCACTGATCCGTCCGGCTTTACCGGTGTCACAATTGGGGTCTCCCACTTGGCGTGGTCGACTGGAACGAGCACCCCTTGTTTGATTAATTTTTCCAGTTCAATGTCAATTTTGGGCTTCAGGGCGAACGGTACTCGCCTAGGCTTTAAACGGATGGGTGCAATATTGGGGTTGAGGTTAAACGAAATTGGGGTCCCCACATACTTGCCAAGCCTTTCGTCAAACACGTCCTGGAACTCCTGCATCAGGTCCTCCTTCAGGGTGCTTCGGACGTTCCTTACTCCGGTGAATCCCATGCCTAGGGCTCTAAACCAGTCCATGCCCAGGAGGCTTGGGAGGTTGTCGCTGACTATGGTGAGGGGCAGTTTCTCGGTAAACTCCCCGTACTGAACTTGGAACTCGCCTCTTCCTTCGACGGGTATGCAGTTCCCTTGGTAGTCCTTCAGTCTGCGAAGCTGTGGCTGGAGCTGTCGCTTGTGTGCGCTGGGGATGACTTTCTTTAGGGTTTCCCAAGACATGATGGATAGCGGCGATCCCGTGTCGATCTCCATCTGGCACTCCCGTCCCTCGATCTCGACCGTGGTGTAGGTCTTCTCTCCGGGTGAGGTGCAGGTCTGTGCGATGCGTATGGTGTAGGCCCCAGCGTCTTCAAATTTCGCGCCCTTCCGGTTTCCGCCATCTCTGTTGGGCCTTCGGTGTGGCGCTGGCTCGGATTGGAAGGTTTGGCTACGTGGTTTGTAGCTCTGGTGTGTCTTGGATCTGCAGTCCCTAGCGATGTGGCCCCTCTTCTTACAGGAATGGCAAACGGCATCCCTGAACTTACAGTTTTGTCGTGAGTGGGACCCTCCGCAGCTGGCGCATCCGTCTCTGGGCTCTCTGCGGGCTGTGCGGGACTGCTCGGTGCGGTAGACCTCTTCTTCAGACTCCCCCTCGCTTGCGGTGCTTACGGCCTCTCGGTGCACCGGCGCCGTCTTCTGCGTTGTTCTGGTTAGGTGGGAGCTCTTTAGTTTCTCTGCGGCCTTTACTGACGATTCTTGCGCCCTGGCCTCGTCTAGCGCGATGTGTAGGGTCAGGTTTGACCTCGCAAGCAGTCTTCTCTGGAGGCGGCTATCTCTCACTCCGCAAATTAGTTGCTCTAGGAGCATCTCATCCAGGTCTCGGTACTCACAATGGGTTGCGGCCTTACGCAGGGCAGCGACGTACTCGCTGATCGATTCTCCCTCCCGCTGGAGCCGTTGCCGGAAATCGTAGCGCTGAACGTACTTCGATGGCGTTGGTGCATAGTGGTCTTTCAGCAGGGTCTGTAGCGTTGACCAGGAAATGTTGTGGACCGAATTCGGCTCCGACAATGCTTCGGCTGTGTCAAAAACCCTTGGCCCGCAGTGACTCAGGAACAGGGCTTTCTTCCGAACGTCCGGTAGCCCTTGCATGTCATTTGCCACCATGAAGCACTCGAACCGAGACATGTAGGATCCCCACTTCTCTTCCTTGGGGTCGAAAGGCGCTAGCGGGGTGTAGGCAGACATCGTTTCGGGATTCTCCTGTGTTCCGCTCGCTCGCCTGGCTGGATTCGGATGCGGTCTCTGGTCCCCTTCTCCGAACGTGGCTTCAGCTCTTTTTGAATGTGGCTTCAGCTCTCCTCTGCTTCTGGCCTCAAAATCCCACCTTCGTCGCCAATGTTAAGTTGGGTGAATGAGGACGCAGCAAGCCAGAGTAGCTAGTGACAACAGCTCTTTATTATATGGTGAGACTCCAGCAACTGACCCAGGGAGCCAGCTCCCTTTATATACCTTGCAGCTGTGGTGGTCAGCCAATCAGCTGAGGGTCAGTTAATTCGAACTTGCCGCCAAACAAACCTATTTACATAACACAATCAGAATGGAACTTTCTTGGACCTTCAATTGGCTGCTGGAGGTTTTTCAGGCTGAGTCTCTGGGAAGGACTCAAAATCAGGAGTTCTTGTGGTTGAGGATTTTCGAGATTCAGAGCATTTCCCAAAACTCCTGGAGATGCAGCATGTGTGGAGTGGGAAGTAGTGGGAGATTTTCCTGCCCCTCCAGGTTTCCCATCCACCTTCCAGCCTCTGGAGGGCATCAGAGTTAATTCCTGTGTTTCTGCAGAGCCTCCGATGGTGACGATGAGCAGCAGATCGGAGACCGAGGATGGGATGGAGACGCACATATGCCGTGTGGATGGCTTCTATCCAAGGGAGATCGATGCTTCCTGGAGGAGGGATGGGGAGGAATGGCTGGTTGACACCCACCATGGGTTTCTGGCCCCCAACGCGGATGGGACCTACCACTACTGGCTCAGCATCCAGATCGATCCCAAAGAGAGGGACCGCTATCGGTGCCACGTGGAGCACGACAGCCTGCAGGAGCCTCTGGATGTGGCCCTGAAGGGTGAGAGGCTGCAGGGAGGAGAAGGCTGGGCTCTTTGGAAGCCTGGAGGGTTGTGGGAGAGAAATCTGACCCCAGTTGTGTCCAGGTGTGAACAAACCTGAATTTTAAGCCATTGGTTTTCCCAGTGTTTGAGGTTGGTGAAGCTACAGAGACCCAATCATAGAACTGACTTCAGGTGATGGAAACTACAGAATCCCATCACAATACTTGGATGATCCTGATGAAATGTTCTTAGATCCTCTCTTAGGCCTTTCCTGTTTTTTGCCACCAGCAGAAAAGCAGCAGTTATGCTGAGCACCAGAAAGAGATTTCCTTTTGTTTACAATGCCTAAAGTAGAAGAATCAGGAGGAGTCTGGCAGCCCCTTTTCTGAAGGCAAATTCTGATTAAAACGGATGAACTGCAGCTGAGTTCAGGAAATGCAGAGAGTAGCTGGACTGATGCTTCAGGAGTCAGAAAAGAAAGTACCAAAGTCTGAGTTTTTTTCCCATTAGAGACTAACAGGATTTCTTGCTTTAAAGGTCAAAAGGTCACCCTGTGTTGTTGCCTTAAGAAAGAAGTTGTACATTATTTTATGTACAGCATAAAACCCAAGGAAAAAAATCCCGCTCTCAAAGAGTTCTGCATATGTTCATAAGTGTCCCTAATGTTTTTTACACTGGACGTCCAAATTTGCAAAATGCAAATTCTAATTTTTTTATTGATGATTGTCACCACGATACAAGAAATATTCAAATGTAATTGTTATGCTGATATCCCAGGGAAAATAAAATATTTGTTTTATTTTTCTGGTTTGTAGCAAGCATCAATTCACAAGTGGCATGATTGCTATTCAATGGGAATCTTGTGCAGAGAATTTTGTGCAAGAGAAATTTAAATTTGAAGTTCCTTCCTCAAAACTGCCCCCCCCCCCAAGCAATACCAATTTATGATGCTTTGCTAAGACCATACTTGGAATTCTTCATCCAGTTTTGGTTGCCACGATATAGAAAAGATGTGGAGACTCTGGAAAGAGTGTAGAGAAGAGCAAGAAAGATGGAGGCTAAAATATATGAAGAGCAGTTGCAGGAATTGGGCATTTCTAGTTTAAGGAAAAGAAGGACTAGGGGAGACATGATACGTTCCAATATCTCAGGGGCTGCCACAAAGAAGAGGGAGTCAAGCTATTCTCCAAAGCACCTGAGGGCAGGACAAGAAGCAATGGGTGGAAACTAAACAAGGAGAAAAGCAACCTAGAACTGAGGAGAAATTTCCTGACAGGGAGAACAATTCATCAGTGGAATGGCTTCCCTTCAGAAGTTGTGGCTGCTCCATCACCAGAAACGTTTCAGAAGAGACTGGAGAGCCACTTGTCTGGAAGGGTATAGGGCCTCTGGAATGAGCAGGGGGTTGGACTGGAAGACCTCCAAGGTCCCTTCCAACTCTGTGACTCCGTTTTTCTATTTCTGCCATTTGTGGGACCATCCAAAGTCGGATATCACCATATTCCATTTTTCATGCTGAAGTTCTGGAAGCACAAATTATAATTTTTTGCTATTCCTGGACTGGCCAAGGAAAATTAAAGTGTATATTTAAAAAAAAAAGTCTAGGTGATATGAACTATTTTACCTTAAATAATAAAATGCAAACACTCAAACTGAAGAAAAAAGCATACAGATCTGCCCATTTCCATTCAGAGTCATGGCTTATTGGAGCAGCCTATAAAACAACAAAAATGTTTTTGTTTTAACAAATTTTGTTTATATTATTGTGTTGGTGAAGTTTTTGTTTTGCAAGCTGCTGTGAGTCACAAGGTGGCAAACGGTTGTTTTTGAGTGGAAAAGCCAAAGGTGAATTCAGTTGCCTTCATGCTGGGCTGGGGTGAGAAGGAGGCAGTGTCATGAGGACACGTCCTCTAACAACGGTTAGCAAGGCGCCTTCGTGTTACCTTGAGAAGGACACAAAAATGAGCCCATGGAGTTTTGAATTTTGGGTATTTCCAGCTTTCACTTCTTTAGGTCTCTTCCCTGATTGGGAGGATTGTTTGGAGTTCTCTGTCAATGATCTGCTCTTTCTCCCAATTCAGAACCAACAGATTCAAAATCCAACCTGGGGCTCATCATTGGCTGCGTTGTGGCTGCTCTTGTCCTGGTGGGTTTGATTGCTGGGATCCTGGTATTCCTCAGTAAGTATCTTTTCTAGGGGGGGGTGATGAAAGGAAGATGGGGAGATTCCCCCCAAGTCTCTCCCTTTGGGAAACTTATCAGCTTCAGAAGTCCTGTTTTCCCAGCCCTCTTGGGGAGCATCTGAGATCTCAGACTCACGCTGGGACTCCAGTCTCGATTCAGCTGAGTCTGAGATTCAGGCAGTCCTGTCTTCTTCTGAGTTGGGAAGAGGCATCCCAGTTCTGTCCCTCTCAAAGGCTTTGATCAAAGAGCAGCAGAGAAGGATTTCCATGGAAACCTTCCTCCCCTCCCAGCTGCTGCTGCTGCTTCCCCTCCATCCATCTCAGAGGCAGCAGGTCTCTCTTGGGGCAAATCAGGAGATAGATTTGTATTTTGAAGATCTTTCTGTCTTTGTTCATGGGGCAAAGTGACTGTGAAATATCTCCTGGGGTTCTTCCTCCTACGGAGGGGGAGTTTGGATGATCTCTGGTGGCTTCTTTTGAGCTTTCACTGATTTTTATCCTTGCAGAGAGACGTCAGGATGGCTACAAAGCAACGCCAAGTGAGTGACTTGTCCTCTTTACATGTAATCTCCAATTTAGAGCTGGGACCAGGGGCACCATTATTTGAGAGGGGTGTGTGCATGTATGTTTGTGTGTGCTATCTTCCTCTTCCTTCGAAGATCCAGGCTGGGGAACATGGGGCCCCTTTTCATTACAGCTAGGCCAGGGGTGGATTCCACTTACCTTTGCTAATGGTTTGCACTGGGAGCGTGTGCAGCACTTCTGCATGTGCAGAGTGTCCATGGTGGTGGGTGGGCAAAGCCTCCCACTGCTGCTACTACCGGTTCACAAGATCCGGAGCGAACTGGTAGGAACCCACCACTGAGCTAGGGTGTTAGTGGGAGTGGCGTCCTCCAGGAGAAACATCTGGGAGAAGGAACCTTCAAGACGATGAGAAGACCCGGCTGGTGGAAGGTCCCTCTGACTGAGAACATGCTCTGCTTCCCAAGTAGGCAGCAAGGGAAGGCTTGGCCAAAGGAGAGTCAGAAGCTCCATAAAATTAGGGGTCAACGGGGGGCATTTTGAGAGAAAAGGAGCTTTGGGGGATGCCGCCTGATCTCCTCTTGGTCTCCCATCACAAGGCTCACTAAGTACGAACTGGTAAGAAAAAGAAACTTTGGGTCCATCTGCATCTTTTTAAATCAGCCCTGCCTTCTGGCTTTCTGCGATCTACACATACATTTTAAGAATTCTTTCCGATGCCTTTTAGCCAAAGCTGTTTGATCCAAACTCTTCCATGTGTTTGTGAGTCTTTGATTGTGTGCAAGAAAGGGAGGGAGGGAGGGAGGGAGCTGGAGCCAGAAAAAGTTGAGCTTCTCCACCTATAAGCCAAGAGAGCAACTTTCTCACCCTCTTTTTCTTTCTTTCTTTTCCAGCAAGTGACAAAGGATCCAACAGTTCAGGCCAGGGTAAGTTGGAGGGAGCTGCTGCTGCTCCTACATGAGCCATTCTGTCCCTTTGCAAGACTTTGGGTGCATGGAAAGATGAAAAGAGGGAGAGGCCTCTATTTTTTAAAGCCCCCCCCCCCCCCCAATTCATCCTCCCTGGGTTCCCTCTATGTCCAGTTCTAGTGAAATAATTAAAAGAGTCAGTTTGGTTTAGTATTGAGGGCACCAAGTGAGTCTAACTGGGTTGACGGTGAGTTCTAGTCCTGCCATAGGCATGAAAGCCGGCCGGCTGTCACAAAATTCGCTTTCCTTGCACTGGTTCATTCTGCAGAGGAGAAGGGAAACTCTCCCTGTTGGATTCAGGCAGAGGAGGCAGCCCACAGACTGCATGGTGGAGCCTTGGCTCCCATTGGAGGAAAGAGCCCTCAATTCTTTGAGGAGAAATGGGGAAACCACTAGCGATGCCATGATCCCCAGTGGTTAGAGACTCTTCTGGTGGCATAGCTGAGACCTGACTGACTGTGGAAAGGGAAGAGGGTCCCTCTCTCAGAGATGTGCCCAGCTGGGTTTAGGGTTTGGCCCCAACCGAGATCCCAGCCAGGATTGGTGGAGTTACACTGGTCCTCTGAGAATCTCTTCTGGCACTCAGGATGCTCCCACTCCACGATTCTGGTTGTGACTCCCTGTTTCTGAAGCTGGGCTCACTGGACCAGTTGGGCTTGTTGCTACATACCAGCCTCCCTGCTGCATGGCCACCTCCCTGCCTCAGTTGCTGGGGGCCACCTCAGGTTGGCATGGACGTGCCCAGGATTCTGGTCCTGGGAGACTTCAATCTGCCATCCCTGGGTTTGGCCTCGGAAGCAGCCCAGGGGTTCATGGCCTCCATGCGGTCCGTGAGCCTCTCCCAGATCGTCCTGGGTCCGACTGGAGACAGCAGTAACACACTGGACGTGATCTTCTTGTTGGAGCAATGGCAACATGATCTGATGGGGGAATCTGGTTTTTATTTATTGTTTTAAATATTCTACATGGCAGCTGATTGAATTTTACTGTGAGCTGCCTAGAGTCACCTTAATAAGATATTTGGAATGGAAGTTTAATTAATAAATTAATTAATAAAAAGCTTTATGTCCTCTGAGAGGTTTGTGAAACTGAAGAGGTTTCATGGTGAAGAGGGAGATTTGTCCTCCTCAGAGGATCCAGACATTCATTCATTCTGTGTCTTTTTCCCCAATCCAGGAAGCAACCAGGCCGTTAGCAGCCTCCTTGCAGGTGAGTGGACTGGGGGGGGCGCGTATGGGGGGAGAGGGAGGGAGGGAGGGGAGGGCTTTGGGATCCAAGGAACAAGGGTGAAGATCCTTTGGAAATCTCAGATACTGGAAGGGAAGGAATTTGGGGAGAGGGCTCAGGGGAGGGGTCTTCCTGGCCCCAAACTCTGATCCTGTGGCAGCTCTCAGGCTCCAGTTGTCTTGATCCAACTAACCCTTGGATATTTTTCCCTTCCTCTTTGCAGGGGACACGCCCAGCATAAAGATAGAGGAATGAAGAGGGATCAGCCTTCGTCTGAATTAGGCCGGACTCTTAGCAGGAGCCCTTCAGGCCCTTCCTGCATGCTGGAACCAGGAGAGATTTTGGGTCTTTCATCATTTCTTTTATCATTGAATCAGGAACCTTTTTCTTTTATGATGATTGAGGATCACGGGAGAAAAGAATATATTATGTGTTACTAATTGTAGAATCAAAAGATTTCAAATTGGGTTTTGTAGATAATAGTTTCTAATAGGTAGGTTGCCTAACAGCCTTAATGGGCTTTTGCTGATTAGTCTGAGTGGATGGAGATTAGAGGTTAAAGATGAGGTTTTAGAGATCGGTTTATAGAGAATGGAGAATGAGGAATAGGATGAAGAGTTCATTGGTTTTACTTTAAGAAAGATTGATGAGTTAATTTTCATTATGCTTGTTGGAGATAAAGGTGGAGGTTGCTTTTTCTTTTTTCCCCTTGTGTTAGTTTTATCTGTTTAATCTAACCTTCGATGAAACTATTGCTAAATTGGGTTTTTAAATGGTTTTAGAATGGTTTTTAGTTGGGAGTTTTAAATTCGGCCAAAACTGATTGAATTATTTTAAATGGTTTTTAAATTTTGTCTCGTTATTGTTTTAACATGGCTGTACACCGCCCTGAGCCCTTCGGGAGAAGGGCGGTATAAAAATATAATAAAAGAAATAAAATAAGTGTGCATTCTGAGATTTTTTTCATTAAAATGGTTGATGCATTTTCATTGATTATTGCACGGTTATTTGATTATATATTTGATAACACAAAGTTTGACAATCAATATACTGAGTGTAACATTAGACACTGATTTTTTTATAAATTGCCATTTATGGATTTTCATGATTTAGAAAAATGGAACAGGAGATTCATTGCAGTCAGGCTGCTACCTCCTTAACATTGGCACATCTATTGTAAGTTTGCCAAAATTGTTTGCTGAAAATAAATGATTTCTTTTCCTCTTGCCTGACTTGCTGTGTGTTTGGGGAGGTTGGAATTAAGAGGGATTTTACCCTCCTTGTTGATCAGAGACCCCGATTTCACTTTGTGTTGGAGGAAGGCGGGGAACCAAGGCAAAACCTGGAAGAAGGAAGAACTGGGGGGCTCCTGCGTGCTCCTTTGGGAAGGCAGCCATTTTGTTCTTGTGTCCAGATGTTTCTCTAGCATCTCCAACTGATCTTCTGTAAAATGGCCATTTGGTTTTGGCTTGGTGGTGGCAGCAACAGAGGCTGCTTTTCCCTCAAATCCACCTTTGGCTCAGGCTGTTGGCCAAGTGGCTGATCTCTGAGCCTCATCCAGTGGCCCATCGGGAGAGAGGAGTTCAGTGACCGGCCAGAGAATCCTGGTCCCCTTGCAGAAGGGCAGCTTCTCCTCCTTCTCAGAGATCCTCTCTGGGATCTTCAGCTGTCCAATAAGATGCAGTGGCCCAACAGTGGGGATACCTCTGATTTATGGGAAAGATGTTCCCCATATTATAGTGGATCCTTTGGGGGCACGGAGGAGTGAAAAGGATGGGGTCTCTCATCCCCCTCCCTCTGGACTAGCCATCTTTAAAAGCTTAAAAAGTACATTTTAAAGCATTTTGCAAGAATTCAATGCATATTTCAGCCTCTTCTACTGATTCAAAACTTTCAGAAATTTATTTATTAATTAGAATATATGACCGCACAGCTGACGTAAGAGGCTCTGGTCAGCCAACACAAGAAAAATATCAATACAAGAACAAAAGACAATAAATATAACGCACGAAAGAAAAAGGAGCCCCAAGGATAAACCAGTCAGCCACAAATTCATTCAGTTCAGTCTACAGGTAGTCCTTGACTTACAACGGTTCATTTACCGACTGCTCATAGTTACAACGGGATTGAAAAGTGATCTATGAGCGTTTTTTGCACTTATGCCCATTGCAACATTCATGTGGTCAAAATTTGGACGCTTGGCAACTGGTTCATATTTATGACGATTTCCATGTCCTGGAATCACATGATCCCCTTCTGGGTCCTTTTGACAAGCAAAGTCAGTAGAGAAGCCAGTTTCATTTAACAGCCCTGTTACTAACGTAACAATTTCAGTGCTTCACTTAACCGTGGCAAGAAAAGTCATAAAAAGGGGCAAAACTCACTGAACAAAATGTTCACTTAACAACAGAAATGTTGGGCTTAATTCTGGTCGTAAGTCGAGGACTACCTGTAGTAGTTAAGGCACCGGCTAGAAACCAGGAGGCAGTGAGTGAAAATGCCATCAGGGGCTTAGATTTGTCATGTAGTGAAGAGATAGATTTAATAATAAATGGCTCAGAAAGCTGTAGTATGATGATATGTAATGTTATTTAGAAACTGTATATATATATATGGGGGTTGAATCAACCTCAGTCGTATGTATGTGATTGTGTTTCGTTATAGTCTTTATTTTGTTTTATGTTTCTAATTTATAATAAAAATTTTAAATAAAAAAAATTGGCTCAGAATTGAATTTGCTGAGCATTCAAAGCAAAACAGGAAAATAAACATAAATTACCCTGAAACAGGTCTTAAAATGATCTGGGACAGACTTGGTGAATCCTATGGCTCAGCAGAAGCCGTGTTCAAAAGACTTGATAGCTTTCACAACATACCTAACAGAGCCTATCAGAAACTTTGGGAACTTAGAGACTTACTGGTGGAACTACAAGCAGCTAAGTCGGAAGGGGACTTGCAAGGACTTGCATTCCTTGACACAGCCAGAGGTATCAGCCCCATTGTACAAAAGTTACCCTGTAACTTACAAGAGCAGTGGGTCACACATGGCTCCACATACAAAAGAGAGTAGAATGTTCCATTTTCTTCCTTCTCTGTTTTTGTGGACTTTGTGTGCCAACAAGCTAAAACAAGAACTGATCCTACCTTTGACTTCACATTGTCATCTGCTGCTCCTTCAGAACATGATCCTCGCAAGCCTTCAGTAGCAGCCCACAAAACGAATGTGACTCCTCCAGATTCCCTTCACAGGTCTGCCAGCAACTCTTGTTCTGCCCCAGCTACGGACCCCAAAGAACGCAGCACACACAAAGTCTGTACAAACCTTAGTTTACTAATTGAGGACTACTAATGAGCTTTCTTAGTAGTTGTTCAAACACAAGTACAGTTTAAATCAGTCTTTTCTGAACAAGGGCTGTTAATTTAACTTCATTAACAGCCGACAAGAGTCCAAGGAATAAGAACTCAATTCTGAGGCACAGTCTTTCAGATAACCGTAAGCTTACTGTGGTTGGCAGAATGCCCAGAAGCAATTTGCAGGAAAAATGACGAGAGAAGCAAGAGCCGATCAGACGCTTCTGGAGTCAATACGCAAAGGAATATGAACAAAGTTGTTCCCTGCAAATTGTCTCAGTCGTCGTCCTTCCTTAAATAGGCTAGGGGAGTGGCCAATTAGCCCCAAGCCTTACTCTCGAGGAGACCTCCTCCTGAGGAGCCACTCCTGCCTTTTGGCAGCTCTGCGCACCCGTGCATTGAAAAGAGGCTCCTCCTCTTCTTCCTCTTCACTTATGGGAGCTTCTGGAGGTTGTGAAGGCCCTGGCTGAATCCCCACCTCTGGCCCCACATCTTCTCCAGCCTCCTCATTGTCTGACTCAAGCACCAGCTGCACAGACTGCTGGCAAATCATCACATCAGCCTCCTCGCTGTCGGAATCAGCTACCAGCTGCACAGGTCTCTGGCAGGCCACAACAACTCTCACCTAGAAACTGAGATCAGGGATCATGGTAAGCAGTGTCCTCTACACCAGAAACCACACCCTCTCCTCAGGGGTGAAATCTACTTATCTTCCCTACCGGTTCAGAAGTTCACATGCGATTTTGGATCCTCTGCGCATGTGCAAAGCGTTCTGTGCATGCACAGAGGGTTAAAAATAGGTTACTTCCTGGTTAAAAGCAGGTAGTGACAACGTCCGGGTGGGTGAGTGGAGCCTCACGCTGCCGCCGCCACCGGTTCTCCGAACCATCCACCGCTGCCGTTACCGGTTCACCCGAATCGGTCTGAACCGGTAGCATTTCACCCCTGCCTCTCCTAAAATGCAGAGCCTTCAGGGAGAAGTCCACGGAAGACCTCAAAGCTTTCCTGAAAGCAAACAACATTTGTTACAAGTGCTGCTCATCAGTCCCCCACTTTGCCAACGCCTGTAAGGTCCGTGTAAAATGGATGGAATGTGGCAGCACAGGCCACAACACAGCTTTACACCCAGGGCCAGCACACCATGAACCTTACAACACACTCACAGTGCCTGTGAGCATGGCAGGGAGGAAAAACACACAGCTACAACCACAACAGAAATCCATGCAAAATGCCCAGAAGAGTGCAAAGAGATTGCAGGCGGCAAGTCCTGCTCCAAAATCTGTTTGGTGTAGTCAGAGTATTTAGTATTTAGTATTTATTAGATTTTTATACCGCCCTTCTCCCGAAGGACTCAGGGCGGTGTACAGCCATAATAAAACAATGAACCATACAAAATTTAAAACCAATTTAAAACAGAATTAAACAAATTTGGCCCTGTCAATTAAAACCCATAATTTAAAATACCCCATCCAGTTCTTATTCAGCCGGGCCAGCCTGTTGAAATAACAGGGTCTTAAGGGCCTGGCGAAAGGTACGGAGATCGGGAATCATACATATCCCAGGGGGTAGTTCATTCCAGAGGGCGGGTGCCCCCATAGAGAAGGCTCTCCCCCTGGGGTTTGCCAGCCTACATTGTTCTGCCGACAGCACCGTGAGGAGTCCCTCTCTGTGGGAGCGCGTTGGTCGGTGGGAGGCTATTGGTGGCAGAAGGCGATCCCGTAGGTATCCAGGCCCTAAGCCATGGAGCGCTTTAAAGGTGGTAACCAACACCTTGAACCGCACCCGGAAGACCACTGGGAGCCAGTGCAGCTCGCGCAGGAGAGGTCACATGGGTGCGTCGAGTCACACCCATAATCACCCGCACGGCCGCATTCTGGACCAGTTGGAGCTTCCGGGTGCCCTTCAAGGGGAGCCCCATGTAGAGAGTGTTGCAGTAGTCCAGACGGGACATGACGAGGGACGCAACTGGTACATCAGGCAAACCTGATAAAAAGCCCCCCTGGCCACAGCCGTCATATGTTCTTCTAAGGACAGCCATGCATCCAGGAGGACACCCAGATTGTGAGCCCTGTCCGAGGGGGCTAACGTTTCACCCCCAATAGCCAGCAATGGAACCAGCTGGCTATACCGGGATGCCGGGAGCCATAGCCACTCAGTCTTGGAGGGGTTGAGTCTACCCAGCAGGCCAAAGGGACAAAGCCATTAAGCTTTATGCCCTCCTAGATGACCAAAGTAAGAGGTCTTTAAGCTTTAGCCAGCTCAGCCTTCTTTGATGCCTTTGGCATCAAAGGCCCCAGCACTCCATCTTCCTTAAAAGCTTGTGCAGGAATTGTGGAGACGGCGGGGAGAAGAGCATCTGATTTCCAAGTCAAGTCAGCAGACGGGAAAAGATGCCTGACTTTGTCAACTCTTATCAAATGCAACCAGATCCCTGACCATAGATCTGAAATCCCTACACCAGATGCAGCGATTCCTCACCCACATTTGAACCACATAGTGCATCCGACACCAGAGCTCTATCCTATAGTCTTGCTCCCAGGGAGAGAGATTTTATGAGTCCACAAGGCCAGAGCTCAGATCAAGGGTCCCCACAATGCTCCCGAGGCCCAGAAATTAGACCTAGGATGAGTCATGATGGGAGAGGTCTGTTTTAGGGTTAAATGCACAAACTGGCCTCTCTTAGCAGCATGCTGACAAGTACATTAGAGAACAGACTTCCTATTTTTCAGCCAAGTCCCAACCAATTCCTCTTAAAGGGCTTGCCACCCGTTTGCCTCGTCCCTTCATGGGCATCCCCTTTAGTGACAGCTTCGCCTGTGACAGTGACCGAGGGTCATTGAAGATGCCCAGGCTTCCAAAAGACGGAAGATGACAATCGGGTGGCAACATCTGCTGAGGACAAACTCCCTTTAGAAATGACAGAGCAGGGGTTACTCAAAGAAGAAAGTGACAAAGAGGTCACCCCTCTTCCCTTCAGACCACAGAGGCAGTGGTGGGTTCCTCCCGGTTCAGTCCGGTTCGGCCAAGCCGGTAGCGGTGACGATATGACATCACCGAACCGGTTCTCCCCTCCCCGCCCCTCCCCCCACCCCCCCACATTATTCTTACCTTTTATTTGGTCCCACCCCCAATCTATTGCTGCCTCCTGAGTCCCAGCTGATGACTAGAGGGAAAAAAACTGTTTAAACTCTTGCTGTGGGGCTTCAAAGGTCCGTCCTAAAGCTGATCAGTGTTAAAAGCAAACAAATGGGTCAGGTCGTAAGTGCGAGGACCGGTCGTAAGTGCGAGGACCTTCCAGAAATGACTCTGACCAGCTAGCCACGCCCACCTAGTCACATGACCTCCAAGCCACACCCACAAAATAAGCCACGCCCACAGAACCGGTAGTAAAAAAAGTTAGAACCCACCCCTGCACAGAGGCCATACCTACCTGACCATAAAGAACGAGCCTATATGATATATTAAAGGTGGAAAAAATTCTGAACGGATTTATCTTGGTTGGGTTTTCCTACATTTAAAAAAAACTGGCATTTTAACGGGATATGCTGACTTTTTATATCCACTGTAATCTGGTTCCCCCGTTGACTTTCCTTGTTGGAAGTCCCCTGGGAAGGTCACATGACCTCAGGGATGCTCCAAAGGTCATAACTGCAAGGACCAGTCACTTTTTTCAGCAGTGTTGCAACCTTGGACGGTCATTAAACAAACAGACATTAATTGAACTGTCATTAATTCAAGAATTACTTGTAAAGGCAGGGAAATTCAGGCAGTGCTCAATTTCCCATCTCTTGTTTGGCAACTGTTCCAGATTATGGCAGCATTGAAAACACTGACTGCTCCTCGCACTTACAACCGTCACAATGTTCCCGCTGTCACATTGTTGTGATTCAGGTGCTTGGCAACCGTGACGCACTTATAATGGTCGTCCTGAGGCCACATGACTGCCATTTGTGACTTTCCCTTCCAGCTTTCCCTAAGCAAAGTCAATGGGGAAGCCGGCAGAGAAAGTCATAGTCATGTGATGTCTTGCTAAACGACCAGGGATTCACCTCATGTGCTCACATGAAGTTTCACTTAACGACCACACTGCTTAATGACAAATTTTCAAGTCTCTATTGTCATATGTTGAGCGAGGCCTATGTGCAGGAACGGTTTGGGATGCAAGCAAACCTTTTATGAGAGGATAATTTAACATAACAGTAACTTTAAGGAGAATACGAAAGAGAAAACACAAATGATTTTGGATGAGATAAGAAGTTTTTTAAAAGTTTACGAAGAGGACAACTATTGGCCCCCAAATTAAGCTTCCACAGAGGCAATAATCTATGAAAACAGATAATTAAATAGCTCACTAACAAAGTAAGAGAAATGGAAATAAAGATGAATTATGCAATGGGGGGGAAGAAGTCTGGAATTTGCAAATACACTGGGAAAATGATTGGCAAAGAAAAAGAAAATCAAATAAAACTTACCAGTCAAAAAGAGAACAGAAGAGAGGTCCTATTGGTCATTGCCTAGCAACAGAGTAAACATTCCGATGAGTGACAGTTGGATGCAGCCTATAATAAGAGATTCGGCTGGCTTCCTTCTCTTTGGTGGAAACAGCATTTAGCTCAGTTGTGTCTGAATTTCACTCCTGAATCTCAGCCTTTTGGACCTGCCGACAACCTTGAACTGGACCTTGGACCAACTTTAGAGGATTCTTGGAAGCTTCTCTTTGAAAAACATATTTTGCAGGCAAAGCTTCGCTTTGGTTGAGCTTCCTGGGGACATTTCTGTTACCTGATAAGGAAACCTGATATTGTCTTGCGGGACTAAAATTTAATACAGGCAGCGTTTTGCCTGGGATTTTAGGCTGCATTATTAGCATTTTTTAAAAAAAAATAGTCTTTATTAAATATTTACAATAAAATTAACACACAAAATAATGGTTGAAAAGCAATATAGGAAGCAAAACATAGAAACATCTAAACACAGGACTAAAACCAAACAACAGACAAGACTAACCGAGAGTTAAGCTCACTCTCCAATGAATATTAACTAGTATCATCCTAGCCAAACATTTCAATGCAATCAGGTTCTTTTTATTAACTACAAAACAATTGGTCTGTTTTTATCAAAAATGTAAAGAGTTATAAAGCCTAGTAAATGTCTAGTTAATCTAATTAAACGATCTTATCACCCTTCTCCTAAGTTTAACCTTTAGCATTTTAAAAAGTGATCTTAGCACTTCTAATATGGCAGTCTGGATCTCTCTCTCTCTCTCTTTTTAACTTTAACAGCCAAGCCTGTTTCTTCTGATATGGGAGAACTGGCTTTTTCAGCAACTGCACAACAGAAAATTTCTTCTGGAAGACTTTTGGATACACCTGCAAGTATTAAGCAAGACAAAAATGTACCTGGAAAAGGGAGCATATACACCATAAGTTTGCCACTTGTGGAATGCCATCTAAAATTGTTGTTTTCTGTTATTCAAGCTTCGCAGCTAATTCAGCTCTTATGTCAAAAAGCCTAGAGATCAAACAATATCAGATATTTTGCATTTGTTTCTGTCACCTGTACAAAGACTTGATACACAGTCACTCGTTATTTTAACTGTACCCAATTTGGTGGACTCGAGACACACAAGGGCCAACAACAACACAGGTCCCTAGACAAAACACACACACACACACATTCCTCACGCTTTTCCACAGCTACTCCCACCTGCATTCCTCCTTGTGAGTATTGTTAGAGAAAAACATCCCTTTCTAACTGCTTTACTTCCACGCAAAAATACACACCTTCTTTCCCCACAACTTCAGTTGTTTCACAGCACAGCTTTTACTGGCAATTGTGCTGTGGTGTCCCTGGGGAGAGGCCTTGAAGGGACAGGACAAAACCAGCACAAGTGGTAGCAGCTTCCTGGGCAGAGGACTCTCCCTCTCACGCACAGCCCTTCATGAAGGCTTTTTCCTTTGCCTGAATTTCTTGGTGTTTCCTATTTTCAGGTGGGCAAAGAACCCCTTTGCAAAAGGAAAAGCGTCTCTCTTAAATTCAGGGCCCTGAGTTCGTATCCCCTCCAGGCCAAAGTCAGAATGCTGGAGTTTGGAGGCCACAGCAGGGCCTGCCTGAAGAATCTCTCTCTAAGGGACGATGCAGAGTTACAAATGGGCTGCCTGCAGTCCCTAAAATGGTGGAAGGCTGCCTGCAGTCGACTTAAAATGGCTGACGGCCAACGGCATCTGACTCAACATGGCAGATGGTGCTTCCTCCCATCTGAAGTTGACAAACCACCAGTCCCTCAGTGCCTCCAGGAGTGTCACAAAGTTGTGCATGCATTTTGCAGCCTTTTTCAGCAGTTTGTGAAAGCCTTGTGCAGCTTCAGCAGCTCTTCCGCTCAAGGAGGGAGAAAGCAATTCAGCATGTTGAGTCCTGTCGTGTTCCCATTGTTCCCTATTTATGTTGCCTCCAAAGTGAAAACTCAGAAAATTGTAATCCTAAAATCAACTACATCCCTTATGAATCAGAGATGGTCTTTGGAAGGTGGAAGGAAGATGGTGCCTTCTTAGCTGAAAAGATCAATGTGGGGTGGGAGATAATATACCTTTTTGGCTATGAAAGCAATGCCTGTTTATCACCTCTCAAATAATAATATTGTGTGTTCTCTTTGATACAGTTGAATAAAAATAACATTACCTTGTCAACTTTGTATTTTGTGTTATTTAATATGTACTAGCCATTTCTTTGACATCAAACTTGTCTAATCAACAAAACAGAAAGTCAAAGTTTTGTATTTTTTTTTTCCCTGTATCAAGCACAGGATCCAAAAGCAGTTTCCAAGTGGGAACAAAATCGGATGGATTCTTTTCTTTGACTGAAGTATTTAATCTGCCCGTTCTTGCTGCTGCCAACATGGATAACACTGAAGTTCCTTTTTTCACAAAGAAAAGTCTCTCATTTAAATTTTATATTCATTTTGAGACTCTTTTGTATTATAATATGGATCTTATTTTAATATTTTTTAAATGTGCAATTTTTAACAAATCACTTTATTATTAATCGATGAGAAGGAAGGATTTGATATGATCATCAATGCAGCCCCATTGCTAGTTCCCCAGTTCCTTGAGATCCCCAAGCCTATTCACACAATCATATTTTAAAAGACTTCTGGAAGGATATCAAGGATGGCTACCACAGCAGAAAAGGACCGTCTCCTGGGTCCCACTACATGTGGCTCCTTAACAGCCAAGACCTACAACATACCGTATTTTTCGGAGTATAAGATGCTCTGGACTACCTTTAAGATGCACCTACCTTTTTTGGGGAGGAAAACAAGAAAAAAAAATCTGCCGCCCAGCAATTTGCCTCCTTGCAGCAAACAGCCTGCTTTCGTTTCATTTTCATTTTCAGCACAGCCTGCTTAGCACAAGAAAAAAAATCTGCCTCCCAGCAATTTGCCTCCTTGCAGCAACAGCGGAGGCCCGTGTGGCAACAGGCAATGGCAAATCCCTGCAGCCTGAAACAGCTGGGGGTCGGGAGGCTGATCCAACCGACAATCAACTGCTTGTGCTAATCAGGCTGTGCTGAAGCTGAAATGGGCTGTTTGTTGTTTGCTGCAAGGAGGTAAATTGCTGGGAGGCAGAGGCCAAAGGGTGGGGGCCAGTGGGTGGGCGAGGCTACATTTGGTGTATAAGATGCACCCAAATTTTCACCCTCTTTTGGGAGGGGGAAGTGCATCTTATACTCCGAAAAATACAGTACCTCTTCTGGTAGAGCTGATGGGGTGGACTGATGTAATCGGAAGAGGGGATCTTATTCCACGAAGGGATTCATAGGTCAAAAACACAATCCTGAATAGGACCCAGAAGCAAACTGGCAATGAATGTGGAGCAGAGATGTAATGTGTGCTGTTCTTGGGGTGCGTATAACTGCCCACATGATCCCATTTTGTAATCTCTGAAACCTTCCAGATCAGGGATGGGTTCTAATTTTTTTTACTACCGGTTCTGTGGGTGTGACTTATTTTGTGGGCGTGGCTTGGTCATGTGATGGTGGGAATGCTTCATGGTCATGTGACTGGGTGGGCGTGGCCAAGTCAATGTCACTCACGTCAAGGGGTTCCTTGCCTGGCCCCTCCCCTCCCAGCCATTCCTTGTCTCACACAGCCTCAACGTATCTATAGTTCTGTAAAAATGTTGTTCACCTTTTTTCAACTTTATTATCTTTATTATCTACATACTATAGATGTACTTTCATGGACCACTGAAAGGAGGAAATGGCTCACATGCTTTGCCCAAGAGTGTGAGAGGCAACAGGTTTTTAAGGGGCTGCCAGAAAGAATGTATAGGCCATGTATTTTCCAAAGCACCAGAAGGCAAAACAAGAAGCAATGGATGGAAACTGAACAAAGAGAGAAGTTAATTTCTCTCCTCAAACTAAGGAGAAACTTCCTGACAGTGAGAACCAATATAGGTGCAGAAACATTTCAGTCATAATTTCACATATAAAATAGCCATTCGTGCATATTGTTCAAAACAGTCATTAGTATTATGGCTGCTGTTTGACAGCAAGCGTAAAAGTCAAAGATCACAAGAGTGCTTCTTTCTCTGTAGGTATACAAAACATCACATACTAGGAATGGCATATTAAGATGGACCTATGCAACCTGATGCACAAAAATAAACACACACATATTTATGCTCCGGACTATAGACATTGAATGCATGTAAATCCCTGAAAAATACGCAAGTCTCCCTGCAGCCCCTGGGAGCCAAAACGGGGCGTGGGGGGGGGGGGAAATTCTTGTAAGGGGCGGGGAAGGGAAGGTCATGAGCCCGGTGGGGGTGGTGCAGCATGCTCTAGTGGGGGGGGGGGTAGCGCGGCTTACCTCTAGGCAGGAGGCAGTAGCTCAGTTGGGGCGCAGGGCAGGCACCAGGTGGGAAGGCAGCTTAGGCAGGCAAGCCGCCCGGATGGTAAGGAGGAAAAGGAAGTGACTGGGTGGGGTGGGGACCGGTTCAGGGGCATGGCCAGCCAGCAATTAATACCGGTTCTGCGACCCTCGCCAATTTATCGCTATGGGTCCTCCCGAACCGGTGTGAACTGGTAGCAACCCACCACTGTTCCAGATGCTCTTCAATGGCAGCTCCATGTGGAGTACATTAGAGTAGTGCCCTAATGGTTATGTACATTTGACTAATATATCAATAAACTCTGGGCATCCCTAAGGAAGCAGTCTGGAGAGGTGGGAGGGAGGTGCGTAACTGGGTAGATCAGGGTCCTCCCCAGATGAGTCATGTGGGGCTGTGGCTGGAGAAAGTCCCCACAACGCTTGGGCAGGTCAGCTCCGTCTCCTTCCTTTGATTTTCATAGGCAAAGGCTGCCCTAAAGTCGCTTCGGCCTGTCTCGTGTTTGGCTCTTTTCCAAAATCCTAGCTCAGGAAGCAGCCCAGCATTTCATTTGCCAGATATTCTCCTGACCCACAAAGGCCAGATTTACACAGCGGATGTAACTGAGTCAGTCATGCACCTAAGAGATACCTTTCCAGTGGTGGGTTCCTCTCGGTTCGGCCCGGTTCTCCCAAGTCAGTAGCGGTGAAGATATGACATCACCAAACTGGTTCTGGACCCCCTGCCCCCACCCCCTGCCCGTTCCCACCCGCTGCCCGCCCCCACCCTCCGCGTTATTCTTACCTTTTATTTGGCCCTACCCCCAATCTATTGCTGCCTCCTGAGTCCCAGCTGATGGCTAGGGGGAAAAAAACTGATTAAACTCTTGCCACCGGGCTTCAAAGGGCCACCCTACAGCTGATCAGTGTTAAAAGAAAACAAATGAGTAGACCAGTGCCTGCAAAAATACATGAGTAGATCAGTGCCTGCAAAAATACATGAGTAGATCAGTGCCTACAAAATATAAATGGGTAAATCGGTACAGATCTGGAAGCAGTTAAAAGCCTGGTAGACCAGTACTTCTGCTTAATTGTCACATGACCATCAAGCCACACCCACAAAATAAGCCACGCCCACAGAACCGGTAGTAAAAAAAATTAGAACCCACCCCTGTACCTTTCCATAAACTTCTCATATTGGGTTACCGGCAACTTTGGTGAATTTTCCCTTCAGGGACTTGTGTGTATTGTGTGTGGATCCCAATTGCAGGAGATGCTGCACCATAAACGGACCAGTCAGTTAAAACAGAGGAAGGTTACGCCTGTTGTGGACCCAGAGAGAAAAGAGAGGATCTGAAGGGGAGGCTCATCCTGCAGACGGCCAGTTTCCAGGGACTCCCCAGGAATTGGAAGCTCCCTCTAATGGCCTCGGCCTTCTTCATCGGTAGAGATACAGACGGGTGAAAGGGAGGAGAAGGTTCCTTGGTTAGCCGGAGCCTCCACTGGGTTCTGTTTTCCCTGCAAGGTTGGCCAAGAAGTCAGGCTGGAAGGAAGGAGGCAACTTTCAGCTTTTTATTTCTGCAGAAATGGAGAGCCTGACCTTTGGGACAAAAGTCCAAATCTAGCATGCTGTGAAAAATACGGCTCAGGTATTCACAGAAAGTTTCTTATTTACAAGCAATCGATGTGAATTCTTTCACAGGATTAGTGTTCACACCAGTCAATTACATTTGTCTTTTTGTGTACAAGATTACATTTGTTGTACTTAATACGAGCGTGAAATTTTCCTAGCCTATCATTGTCAGGAATTGCCTGTCACAGGTCTGTAATTTGTCTGCCTGCCTGTCTCACAAAGAGAAAGGGAGTTTACACAATCCAGCAGCTAATTTGATCAGTTCCATCTTTTGCTGGCTTGTTTCTATGTAATTTGATTAATTTCTGGCTGGCTTGGTGCTTAAAACAGTATTTGAGACTTTTCTTCTGATGGGATGGTTTTCCCTTCCCCCCTTTGCCAAGTGAGAGGAGAAACTGCAAAGCCTCAAACCAGCAGGGGGCGCCATTCTCCAGTTCATCCCTGTTTCCGGAAATTCTTAGGGCCTTGCTTAGACTCTGGGATCTGAAAGATTTTTCAAAGATTTACATTCTTTTATGTTCTATATTTTATATTCTTGAACTATCAAGCTATCCCCTCCTCTTCCCCACAGACAAGGCCTAATTTCCACTCTGTAAATGGTCAGTGGAAAGGTGACTGCAGAAGAAAGGAGATGATTCAAGCCCTGAAAAGACCATTTGAACTTTCTCATACTTTGTTCATCATAGGAAATGTAAAATCAGCTGAATTTGGGGATCATAGTAACAACTGTAATCGGAAGAGGGATTTATTATTTTAGTCCAAGGAGTCTCCAGAAGAACTGCCAAAGGAGAGAGCAGCCATCTAAGTTTATTGTGGGAAAAGAGAAGAGTTTGAAGCTTCCTAAAGATTCATGGCTTCACCAGAGAAGAAAAAGAAACAGGGAATTTATATACTGTATTTGATACCTCTGGCATTTTCCCATAGAAAGAAATATCTTCACCTTGAAGATGCCACAAAAAAGCCTTTGAGCATTTTTATCCAGAGCGAAGATCATTTGGAGTTTCTGACCTAAAACACGGAATCATAGGACTGGAAAGGACCTCAGAGGTCTCCTAGTCCAACCCTCAGTTCCAGGCAGGAGACCTAATAACATCCCAGTCTAACGGTTCTCCAGTCTATTTTTGGAAACTTCCAGTGAGGGAGGATTCACAATTCCAAGATGTAATTTATTCCACGGATTAATTGTTCTCATTTAAAAAAAAAATTATCTTTCTAGATTGGATCTCTGTTTAACAAGCTTCCAACCCAATGACTTCTTGTCCTGCCCTCCGGGGCTTTGGAGAAGAGGTCAATCCCTTCTTCTCTGGGATAGTCCCTCAAGTGCTGGAAGACAGTTATGCTGACACCCCACTCCCCAGTTCTTCTGTTCCATAGGCTGGGCATCTCTTTCTCTCTCTCTCTCTCAATGGTTCATTTAATCTTCCTTGATCACCTTTGTTGCTCCTCTCTGCCCTCTTTCCAGGGTCTCAGCATCTTTTTTAAATTGTGGAGATCAGAAGTGGATCCAGCATTTCAAGGGGGGCCTCACTTGTGCAGGATAAGCCGGAAGTATCATTTCTCGGGTTCTCTGTATGTTCTCCTTCTGTTGATGAGCCCAGGACTGCACTGGCCTTTTTGATCCCCTCCCCCTCGCCTGCGCCCCTCCCCCCAGGCTTAGAGAGCCCCCCCCCTCTCTTTTCCGACTCCCGCAGCTCTGCCCCTCCCCCAAGAGGCGGAATCCCTGGAAGGGGATTTCCTGATGGAACTTTCGCTTTCCTTTCCCCTCCTCTCTGGCTGGTTGCGCCTGGCCATCTGCCTAGCAACAATGACGACACGGGGATATCTTTTTTCTACTGGTTGAGCTTGCCCAATCACCGGCTTGCTCTGGGTTGTTCCTTGTCGGTGACCCGGGGCGCGTCTTTCTCTGCCTGCGACTTCAGAAGCCCTGAGCGGAGGCTGAGGATGGCGGCCGGGATGGCTCTGCGCTCCCTGTCTCTTCTGGTGGTGGGGGCCGCTCTGCTGGAGAGCTGCTTCGGTGAGTCCCTTTGGGGGCGTCGGGGGTTCTGGCCCCTTTTTCTACTGTTGGGAATCCATCCAGGGAATCTCTCCCCCCCCCCCCCCCATGTTTATTCCCAGAAGGAGAATCCTGATTCGGTCCTCTTTCTAGTCCGCTCCCCCTCTGGCCACTCTCAGAAGGGACCCCAAAGCGTGGATGGGACTCTGCTGCCTATCCTTACCCTCCTAGAGCCCCCCTGGGAGCAGGACAAGGGAGGCCCCTCCAGATCTCAGTCCAGTCTACCTGGGCGCCCCCGAGCACAGTTCTTTCCCAATTTCAAAGTGGAGGTTGTGGGAAAGCGGCGTTTCCACGGGATCAGGACAATTCACGAACCTCCTGGCTGCCTTCGCCCAACCCCTCCGCCTGGGTCGCCTCTCCTGCCTTTTGGGGGGCTTGGTGGCTTCCGGTACTGGGAGACCCAGCTTGTTTCTGGAAGCTGTTTGGTGTATTGGCCGATGCCAAGGCTGGTGCCATTGAACCATCAGGCTAAGGTTGCCCTGTGAATGCAGCAGGAGAAGAGCCTTGAGAGAAACACTCCTTGAACAATGTTTCCGCCTTTAGGACGTTCACTTTCTCCTCCATCCTAAACACCAACATCCCCAGAGCTTTTTTCTTTTTTCCATCCAAAATCCTCCTCCTTCCATTCCAGGAGCACTCAGCATGGGTCAGTTTGCAGAATCCAAAGTATTTAAAATGTACTATTATTCCTTAGGAATCAGGAAGGGGCCTTGGGGTGTTCCTAGTTGTTTGCTCTGAGAAACGACCGTTTGAAGGGAGCAGCATTTCCAAAGGCATTAAAAAAGCTGCCAGGATCTTAGGGATGAAAAAGGCTGGGTTGGAGGCAGAAGAAGAGAAGAACCTCTGGAGGGTGACCATGAATTGAATCGCTTGCTTGGACACCGGCAGGCCCAAACTCACCAGCCGTTCCTGACTGGAGGCACATTCACCATTGTGAGGATGCCAAACCTATGCACACCTGTGTTATAGTCACACGTGTCATTTCTTTCTTTTTTTTTTATTGAAAAAGTTTTCAAATACAAGTTTTTCCCCCTTTTTTCCCCCCCCTTCCCTAACCCCCCCTCACCACCCATCCCCCCCTGTGACTTCTTCACAACAATAAGCTAATTCATAACTAATTACATAATATTTTACCATTTCCTTACTCCCTCCTCAAAATACTGACCCTTAGCATAATATTCTTATAACTCCCATTTTCGCAATAATCTGCCCTTTTTCTCCTCCCCCAAACTTATAGTATATTATTACAACAATTTAACATTTAATCTTTTATATATATTAATATAACATTTCAAAGCAGCCTTCTCCCTACATCCAAATTTAACATTTATTCAATTCTATCCAATTCCTCCACTCCCCTAAATATATGACTTGAAAATCCTTTTTCTTAAACTAATCAATCAGTAAACTAACCTATTTCAACCCAAATTCCTGCAAAATTACCATGCAATACAATTCTAAATATAATCCACTGCCCACTCTACTAAAATAAACATATATCTATATATACATTCCATTTTATAAAAAGAAAAAAGACAATAACTTTAAATTTATAATCCATATAATATCTTCTTTGATGTCTTTCCACTGGATTGTTAAATCCATCATCCATAATAGGGTAAGATAACATACTAGCGCAACAGTTTGTTCAAGATCTTCAATCATCTTCTGCCCCCATCAGTAATAGATATCCTCATATATATATATGAAAGTAAAAACAACCACCCGAGTGACATTATAATTATATTCCATATAGTTGTAATTGTGGTTTTCATCAGGATTATTAATTCCCATCATCCTAGTGGGTAACATCCAGATCTTCTGCATGCCCCAGCGTAATTCTCTTGCCTTGTAACTCGAAATAGTTATAATATATTTACCAGTAAAAAAAATCCAAAGTAGATAATTCAAATCCAAGAATGTAAGGCTCTTTTCACACCCCAAAATCACGGCATTGCAGAGATCTGCACTATCCTGGTTTCCTTCCTACAAATTGTGTATCAGCTGATCGATTTTCATTCTGCTTTATAAATTGATCTTGTTGGTTTTGTTTTGTTATCTCGTCTTTCTTTTCCATCACTTGTATATCAACTGGTTGATTTACGCACTTGTCTGTAACTTGATGATTCATCACATTGGAGTCAGATGACACTGCTCTCATATTTATAGACAGTCCAGCTGGGGTATCCAGGGAGTCCAAAGACAATTTATCTACCACAGCCTCTGTAATTTGATATTTTCCTTTTGTTTCCAACTCCTTTTGCTTGTCCTGTATTGTGCCTAAAGATGTTAAATTCATTTTTAAAATTTTTTGATAAAATTCTTCCGCTTTTTCAACAGTGTTCAGTTGGTATCTTACTCCTTGGTGTCTCAATATTAAACCAACTGGGACATCCCACCTAAATAGGATATTTCTTTTTTTTAACTCAGTCACTAGAAAGCCAAATTTCTTCCTCTCCATTAACATCTTAGGCGGGAGCTCCTTAAAAATCCAAATCTTTCTTCCATGAAATTGCAAAGTAGAATTAAAAGAGTTCTGCACAATATTATTCCTAATTTCTTTATCTGTAAAATAAATCACCACATCTCTAGGCAATTGCCTTTGCTTTGCCCACCAGGAGTTTATTCTGTAAATTCTGTCAATCCTGCAAAACACTTCATCAGGTTGAACCTTTAAAATCCCAGCCAGAATTTCAGAAGATATTTTCCTTAAATCATCTCTGTTATTTTCCTGCAGACCTCTCAGTCTAATTGCATATTCTGTAAAATTATGTTGGATCATTAAAACTTCTCTTTCAATCCTCTGTTGTACATTTTCTTCATTACCAGTCTTTTGGTCAACCTCCATTTTAGGTTTGTCTTCTGAACTATTATCCTGAGTGTTTGCCAAATCCTTTTTAATTTTTTGGATCTTGTCATCCAAATTCTCCTCAGTTTCTTTCATTTTAGACTCTAATAGTTTAGTCTTTGCATCCAACTGAATCAGAAAGTCTGATAAACCATTAGCTGTTTTTAAAATCTTTCGATCCAAAAAGTCAAACTTTGATTTCACCAATTCACCAATTTCTTTAATTTCCTGCTTAAATTTTTCAAGTTGCTGGTTCACAATCTCATCCCTTCTTACAATCTCTTCAAGAAGAAATTCTATTATATTAAAGTCAGGTTTCTGAGACTGGAGAGTTAGAACTTGTTCATGTAATTTGTTAATGGGGGAATTCCCCCCCGCTGCCTGTTTGTCTAACTGTATAAGTCTCAGTGCCATTTTCCACACAGACAAGATTTAGTGGAAAAGAGGGAAAAAAAGCTTGTTTCCAACCAAGATCAATATCAGATCCCCAGGGAAAAAAAAGAAAAAAAAAACAAGAGTGAGAGTGAGGTTTTGCCTTCAATTACAGCCAGAAGTATTCATTCCGCTACTTTGTAATAGAAAACGGAAGGACTTTCCCTTTCAACCTCTCTTCAAGCTTCAGCAATCGCCATTTTAAAAATCTTTTTTCCTTTCACTTCTTAAACAACTTCAGTAACTTTTCTAAAATAAAAATAATACTTGCGCTTCAGGATCAGAGGTCCAGCTCACATCTTCTTTAATTAATTTAACAAATTTACAGGCTTGCTTTTGCCACCTAGCGCTGCGTGTAGCAGAGATCTCCCAGAGCCCGGAGCATCGGCTGGGGATACGGGGAGTCTCTTCCGCTCCGTCCCAAAAGTAAATAAAAAACTTTTGGGATTAGGCAGAGGACTCTACCCACCCCAGCCGGCTCTATCTCCGTTTCCTAATGGAAACGGAGTTTTTTCGAGCCGCCATTCCGCTATAAAGGCGGCTCTTACAGGCAGTGGGTCCGACGATCCCGAAGGAGCGTCCGGTGGGGACAAACAGCAAACCGGAAGTCACACGTGTCATTTCTGACATGAAGAGGATTCCTGGCTGTGAGGATGCCCAACCTGTGTTACATTCATACGTTTCTCCTCTCAGGCAGACTTCAGACTTCCTCATTGCTCAGCCCCACAAGGGAAAGAAGCAGGTTCTGGATCACGGAGATGTTACAGAACCTCCTTCTGTTACAGAAAAGCTCTGATCCCTTTGGATCAGATGTGATCTCCCCAGAGCAGGAAGTGGATCTGGTCCTCCCTCTCCCCAAAAGCTCTGAGAAGTCCCTGGGATTGTGGGAGGAGCAGGAAGAGGGAGGCCCAGGCCTTTCAT
The DNA here is from genome assembly GCA_022577455.1 of Arizona elegans. Taxonomy (NCBI): domain Eukaryota; kingdom Metazoa; phylum Chordata; class Lepidosauria; order Squamata; family Colubridae; genus Arizona; species Arizona elegans. The sequence goes on from JAKOOJ010000012.1 coordinate 19,574,155, forward strand.
TTCCGTGGTGTCTAAGTGCCTGGAGGCGGTACGGGTCTGGATGGGTAGAAACAGGCTCAGACTCAACCCCTCCAAGACTGAGTGGCTGTGGATACCAGCATCGCCTGATCTAGCTACCCCATCACTTTTGATGGGAGGGGAGCTTACTTACTCCCTCTAATAAGGCTCGCAATCTTGGCATCCTTCTTGATCCACGGCTGTCCTTGGTGGACCATCTATCGGCCGCGACAAGGGGGGCCTTTGCACAGGTTCGCCTAGTGCGCCAGTTGCGGCCTTTCCTAGACAGGGATGCCCTTCGTACAGTCACTCAAGCTCTCATTGTCTCTCGGTTGGATTACTGCAATGCCCTCTACATGGGGCTGCCCTTGTGGTGCACCCGGAGGCTCCAGCTAGTCCAGAATGCGGCCACGTGGGTTGTTACGGGAGCTTCCCGTTACTCTCGTGCAACATCTCTCCTGCGTGAGCTGCACTGGCTGCCGGTGGCCTTCCGGATCAGCTTCAAGGTGTTGGTATTGACCTATAAAGCCCTACATGGCATGGGCCCGGGGTACTTGCAGGACCTCCTCCTACCGGCCTCCCACTGCCCTGTGCGTTCACATAGAGCTGCCCTCCTCCGGGTGCCGTCGGCCAGACAGTGTTGGCTGGCGGCTCCCAGGATGAGGGCGTTCACTGTGGCCGCAGCGACCCTTTGGAATGGGTTACCCACCGAGCTCTGGACGGTTCCCGATCTCCGCACTTTCCGCGCTGGCCTGAAGACATGGCTGTTCCAGCAAACTCCCTGATCATTCTACGAGGTTTTAAATCTGGGGATTTTAATTTTGGATTGGTTTTAGATTTTATTGTTATTGTCTTTTATTTATGTGAGCCACCCTGAGTCCTTCGGGAGAAGGGCGGCATATAAATTTTAACAATTAATTAATTAATTAATTAATTAATTAATTTGGACTGGGAAGGGCTGGGAGACCATACTGGAGGGAATGGGCAGTAGGATCACAGGTAGTCCTCGATTTACAACAATTCATTTAATGACCGTTCAAAGTTTCAATGTCATTGAAAACTTTTCACACTTATGACCATTTTAGCATCCTCATGGTCACATGACCGAGATTTGGATGCTTGGCAACTGGTTCATTTTTATGATGGTTGCAGTCATAAAGGTTGCAGTGTCCCCGTATCACCTGATCCCCTTTTGCAACGTTCTGACAATCAAAGTCAATGGAGAAGCCAGATTCACTTAACAACCGGGTTATTCATTTAACAACTGCAATGATTCATTTAACAACTGTGGCAAGAAAAGTTGTAAAATGGAGCAAAAAACTCACATAACAAATGTCTCACTTAGCAACAAAAAATGTGGGCTCAATTATGGTCATAAGTCGAGGACTACCTGTACTTATTTCTCTGGGCTTTGGAGGTTCTGCCCTTTTGTATGCAGACCCAGGTTCTACCCAAATAAGTCCCATGAACGATCCTGAAAATGATCTTCAAAATCTTTGATGCCCTGAAATAACTTCTGATCTGAAGAGCTTTTAGAATAGACACAAACAAGAGGCCTTGGAGGTTTTCCAGTTTAATCTTATTTTCTTTTAATTCTTTTAATCCACAAATAAGCTGTTGTTTTTCTGTTCATTGGGCAGCCTTAGAGTCTCTTCCGTGTTTGTATTTTGACGATAAAAACTAAACAGTGACTTAATGTGATTTTTTTTTGTCATTCTTAATAAAGTGTAGCATAGTTTTCTGTCTTGTGAATTGAGCCTGTCCTTCAAAGAAGGGCTAAAAAAACTTTGATTCTCCTCATTCCGGAGTTTGCATGATAGAAACTGACATAATTTTGTATCTTTATGTTGGATTCCCCAGAGGGATTTTAAAGATGACAGGACCCTCCAGACAGAGACTGAATTTAGGGAGAGGATCCCAGCTGAGCCTCCCACCCCAAATATGGGCGATGGCAGCAGAAACTCCCAACCTCCTCCTTGGGGGCAGGGGGTGGGGCCAGGGTGGAGGGGCCAATGGTTTTCTGGGGGTGCGGATAATTCTGGGAGTTGAAGTCCAAGTGTTGGAGTCTGAGAAACTCTTAATTTAGGCCTTTATGTTAAAAGTAACACTGATCATGTGAAGAGTTGGGTAGCCCGGATCACAATCCCCTCCAAGGTGGCTGAGGGGCATTTCTGCCTTTCTTTGTGCTGACCAAGTGCAGGATCAGCCCCAGAGGAGGAGAAGGGTCAGAGCAGCTTCTGGGGAAAGTGAAGGGGGAGATTCAGAGGAAATCTGGTGCATTGCAAACGTCTTTGAAGGAGAGTTTGAGGGCCCTAATTGGGTTGCTGAAAGGAAGAAATCTTGGTTTAATCAGACTGAGATTTTCTGTGGAAGGAGGAGGAGCCCCTCTGAGTCCTGGGTTCAAAAGCCGATTCTTGCTCAAATGGCTGAACTCTGGGAGGGGAGGGGGGATTTTCCAGCCAGGAAGGGGGGAGGAAGATCTGGGGGGCTAAATCACTTCATTGCTCCTCCCTTCCCTCCCCCCTTTGCATTTCCCGATTTGGGTTTCCCCCTAAGGATCCCATGGCCTCTGCTCTCACCCGGATTCCCCCTCCCCCATTTTATAAAACCCTTCCCCAAATCTGCACCTATTAACAGTCCAGGTTGGCCTTCAGTGAAGTCAGGATGGGGTTTTTTTGTTCTGTGAATGGAAAGGAGGGGGGACCAAGGGGGGTTTCCTGCTGCTTTTGAGCTTCTGGGAGGGTGGAATGCCCCCTTTTACCTGTGCAGCCATTGCAGCTTCCTTGGGGCAGAGGCTGAGCAACCCAGACGGGGTTTGAGGGAGGCCTTGCTGGAAGGGGGGAGGGCACAATTGGGGCAGGTAAAGTTTGGGGGACCCTCCCCTCCCCTCCCCTCTCACCCCCCCACCTTCCCTTCCCTCCAGCCCTTCAGTCCCTCCAGAAGCTCCTTTTTTTCCCTCTCAGTCGCTCCCTCAGTTCACCTCCTACCTCTTCTTCCACCATCTCCCCCTTCCTTCCTTCCCCCTTCCTCCTCTGCCCCCCAACTCTCCTCTTCCTTCCTTCTTTCTCCCAGAGCCTCAGATGGGAGCCTCCATGGGATCAGGGTCCTTGGCTGAAGCCCCTTAACTCTTCCCCTCTGGCTCCCTTCCAGGCTCTTCCTCCCACTCCATGAAGTATTTCTACACCGCCATCTCGGAGCCCACTCAGGGGCTGCCCCACTTTGTCATTGTGGGGTACGTGGACGGTCAGGTCTTTGTTCACTATGACAGCCACAGCCGGAGGATGGAGCCTCGAGTCTCCTGGATGGAGAAGTTTGGGAAGGACAATCTCCAGTACTGGGACACAGAGAGTCGGAAACAATGGAGTGCTGAGGAGGTGTTCAGAGGAAACCTGGAGATTCTGAGGAATCGCTACAATCAGAGTGAAGGTGAGTGATGGGTCTGGTGGCTCCTCCGGCCCCATAATCCCCTCCCCAGGAACCAGAGGGGGGAGAAATGGGTCCCTTCAAAGGGAAAGGCTGCTTCCACACCTTTTAAAAAGTCTTTTTTTATATGTTTATTCTTTTTTTAAAAAATCAATATAAGTTTCTCCTTCCCTCCATAGCTGACATTTTCTGCCAAGTGCAGTTAATAAAAAGATGTTTAAATTTTTCCTTCTGTCTTTCTGAATGTTGATATGGATATTGATATAAACTGAGGTAAAAAGAGACCAAAATCTCCCCTCCCCCCATGAAAGATGGAGGATCTGGCCTTGGTGGATCTCCTGCTGTGGGGGAGGAAGGGAATCACAGATCTTCCCACACCAAAAAAAAACCAGGCAGGTGGATCCTGAAGAGATCCTGGGGGAAGCAGGTCCTCGTCCTTCTGTCTGTTTCCACCCCAGAGAAATGAGGGATCGAGTGCAGATCCACCTGGGGAGACTAGATCCCTTTCCTTCTCCCCCTTTTTGGAGGGGCGAGAGGGGCCCAAATGCCAGGAGCTTCTTCTCACTCTCCAGTTGGAAGGAGAGGCCGGGAGGACCAAATGGGGGGCCGGGGGCTCTTGTGGGGGGGGGGACTCAGGGCCAGGATCCTCCCAATCTTCATGGGGAAGAGACGGAAAAGAAAGAAACCTCCATTTGGGGCCCTTCCAGAGTCTCTCAGAGCCTTCATGGCTTCCCATCCTTGGTCCCTCAGGCTGAACTCCTGCATTGCCCTCTTGGTGGGGCTGCCCTGGAGGGGGGGAGACTCTTTCTTCTGCAGCCCCCCCCTTCTGCCATCTTTGGGGGACAAGATTCACCTGCAAGGAACCTTATTTGGGGGGGACTGCAAGGAAATGTGTGTGTAAAGAGAGGCTGCTTTTGGCTGAAGAAAAGCTTTTCCACAAACAGGAGCCATTTTCCCTCCTTTCATCCCAAGGAGCTGCAGCCCCCCCAATTCTTCCACCCTTTCCTTGCCCCTCCCCTTCTACAGGTGACCCCCAGAGCTCTGCCAGTTCTGCCCCTGATCCCCCAGGATCTCCCCAGATCCCTCCAGGCCCCCTGCTGGCCTCCCAGGGGAGCAGAGCTGGACCCAGAGGGCTCCCCCTGGTGGAGGAAGGAGGAAGGAGACCGGCCAGAGTGGAGGGGAGCCTCCTTTCCAGGCTCAACAGCCCCAAATGTCCCAACCTTTCCTCAAAGGGAGGCTGCTTCAACTCTTCCATTGCCTGAGTCGCCTTCTCTGGACCTTCTCGGGCTCCCTCCTCTCCTTTTGGAGGTCTGGTGACCAGAAACTGCACACAATATTCCAGATGTGGTGGCATCCTTGATTTACTCTAAGGCTTTGTGACAATAGCCTCTCTGTGTTTTCAATACTATGTCAATGATCCCTGTCATCCTGTTCGCCTTTTAAAGTTTTAAATCTAATTTGTATTAAATCTTTTCAATGAGAACATAAAAACTAATATAAAGTAAAGATGACAAAAGAAAGAAATCAAAGAAAAATAAAACAAGAAAACAAGTTGAAGAAAAGGACTAAAGAAAGAAAAACATAAAGTGGCTTCTGATATTCTTCACAGCAGTTATAAATATAAATATATTTTAGCCTCTGTAAATCAGCCTTTCTTAATCTTTTGACCCTGCAGGAACCCTTGAACTATTTTTCAGGCTTCAGGAAACCTCCGAATATCCAGGCTCAGAGATAGCCCAGAATTGTTTCATGTGTAGACCAGTAGAGATGCATTAACAGAATTCCTACACTAAACATTAAAAAATGAAACTTGCCTTTTCAGTGTGATCCCTCTGCTTATATTTTGCTGCACAAATATTCAATTATGTCCAGTGGTGGCAGTGGTGGGATTCAATTTTTTTAACAACCAGTTCTGCGGACGTGGCTTAGTTGGGGGTGTGGCTTGGTGGTCATGTAACGGCGGTTATGTCTAACTGGTCATGTGACTGGGTAGGCGTGGCTAGCTGGTCATGTGACCGGGTGGGCGTGGCTATGTGCATAGGGACTTCTCAGGGCTGAAAAAAGTCATTTCTGCCTGGTCCTCGCACCTTTGACCAGTCCTCACACTTATGACCATCCTCACATTTATGCCCATTGAGGCATTCTTAACAACCGTGTCAGTCATTTCACCACTACTTCTCTTCACCACGGTGACAAGATAGGGTGCAAAACATAAAATGTGAGGACAGTCGTAAGTTCAAGGATTGGTCAAAAGTGCGAGGACCGGTCAAAAATACCGTATTTTCCGGCATATAAGACGACTGGGCATATAAGACAACCCCCGACTTTTCCTGTTAAAATATAGGGTTTGGGCTATACTCGCCCTATAAGACTTCCCCTCTTCCAACGCACACCAAATAAAAATTAAAAAACATCAACTGGCTCACCCACAATGTAAAAGCAGCTGTGCTAGACCCAAAATGGCCCCTGCAACAAGCAGGAACCTCACACAGCCACAAAAAGCCCAAAAAAACAACTTTCACACTTTACACACACAAAATTCCACATACAGCTTTGTGAGATTTTTTGTGTTTGTGTAGTTAGAGTGAAACACTACAGAAACACAGTAAATCTCAGAAAGCTGCACAACTATTATTTTATTTTATTTTATTTTTATATGAAAACTAAATTTAAAACTTCCTAAACTTTAAATGGCTAGGTCTAAAAAATAACAACTAAAAAACCCCCCAATTAACTATTTTTTTAAAGCTCCCAAAGGGGAAAAAAACTTACCCAATAGAACAGGGGTCTCCAACCTTGGCAACTTTAAGACTTGTGGACTTCAACTCCCAGAATTCCTCAGCCAGCTTTGTTCTGGGAGTTCAAGTCCACAACTCCCTGCCTGCTTGATTGCAGGCAGGGAGTGGCTTGCTGATGGAATGGATTCAGGCAAGCGAAGCAAGGCAAGCGTTGCAACTAGCAGCAAGATAAGCAAGCTGGAGGGGGAAAACTTTTTTCCTTTTACATGGCTCTGGCGATCCCAGCTGCATTGCCTGATTAGCAGGCAAAGCTGGGATCATCAGAGCTTGGATCGCCAGAGCCATTTAAGGCTCGTCAGAGCCTTTTGGGCTGGTCTGCCTGATTACAGGAGAACGACACCCGGCGTATAAGATGACCCCCGACTTTTGATAAGATTTTCATGTGTTAAAAAGTCGTCTTATACGCCAGAAAGTACGGTAACTTTTTCAGCCTTCTGAATAGTCCATATGCACACAGGGACTACCCAGAGGGCTGAAAAAAGTGATTTCTACAGGTCCTCGCACTTTTGACCGGTCATCATTTATGCCCATTGCAGCATTCTTAATTAATTAAATAAAAATGACCTGGTGGAGCAGTCGGAGGCAGTCCAAGGCGGGCGTTCGGGCCAGCTGCAGGGCAAGGTGATACAATCGGGGTAGGTAGGCCGCTGCTGCCCAGATGGGAGGCGGGGGCAGGCCTACAGGGCTGGCTGCAAGGTGAAGCGATCGGATGGGGTAGGTCAGGGGTCTGCAACTTTAAACACTCAACCTTAAACACGTGTAAACACTTAAACACAACCTTAAACCTGGGTGGTCATTGCCAACTCCATATCACTTACTCCCACCCAGGTTTTGTGGCTCCCAGTATTTTCTTTTAAACAGGTATCTCTGTGTATCTCTTTCTTTCTCCCCTTCATCTCTCTTTCTCCCCCTTCTCTCCTTCATCTCTCTTTCTCCCCCCTTTCTCTCCTTCATTTCTCTTTCTCTCCATCTCTTTCTCCCTCCCCTTTCTCCCCTTCATCACTTTCCCCTTCTTCACCTCTTTCTCCCCCCTTTCTCTCCTTCATTTCTCTTTCTCCCTCCCCCTTTCTCCCCTTCATCTCTTTCCCCCCCTTCTTCATTTCTCTTTCTCTCCATCTCTTTCTCCTGTTCTGTCTGGGAAGCGGCAGCAGCGAACGTACCGCACCATCGGGTCGCCCCTCGGCTTGGAGGCGGCCCCTTAAGCCTGCGCCTGCAGCCAGCTCTTGTTGCTCTTACTGAGCTTCGCAATGGGGCAGACGGCACCCCTCCTCCTGGAGCCCATTACGATGCAGAGCTTCGGCTGCAGCCTGGGCAGCCAGTGTTCCAGGGCAGAGAAAAGTTGCGCATCTCCCCCAGCGACTGGATGGGCTAGGGCAGGGGTGAGCAATTGTGGCTCTTTTACAACCTGTGGACAGCCAAGCTGTCTCAGGAATTCTGGGAGTTGAAGTCCACAGGCTGTAAAAGAGCCACAATTGCCCACCCCTGGGCTAGGGTAGGCTGGCGCCACGCGGGTGGGAGGGAGGGAGGGCGAGGGGCGGGCAAGCCAGAAATTTAACAAACGGTTCGGTGTGCTGTGAGGCCAATAAATTACAAAAAACCATTGGCAATAAATAGTGGTGCCGAGGGGCGGGGCAAGGGGTGGGGCGAGCCAGCAATTTAACAATCGGTTTGGCCAAACCGCCTAGAACTGGCAGAATCCCACCACTGAGTGGTGGGATTCAGCCAGTTTGCACCACTTCGGGAGAACTGGTTGTTAACTTTCTGAGCAGTTTGGCAAACTGGTTGTTGGAAGAAATCATTAGGGTAGAGAACCGGTTAAATTGATTGAATCCCATCACTGATTATGTCCCAGAGATTTCATCTTTAACTGAAATAAGACAATTTCTGTCTTAGCTTTTGGTGCTTCTGAAATAAGACAGAGCTTGTTCTCAGAAGTCGAAAACTGCTGCCAGATGTTCAGTGCTTTTCTGTGAATGGCAGGAGATTCTTCTTGCTCATGTAGGAAGTTAGCACCCACCCCTTTCCTAGAAGAATGAAATATTTTAGGAAATATTAAAAAGGCAGAATATTATGTTCCCCTGGTTGAGAAATGGAGAAACATGTTTTAAAGACAAAGCAGCTCCCACCTTTCTGCCTCCCCCCCTTTTGTCAATGGGCCAGAGGCAGAAACTCAATCTTTGTCAATAGACTATCATCTGCAACACAATAGGACCCATCTAGCAACAGAAACTCACCACATGGCACCTGGGAAGATTCCATCAGCCAGCAAGGCTAGCTAAGACCCCCACCCCCTGGGAGTCTGACAACCAATCAGGATACTCTTTCGGGGCCCCAGGAAATTCAAAGCCAGAGGGGGCATAAAACCCGGGGACTCAACAGCATCTCTGCCCCTTTTTCTGTTCAGGAACTCAAACCATGTGATCCTGACCACCATTGAACCATCTTTCCAAGCAGTCTCCATGTTTCCAGTGTCTTTTTCCCCACTTGGAGCTGAACCCAGAAGGATATTTCTTCCTACAGGCAGAAATCCAGAACTATTTTTCCCATGGGGAGATCAGGAATCTCCTCTCGAGGGCAGGATCAGACTGCAGCTCACGAGGTTCTTCCTCTTCCTCCAAAGGGAAGTTCTCTGGCTGAGGGGAAGATGCAGAGAAAGGATCCCTGCAGGCCTTCCAGGTGGTTTTCCATTAGATTTGAGACTTTCTGGCATCCTTTCTCACTCTCCAGCCCAAGCACACGTAGAAACATTTCAGAATTTCCTTTTCTTTCCTTTTTAAATCCAAGAACCTGTTCACTTGAAGTTGAAATATCTTCTCCATGGCCTTGCAAAGACTGTGAACTTCAAGCTCCTTTCAAAGGTCAATAACTCTTTGGGTGTCCAGATCAGACTGGGCCACTTGCTGCTGTTGCTGAGGAAAAGATTCCTTTGTAGCCCTTCGAGGCTTCATTCCCTCTTTGCACTAAGCCCTGGTTTGTTTCTGGTTAGCCCAAAGTGGGAAGCATCCCTTATGACTTGGTGCTATTGGTGAATGCAGAGCATGATTTACAGCCACAGGGATCCCTGAAAGATTCTCAGATCGTCTGGATCCTCTTTGAGGCCACAAGATTCTTAGTCCCTCTTGGATGTTGTTGATTCAGGCAACTGTTTCCTCTGGGATCCTTTTCTTCCACCCACCCCTCCGAGCCCCCTCCCAGCATAGGAGAGAGAGAGAAAAAGACAGAGGAAGCTCTGCCCCTCTGTTCCTTCTGCGCCCCCTTCTTGGTCCTCCTCAGAATCCCCCACTGTTTTTTATTGATCCTGGGAAGCTGAAAGGGGGATTCGCCAGCTGCCCATTTCCTGGCGAGGTTCAGGGGCTCCATCAGGGGAGATGCAGGAAGCCAGGCCGACCTGTAGGGGGTGCTGAAATGGGACAGTTGGTAGGAATTGCTATGGAGGAAATGGAGGTGTCAGTGCCTCCTTCCAGTCTCAAATCCCTGTAGGGAGGGGGGGCTCTGTGTCCCCTGAGGACTCCCCAAACCATCCTCCTGTCCCTCTTTCAGGCCTTCACACATTGCAGTGGATGGTCAGCTGTGAACTCCAGGGAAACGAGAGCAAAGGAGGGTTTTGGCAGTATGGCTACGAAGGAAAGACCTTCATCGCCTTCGACAAGGAGATCCTCACTTGGGTGGCTTCCGACCCCCAGGCCCAGATCACCCAGAGGAAATGGGATGCTCTTCAAACACGAAATCAATATGCTAAGTCCTACCTGGAGGGGGAATGCGTTGAGTGGCTGGAGAAGTATCTGTCCTACGGGAAGGAGACGCTGCTGAGGACAGGTGAGCATCTGGATCCAGGCTGGCCTTTCCTCCTTTACAGATAGATATTTTTCGACACATTCAGCCCCTTTGGGTTCTGGTCTGCAGCCTGGATGCCAGGGAAAGAATCCTCCTCCTCCCCTTCCAGCATCTCTCCAGAATGTGGGAACCCCTGTTTGGTTCCTATTCCCAGGGAGCCATTAAATGAACCAGGAAAGGCAGCATCTACTTGCCAGGTGTCTGGCAAAAGCTATTAGGGGTGTCCTGTTCACAGCTCATGAAGAGGCAACAGGGCCACCTTGAGTTCTTCAGTGAATCCACCATTATCCAAAAGAGATCCTAGTGTGATGTCTGGCCTTAATTTCCTCCCAGCAACTCTCCTTCCCCCCACATCCCACAGGGGGCTCCATCCCTCCCTTGCATCTGATGATGCACCTCCCACCCCCACCACTAGGGGGCACCTACCATGAATAGAACATTATCAGTGTCTCCACATAATGGCCAAGTGTGAGGGGGAGGGGAACTCACAGATTTTGTGGGTCTTTCTCTGAAACCTCAAACAGCTTCCTTATCTTTGACTTTAGTGGCTTCCCCAGAAAGCAACCCCTTCCCCACCTTTACGAACGCTCCCTCACCCCACAGGGGTCCCTTCCCCCTTTTTTCTTTCCTGTGAGGTTATTATTTTCCCATCAAGACCATCCCTCCCCTTCTAGCCCTGCCCCTTCCTCTCTGGGCTCCTTGATCCCTACAGGATCAGCTGGGTGAGATCAGGACCCGTTGGAGACCCCTCCCCACAATTGCCAACAGCTCCTCTCTCTTCCATTGGCCTCACCTTGCTCTGCTCCCCTTTGAGAGAGAGAATCTGTTTCCCAAATTAACCAGAGCGAGATTCCTAAATTCCTTGCTTTGGTTCCCATTCTCCCCCTCTTGGAAAGTGTTGCCCTATGCCAAATAAAATAAATAATCCTGAGATTGTGTCTCTTGAAAGAGCCCTAGAACAGCCTGAGATCTAGAGAAGTGGACTTCAAAAGCAGGGAGAAATATCTGTGTTGTTATTTCTTAAAAGGAACCCCTAAAGAGCAGCTCCTATATCCCTCCCCGGAAGGGAGCAGCCCAAGGTCACTCAGAGTTCAAAGCAGTCAGAGAGGAATTTACTTGGACCACAATTTGCTGCGGGAGGTTTTTCAGACTGAGAAGGACTCAAAATCAGGAATCCTTCTGGTTGAAAATTTTCCAGATTTGGAGCATTTCCTAAAACTCTTGGAGACACTGCAGGTGTGGAATATAAATCTTTTGGTTAAAACTAAGCAGTGGGAGATTTCCCTGCCCCTCGAAGTTTCTCATCCACCTTCCAGGCTCTGGAGGGGCTCAGAGTTCATTCTGGCGATGTTATTTCTGCAGAGCCTCCAGTTGTGACCGTGAGCAGCAAGATGGAAATGGAGGATGGGATGGAGACGCATGTCTGCCGTGTGGATGGCTTCTACCCCAGGGAGATCGATGCCTCCTGGAGGAGGAATGGGGAGGTCTGGGAGGAGGAAACCTTCCATAGGCCTGTGGCCCCCAACGCAGATGGGACCTACCACTACTGGCTCAGCATCCGGATCGATCCCAAAGAGAGGGACCGCTATCAGTGCCACGTGGAGCACGATGGGCTGCAGGACCCTCTGGATGTGGCCATAAAAGGTCAGAGGCTGCAGGGAGGGAAAGGCTGGGCTCTTTACAGGCTGGAGGGTTGTGGGAGAGAAATCTGGCCCCAGCTGTGTCCAGATGTGAGTATTCCTGAGCTTTAATCCACTGGTTTTTCCATTGTTGAGGTTTGTGGCCCTGCATCAGGGATGAAATCCGGCAGGTTCTGACAGGTTCTGGAGAACCAGTAGCGGAAATTTTGAGTAGTTCAGAGAACCTGAAAATACCACCTCTGGCTGGCCCCAGATTAGGGAGAGAATGGAGATTTTGCAATATCCTTCCCGCACTTACACGGCTTTCCTATTGTAAAGAACGAAATGTCCTTCTGTGTTGCTGCTGTAAGAAAGAAAACTACACACTATTTTCTGACCAGGCATTGATAGGAATTCCTGAGGCTCAGCATAAAACCAAAGGGAAAGAATCCTCTGGGAAAGAACTCTGCAAATGCTCCTGTGGATGTTTGTGTGTGTCAGAGGTGAAATTTGACTGGTTCGGACCGGTTGGTGGCGGCGACTTTAAATGGTTTGCTGACCCGGTAAAAACCACCTCTGGTTGGCCTCGCCTGCTGCCCGCTCTCCCTTCGCAACGCCACCCGTCCTTACCTTCCTTCCGCGGCTGGCTTCCAGGGAAGGCAGGCCTGCAGCCGTTGCCTTTTTTTCAGTGCAGCTGGACGCTTCTTGCGCCGAAAAAGAGACGGAGGCTGAGTTGCAAGCTTCTTGCAGTGAAAATTACAGGAGCTGCTCCATGCCGCCGTCCTGCTCCATGCGCCTGCCACACACGCACACACCGTTGCCTGCTGCGCTGCTCCGCTTGGACTTACCTGGGAAAGTCCTTCCAGCACAGCAGCAGCAGGCAACAATGTGCATATGTGCAGCCAGTGCATGGAACAGGCCGACGGTGACATGTTCAAGAAGTGGAGCCACTCTGGTAATTTTCACTGCAGTGTGATTGTGTGGGCGTGGCCATGAGTGATGTTGAATTGGCCACACCCACTCAGTCACAGGACCCCACCACCACCAAGCCACACCCACAGAACTGGTAGGGAAAATTTTTGAATTTCATCCCTGGTGTGCGGGTGTGTATGGGGGCGGGCAGAGAACGAGAGAGAGAGATTATTCACTTATTTATTTTCTGGATGTGGCCCAATGTCACTTAGCTGGCTTTCATGGTTAAGTCAGAACTTGAAGTCACAATCAACCTTGAGACGAAGGCAGCGTCCCAAGGAAACGTCAAGGTGTCTTCCTGCTACCATTACAGGGACATGAAGGGGAACCCTTAGACTGTTTAGTTGGGGGACTTTCCAGTCCTTCGGCTGCATATAGAGCCCTGGTGGCTCAGTGGTTGGAATGCAGCATTGCAGGCTAACTCTGCCCGCTGAATGGAGTTCGATCCTAACTGGCTCAAGCTTGACTCAGCCTTCCGCCCATCCTTTTGAGGCTGGTAAAATGAGGACCGAGATTGTTGGGGGCAAGATGCTGACTGTGTAAACCACTGAGAGAATGTATAAAGCACTATGGGGCAGTATACAACTGTAGGTGCTATTGCTGTTGCTTTTAAGTCTCTCCCCTAATTGGGATGATTGTTTGGGGTTCTCATTCAATGATCTTCTCTTTCTCCCAATTCCACTCCAGAATCCAACCAGATGGGGCTCATCATCGGATGCCTTGTGGGTGGTCTTGTCCTGGTGTCTGTGATTGTTGGGATCTTGATCTTCAGTAAGTAACATTTTTTGCAGTGATTTAATGAAGATGCAGAGATTCCTCTCAAATCTCTCCCTTTGAGGAGATACTTCTGGGCTTCCTTCTGTTTTCCCAGCCCTCTTGGGGAACACCTGGGATCTCAATCTCTTGCTGGGATTCCAGTTTAGACTTGGCTGAGTCTGAGGCTGGGACAGTCCTCTCTTCTCCTGACCTGGGAAGAGGCATCCCAGTTCTGTCCCTTTCAAAGTCTTTGGTCAAAGAGCAGCAGAGAAAGATTACTGCGTCCCCCAGTTCCCCTCTCAGAGGCAAATCAGGTGGTGTGTTTGTAGTCTGCAGATTTCCTGTGTCTCTTATTAGGAGCAGCCTGGAGTGGTTGTGGCTAAACAAGTGTGAAAACCTCTCCTGGGACTCTTCCTCCTACAGAGGGGGAAATTTGATGATCTCTGGTGGATTCTTTTGAGCTTTGACTGATTTTTCTTTTTGCAGAGAAATGTCAAAATAAATGTGGAGCAGCATCAAGTGAGTGATTTGTCCTCTTTACATGTGAGCTCCAATTCAGAGTGAGAATCAGAGGCAGCCTCATATGAGATGGGTGGGTGGGTGGCTGTGTTTGTGCAAACACAAAAGAAGCTCCTGAAGAGTTGTGCTAACTTCTTCTCCCTCTCAAGATTTAAGCTGTGGAAGGAGAGCCCCTTTTCATTTCAGCCAGGCTGTTCTTGGGAGTGGAGACTCCAAGGAGAAACATCTGGGACAAGGAACCCTCAAGTCAAGAGGGTTCCCTTCAAAGGCTTTGGTCAAAGAGCAGCAGAGAAGGATTTAAATCTTCCTCCCCTCCCGGCTGCTGCTGCTTCCCCCACTTCCCCTCCATCCGTCTCAGAGGCAGCAGGTCTCTCTTGGGGCAAATCAGGAGATACATTTGTATTTTGAAGATCCTGGATGGTCTCTGGTGGATTCTTTTGAACTTTCATTGATTTTTGTCTTTGCAGAGAGACGTCAAGATGGCTACAAAGCAGCATCAAGTGAGTGATTTGTCCTCTTTCCATGTAATCTCCAACTTAGAGCAGGGATCAGGGACACCATCAGTTGAGGGGTGTGTGTGTGTGTGTGTGTGTATGTGTGTGTGTGTATGTGTGTGTGCAGTATCTTCCTCTTCCTCCTAAGAACCAGGCTGGGGAAGATAGGCCCCCTTTTCATTACAGCCAGGCTGTTAGTGAAAGTGGAATCTTCAAGGAGAAACATCTGGGAGAAGGAACCCTCAAGAAGATGAGAAGATCCGGCTGGTGGAAGGTCCCTCTGACTGAAAAAATGCTCTGTTTTCCAAGTGGGCGGAAAGGAAAGGCTTGAGAGTCAAATGAGAGTCAGAAGCTCCATATAAAATCAGGGATGAAAAGGGGGCATTTTGAGGGAAAAGGAGTTTCGGGGAGATGCCAGCTGGATCTCCTCTTGGTCTCCCATCACAAGGCTCTCTAAGTACGAACTGGTTATGAAAAGTAATTTTGGGTCCATCTGTATCTTTTTAGGTCAGCTCTGCCTTCTCGCCTTCTGTGATAGACATATAAATTTTGAGAATTCTTTCTGAGGCCTTTTAGCCAAAGCAGTTTGGTTCAAACTCTCTCCATGTGTTTGTGGGTCTTTGATTGTGTGCGAGAGGGAGAGAGGGAGGGAGGGAGGGGGCTGGAGTCAGAAAGAGCCGAGCTTCTCCACCTATAAGCCAAGAGAGAGACATTCTCACCCTTTTCTTTTCTTTCCTTCTTTTCCAGCAAGTGACAAAGGATCCAACAGTTCAGACCAGGGTAAGTCGGAGGGAGCTGCTGCTGCTCCTACATGAGCCATTCTGTCCCTTTGCAAGGCTTTGGGTGGATGAGGGGATGAAAGTGAGGGAAAGGCCCCACTTTTTAAAGGCCCTCCAAATTCATCCTCCCTGGGTTCCCTCTGAGTCTGCTTCTGGTGGAATAATAAGAATAATTGGAGCCACTTGCGAGACCATGAGTTCTAGTCCCGCCTTAGGCATGAAAGCTGGTTGGGTGGAAACCCGAACATTTGACCCCCATTGGAGGAAATTGCCCTCAATTCTTTGAGGGGAAATGGGGAAACCACCATTGATGCCATGATCCCTAGTGGTTAGAGACTCTTCTGGTGGCAGAGCTGAGACCTGAGTGACTGTGGAAGGGGAAGAGGTTCCCCCTCTCAGAGATGTGTCTAGCTGGGTTTAGGGTTTGGTCCCAACCGAGATCCCAGCCAGGATTGGTGGGTTTACAGTGGTCCTCTGAGAATCTCTTCTGGCACTCAGGATGCTCCCACCCCACGATTCTGGTTGTGACTCCCTGTTTCTGACTCTGGGCTCACTGGACCAGTTGGGCTTGTTGCTACTGTACCAGCCTCCCTGATGCATGGCCACCTCCCTTCCTGAGTTGCTGGGGGCCACCTCAGGGTTGGCATGGACTTGGGCTTGCCCAGGATTCTGGTCCTGGGAGACTTCAATCTGCCCTCCCTGGGTTTGGCCTCGGAAGCAGCCCAGGGGTTCATGGCCTCCATGGGGTCCGTGAGCCTCTCCCAGATCGTCCTGGGTCTGACTGGAGACAGCAGTCACAGTGGACGTGATCTTCTTGTTGGAGCAATGGCAACATGATCTGATGGGGGAATCTGGTTTTTATTTATTGTTTTAAATATTCTACATGGCATTTTATTGAATTTTACTATGAGCTGCCTAGAGTCACCTTAATGAGATATTTGGGATGAAAGTTTAATTAATAAATAAATTAATAAAAAGCTTTATGTCCTCTGAGAGGTTTGTGAAACTGAAGAGATTTAATGGTGAAGAGGGAGATTTGTCCTCCTCAGAGGATCCAGACATTCATTCATTCTGTGTCTTTTTCCCCAATCCAGGGAGCATCCAGACCGTTTAGCAGCCTCCTGACAGGTGAGCGGACTTGGTGGGGGGGCGTATGGGGGGAGAGGGAGGGAGGGAGGGGAGGGCTTTGGGGTCCAAGGAACAAGTGAGGGTGAAGATACTTTGGAAATCCCTTTTCTCTCTCCTATTCATCTCAAACAATGGAAGGAATCTGGGGGAGAGGGCTCAGGGGAGGGGTCTTCCTGCCCCCAAACTCTGATCCTGTGGCACTTCTCAGGCTCTCACTGTCTTGATCCAACTAACCCTTGGATATTTTTCCCTTCCTCTTTGCAGGGGACACACCCAGCATAAAGATAGAGGAATGAGGAGGGATCAGCCTTCTTCTGAATTAGGCCGGACTCTTAGCAGGAGCCCTTCAGGCCCTTCCTGCATGCTGGAACCAGGAGAGATTCTGAGTCTTCCATCATTGCTTTTATCATTGAATCAGTAACCTTTTTTTTATTATGATTGAGGATCACAGGAGAAAAGAATATATTATGTGTTACTAATTGTGGAATCAAAAGATTTTAAATTAGATTTCATAGCTAATAGTTTATAGTACATAGCTTGCATACCAGCCTTAATGGGCTTTTGCTGATTAATCTGAGTGGATGGAGATTAGAGGTTAAAGATGAGGTTTTAGAGATGGGTTTATAGAGAATGGAGAATGAGGAATAGGATGAAGAGTTCATTGGTTTTACTTTAAGAAAGATTGATAAGTTGTTAATTTTCATTTTACTTTTTGGGGATAAAAGTTGGAGTTTCTTTTTCTTTGTTTCCTTGTGTTAGTTTTATCTGTTTAATGTAATATTCAATGAAACTATTACTAAGAGAAGTGTGCATTTTGAGATTTTTTTCATTAAAATAGTTGATGCATTTTTAATTGATTATTGCAGTTATTTGACCATATATTTGATAACACAAAGTTTGACAAATAATATACCATTGTAATAATCAACACTGATTTTTAATAGCTTGCCATTTATGGATTTTCATGATTTAGAAAAATGGAACAGGAGATCAATTGCAGTCAGGCTGCTACAATGCTACAATGTACCAGCCTGACTGCTACAATGGGACATATTTTGTAAGTTTGCCAAAATTGTTTGCTGAAAATAAATGATTTCTTTTCCTCTTACCTGAGTTGCTGTATGTTTGGGGAGGTTGGAATTAAGAGGGATTTTACCCTTTTAATTTGTTGCTCAGAGACCCCAATTTAACTTTGAGCAGGAGGAGGAGAGGGAAGAACCAAGGCAAAACTTGGAAGGAGCAAGAACTGGTGTGGCTCCTGTGTGCTCCTTTGGGGAGGAGGCAGCCATCTTGCTCCCGTGTCCAGCTGGCATCTCCAGTTGACCACCTGTAAAATGGCTGCTTGGTTTTGGCTTGGTGGTGGCAGCAACAGAGGCTGCTTTTCCCTCAAATCCTCCTTTGCCTCAGGCTATTGGCCAAGTGACTGGTGTTTTACAGCTGATTTTTTAGCCTCAGCCTGTGGCCCTTTTTGGAGACAGGAGTTCAGTGACCGGCCAGAGCCGTCCTGGTCCCTTGCAGAAGGGCAGCTTCTCCTGCTTCTGGGAGATCCTCTCTGGGCTCTTCAGGTGCAGTGGCCCAAGAGTGGGGAGACCCCTGATTTATGGGGAAGAATACCCATATTATAAGGAATGATTTGGGGGCACGGAGGAATGAAAAGGATGGGGTCTGTCCTCCCCCTCTCCCTCTGGACTAGCCATCTTTGAAAGCTTAAAAAGTAAACTTGAAAGCATTTTGCAAGAATTCAATGCATATTTCAGCCTCTTCTACGGATTCAAAACTTTTAGAAATTTATTTCTTAATTAGAATATATGACCGCCCAGCTGATGTAAAAGGCTCTGATCAGCCAACACAATAAAAATATAAATACAAGAACAAAAGACAATAAATATAACGCATGAAAGAAAAATGAGCAAGGATAAACCAGTCAGCCACAAATTCATTCAGTTTAGTCTACAGGGAGTCCTCGACTTACAACAGTTCATTTAGTGACCATTAAGTTACAACGGGATTGAAAAAAGTGATTTATGATAGTTTTTCACACCTATGCCCATTGCAGAATTCCTGTGGTCATGTGATCAAAATTTGGACACTAGGCAACTGGTTCATATTTATGACGGTTGCAGTGTCCTGGAGTCATGTGATCCCCTTCTGTGTCCTTTCAACAAGCAAAGTCAATGGAGAAGCCAGTTTCACTTAGCAACCGTGTTACTAACTTAACAATTTCAGCGATTCACTTAACAACCGTGGGAAAAAAATCGTAAAATAGGGCAAAACTCACTGAACAAATGTTTCACTTAACAATAGAAATGTTGGGCTTAATTCTGGTCGTAAGTTGAAAACTATCTGTGGTGCTTAAGGCACCAGGCTAGAAACCAGGAGGCAGTGAGTTCAAGTCCCACCTCAGGCACAAGAGTCAGCTGTGTGATTTTGGGCCAGTCATCATATCTCCACAGGGTTGTTGTGGGGAAAATAGGACAAGGAAAGAGCGTTATTTATGTCCTCAGCCTTGAGTTCTTTATGAAAAGGATAAAGGTGAGATATGAACAAACTCACAGGCTTAACTCTCTCCCGATCTCAAGGACTTCTGAAAGAAAAACAAAAGTCCATCGTGGTTCAGCCTGATCTAAAGTCCAAAGGAAATAATGTCCCAGTGGGTTGGTGAAAGAGCCTTAGTCATGCCCTTCCTTGATAAGGGCCGTGGCCAGGGGGGCTTTTTATCAGGTTCACCTGATATGCCAGTTGTGCCCCTTTCTGGATCGGGACTCCCTACGCACGGTCACTCAAGCACTCGTCACTTCCCGCCTGGACTACTGCAATGCTCTCTACATGGGGCTCCCCTTGGGGTGCACCCGGAGGCTGCAGTTAGTCCAGAATGCGGCCGCGCGGGGGATTATGGGAGCGACGGGGCGCTCACATATGACACCTCTCCTGCGCGAGCTGCACTGACTTCCTGTGGTCTTCCGGGTGCGCTTCAAGGTGTTGGTGACCACCTTTAAAGCGCTCCATGGCTTAGGGCCGGGTTATCTGCGAGACCACCTTCTGCCGCCAATAGCCTCCCACCGACCGGTTCGCTCGCACAGAGAGGGCCTCCTCAGGGTGCTGTCGGCCAGACAGTGCCAGCTGGCGACCCCCAGGGGGAGAGCCTTCTGTGTGGCAGCACCCGCCCTCTGGAATGACCTACCTCCTGAGATACGCACGATATCAGACCTCCGGACTTTTCGTCGGGCCCTGAAAACACACCTATTCCATCTAGCCGGGCTGGCTTGATCCCATCCTCTCAGTTTTAATTGAATTCGGTTTTAATTGGGTTGTTTTTAAATCTTGGGCCGAAATTATTTAATTGTTTTTTAAATTGTTTTTAAATTTTATATGCAATGTTTTATCTTGGCTGTACACCACCCTGAGTCCCGCAGGAGAAGGGCGGTATAGAAATAAAATAAAATAAAATAAAATAAAATAAAATAAATAAATAAATAACTTAAGGACCGGGGTATATACGAGACCACCTTCTGCCATCAACAACCTCCCACCAGCCAATGCGCTCCCACAGAGAGGGGCTCCTCAGGGTGCTGTTGGCCAAACAATGCCGACTGGCGACACCCAGGGGGAGAGCCTTCTCTGTGGGGGACCAGCCCTCTGGAATGAGCTGACCTTAGAGCTCCGTCTTAGCCCTGACCTGCGTACTTTTCGCCGCGCCCTTAAGACCCTCCTGTTCCAGCAAGTCGGACTGGCCTAATATGATTTTTATCATGGGTGTATGTGTGTTTTAAATTTGTGGGCCAATTTTATATATTGATTTTAATTTGGTTTTAAATTTTATAAATCTATGTGTTTTAATATGGCTGTACACCACCCTGAGTCCTTCGGGAGAAGGGCGGTATAGAAATCTAATAAACTTGAAACTTGATTGCGGTTCAAGAATCGGAAAATTTTAAGTAGACAACTAAAAAATAAAATAAATCAATTGTGTAAAAATCTTTGCCTCCTTCCTGGAAACCCCTTCCCCCCAATTTAATGACTGTGTCAAGATTGAATCGCTTTCTGCTTTCTACCTCTTGCTATTCAACTTGCCAATGAAAAGGGAGGAAGGGGTGGAATGTGTAGGGAGGAAATGGGATGCTAAGATGCCATCCTCAGAGGACGAGAACTTGCAAAACGCCAAAATCACTACTGCAGGTGATTGCTGGAGAAGCGGACTGTTCCCATAACAAAAAGAAGTTTTACAACTGGACAACATGAACATCGGAGGGGCGGGAGAAAGGGAATCTATTGTTTAACTGAGCAAGCTTTCACGCGGAAAAACCAGAGCTGGTTTTGCTTTTTCAGTACTGAGATGGTGAATTCAATAAAGTTTTATTTTTGGGGATTCAATGACCCTGAGAGTTCCTTTTTTGGGGAGGGTTCACTAGCCGGACCGTTGACAGACTGCTTTGTTTAATAACTGAGTTGCCAGTTCCAATTTTGAGATTGTTAAATGAGATTACCTATACCTCCTTTCAATAGTCTGTAATAATTCTTGCAGTCAAAGACCTTGACCGATATTTAGGATTTGATGTCTTGATAAATTCCAAATACCAGGGATGACCAAATGGCATAAATTTCTTTAACACACTCAGTCAAGAAAAAAAGAAAACTTTACAGTATACAAAGATCAGTGTATTGATGGTACAGTGTAGCCTTGATGGTACAGTGGTCTAAGCACCCTGTTATTAACACAGCTGCCTGCAATTTACTGCTGGTTCGAATCTCTCCAAGGCTCAAGGTTGACTTAGCCTTCCATCCTTTCTAAGGTAGGTGAAATGAGGACCCAGTTTGTGGGGGCAATAAGCTGACTTTGTATAAATATACAAAAGAATGAAGGCTATTGCTTAACGCCTTGTAAGCCGCCCTGAGTCTCTGGAGAAGGGCGGCATATAAATCAATTTTTTTAAAAAAAATGTATTTAATCATTCAGACCTCGAAAGATCACAGTACATTTTATCAGATTCCTTAAAACCTTTTCAGTTTGGCAGACTGGCAGAGATGGCGGTAGTGGTGGTGTGAGGGAGAAGGGATGGTTTTCCGTGTTTATGTGTTCAATGTTCTGATATTTGAGGGGCTGCCATAAAGAAGGGTCAACCCATTCTCCAAAGCACCTGCAGCCAAGACAAGAAACAACGGGTGGAAACTAATCAAGGAGAGAAGAAACCTGGAACTGAGGAGAAACTTTCTGACAGAACAATAAACCATAAGCTTGCCCTCAGAAGCTGTGGGTGCTCCATCACTGGAGGCTTTTAAAAAGAGACTGGGCAACTATTTGTCTGAAATAGTATAGGGCCCTGGTGGCAAACCTATGGCACATATGCCAGAGCCCTCTTTGTGGGCAAGCGTGCTGTTGCCCCAGCACAGCGTGCCATAGGGCGAGTGTCGGCAAGACACGGGCTCTTTCATCCCTCCACTGCGGCTCCCTGTCAGATGATCGCAGCAGCAGCTGGCCCCGCCCCTCACCCTCCCCTCCCAGTCACCCCAAAGGAGTCTTTGAGGGCTGAAAGTCGAGAGGCACGGATTTCCTCTGCCTTCTGCGTTCCCACCCCGCACTGCAGCGAACCAAACAGGCCACTGTCTTCCTCCTCACTAAGCTTCCCCTTCGCAACCCAAGTTGTTGGATTCACACGACATGTGAAGCTGGGCAGGAGAGCATGGATAGATGATAGATAGATAGATAGATGCTGGATGGTTGGCTGGAGGGAGGGAGGGAGGGAGAGGGATAGGTAGGTAGGTAGGTAGGTAGGTAGATAGAGATAGATGAGATGGAGAGAAGAGAGAAAGAAAGAGATATAGAGACAGAGAGGGAGAAGAAGAAAAAGAAAGAAAGGGAGGGAAAGAGGAAGAGAGGGGGAAAGAGGAATGAGAGAGAGAGAAAGGGAGGGGAAGAGAGAGAGGGGGAAGAGAGACAGAGGGAGGGAAAGGGAGAGGGAGGGAAAGTTAGAGAGAAAGGGAGGTAGGGAAAGAGAGAAAGAGAGGGGAAAGAGGCAGAAAGAAAGAGGGAGGGAAAGAGAAAGGGAGGGGAAGAGAAAGAGGGGGGAAAGAAACAGAAAGGGAGGGAGGGAAAGAGAGGGAGAAGAAAGGGGGGAAAGAGAAAGAGAGAGTGGGAAAGAGAGAAAGAAAAAGGGGGAATAAGAGGGAGGGAGGGAAAGAGAATTGATATTACAAAAGCTTTTCTTTTTTATTGTTGTTAAACAATATTTCAAAAGCAGAAAAAAATGAAGGGGCATAAAAGTGCATTTATCATGTTTTTCATAGAACAATTAGCTGAACTCTGCCTTGTTTATTATTACTTTAGGTAGTAAAACCTCATTATTCAGGTTAAATTGGTGTGTTGGCACTTTGCGATAAATAAGTGGGTTTGGGGTTGCATTTTGGGCACTCCGTCTCTAAAAAGTTTGGCATCACTGGTATAGGATCTCCTGCTTGAGCAGGGGGTGGACTAGAAGACCTCCAAGTTCCCTTCCAACTCTGTTATTCGGTTAATTCTGCTATAGACAGTAATTGTCATGTGTGCAAAATGGAGGAACGGAAGGTTCCATTCAAGGGAAGCTCAGAACAAGAAGAGGCTTGTTTTGAAGAAGTACTGCAAAAAATAGGAAATAGACAAATATATTCCTTCAAACTTTTACTGTTGCATTTTATTATTAAAAATATAGAAATATACAATTAAATTTTTTCACTGCCTATTTCCATTGAACTAAAAGACTTTACCCTGTTTTCCATAGAAATATCACTTCAGTAGTACAAATTTGAACGATGCAACCATTTTGTGGGATTCTCTAAATGAGATCAATCTGTGTGACTTCCATCCAAATACAGATTTGCTACACTAAAAGGGATCACAGAGATACTTTATTTAACAAAAACAAAGAGGAAGTCAAGCTGCGGCGACCAATATCAAAATGTGTAGTAAAAGAGCGGGTTCTATAAAAAGTTCTCACACGCCAAATTTGAACAAAGGAAAAATTGGTGCATTTACTAAACAAGATAGAGGCTTGAAAACCGGATTTTGCACTTTCCACAGTGGAGTTTCCAGCATCCAGATTGCTACTTAACACTGCAAGTATTGTGTCCAGATGAAAAAAGATAAAGTCCTCTTCCAAATGGCTGCAATTCAACAACCTTTGACTGGCCAAGAGCTGCTAGACAGGCCAGCTCCTGAGTCCCTCTCTTTCCCCAAGAGAGTGCTGTTGTCTATTTCCCCAGCCAATTATGCATTTGGCATCTACAAAAGCAGTGGATCCTATGGCTGACCATCTCCGTTGCAACTCCGGAAGTCACTCCGCCTGGGTCCTTTCCACCAGTCTGTAGTAGGGGCCTCGCCGGCCCATCAGCTCCGTGTGAGTCCCCTCCTCCACAACTTCTCCTCCTTCCAGCACCACAATCTTGTCTGCGTTCTCCACCGTCTGCATCCGGTGAGCAATCACCAACACCGTCCGGGTTCCACTGTTCTGCACAGACCGCTGGATCTGGAAAAAGAAGCAATGATCCAGAAGAGATTCTGGGTGGATTCCTTAGAAAGACCAGAGAGAAGCTGCCTTCAGTTTCCACCAAAAGGTGTTTGTCCCCAACTTCGGGCCAGCCATTGTCTTTCAGCCCAACCCACCTGACAGGGTTGTGGGGAAAATAGGAAGAAAGCATATTATGTATGTTCGCTGCCTTGAGTAACTTACAAAGTAACAAGGGAAGAAATAAACAAATAAATATAAAAAAAATTAAATAAATTTGCTGTTTTAATTTTATGTAGAGTAGGCTCGTCAATTGCTCACTCAGTTGATGACGAGAATGGCATGTCAGGCTGGTGAAATCAATACAGGTAGTCCTCGACTTACGACTGTCGAGGACATCCAGTAAATATATTTGTAACTGTCTTCTTCTTTACTTCCTCTTTTACCCCTTCGGGTGTCAAGGGATTTATAGGTAATAAAATATAAATAAGTGTATGTGTGTATAATTTATATATATACATAATTTATGTGTTTGTGTGTGTGATATAAATATATTTTATAAAATTGTAAATATAAAAGTAATATAAGGAAAGAAAAATATGTAATTTTTGTGGAAATAGGCACGATGTTCTCTTAGACCCATATTATTTGGCCTTACAGTGGTTATTATCAAATGTAATTTTCACTGTTTATAAGCCAGAAACCCTCTGAGGACCTGAGACGCAGATCATAACAAACCCCAAAAGACAAGCTGATAAAAAGAGTTGATAACTCAATTTAAGAACTCTAAATTTATCATATCAGGGGATGGCACCAGATTTTAAAGTCTATTTATCACCAACATATACTTGGAAGAAATTATCCCACTTCCAAGTGATTAAACCCAGTTTTCCTGCTCTGTCACCTCACAAAAATGCAGATTAAGCCCTTCAGGGGCTCTGAAGTAACCCAGCCGGGATCCACCCCTGACCCCCTCATGAGTCCCCAGCACTTACTGCAGCTTCGCTCTCGGGGTCCAGGGCACTTGTGGCTTCATCCAGCACCAAGACTTTGGGGTTACGGATCAGGGCCCGGGTGATGGCCAGCCGTTGCTTCTGCCCCATGGACAGCTGGCCCCCTATCTCCCCCACTTCTGCAGGAAGATAAGCAAGAGAGATGGAAGGGAGCAAGACAAGGCCATCCCTTAAATCTTCTTGCCCCAAAGCCATCAGCTAAAGAACAAGGACAGGGTGGATCCTGAAGCCCATCACTGTCCAAAGTGGGTGGAAGGAACTGTAATTTGGACTCCTGGTTCTCTTACTTTTAAGTGCAAACGCTCTGGAGGAGGGAAAAAGATCCCATCCCCTTTAATAGCTGTAGGAAAGATTTCAAGACCTATGATTTTTCAAACAGCTCAACAGTGCAATAAGCTCTGTTTGAACTCTCTTTTTTGCACTAGTGTTTTAATTCTGTTATTCTGTTTCTGATATCATTAAAGTTAGAACCATCGGTGTAACCTAGTCCTCAGGTTACACCAGCCACTGGGACTGGAGTTTCTGTTGCTAAGCGATGTACTTATAAAATGTGATGTCACATTTTGATGGTACATCACAGAACGTTAAAAAAATGTATTGTTGCTCTTACAATCTGCTTTGCTATTTGTTTCCATTAAAAACTTAACAGATTCCAATTGATGCAGCCTAGTCCTGTTATGGACGGTGACTTCCACAGAACAAAAGTTTCATGAGTGTCCTTATGCAAACTTTTGTTTGAAAAGCATACAACCCAATAATGCACCTTTAATTACTCACTGCACACAATTAAGTTCTAAATTATTGTTCCTGTTCTTCATGTTTTGTATTAGGAGCCATGACAAACCAATTAATACACCTACTGTACAAAGCAGAACATGGAGAATAAAACTTGAAAAGGAAACTATAGTATTAGATCACAAGAAAAATGTAGGGCAATTAAAAGAGCCGTGGTGGCGCAGTGATTAGAGTGCAGTACTGCAGGCTACTTCTGCTGCCTGCAATTCGGCAGTTCGAATCTCATCGGCTCATAATTGACTCAGCCTTCCATCTCTCCAAGGTTGGTAAAATGAGGACCCAGATTGTTGGGGGCAATATGCTGACTCTGTAAACTGCTTCGAGTGGGCTGTAAAGCATTGTAAAGCTGTATATAATATATAATAAGTGAGTGAGTGAGAGAGAGAGAGAGGGAGAGAGTGCCATGATGGTGCAGTGGTTAGAATGCAGTATTGCAGGCTAACTCTGCTGAATGCTAGCAGTTCAATTCTGACCGGCTCAAGGTTGACTCAGCCTTCCATCCTTCCGAGGTCAGTAAAATGAGGACTCAGTTTGTTGGGGGAAATAGTCTGACTCTGTAAACCAATTAAAGCGGGCTGTGAAACGATATATACGTCTAAGCACTATTGCTAGTGCAATTACAATGACTTTGCTTGTGGGAAGCTGGCCAGGAAGGTTGCAAATGGTGATGATTTTTTTTTTTAATTTTGTCTTATACATCCAACAAACGTTAACTCTATTGCGGTCTACATCATAACGCGAGAAGGAAATAAGCTTGTCCCATTACATATATAAAGTAACCTGCAAAAGTCTCTTACATATACTAAATAACATGTTTATCTAATATCTCTATTTACAGCTCTATTTGATATCCAATTATACCATTGACTCCAGGATATATAAAAGTCTGTGTCCCCTCGTCCTTTCAGAATCATAGTAAGCCGATCCGATTCCACACAGTTCATTATTTTCTGGATTATTACTTGTTCGGGTGGGCTAACATCCATCTTCCAATATTGGGCCCCATGCCAGTCTTGCAGCTATTGTTATATGTAACAACAGGTACCATGTCGTTTTATTAATATTTAATAAATTTAATAACTGCGTCCTGAAGTATAAATACTTCAGGACGCAGTTGTATATATTGCCCCAACATCTCATTGAGCTGCTTCTGAATATTCTTCCAAATTTCCTTGCCTCTCGACAGGTCCACCATTGGTGGAAATATGTGCCTTCTTTAAAGCTACATTTCCAACAGGTTGAGGATGTTCCCGAGAACATTTTGGCAAGTCTGGCCGGAGGCAAATGCCATCGATATGCCACTTTGTATATATTTTCTTTATATCCTATTGACCGGGTTAATTTCAGATTCTTAGTCCAGATTTCATTCCACCTCTCAGGCTCTATTGAATGACCTAAATTCTTCTCCCAGGCATGAAAAGGTGTTATCTAGATGCTATAAATTCTTTATGGCGATGGAGGTAGGAGAGGAAGATGTGAAGACCTCGATTCATGCCTGGGAGCAAATGGTGATGATTTGATTGTGGGGCACCGCACAATGGTGATGCTGGCCAAGCACTCAGATTGTGATCACATGACTGTGGGGCAGGGGGCAAAGTCCGAACTTCAAGGACTCATTGCAACTTCCATTTGTTTGGCGCCACTGTAATGTGGAATGATGGCTGAACGAGTGATCAAAACTCAAGAGCTATCTGTCTACGATGCAACAAAGCAAGCAGGATTTCACTTCAGAAGAGCCAACAAACAGGACCGGTGGGTTTACTGGGAGGAAAATGGGGGTTTTATGGGATGAATCAAGCGGGGGGGACGGATTTTGCCCACCTGCATCAAAGCCTCCTTCCAGTTCACGGATGAATCCCAAGGCATCAGCTTCTTTTGCTGCTCTGCTCACATCTTCCTCTCTGCAGCCTTGTAGGCCGTAAGTGATATTCTCCCTGATGGACCCAGAGAATAGGACGGGCTCCTGGCCCACCAGTGCCACCTGCAATTGGACAGGGAGGCCTATCAGGACAGAGCTGGACTGAGGGAGAAACGCCACTGATCCTCCTCATCAAGCACTTTCCAAGATGGGGCTGGTTGATGCTCAAGGTTGATACTTAAGGTACGGAATACAGAATAACCGAGTTGGAAGGGACCTTGGAGGTTTTCTAGTCCAACCCCCTGCTTAGGCAGGAAACCCTACACCACTTCAGCTAGTCCAAAATGCAGCCGCACGGGTAGTTACGGGGGCGTCTAGATACTCCCGTGTAACACCTCTCCTGCGTGAGCTGCACTGGCTACCGGTGGCACTCCGGATACGTTTCAAGGTGCTGGTGCTCACCTATAAAGCCCTTCATGGCTTAGGCCCAGGGTACTTGCAGGACCATCTCCAGCCGTTCTCCCATCGTCCTGTGCGCTCTCACAGAGTTGGCCTCCTCAGGGTGCCTTCAGCCAAACAATGTCGGCTGACGACCCCCAGGGGGAGGGCGTTCTCTGTGGGAGCCCCGACCCTCTGGAATGGATTGCCCACTGAGCTCAGGACAGCCCCCGGCCTTCTTTCCTTCCGTCGTGAGCTGAAGACGTGGCTCTTCCGCTAATTAAACTGATCCGTTTGGGGGTACACTGGTATAATTTTAAATCGTTTTTTAATTGGGTTACCGATTTTAATTTGGTATTGTATTGTGATTTGTATTGAAGTTGTCATTTTGTAAGCCGCCTTGAGTCCCTAGGGAGAAAGGCGGCATATAAATCGCAATAAATAAGAAATAAATAAATAAATAAATAAGTGGTTGTCCAATCTCTTCTTAAAAACATCCAGTGTTGGAGCAGCCACAACTTCTGGAGACAAGTTGTAACTGTTCTGTCAGGAAATTTCTCCTTAGTTCTAGGTTGCTTCTCTCCTTGATTAGTTTCCACCCATTGCTTCTTGTCCTGCCCTCAGGTGCTTTGGAGAACAGCTTGACTCCCTCTTTTTTGTGGCAGCCCCTGAGATATTGGAACACTGCTATCGTATCACCTGCTTAGTCCTTCTTGTAGTGAAACTTACGTGCAGACGTACAATTCACTACATCTTCCAACTGTACACCTTGAGCTGTTCTCTGCTCTTTTTAATTTGGAGGCAAAGTGGCAACACCCAGCTAACCTCACCTGACTTTGAAAAGCTAAATCAGAACTTGTTGGCACCTGGATGAATTCCAGGATCATGGCTAAGACTAGGAAGGTCACCAAGACAAATCTCATCAGTTTACACCCAAACGTACACAGTTCCCCGAGAAACAGTACAGCCACATTTATAGATCACAGGAGATTCTAATCTTTTATCTCAGGATATAAACCACGTAAGCAGAGTTTTCTGAATGTCGCACCGCTTTACTTATCAAGGAACATAAGAAATCAAAAGCCTTTTGTTCCAGGTATCTTTTAGTACCTTTCTGCATTAGAAAACAAGTAGGCCTCTTTGCAGATTTCAAGCACCAATTTTGTGGCTCCCAAAGTTGTCCTAATGGCATTGCCTTCACCATTCTCTGGGGCATTTTTGCATGTCGGCCACACAATTCTCAAAATCAGAGGCTCTTACCCCTTTTTTTGAGACAGGAAATGCATAGAAAGCACAGTGTAGGCCAGGGGTATCAAACTCGATTTCATTGAGGGCCACATCAGGGTTGTGTTTGACCTCGGGGGGAGAGGCGTGGCCAGGGTGGGCATGGCCAGCTTGATGTCACTCATTGAGGTTCCGTTTTCAGCTACGACAGTCCTCCCGGGTTCTGTTTTGGGCCGTGACGGCCTCCTGCAACTCTCTGCCGCGTGGCCTCCCCAAGCTCCGTTTTTGCTGGCAGAGAGTCGCAGGAGGCTGTCGCAGCCCAAAACAGAGCCTCGGAGGCTGCGCGTGGCCCTCCTGAGCTCCCTTTTGGCTGGCAGAGGCACCACGGGCAGGTTCTTCACTGTTTTCAGGGCAGGCCAGATCTAAGCACCCCGTGGGCCGGATCCGGCCTCCGGGCCTTGAGTTTGACACCGCTGGTGTAGGCCATAAAATCAGAATTTTAAAACACAAGCACACAAAACCCGCAATGCTCTTAAACCCCAATCAGTTCTAGCCACGTCTTCTTAATATCACGTGGTCCTGCATACTCCGCATCAACCCCCCTCCAAAACATCACCAAGTGTTGCCCTTCAACCACTCAAGGAGACTCAGGCCTCATCCTGCAAGTGATAAGAATCACAATGGACACTGGGTTGGTCCAGTGGTGAAATCTGAACCGGTTTGCTACTGGTTCGCTGGCCGTGCATGAGTGCTGCGGACCAAGCACGTGCTGCACCCGCGCAGTGCTCGCCAAATGCATGATGCGTGAGCATGTGCAGTGCACACCAAATTCATGCTGCACGCACATGCACATTACAGACCAAAAGGAGGCTTGGGAAGGTAAGTGGAACTGTGATGGGGATCAGCTGTGCCGCATGATTTAGCTGTGTTAGAAAGCAGGATTTCCTGATTTCTAGCAAAGGTAAACCGTGTGGCACAGCTGATCGTTGGAAATAACGGTTCGGAGAAATCAGTAAGTTTTTAAACTACCAGTTCAACTGAACCGGTAGCTAACTACCGGGGGAGAGCCTTCTCTGTGGTGGCACCTACCCTCTGGACCAATCTACCCCAGAGATACAAGTGATCCCAGACTTCTGGACTTTTCGTCGGGCCCTTAAAACCTATTTTTTCCAGTTAGCCGGGCTGTCCTGATTTTATGGTTGGTTTTAAAATTTGATATTGATTTTAATTGAAATGTTTTAAATTATGGGCCAAATTTTATTTAATTATTTTAAATCTATTTTAACTTTTGTGTATGAATGTTTTATATTTGGCTGTTCACCGCCCTGAGTCTGGAAGGAGAAGGGCGGTATAGAAATCTGAAAAATAAATAAATAAATAAATAAATAAATAAATAAATAAATAAATAAATATTTTTATTTTATTTTTATTTATTTTCAATTTATATACTGCCCTTCTCCCTGAGGACTCAGGGCGGTGCACAGCCAGAATTAAAAACATGAAATACAAATATTAAAAACAATTAAAATCTATATAAATTTGGCCCAAAATTTAAAAAACCACAAACCAATTAAACATTTACAAATTTTAAAAAATTTCTTCCTAAGCCAGCCCGGCTTGCTGGAAAAAGTGGGTTTTAAGGGCACGGCGGAAGGCACTGAGGTCTTGGATTCTCCTTATCTCTGGGGGCAGCTGATTCCAGAGGGTAGGTGCCCCCACAGAGAAGGCTCTCCCCCTGGGGTCACCAGCCTACATTGTTTGGCTGATGGCACCCTGAGGAGGCCCTCTCTGTGGGAGCGCACGGGTCACTGGGAGGTCGTCGGTAGCAGCAGGAGGTCTCGAAGATAGCTAGGCCCTATGCCATGGAGCGCTTTAAAGGTGATAACCAACACCTTGAAGCGCACCCGGAAGACCACCGGGAGCCATATAAATAAACAAACAAACAAACAAACAAACAAACAAACAAACTACCGGTTTGACCGAACTGGTAGGGGTTTTTTTCTACCAGTTTGCCCGAACCGGTAGTTTTTATCACTACCAGTTCACCCAAACTGGAGCGAACCGGTAGCATTTCACCACTGGGTTGGTCCCATTCAAACCGCGTGGTTTAACATTTCTTCCCTCTCCATGTTGCAAACACTTTCTCTTCCTTGTTGAATGAATCCCCATTCTAGTACCAAAAGACCCAAATATTTCAGTCCAGAAGAGGATAAATGTCAGCCTCCGCCTTTATATTACTTACTTGCTCGGCTGCCATGGTAATGGGGGGAGGGGGGAGCTGTTTGGATATTTGGGAGGGGGGAAGTGAGCTGGTGGAGTAAATTGGAGAAAGTTTTCCTCAGCGTTTCTCCGCAGCTGGGAGGCGCGCTGATAACCAGTCAAGGTCAACCGTTGTGGCATACCAGAAGGATGGAGCCATCGGAAGCTGTACCCCACATGACCCCTTGGGTGGATGTGGATTGGATAATCCTGACTGGACGATTGGGGGAGGGTTTTAAGGATGCTTTCTATATGTGATTTTCGCGCCTATTGCCTCAGACCTTGCTTTTCTTTGGTTGCATTCAGTTCATACTCAGTACAAGTACCTTTCTCTATGAAAATGGAGTCGGAGTTTTTCTTTCTTGAAAGGAGGCATACCTGACAATAAAGCTAAAAGCTGCCCTCACTCCCTGCTGCTCCCAACCAGGCTGCTCCCTCTCTCACCTGCCTATGGAGATACTTGTGCTCATATTTCCCAACCGGGACTCCGTCCAGCAGGACCTCCCCGGACTGGGGTTCGTAGAAGTGCTCCAGGAGGGTGACATAGCTGCTCTTTCCACTGCCGTTCAGGCCCACCAACGCTGTCTCTTCCCCAGGGCGGAGCTCAAAGGAGACATTCTACGGCAAAGAGATGTAAATGTATGTAAAATAAATAAATAAATAATTTTATTTCTATACCACCCTTCTCCCGAAGGACTCAGGGCGGTGTACAGCCTATTAAAAATACAAGACAACATCAGTTAAAATAGTTTAAAATTATTAAATGAATTCGGCTCAATTTAAAACCCCAGGAATTTAAAACCCAATTTAAAATTGTTATGTTGATAGCCCGGCCTGGCGGAACAACAGGGTCTTCAGTGCGCAGCGAAACACCCGGAGGTCAGAGATCTTACGTATTTCCGGGGGCAGTTCATTCCACAGGGCTGGGGCTCCCACAGAGAAGGCCCTCCCTCTGGGTGTCGCTAGCCGACATAACTTGGCTTATGGCACCCTGAGGAGACTCTCTCTGTGGGAGCGAACTGGTCGGTGGGAGGCTGTTGGTGGCAGAAGTCGGTCTCGAAGGTACCCGGGTCCCATGCCATGGAGCGCTTTAAAGGGGGTGACCAACACCTTGAATCGCACCCGGAAGACCACTGGGAGCCAGTGCAGCTCGCACAGGAAGGGTGTCACGTGGGCACAACGAGTTGCGCCCATAACCACCCGCGCAGCCGCATTCTGGACCAGCTGGAGCCTCTGAGTGCTCTTCAAGGGGAGCCCCGTGTAGAGAGCATTACAATAGTCCAGCCGGGAGGTGACAAGGGCGTGAGTGACTGTGCGCAAGGCGTCCCGATCCAGAAAGGGCTGCAACTGGCGAATGAGGCGAACCTGATAAAAGGCCCCCCCGGCCACGGCCGTCTCTGTGGGGGGCAAGGATTTACCCCCAATAGTCAGCGATGGCACCTGCTGACTATATCGGGATGCCGGAAGCCACAGCCAAATGAAGCAGGAAGATGCAGTGTTAGTGAATGCACATAAAAGCCAGCCATCAATCAACTTCTAAAAAAGCCGCACACAACAGGCACCCTATAAATACCACACACAGAACAGCCCAAAGCACATAATCTGCTGGAGTGAAGTTCCCTGAGGATGGGCTCCTGTGTGAGTCTGAAAGCTCAGGAGACGAAACGTCTGGTCCAGTGGTGGAATTCAAATTTTTTTTACTACCGGTTCTGTGGGCGTGGCTTGGTGGGCATGGCTTAGTGGGAGTGGCAGGGGAAGGATACTGCAAAATCTCCATTCCTACCCCACTCCAGAGGAAGGATATACTGCAAATTCTCCATTCCCACCCCACTCCAGAGGAAGGGTACTGCAAATTCTCCATTCCCACCCCACT
Source organism: Arizona elegans (assembly GCA_022577455.1). NCBI lineage: Eukaryota > Metazoa > Chordata > Lepidosauria > Squamata > Colubridae > Arizona > Arizona elegans. Next base: position 19,607,409 of record JAKOOJ010000012.1, read on the forward strand.
CCAGGGGAAGAATACTGCAAATTCTCCATTCCCACCCCACTCCAGAGGAAGGATACTGCAAAATCTCCAATCTCACCCCACTCCAGGGGGCAGGATATTCCAAAATCTCCATTCCCACCCCATTCCAGAGGAAGGATACTGCAAAATCTCCATTCCCACCCCACTCCAGGGGGAAGGATATTGCAAAATCTCCATTCCAACCCCACTCTGAGGCCAGCCAGAGGTGGTATTTGCCGGTTCTCCAAACTACTCAAAATTTCTGCTACCGGTTCTCCAGAACCTGTCAGAACCTGCTGAATAGCACCCCTGGTCTGGTCCCTGTGACTGACCCAGATTGGATCCTGCATATCTAGATCCTACAGTCTGCGTCTCTTACAGCAGCGTCCCCCAACCTGTCCAGATTGGTGGCCCAGCGTGGGAGGTGGGTGGGAAGAGGGGAAGATTTGTGGGAGGAGCAGGCATGTGCATGTCAGTGGGGCTGCAAGCTCCCAGGGCTCATGTGAGTGGGGCTATGTGTGTGCGTGTCTACGCATACTGGCCGGCCACTCACACAGCCCAGTTGTGAATAGGCCACAGCCCAGTAGTGGGCCACAGCCCACAGGTTGGGCACTCCTGTCCTACAGTATAAAAACATACATTGTCTTTCTAAAGACCTTTAAAGTCTCAACAAGAGCCTGGTGTCGCAGCAGACTAATAGCCTGTTATTATCATTCAGCTGCCTGCAATTACTGCTAGTTCGAATCTCCCCAGGCTCAAAGTTGACTCAGCCTTCCATCCTTTCTAAGGTAGGTGAATTGAGGACCCAGTTTGTGGGGGCAATAAGCTGACTTTGTATAAATATACAAAAGTATGAAGGCTATTGCTTAACACATTGTAAGCCGCCCTGAGTCTCCGCAGAAGGGCGGCATATAAATCAAATTAAAAAACAAACATTCTTCCTTCCAATTTTCTTTATGACAGTGAAATCTGCTTATATTTGTAGAACACACAACCCACACTTGACTAGGTTACTTAGCAACTTTAACAACTGCATTTGAGTGATGTACTGGTAGCAAGGGGGCACGGTGGTTAGAATACAGTATTGCAGGCAAACTCAGCCCACAGCCAGGAGTTCGATCCTAACTGGCTCAAGGTTGACTCAAGCTTCCATCCTTTCGAGGTGGGTAAAATGAGATTATTGGGGACAATAGACTGACTCTGCAAACTGCTTAGAGAGGGCTGCAAAAGCACTATGAAGAGGTATATAAGTCTAAGTGGTATATAAGCTAGAAGAGCCTTGGTGGCGCAGCAGACTAAGTGCTGTTAAGTAACACCAGCTGCCTGCAATTACTGCAAGTTTGAATCTCACCAGGCTCAAGGTTGACTCAGCCTTCCATCCTTCCGAGGTAGGTAAAATGAGGATTGTGGGGGCAATAAGCTGACTTTGTATAAAAGACTTTGTATAAAAAAGAACACCACTTGGGGGTGGGGGGGCGAAAGCCCTACTAAGCAGGTATATACAAAAGTATGAAGGCTATTGCTTAACGCACTGTAAACCACCCTGAGTCTCCGGGGAAGGGCGGCATATAAATTGAACCAATAAATAAATAAGTGTTAGTGCTATTGCTATTGTTGGGGTGTCATGCAAAGCAACCCATGCCTTCCAGCTTCCCGTAAGGTACCTTCAGGACCTGGATCTCGGGGCGGCAGGGATAGCAGAAGGAAACATTTCGGAAGGAAACACATCCGGGGAGGGATTTTGGAGACAGCGTCCCTTCTATGCGGACAGATGGCTCCCGGTCAAGATATTCAAAGACTTTCTCTGCAGCGCCCATATTGCTCAGGGCATCCCCATAAGTGTAAATCAGGGCCTGTTGGAGGAAAAGGAAGGAGCAGCAATGTTAAGACATGAGAGCATCTGCAAAGGGAGGAATACATCTGGCTTCTCTGTTTTTGAGTATCAAGCTCTATGGCAACACTTAAAAATCCTGTTTGAATGACAAATTTAATTTCCTCACAAGGATCTCCATGCATTTATCTGGAGCATTATACTTAGAATATCTTAAGGCAGGGATGAAATGCTGCCGGTTCAGACCGGATTGCCCGATCCGGTAGCAACTGCTGTGACTAATTCGGAGAACCGGTAGCAAAAATCCCTGTCTTCCCCCCATGCCCAGCTGAGCCGCGCAATCATCAGAGGCTTTTTTTTTTAATTTTTAAAAGCATTTTTTCTACAACCTCTTCAGCCAAAAAAATGCTTTTAAAATTAAAAAAAAAGCCTCTGATGATCGTGCGGCTCAGCTGGGATCGTTAGAGGTTTTTAAAAGCATTTTTTCTACAACCTCTTCAGCTGAAGAGGTTGTAGAAAAAAATGTTTTGTTTTTTTTTAAAAAAAGCCTCTGACTATCAGGCAACTCAGCTGGGAGCGTCAGAGGCTTTAAAAAAAGAAAAAGCCTCTGACGATCAGGCAAGTCAGCTGGGATTGTCAGAGGCTTTTAAAAACATTTATTTACAACCTCTTTGGCCGAAGAGGTTGTAGAAAAAATGGTTTTAAAAGGTTTTTTTAAAAAAAGTTGGCCACTCCCACTCAGTCACATTACCGCCCCCACCAAGCCACGCCCACAGAAACGGTAGTAACAAATTTTATATTTCACCTCTGTTTTAAGGATATTAATGATCTCTTTGAGAGCTAAACTTGGAGTCCATGAAAGAAGCTGTCTTGGGGAAATGATCAACCTTAATCATATGCTTAAATCCAAATGGACTCCTGTTGACCACGCAGATGTGTCCCTGCAGTTTTCTTGGCCACAGTGCAGACGAACCCGTCCTGTGCCTTTGGTGGGAGGTTTATAGGACTTCTTGGGATCCCTAGGTGGCCTCCTATCCAACTAACCAAGCCCAGCCCAGCCTTTGAACCCACAGAGGAGATGCTGCCTACTGCTGGGTGAGAAATAGAAAGTCCAAGGGGAAAAAACCGGAACTCGCAGTAATTGCAGGCAGCTGGCAGCTAAGTGCTACTTTTAACAGTAGTTTAGTCCGCTGCGCCACCAAGGCTCTTATAATAATTCACAGGAAAAAAAAAACACCTTGCAAATTCACTCAAAGTTTTATTTTTGGAAAACAGCATTTCTGTGGGAAAATAGCTTAGGAGGAGGAAATAATTTGGACAAGACCAGAAGCACCAACCAAACTGATCATGTACACAGTCATTTCCTCACAGGAAAAGCAGCATTTTTTTTTAAAAAAGTGTTTCTAAAAAAGTTGTTTGTTCTTTCGTTTCCACTTATTTGCTAGTTGTTGATTTGCCTGTAATGCTTAACTTTCTGCAAAAAGGAAATCCCCGTGTTCCTTCATCCAAAACCAAAACCAACATTTTAAAATCTATAAAGGGAGAAAAAAAAAATGGTGTTTATCACCAGCTCAATCTCGAGCCCTTCTTGCCACTTGGAACCTGCAACAACAGCAGCAGATTCTCAGCTCTACATCACTCATATGTTCTCCAAATGTCATTTCATGTCAGTCCTGCTTCAGTCTGGTCCCTTAGGGAAGAAAAACCCTTGACTCCATTTGGTTGACGTGAAAGGGACTTTTTACTAAGAGATGCTGGTTGCAGTAAGGTTAGGTGATATCTGAGTTTCCCATGAAAGAAGACGAAGCTATTGAAGGATCAAATGATGGAATGGACGGATGGATGAGGCCCTGGTGGTCAGAGGAAGGGTCGTATGTGGAGATAGGCCCCAGGTGTGGGTGTAATGGACATGAGAGTGAGGAATATGAATTCTGAAAAACATTTACTCTTGTTTTCATTTCTTTGCTTTAAAACAATTGAAATGCTTCTATTCCTTTCCTTTTCTCTGCAATGTAGTACTGGGGAGGGAGGGGGAAATGGGGAGGCACAGTGGTGAAATCCAAATTTTTTTACTACCGGTTTTGTGGGTGTGGCTTGGTGGGCGTGGCAGGGGAAGGATACTGCAAAATCTCCATTCCTACCCCACTCTGGGGCCTGCCAGAGGTGGCATTTGCCAGTCCTCCAAACTGCTTAAAATTTCCGCTACCAGTTCTCCAGAACTTGTCAGAACCTGCTAGATTTCACCCTGGGGGGGGGGGGGGCGAGAGGCACCTTGAAACGAAGACTTAAACTGCTTTTATTCTTTTCTGCCTCTCTGCAATAGCACGAAGGGGGGAATGGGTGGGGCTACACAGTCATAGCGAGGCAGGAAACAAGTAATTTAGTTGTTAAACAACTAAGCCACAGAAGAATAGCTCACTCATAAAAAAAATCCCAAAACCACATAGCTGGCACATGAAACTAGGACACTTTGCAAGAGACCCGTGAGCTGGGGTGAGGGGCAGGTGACGTGATATTTAGCTACCTTGCATAGCCACCATAACAGTTTTCAGGGGGCTGTAATTCAGATAACTAATCAATATTATATGTTATGCATGCATTATTAGGGGAAGGGCAGGGGTGAAATTCAGCAGGTTCTGACAGGTTCTGGAGAACCGGTAGTGGAAATTTTGAGTAGTTTGGAGAACCAGCAAATTCCACCTCTGGCTGGCCCCAGAGTGGGGTGGGAATGGAAATTTTGCAACATCCTTCCCTCAGGAGCGGGGAGAGAATGGAGATTTTGCAGTATCCTTTCCCTACCATGCCCACCAAGCCACGCCCACTGTTGGATCGGCGCAGGAAATGGAAGACGTGACCAGCTCGTTACATTAGTAACCTTTATTGAGTACAAGAACAGTAGCAAGACTGCCGTGCGCTGCCGGAGCTCTCCTTATATTCGCTCCGGCAGACGCACCGCCCCCTGACAGGGATTCAAACTTTCCCGCCCGGTGGCTGGCAGCCAATCCGGGCGGATGTCCTTATAAGGACATAACACTCCTCCCCCCTAGTCCAAAAAAGAAAAAAAGTTCAGCGTTCGTCGATAAACGTGACGTAGTCCTGCAGGTACGTAGGACGCCTAGGCACCCTACTTGACCTGCGCAGTCTCATTTCTTCTGTGTCCCCGCCCTGGACGGACGGGGTTCCTATGGCTCCTGGATCCTTCCCCGGACCCGGGCTCGGTTTGGCTGGCGAGTGTGCGGGGTCACCCTCAGCGCCTCCGGCCGGACCGCAGACCTTGGATGGCTGGTTCTGGTGGTCTTCCTCCTGGCCTGTGGATCTTTCGCCTCGGCGGTGCTGTTCGGTTCCGACCTGGGAAGAGCGTCTGAGTCTCGGTAAGACCCCGGCTGTCACTTGCTCTTCCCCGGTCTCCCGGTGGCTGTGGTTCTGCTGCGGCCCGGTCCGCTGTGGTCCGGAGGGTGGTTCGGGCCGGTGCCCTTGGGTCCGGTCTGCCCGCTGTGGGTGGTGTTGGCTCGGGTAGCGGTGTCCGACCTTGCAGGGGAGGCGCAGGTCTCCTTGGCCGGGCTGGCATTGGCCTTCCCCGTCGGGTTGGTGGTGGTCGACCTGGTCGGGGTGTCGTTGTGGGGATACCTCTTCGGGTTGGTGGAGGTTTCCCCTGCCGGGGTGGCGCAGACCTCCCTGGCCGGGTTGTTGTCGGCTTTCCCTTCCCCCTAGTCCCTGGTCTACCGCCAGTTGGTGGTTGGGGTCGTCTGGGTTGGGTTGTTGTTGCCGGGTTGTTTCTTGCGTTGGGCGGGGGTCCCTCTCACCGGGGAGTCGTGTGCCACCCTCGCCCATGTGCTGTGGTGTGCCCATCTGCGATGGTCCCCGGTCTACTCGCCTTGCGTTGAGGTCTCCCTGGTAGGGCTGCCGTGGGTTGCCTTCACTGGTAGGGTGCGGTGCTCCTCTTCTGGGCAGGTCCCGGTCTACCTGCGGGCTGGGTCGGGGGTCCCTGGCCCTGTTGTGCCGGGTGCCCACCTGGCCGGGCTGGTGTTGCCATCCCCCGTGCGGTTGGCCCCGGTCTACCTCGCTGCACTGCCGACGTGACAGTGCTTGGTAGTGTGCTGGGCCGACCTCGTCGGGATGGCGTTGGTCTGCCTCGTAGGGGTGTGGTAGGCCTACCTCATCTGGGTATGGTAGGTCTACCTCGCTGGGGTGTTGTAGGCCTACCCCGTCTGGGTGTTGTAGGCCTCCCTCGTCAGGCTGGTTTTCGTGTGCTCCCCCCCACCTTTTCCGGAGTTGGTCGATGTGACGTCTCACGATCTGTCCATCTTCCAGCTCGACGGTGTAGGATTTGGGGCCGGTTGTGCTGGCAATCTTCCCCTTCAGCCACTTAGGAGAGCCGTTGAAATTCAGCGCGAAAACTGAATTTCCTTTGCTGAAGGCGCGAAGCGGCCGGCTGGCGGTTGCGGTCACTTCCGGGCTGTATTGGGGGTGCAGCCGGTCCAAGGGTGACCTCAACCTTCTGCCCATGAGGAGTTCGGCTGGGCTCTTGTGGGTGGTGGCATGCAGCGTGATGTGCTGGGTGAGGAGGAAGTTGTCGATGCGTTCTTGCCAGTCTCCCGGGCCCATCTTGGTGAGGGCTTCTTTTGTGAGCCGGACCATCCGTTCCGCTTGTCCGTTTCCGGCCGGCCTGTACGGACCGGAGAGGGCATGGCGGATGCCCAGTCCTGCCAGGAAGGACTCCATGGCCAGGGATGTGAGCTGGGGGCCGTTGTCCAAGACCAGCACGTCCGGTAGTCCGTGTGTGGCAAACAGGTGCCGCAGGGCTCAGATCGTCGCTTCTGTTGTGGTAGATGCCATGGGTACCACCTCGAGCCACTTGGAGAAGGCATCTACCACGATGAGGAGGTGTCGCCCCTGCATCGGGCCCGCGAAGTCGATGTGTACCCTCGACCAGGGGTTGCTGGGGGTCTCCCAGTTCGTGACTTCGGATTGCGGCGGCACGGGGCGGACTTCTTGGCACGGGTCACATCTGGAGACCCATGTTCGATGTCTCTGTCCAGTGAGGGCCACCAGACGTAACTCCATGCCAGGGCCTTCATGCGGACGATGCCCGGGTGCCCGTTGTCCAGTGTCTCTAGCGTCCGCCGTTGCAGAGTGCTTGGAATCAGCACCCTGTCTCCCCATAGCAGACAGCCCTTTATGGTGGACAGATCCTTCTGTTTCCTGGTGAACGGGCTGAACCTCTCTTCCGTCTGTTCTGATGGCCACCCCCTGAGGATCCAGGACCTTACTTGGCGGAGGGTGGGGTCTCTCTGGGTGTGTGCGGCCACATCTGCGGAGGAGACTGGACAGCTGGCGTCGTCATCTATGTGGAATAGATGGAGCGTGGGGGCTGGGTCTTCCACCGGGTTCTTCGATGGGCATCTACTGAGTGCGTCGGCGTTTCCTATGGCTGTGCCTGGCTGGTGCACGAGCCTATAGGAGTAGCCGGCCAGGAAGATGGCCCATCTCGTCATCCGCGGGGACATGAAGGTTGGGGTGGGTTGATCGCCTGCGAGGAGTCCCAGGAGTGGCTTGTGGTCGGTGACTATGGTGAAGCGTCTTCCGTAGAGGTATTCGTGGAAACGCTTCACTCCAGCCACGATGGCCAGGGCTTCTTTGTCCAGCTGGCTGTAGTTGCGCTCCGCGCCGGACATTGTCTTCGAGAAGTAGGCAATTGGGGCTTCCATGCCGTTGGGCAGTTCATGGCTGAGGACTGCCCCCACCCCGTATGGAGACGCATCACAAGTCAGCTTGATGGGCAGCGTCTCACTGTATTGGATGCGGACGCTTTTGGACGTCAATAGTCTTTTGATGGCCCGGAACGCTGCTTCCTCTTCCTGGCCCCACTTCCAGGAAGCCGATTTCCCCAGCAGGCGGTGGAGCGGCTCAGCAACTGTGGCTTTCTGTTTTAAGAAAATGGCGTAGAAGTTGAGCAACCCAAGGAAAGCCTGAAGCTCCGTTTTGTTTTTTGGGCTTGGAGCTTCATGGATTGCTTCCACTTTTGATTTGGTGGGGTGGATGCCTGTGCTATCAATGATAGCAATGCTATCACTGGGCCATGGCCTGTTCAAAACTGGGCTGCAAGAAAAATGGACAAGAAGACCCACTTGCGCAAGCAGTGGGCAAGCAACTACACCTTGTAGTACCCCAGACAGGAGATCACAACAGCATGAATGCATATGTAGTATAGAGAGTTTCTTAAAAAGTATTTAAAACAGAAAACAGATCTCTGGCTAAGTGTCAGGCCTGGAAGCCATCTTTTGACTTGGGCCTTCAGATTAATTTCTACACCAATAAACCAGGGGTGAAATCCAGCAGGTTCTGACAGGTTCTGGAGAACCGGTAGCGGAAATTTTGAGCAGTTCGGAGAACCGGCAGTGGAAATTTTGAGTAGTTCGGAGAACCAGCAAATACCACCTCTAGCTGGCCCCAGAGTGGGGTGGGAATGGAGATTTTGCAGTATCCTTCCCCTGCCATGCCCACCAAGCCACACCATGCCCACCAAGCCACGCCCACAGAACCGGTAGTAAAAAAATTTGGATTTCACCCCTGAATTGAACTGATTGCACTAGTTGAAGGCATTCATAATTCACAATTCCTTTTTTATTTAAAAGCTATTCTTTTGTAAAATAAAACTCTCCCTGCCTCTAAATACTGAAGGGAGATACAAAAAAAACTATTAATTGTCAAGTGTCCATTGCTTATGGATCTATTGGGTCAATTTGATAAAATTAAAGGAAGAAATCAATAACCTGTGGTATGCTAAGGATATTAATCTAATAACCAAAAAAGCAAGGGATCTGCAACCCCTAGTAATAAAAGCGAGACAGCATAATGAAAAACTGGCACTAAAATTAAATATAAAGAAGACCAAACTAATGAAAACAGGTAGAATAATAGGACAATGAAGATGTTGAAGGGGTGGGCAGCTTCTACCTTTTAGGATCATCCAACATTATTAAAGGAATAAACAGCAAATTAAAAAATAAAATACAGGTAGTTCTTGACTTACGACCACAATTGTCCCCAAAATTTTTGTTGCTAAGTGAAAGGCTTAAGTGAATTTTACCCCATTTTACTACCTTTGGTTCCACAGTTGCTAAGTGAATCACTGCCAGTGGTGGGTTCCTCCCAGTTCGGCCCGGTTCTGCCGAGCCGGTAGCGGTGACAATATTACGTCAACGAACCGGTTCTCTTTGTTCGGGAGCTGGGCCCTCCCCACCCCTGTTATTCTTACCTTTTATTTGGCCCCACCCCCAATCTATTCACTGCCTCTGAGTCCCAGCTGATCAGCTGGAAGGAAAAAAAAACTGTTTAAACTCTTGCCGTGGGGCTTCAAAGGGTCGCCCTACAGCTGATCAGTGTTAAAAGGCAGTGTGGTGATAGACCAGTGCCTCCAAGAACAAATGGGTAGACCAGTACAGCTCTGCAAACAGTTAAAAACCTGGTAGACCAGTACCTCTGCTAAATCCTAAAGAATTGTCACATGAGCATCAAACCATGCCCACAAAATAAGCCACGCCCACAGAACCGGTAGTAAAAAAATTTACAACCCACCCCTGATCACTGCCATTAATGATCTGGATGGTTGTAAGGCATTAATTCCCCATTGACTTTGCTTGTAAGAAAGTCATAAAAGATTATCTTGGATTTCATTGGATTGCATTTCCACTTGCTCTTTGACCTTTGGCAGTTAAGAGGATTTTAATCGAAAAACATTCTTGATCGGCAAGTCAATGCTAAGAATTGTTATGATACAGAGTACATAAAATCTTGTGAGATTGGAGACAAGGACACCCATTTTCAAAACTTTTCAAGCAAAGTAAGAAAAACTCGCAAGATTTGGCAATCTCCTAAAATCTGAGCCTTATTTTGATTTTTTTTAATTTCGACACCTGCAACACCTCCCCACAGGTTGGGAATCACTCATTAGAGGACCTAGGTGAAGGGTCTCCAACCTTGGCAACTTTAAGACTTGTGGACTGCAACTCCCAGAATTCTTCAGCTAGCCATGCGGTCTTCAAGTCTTAGAGTTGCCAAGATTGGAGAGCCCTGAGTCCTAGAGGACTTACCCGTACAACTAATAAGTAAACGATCCTTTCCAAGTCCCTTTGGTTCTTCAGCCGGCAGGTGTCCTCCAATGATGCCTCGTAGCGCTGCGACTCCTCCTCCTCAGTGGCAAAGCTGCACACTGTCTCCACGGATGAGATGACTTCATGTACCACCTCTGCTGAGCAGGCCACAGAGTCCTGGATCGCCTTCAATAAAGCCTTGATGGACCATGAAGGAAGTGGCAAAGTCAGCCTCCTGAAAGCTGCTTTGGACCAGGCATCCTGCTGGTGGTGGCATACCCAAACCACAGTCCAGTGGCCTCATTCTGAGGAGAACCGCCCCCCCCCTCCAAAATCCTTCATTCCAGTCCATCCCATTTTATTTCATTTATTTCTCATATGTGACCAACCGGATGCCAGAGTACAAGCTAAAGAGGGAGATATATTCTCCCACTATTATGCTTCCTTTCCACAGCCCACTGGAGAATTTCCCCTCCATGCACAGAGGGAAGCTGAAATCCTTCAGGAGGCTGTAGGAACATTTGAAAGCAAAAGCGCTGCCTGCTGAGAAGATTTCAACAGATTTCAGCTACCAGCAGGCAGCTCTTTTGCTCCATCCTATAATGACCTGGGATATTGCAATCGGGAGTTCCTGGATGGCAGCCATTGGGCAAAACAATTATTAAAGCGTCTTGCTTAACAACCGCTTCACTCAGTGACCAATTCTGGTCTCAATTGTGATCATAACTTGACGTCCATCTACTTTTTTCCTATATTTATATTTGCCTTCAAATTGGCTTCCTCGTCTTTTTTTTTTTTGTTCCAGTTACTTCTCTGTCTCTCCTTGTAGCTACTAGCATGGAGTAATCTCATCCTCCTTTTCCTGTCCTCACTTGAGGGCAGGGATAGGGATGCAGACACAAAATCTTTTTTCTTTCAGCCCAGGAAAAGGAGAAACCAGGCTACACAACCAACAACTCATCCTTTTGTACAAGCCACACAGACGAAGGCGTGGGTTTTGGTCACATGGCTGCCATCTTGCCTTTTGTGGCCTTTGGAGATGTCACCATGTTCTGCGCCACTCAGCTCCCTTGAAGTCTTTTTTTTTCTTCTTCTGCTCTCTGGCTTGTTTTTCCTTTCCCTGAACTGGCCCATTCCCTCCCTCACCCAACCTGAGGCTCCTTCCCCACTTGCAATTGGTTGCAGAAACCAAGAAGTGTCCACCATTCCTTCTACGCCTCTATGATCCCTACCTGACGACGGACATTATAGACGTTCTGGACGGCCATCATGAGTGGGATCTCGATCAGCATCAGCAGCGCCAGGCGCCAGGACAGGCCAATCATGAATACGAGGAGCCCAACGGCCTTGATCAGGGTGCGCAGGAAGACGTTGGTGTTGAGTGGCACAGAGCGGCTCATCATGGTTGTGTCTTTGGAAAGGCGGGAAGCCAGCGCCCCTGCGGACAAAGAGATATTGTTCAACAAATGCCACATTGGCCACACAGGAAGAGAGATTCTAAGGAAGAGTGTCCCCCCCTCCCCCCGGGAAGGAGAGGGCCAAGTCCAGGGGTGAAATGCTCCCGGTTCGGACTGGCTTGGGCGAATAGGTAGCAATGGCGGCAGGCAGTTCAGAGAACCAGTAGCAAAAATCCCTGCCCCCGCCCCCCATGCCCAACTGAGCCGGGAGATCATCAGAGGCTTTTTTTTTCTTTTAAATGCCTCTGACGAGCCAAGCTCTGCCGATCCCAGCTGAGTTGCCTGACTCAGCTTGGATTGTCAGAGCCATTTAATCGTCAGAGCCATTTAAAAGAAAAATTTTTTTAAATGGCTCTGACGATCCAATCTCTGACGATCCCAGCTGAGTTGCTGGGTTTTTAAAAACCCTCTGACGATCAGGCAACTCAGCTGGGATCGGCAGAGCCTTTTGAAAGCATTTTTTACAGAGTTTTACATGTAAAAAATGGTTTTAAAAGTTAAAAAAAAATTGGCCACGCCCACCCAGTCACATTAATTATTATTATTATTATTATTATTATTATTATTATTATTATTATTATTATTATTTATTAGTTAATCTTTAGTGAGATTCACAGCCTTTGAGGCTGGTTAATAGCTCAGCAGTTCGAGTCCTAACCAAGGACCTAGGAACTGTTAAGGTATCGTCGGAGGATGTAAGCTGTTCCAAGTAAGGTGGTTTTTTGTAGAGTCAAAATGTTCAAGTCCGGCAAATTTAGAATTTCTAAATAGCGGGGTAGCCCTTTGGGTATTGCTCCGAGGGCTCCAATTACAATCGGGACAACACACGATTTCTTTTTCCACAGTCGCTCAACTTCAATTTGTAAGTCCGGGTACTTTGTGATTTTTTCTTGCTGCTTATCTTCAATTCGTGCATCACCAGGTATTGCAATGTCAATTATTATTATTATTATTATTATTATTATTATTATTATTATTATTATTATTATTATTATTATTATTATTATATTTTTATACTCCCCTTCTCCCGAAGGACTCAGGGCAGTGTACAGCCTATTAAAAGCACAAGACAAACATCAATTAAAATAATTTCAAAATTATTAAATAATTCGGCTCAATTTAAAACCCCAGAAATTTAAAACACCCAATTTAAAATTATTATGTTGATAGCCCGGCCTGGCGGAACAACAGGGTCTTGAGTGCACAGCGAAATACCCGGAGGTCGGGTATTTCCCCCCCCTCACTAAGCCACGCCCCCCACTAAGCCACATTACCCCCCACTAAGCCACGCCCCCCCAAGCCACATTACCCCCCCCACTAAGCCACGCCCACAGAACCGGTAGTAACAAATTTTAGATTTGACCACTGGCCAAGTCCTTGACACGGTATCCAATGACAGCAAAGAGTATCCTCTTTGCTGTAGTCTAAGAGTCAGGACAATTAACCAGTGGAAGAGCTTGCCTTCAGAAGTTGTAGGCGCTTCATCGCTGGAGATTTTTAAGAAAACACCGGACAACCACCTATCTGAAATGGTATAGGGCCGTGATGATGAACCTATGGCACGCATGTCACAGGTTCGCACTGCTCATGCGTGCTTGCCTCCCACCGGCCAGCTGACTTTTGGGATGTGGGGGGGGGCAAATGCGCGGGGGTTGAGTGCACATGCGCGGGGGAGGTCAAGGATCGCGTGAACATGTATGGGGGGCAAGGGAGAGTGCGGGAGGGGAGCGGTACCCGCTCACAGCCTGTTTTTGGGCCCAAGAGGCTGCAGGGAGGCCTACTAGGCCCAAAACAGGGAATGGTGGGCTCGCGCACGCATGTGCGGTTGTTGTGCACACCTGCACAGGGGGGGCTGCATTGCATTATGGGTGCTGGCACACCCGCATTTTCGGCACACGAAGAGAAAAATGTTAGCCATCACTGGTATAGGGTCTCCTGCTTCAGCAGGGGGTTGGACTAGAACAGTGATGGCTAACTTTTTTGCTGTCGCGTGCCAAAAGTGGGGGGAGCGCGGGGGTTCGTGTGTGTGCATCCCAACATTCACAATTCAATGCGCCCCACCCCACCCCCACGCATGCACGCGTGACCCCACCCCCATCTCCCCTTGTTTTTAGCACACGATGGCTCGGTAGGCCTGTTTTTCACCCTCCCCAGGCTCCAGGGGCTTTCTAGGAGTGTAAATGGCCTTCCCCACCTGCTGGAGGCCCTCTGGAGGTCGGAAACGGCCTGTTTGCCAATTTCCGGTGTGCCCGGAAGGCCCGAAAATCAGTTGGCCTTCGCGCTCATCTGTGCTGCAGCTGAGCTAGGTCAATGCTCGCGTGCCCACCGATATCGCTCCGTGTGCCACCTGTGGCATGCGTGCCATAGGTTCGCCATCACGGGACTAGAAGATCTCCAAGGTCCCTTCCAGCTCTATTCTCTTTGTAACAAGTTACCATTCCCACCTAAGTCCAAGCTACTTCCCCTAGGATTTGGGAGTAGCCTCCTATCCAAACAACACCTGAGCTTCGTTCTGTTGTGGATTTAATAAGACCAACACAACTTTTGGGTTAATCAGAGACAATTTGTATATTGCGCAATAGGTTCAAAGCTCTGTACATGAAGTGTTGAACAAAGACAGAAATTAGGTACAATGGTTTTATACCCTTCTAGACAAAGGATTCTGTTAACTCAGCAGTTTATGTGATCATATACATTTGTCATTTTTAATTGACACTTCCTAATTACTGTTTCATTTTATTCTTTGCCAACAGTTATAATTCTTTTTGTAGATTACTGAAGCATAGACTCAAATCATCTTCTGACGATAGACAACTTTTAACTCATGTGGATCCCCTTGACCTAACCAACCTTTAAGCTGTATGTCATTAGAATGTTCCTTTCTTCTGACAACTTAGAGGCCTCCTAGAGGAACCAAAAGGATTTTGGCTGAGTTTGTTGTACTTTTTCCAACCGGATGCATTGCTTTTTAGAATAGAGTGAATAGAAAGTTATCCAGTGGTCATCTATCAGAGCCCGCTTCATTACATTAGTTCTCTGAAATCAACCAAGCACTTCCTTCTCTTGGGTAGGTAAAGATTCTCTCCAGCCAATTTCTGGCCATCATGGAAAAAGCTGGGGAAAACTTAGATGGCAAACATTTAAGTACCAGGAGAGCTCAGAATTTCAGACTGGACTGAAAAGATAGGGGAAAAGGAACACCTCAGAAGAAAGCCAGTAGAAACCACTTCTTTATGGCAGGAGTGAAATGTAAGATTTGTTACTACCAGTTCTGTGAGCGTGGCTTGGTAGTGGGGGTAATATGACTGGGTGGGCGTGGCCAACTTTTTTTTTTTTTTAACTTTTCAAAGCATTTTTTCTAATGCTTTGAAAAGCCTCTGCCATCAGGCAACTCAGCTGGAATCGTCAGAGAGGCTTTTTAAGAAATACCTCTCTGTTGATCAGGCAACTCAGCTGGGATCGTCAGAGACTTTTCAAAGCATTTTTTTTAACCACCTCTTCGGCCAAGAGGTTGCAGAAAAAAGTGCTTTGAAAAAGCCTCTGACGATCCCAGCTGAGCCGCACGATCATCAGAGGCTTTTTTTTTTAACTTTTAAAAGCATTTTTTCATCGGAAGAGGTTGTAGAAAAAATGCTTTTAAAAGTTAAAAAAAAAAAAGCCTCTGATGATTGTGTGGCTCAGCTGGGCATGGGGTGGGGGGCCGCAGGGATTTTTGCGAACGGTTCTCCAAACCACCCGCCACCATCGCTACCGATTGGGTGATCCGGTCCGAACCGGGAGCATTTCACCCCTGCTTTATGGCCAGCAAAGAAAAAAACACGATTGCAATCACATTATCCCCAGGAGCAGTATTCAACCCAAAGCAAAGCCCAGCTGTGGTATTAGTTCTGCTCGAAAAGCTAAGTTGAGATCTGACTGATACATGGATGGGAGGCCACCAGGAAATCCCAAATGTGCGTGTATGTGTGTGTGTAAGAGAGAGAGAGTGGGGGCCTCACCTGTTTTCACCTCCTGGAAGAAAGCCAGGTCTTGCCGCACCAGAGACGAGAAGAGTAAGTTGCGAGTCCGGATGACCATCCGGGAGATGGTGATCATGAAGAGACCCCCACGGCAGCTGGCAAAGGCGGAGCTAGAAGGGAAACAGGAGGGGGATTGGTTCCTGCTCCACCAATGGAAACCGAGTCGCAGCTCCACATAGGAGCACATACTGGATTTGACCAGGTGCAAAGAGAAAGACATTTTCACTCGGACAGATCTATCCCAATGTTTGAGATTAAATTACAGGCAGTCCTCCAGTTACAACAGTTCATTTAGTGAATGTTCAAAGTTACAACGGCACTGAAAAAAGTGACTTATGACCATTTCTCACAGTTACGTGATCAAAATACAGAAGCTTCAGAACTGACTCCTATTTATTTTTTTATTATTAATTTTTTTAAAAAAAATTTACTATACGTAGAAAGAGCAACAATTTCAACGTCTATGCAAACAGTTGTCTGGTTACAATTAATTTGAGCCATCATCATCATCATCATCTTCATCATCAGTAGTAATCATATAATAACAGTGCTTTCTCATAATATTAATACTTATTAATTTTTGCTAATTAATATTAGTAATAAACATATAGTAATAAGCCATCATAGTAAAATTAAATCTTCTCTTATGATTTTAAAAGTTCTAACCTGTTTCTATTAGTTAGCCATTGATAAAACGAATCCCATATTTCAAAATATTCAGTGTCTTCGTTCTCTTTTAATTTTCAAGCATTAATATAATTCAAGTTTTTAATATAAGGGCCACATTTTAATATATTTTAAATTGTTTTTAAATTTTATGGGTATATGTTTGTTTTAATATGGCTGTACACCGCCCTGAGTCCTTCGGGAGAAGGGCGGTATACAAATTTAATAAATAAATTAATAAATAAATAAGCATTAGTCTATCCATTTCTGCAATTCTTTTTTTATTATCTTCTCTTCTGTAGGGATCTCCACTCTCTTCCCGTGTTGTGCAAATATAATTCTAGCCGCCATTAACACATGTAGTATTAGATACATAGTCCTTTTATTATATTTTTCTGGTGTGATACCCAACAGAAATATTGGGACACGTGATCAAAATTCAGATGCTTGGCAACTGATTCCTATTTATGACGGTTGCAGTGTCCCACGTGTCACGGGATCACCTTTTGCGGCCTTCTAACCAGCAAAGTCGATGGGAAAACCAGATTCACTTAACTGCAGTGATTCACTTAACAACAGTGGCAAGAAAGGATGTTAAAATGGGGCAAACTTCACTTAAGAACTGTCTCGCTTGGCCACATAAATTTTGGGCTCAGTGGTAGTCGTAAGTCGAGGACTACCTCTACTTCTGACTGATGCTCTTCCCCCACTTTGAAACAGTTTTCATTTTCCATTTTGAATTTAAATCAGCAACAAGATCCCTGATACAAGCCATGAATGGATGTTCTTTTAGAAAACTTTTTTTTTTTGAGATTCGTATTCAAGGGAAAGGTAGGGACAGATGACAAGTTGTAACTGGTTAGACTTCTGCCAGATTGCAAAACAAGCAGCTAAGAAGAAACTAAGGGCTATTGTTTGCTTCAGGAGGACAACAGAAAATAACCTGATTTTTCAGACCTTTCTTGAAGTCTTAACATTGGCTGGGTTACGCACTTTTTAGGCCTCACCTAGCCTTTCACTGGCAAGCCAGAAGGGAAAAGGCACTTCCCCAAGAGTAAGTGGTTCTGGGGTCAAAAAAATTTCGCTGACGAATACAATCAAGGGAGCTATTAATACCACTCTATTAGTAAGACCACACTAGGGGTGAAATCCAGCAGGTTCTGGAGAACCGGTAGCGGAAATTTTGAGCAGTTCGGAGAACCGGTAGTGGAAATTTTGAGTAGTTTGGAGAACCGGCAAATACCACCTCTGGCTGGCCCCAGAGTGGAGAGGGAATGAGGATTTTGCAGTATCCTTCCCCTGCCACGCCCGCCAAGCCACACCGCACTCACCAAGCCACGCCTACAGAACCGGTAGTAAAAATAATTGGATTTCACCAGTGGAACACACCTAGAGTAATGCATCCAGTTTTGGTCACCACACTATAAAAAAAGATATTGAGACTCTAGAAAAAGTGCAGAGAAGAGCAACCAGGATGATTAAGGGACTGGAGACTAAAACATATGAAGAACGGTTGCAGGAACTGGGCGTGGCTGGTCTAGTGAAGAGAAGGACCAGGGGAGACATGATAGCAGTCTTCCAATATTTGAGGGGCTGCCACAGAGAGGAGGGGGGTCAAGCTGTTTTCAAAGGCACCCAAAGGCCAGACAAGGAATAATGGATGGAAACTGATCAAGGAGAGATTCAACCTGGAAATAAGGAGAAATTTCCTGACAGTGAGAACAATCAACCCATGGAACAGAAGTTGCCTTCGGAAGTTGTGAGAGCTCATTGCTGGAGGCTTTCAAGAAGAGATTGGACTGCCATCTGTCAGAAATGGTGGAGGGTCTCATGCTTGGGTGGAGGGTTGGACTAGATGACCTAAAAGGTCCCTACCAACCCTGTTGATCTAATCTAATCTAATCTAATTGGTGAAGCCAAGATCAGAACCACATTTGCAGAAGGGATCTGGTTGAGCTTGATTGGTCTCAAAAAAGCTAAGCAGCATCAAAGCTGGCTGGTATCTGGATGGGAGACCACTAGGAAACCCCACAGCAGAGATTACATTGGGAAGTCAAAAAAAAAAAAAAATCCCCAAAGAAGGCCGCAGTCAATAGCTTCCTTAGAGCTGGCAAGGAAAGAAAAATGTTCCAGTATCTCCAAGAAGGCAACTTCATCCAACGTGGTCACCCCTTGTACTGCCTTTTGTGGAGAAGATGCCAGGGGACCACAGAACCATAATCCTGGGTATGTATTTAAGGGCAACTGCAGCAAAGGTGCTGATGGGGCCTGGAATAAGCTCACCTTCCAAATGAGACCAGGCAGAGAAGAAAGATAGCCGTTGAAAAAGCTTCTGCATCATATTTGGTGCCCAGGATGTCAATCAAACGCCCGGTGTAATAGTGCAAGAACGTTTCGCCTGCAGGGGGGCCAAGAACAGAGGAGATGATGTAGAACCTCAATCAAGAAAAGAAGCTTAAACACACATACTGCAAATTGCAGATCTTTTCTGTGAATCGCAAAAGTAACAGTAACAGAGTTGGAAGGAACCTTGGAGGTCATCTAGTCCAACCCCCTGCTCATGCAGCAAACCTATACTAGGGATTTGTACCGCTGAACTACCAACCTTTCTGATCGACAAACTCAGTGTCTTAGCCACTGAGCCACCTAGCCAGGCTTTGCTCCAGTGTTCCTGCCCCGACTATGGAAAGAATGGGGCAGCCTCTCAGGATAGGATAGGATAGGATAGGATAGGATAGAATTTTATTGGCCAAGTGTGACTGGACACACAAGGAATTTGTCTTTTATTTTTTAATTTTATTATTAGTCATATTTCTATGCCGCCCACTCTCCGAGGACTCTGGGCGGCTTACACCAAAGACAGTATACTGAATAGCATATTGCCCCCAACAATCTGGGTCCTCATTTTACCCACCTCGGAAGGATGGAAGGCTGAGTCAACCTTGAGCCGGTGAGATTCGATCCGCTGATCTGCTGAACTAGCAGTCAGCTGAAGTAGCTGCAGTACTGCACTCTAACAACTGCACCACCTCGGCTCTTGTCTTGGTGCATATGCTCTCAGTGTACATAAAAGAAAAGATACGTTCACCAAGAATCATAAGGTACAACACTTAATGATAGTCATAGGGTACAAATAAGCAATCAGGAAACAACATCGATATAAATCGTAAGGATACAAGCAACGAAGTTACAGTCATGCAGTCATAAGTGGAAGGAGATGGGTGGTGGGAACGATGAGAAGATTAATAGTAGTGCAGATTTAGTAAATAGTTTGACAGTGTTGAGGATGGGAGAAAAGCTGCTTGAATGGAGAGTCTGGAAGATGCAGGGCCTGTCTGTATCTCTTTTCATCCTGGGACATAGGACACACCCTGGTTAGAACCAACAAGCAGATATAAAGGGGGCAGGATCTCAGCACAAATGGCCAAAGTCTCCTAGAATGCCACATTTTATCTGGGCAGGAGCTGCTCCATGGCAGGAGGCAACCCAAAGGGGCATCAGACAGATTTAGGGAGAATGTCAAAAGAAGCAGCAGAATTTTAAAGACCGAGGTCAGATCTGTTAAGGACCTTCTGATGACCATCTCACAACTGAGTTACTTTAGTGTGTGGTGTGGATCTGGCCTTGGTGACTATTTGGGATTCATTTATCCTGCAGCACAGAGATCAGGCAAAGAATTTAATTCAGCACCAACTCATCAATCACTGCCAGGATGAGGAACAAGAAAGTGCCACCAAGATACAGCTTGTCTGGACCGAAAAGTTTGAGCATCTTCCGAAGGGTGGCCTTGTCTTCTTTCCGGGACTCCTTTGTGCTTTGCCCTTCTAGCAGGATCCCCCAGAGGAGCTGGGAGAAGCCCACCGCCCCATAGATTGCCAGCCAACAGGACCAAGCGGCCGAAGAGACCAGGAGGGGAGGGTCCCCAAGACAGTGTCCCACCAAGTGGTACAAAGGGGGCAGGATGCTGACAGCAGCCACTGTGGAAGAGGACATCGGGGAGGTCCCACCCACGGAGAGCAGGCCCCTGACCCCCCAGAGAACCACCAGCCGTAGAGCGGCCTCCAGCCAAGCCGCTGTAACCCCTAGGGGGATCATGGAAGGGCCCCATCCAGCCAGCAAGGAGAGCAGGATTCGGTTACAGAGAAGCAGGAGAAGAGCTTGAAACACGACAGGGACCAGCATCTTGCTGACGGGCTCTGAGGAGAGAGGGAGGGATTACTGGTTTTGGGAATCAGGGGATTATGGATTTACGAGGATCACTGCAGATCTTTGGTCCCTCCATTCAACTGAACTGCCTCCCAATGCTGTACCACTCGAGATCCTGTATCTAATCAGCTGACTTCCCAGCAAAGGATTCCATGGCTGCAGCCTAAATATTCAGAATCTCAGGGCAATTTCGGAAAAAGTCACATAATAATCATAATAAGTTTATTTGTCAAGCATATATAACAGATAAAAGTATAATAATTTGAATACATGAAAAGAGTAAGTAAAAAGGAATATTAGGAGAGGGACAGTAGTGCACTTATGCATGCCCCTTACAGACCTGTTAGGAACGGGGTGAGATCAATGATAGAGACAGGGCCTGGTGGCTCAGCAGACTGATAGCATTGTGATTAATACCAGCTGTCTGCAATTACTGTAAGTTTGAATCTCCCCAGACTCAAGGTTGACTCAGCCTTCCATCCTTTCTAAGGTAGGTAAATTGAGGACCCAGTTTGTGGGGGCAATAAGCTGACTTTGTGTAAACATACAAAAGGATGAAGGTTATTGCTTAGCGCATTGTAAGCCGCCCTGAGTCTCTGGAGAAGGGCGGCATATAAATCAAAAAATGATAGACAGCTTAAGGTTAAAGTTTGGGGAGTTTGGGGAAGAAACCACAGTCAGGTAGTGCATTCCAGGCATTGACCACTCTGTTACTGAAGTCGTATTTACACTAATTTTGGCTTTTTTTTTGGTTGCAGGATAGCTTTCTGCGTATTTTAATTTGCCACATGTTCTGCAGTCCCAGGAGCACCCCAGCACTGCTTGTGAAGGCTGAAATCAAAATAACAGCCTTAGAAGGGACCTTGGAGGTCATCTAGTCCAACCCCCTGCTCAAGCAAGAGACCCTATATCATTCTAGACTAATGGTTGTCTAATAGTCGTTTTTTAAAAACCTCCAATGATGGAGCACCCACAACTACCAGACAGTGTAGGCTGGTGACCCCCAGGGGGAGGGCCTTCTCTGTGGGGGCACCTACCCTCTGGAATCAGCTCCCCCCAGAGATAAGGAGAATCCAGGACCTCAGTGCCTTCCGTCGTGCCCTTAAAACCCATTTTTTCAAACAAGCCGGGCTGGCTTAAGATGAAATTTTTAACTGTTTTTAAATGTTTTAAACATTTTAATTGGTAATGAGTTTTAATTGGGCCAAATTTATATATCTTTTAACTGTTTTTTAATATTTGTCCTGCATGTTTTTTAATTTTGGCTGTACACCGCCCTGAGTCCTCAGGGAGAAGGGCGGTATAGAAATTCAATAATAAATAAATAAATAAATAAATAAACTTCTGGAGGCAAGTCGTTCCACCGGTTAATTGTTCTGTGACCCTCAGGAAATTTCTCCTTAGTTCTAGGTTGCTTCTCTGTCTTTTCAACTTCCTTGGGAAGAAAACCCCAGAGCCGAGGCAGAAGCGTTTGAATATCTAGATCGGTTCTTTAGGCTAGTAAAGGATTGAAACCCCGCTCCCATCCTCCGGACTAAGAAGCGCGAGTAGAGGATCCCAAAAGCTTAAGATGCCGCGCAAAGCAGGATCAAACATGTCCGGGTTAGTTCTTGGCAGGGCAGGAAATCGGAGATCGCTACTCAGCTACTTAAAGGAGGAGGTGGACTGCGTTCCCCCTAATCCGCACCCAACATGAGCAGCCCTGCAGGATGGGAATGATGGGGAGTGGAGTCCCCCCGCAGCTCCGGAACCTCTCGATCGTCCAGATCAGGGCAACTCTCCGCTCTTTTTCCAGCCTCTCACCTTTCAGCCGCGGCCGGGAAGGTCCTTCCATGGCGGGCCTTTGGTCCTTCTTGATCCGAAGGCTCGTTTTAGCCCGGCTAGGCTTCCCTCTGGACCCCAAATCTCCCCGCACCCACCGCCTCCTCCTCCGCAGAGCCGAAAATCCCCCAACGCGGCGCTTATGCTTTCGATTTGCGCTTTCTCGTTAAAGTCCCTGTGCCATCGCTTTTTTTTTTTTTTTCTTCCAGAGGTGCATTGGTTGCTTATAATGGGCCTCCCTGGAACAATTCAAAGCACTGCTCATCACCTATCAGGTCTTTCGTGGTAGAAGGCCTGGATCCTTGAGGGATCCCATCTCCGGTCGTGTCTGCCCATCGGGAAGAGCCAATGCACCCCTAGATCCCCTGGAGCCAAGGCAGCGTCATGCCTTCTCAGTTGTGTCCTGGGGAACAGAGAGGGGTCACTTTAAGCCCAGTGGACTTCAACTCCCAGAATTCCCCAGCTTTGCCGGGGACTGGGGAATTCTAAGGCTTTGCCGGCTGGGGAATTCTGGGAGTTGAAGTCTACCACAGACGTGGGTTTCAGCAGGTTCTGACCAGTTCTGGAGAACCCAGAGAACCGGTAGTTCAAAATTCTGACTGGCCCCGCCCCCATCTATTCTCTGCCTCCCAAGTCCCAGCTGATAGGGAGGAAATGGGGATTTTGCAGTAACCTTCCCCGGAGTGGGGTGGGAATGGAGATTTTACAGTATCTTTCCCCTGCCATGTCCACCAAGCCACGCCCACCAACCCATGCCACACCCACAGAACCGGTAGTAAAAATTTTTGAAACCCACCACTGATCCACTGGGCTTAAAGTTGCCAAGGTTGGAGACCCCTGTAACATCACCTGCCCGGAGACACTTGTGGGGCCCACCCTCCAAATGCCCTTTTAAGACCTCAAGAACAACCCCCTGCTCAAGCAGGAGACCTTTTACCAGCAAAGCTGGCTGGGGAATTCTGGGAGTTGAAGTCCGCTAGGCTTAAAGTGGCCAAGGTTGGAGACCCCTGCTCTGGAACATTACCTGCCCGGAGACACTTGTGGGGCCCACCCTCCAAATGCCCTTTTAAGACCTCACAGTTTTCCCAGGAGTAGGATTGGGGTGTCTTTGGAGCCCCTGTGGATTTCCTCCCCCCTGAATGTTATTCATTTTACTTTTGCATGGGCAGTTTTGTCCCTTTTAAGTTTGCTTTTAACTACAGGTAGTCCTCGATTTACAACGGTTCATTTAGTGACCGTTCAAAGTTACAACGGCACTGAAAAAAGTGACTTACGACTGCTTTTCACAGCTACGACCTTCGCAGTGTCCCCATGATCATGTGATCAAAATTCAGACATATAGCAAGTGGTTCATATTTATGACCATTGCTGCATACCAAGCTCACGTTTTGTGACTTTCTGACAAGCAAAGTCAGTGGGGACTGACCCCCACTGGATTCACCCAACCACCAAGTTACTAATTGATCAACTGCAGTGATTCACTTAACGACTATGGCAAGAGAGGTCGTAAAATGGGACAAAACTCACTTAACAAATGAGGACACTTAGGAACAGAAATTTGGGGCTCAATTATGGTCATAATTTGAGGGCTACTTGTATTCTAAGCTGCCCAGAGTTTTTGTTTAGTTTTGTGTTGTTTGGAAAATTGTGCTCACCTTCCCCCACTCAGAAAGTCTCCTGTTATTCCAGATTTGCTTCCATTTTTTTGCCTAACTCCATCATCCTGGCTCCTCAAAGAATGTATCCAAGGATTGCACCTGTTCTTCCATTTCCGTTATAAAGTGAGGAGAACAGCAGGGGTTTGTGTCATGGTGGGGTAGCTTTCCCAAACAGGGTGGAGCCAAAGCCAATTTGGGGAGGGGCTCAGGAATCCTAAGCAGGGGTGAAATTCAGCAGGTACTGACAGGTTTTGGAGAACCAGTAGCGGAAATTTTGAGTAGTTCAGAGAGCTGGCAAATACCACCTCTGGCTGGCCACAGAGTGGAGTGGGAATGGAGATTTTGCAATAACCTTCCCCCAGGAGTGGGGAGGGAATGAGGATTTTGCAGTATCCTTCCTCTGGAGTGGGGAGGGGTTGGAGATTTTGCAGTATCCTTCCCCTGCCATGCCCACCAAGCCACACCCACAAAACCGGTAGTAAAAAAAATTGAACTTCACCACTGATCCTAAGGGTGGGACAGTTACTGTGTTTTAGGAATATGTTTTTCCCCCTTAACTAAATTAAAAGTCTTTTACAATTACAGACATATATATATAAAGAATCCATATGTATTTATTTGTTTGTTCCATTTCTGTGTCCTGTCACAATCCAAAGAGAGTTTTCCTGAAGATCTGCAGTTGAAACTCCTTGAATGGTGTTGTAGAATTTGGGACAGAAGCAGCAACCTTCTCCTTCAATTAAAGCAGCCCTTGAATCCTCTCGGGAACAAGAAGTAATGAACAAATTATACACAATTAAAAAAACATCTTTATAATCATGATTCTCAAGGGATCCCCATTTACTTCTCCCCAAAGACAGAATCCTGGTTTCTGCTTCTTCTTGTTCTTGTCAATAATCTCCCCTCATCCTCTGACTGCTGACTTCTGCAAACCCGCATTCAATTTTTAAACATGGATTATTTTTGGTTGCAGTCCAGCGTTTCCTCGCTTGCTTGAATTCATCAGGAGTGACACTTCAGCAACTTGGAAATCCCCGTATAGGAAGAAAAACCCCAGGTTCAGTTCCAAGCTGAGAATAAAATGGAGGCTGAGAGGAAAGAAAGTTGGTTTATTGATGAAGCAGAACCACCAGTAGTGTGTGGTTCTGGGACAGCTGACGAAATGGAGTTGAGAGTGGGTAGGTTTGATACGTTCTGGATTCCTATGAGGTCATGGCTGGCTCTCTATGCAAAAGAGGAAATGCAAATCCTAGGTGTTTGTCTGAGCTAATTTTGTCAACCTTTGGATTGTCTAATTGTGTTGCTGATTGTGTTGAGTTTCTGTCTTGACCCAGTCATTCTGAATGAATTACCAAATCTTCATTTCTAAAAGCTGGCCTCCTCAGTTTCTGCTTGGGGCAGGGAGACTGGGGCTGGTTTCTGCCTCCCTTAAGATTTTTCCCATTTTTTGATTTAGGGGAAATATTCTATCCTGCCTTTTTAATATTTCCCAAAATATTTCATTCTTCTAGGGCGGGAGCTTCCCACGCCTGTTAGAAACTGTGGAGAAAATTCCCTCTTTAGTGAAGATGGGAATTAGGAGGTGTGGAGTTGGTAAGAATATAAATCTCCGGAAATACGGAGGATCCCGGATCTGCGCACTTTCCGCCGTGCTTTGAAGACACTCTTATTCCAGCAGGCCGGCCTGGCCTAATTTTTTCCCCTTCTTTAAATTTTTAAACTCAAATTTTAATTCGTTTTAAATTATAGGGAGTTTTAAATTGTCTCGGGCAAAAATTATTTAATTGGGTTTTAATCATGTTTTAACTTTTGTATTTATGTGTTTTATTTCGTTGCCTGTTCACCGCCCTGAGTCCTTCGGGAGTAGGGCGGTATACAAATTTAATAAAATGAAAAAAATGAAAATGAAATCTGAGTTGAATATATTTCCAGATAAAGTGAGGAAACTGACACATGATTTAGCTTATAAACTAAGAAAGATTTCTGGCCCTTGCCAGAATTTCCTCAGAAAATTCCTCCAAAATTCTCTCTTGAAGATTCAAAACAGGAATCTTGAATAATACCAATGTTTTCTTTTCCACCATCGAAGTGATGTATTTTCCTTCAGATATCCAAACAATTTTTAAATTACAAATCAGAGCGGAAAGAAAAATGAGCTCAAATGTGGTTTACTATTGCCCTGTGAAAAGATATGGGGATGGTCCCCCATTCCTTTTCCTCTCTGTCAACCCTGAGTGTCAGAAGTTCTCCGTGCTTGTGGTCATCTGCCCATCTCACTTCTTCTCCTCCAAATACTGCTGGAGCAGGTCACTGACATCCGTCCACCCGACCCGGATCCAGCCATCTTCCTTCGTGTGATACACTGGAAGACACAGAAATTGGCAGAAGGCCAGTAAGGGACAGTGCAATACTAGCCTCTACACCTCCCATCCCCAATGCTCGGGGTCACAGGCAGGGGTGGTATTCACTTACCTTTGCTATCGGTTTGCAAATGCGAGCGCACGAGCCACCTCCAACATACGCAGGGCCTTCCGCGCATGCGCAGAGCGTCAAAAACGAGACGTGATGACGTCCGGCTGGGTGGAGCATCCCGCAACTATCACAACTTCGTTCGCCCAAACTGGATAGAACCGGCTGAATACCACCACTGGTTACAGGGCACCTAAAGAACCCAGTGGCTGCTTGGGAAACATAGTGTTTATTACCATGTAGGCGTCACAATGGGTGGCATAGCAGAGGGCCCTTTGGCCAAGGTCATAGGACTCCTCCACGCTCAGGTCGGGCCGATGGCCACTGTCTAGGACTCTGTAGGCGTATGTGTCCCGCTTCCGGTGGAAAAAAGGAGGCCTTTCAGCCGGGCTCCTCTGTTATCAATGTAGTAAAAAAGATGTGGAGACTCTAGAAAGAGTGCAGAGAAGAGCAACAAAGATGATTAGGGGACTGGAGGCTAAAACATATGAAGAAGAGTTGCAGGAACTGGGTATGTCTAGTCTGATGAAAAGAAGGACTAGGGGAGACATGATAGACAGTCTTCCAATATCTCAGGGGCTGCCACAAAGAAGAGGGAGTCAAGCTATTCTCCAAAGCACCTGAGGGCAGGACAAGAAGCAATGGATGGAAACTAATCAAGGAGAGAAGCAACTTAGAACTAAGGAGAAATTTCCTGACAGTTAGAACAATTAATAAGTGGAACAACTTACCTCCAGAAGTTGTGAATGCTCCAACACTGGAGGTTTTTAAGAAGATGTTGGATAACCACTTGTCTGAAGTGGTGAAGGGTTTCCTGCCTGGGCAGGGGGTTGGATTAGAACAGGGGTCACCAACCTCTCGGACCTCAGGGACCACTAAATTCATAATTTTAAATCCTGTGGACCACTAATATGAATTTTTTAAAAAGATGAATGGTATTTAGTGCAATATAAAAAATGCAAATAGTTTTTCTGCGGACCACCAACATTTTCTCACGGATCGCCAGTGGTCCATGGACCACTAGTTGGTAACCACTGGACTAGAAGACCTCCAAGGTCCCTTCCAACTCTGTTATTCTATTCTATTCTATTCTATTCTTTTTTTTAAATTTAAAACAAACTTTATTAAATTATCAAACAATTATAAAAACAATTAAAACAATAATAAGATATTCATATACATAGATCATATCATATATTTGACATTTCATTTCTATTCTTTTACATATCTATATATATATTCTTCTTCTCTACACATTATATATTTCTTAACCTAGTCCCATATTCATTTTCCTGACGGTGAAGTCGTTGTTGGTATTTATATGAAGTAAGCATGGAAATATCCTCTCAATTATCAGTTCTCAATTTAAAATTCACTATTAAAGAAAGGTTTCTTCTTTAATAGTTTCTCTTCAGATGGTATAAATCTTTTGCCTTCTATTCTATTCTATTCTATTCTATTCTATTCTATTCTATTCTATTCTATTCTATTCTTATTCTATTCTATTCTACTCTATTCTTATTCTATTCTATTCTTTCTATTCTACTCTACTCTATTCTATTCTTATTCTATTCTATTCTTATTCTATTCTATTCTACTCTATTCTTATTCTATTCTTATTCTATTCTACTCTATTCTTATTCTATTCTATTCTACTCTATTCTTTTTTTTTTATTGCAAAAGTTTTACAGTTACATTTTCACCCCTTTCCCCCCCCCCGCAACCCACCCCAAACTTCCCAGCCTCCCTAACCCACCCTAAACCTCCCCTCCCCCCAGACTTCCTCACAGTATACTCATGTCAAATAAAAGGAAAAACCCTCCTTTGTATATAAAACTTGAACCCCTCCCTCCCCCATACAAATTTTCATCTTCATTACATTAACCTATTTCAATCTTAATATAACATTTTCAAATAAATTTTCATCCTGATTACCTTAAAAATATTTCTATCTTGATATAACATTTTCTAACAAATTTTCATCCTCAACCTTAAAATATTT
Source organism: Arizona elegans (assembly GCA_022577455.1). Taxonomy (NCBI): domain Eukaryota; kingdom Metazoa; phylum Chordata; class Lepidosauria; order Squamata; family Colubridae; genus Arizona; species Arizona elegans. The sequence goes on from JAKOOJ010000012.1 coordinate 19,635,628, forward strand.
CTATCTTAATATATAACGTTTTCAAATAAAAGCTATTTGATACTTCCTAGTTTGATATTTATTCTGAACATAATCTATCCATTTCTTCCATTCCCACTCATAAGTCTCTTGAGAACAATCTTTTAAATATGCTGAAATCTTCGCCATCTCTGCAAAACTGGCCATCTTCAAAGTCCATTCCTCAATCGTAGGCAGCGCTTCATTTTTCCAATATTTACCTATCAACTCTATTCTACTCTATTCTTATTCTACTCTACTCTACTCTACTCTACTCTACTCTACTCTACTCTACTCTACTCTACTCTATTCTAGTCCAGACCAGGGTCCTGAAAACGGAGGGGATCGTGACTCTCTGCAGCTCTGCCTTCGTTTGCTTTCCCTGAGGGATTGTGCAGCCCAGCCCTGGATAGAGAGCAGCACCTTCACTCCTTGTTCCAGGGTGTGGTTGAGGGTTATGGGCAGGACACAGCCAGGTTTAACAGTAACCCACAGCAGTGCCTGGCCAATCCAGATTGATCCTTGGTTGGACTCGATTAGTTCTGGGAAACCACCAGAAATTCCAGGGCTACACCAAGAAATAAAAGTGAAAGCAGAGCCACCAGTTTGCTCTAGTGGGAAAGGCATCAGGCTGGAAATCAGGAGACCAGGAGTTCTAATCCCGCCTTAGCCATGAAAGCCAGCTGGGTGACCTTGGGCCTGTCACGCCCTCTCAGCCCAACCCACCTCACAGAGTGGTTGTTGTGGGGAAAATAGGAGGAGGAAGGAGTATTAGGCATGTTTGCTGTTCTAGTTTGAAAGAACAGGCAGGGAGACTGAGGCAACGGTTAACAGGAACGGTTTATTAAAATCTTAACAGCAACAGCAAATGTCAGAACTAACTCAACTCTCTTTCAGTCACAGCCGCTATTTATATACCGGCTGGTAAGAGCAGAAGCCAATGGCATCTCTTTAATTGTCCCGCCGGCTGAGCTGTCAAGTCTCAGCCAATCGGGAGCGCTTCCGTGTTGCCGGGTAGCGAAACGTTGCGTCTGTAACATTTGCCACCTTCAGTTATTTATAAAAATAATAAAGGTGGGATAAAACATTAAAAAACAGTCCAGGAAAAAAAAACACGGGAAATCATTTTTATTTTTTTTTTAACTGCTGCCAAGATAGATACCTGGACAAGCCATTCTAACCTTCTAAAAAATTATGTAACCCTCCACTCTCCTAAAATTGAAAAGGCCCACCCTTTCACTCTAGGGCTCCTAAGGGATGTGTGTGAGTCACACTTTTGGCAATTCTGGGTTATCAGATAACCCCCAACTCTCTCTTGGTGCCAAATTGATGCCTAAAAATCCGCCCTACTTTTGATTTTTTGCTAGAATAGCTATGCTTTCCTCTCCTCTCTTCCCCCTCTCCACTCCTCTTCCTCCTTCTCTCCCCTCCCCTCCTTTTCTCTCCCCACCTCTCTTCCTCCTACTCCCCTCCCCCTACTTTCCTCCTCCTGTCCTCCCCTCCCTTTTCTCCTCTCTAGTCCCCCTCTCCTCCATACTTCTCCCCTCCCCTTTGCTCACCAGTCCTCTTCCCCCTCCCCTCCCCTAATCCTTTTCTCTCCACTCCAGTCCTCCTCCTCCTCTCCACCCTTCCCCCTCTCTCATCCTCCTGCTCTCCTCTCCACTTCTGTTCCTCCTCCCATCCCCTTTTGTCTCCTCTCCTTTCCTTTCTCCTCCCCTCCTCTCCTTCTCATCCTTTTCTCTCCCCTCCTCCCCTTCTCTCCTCTTCCTCTCCTCCCCCTCCTCCTTTCCTTCTCTCTAGTCCTCCTCCTCTCCTCTCCACTTCTGTTCCTCCTCTCATCCCCTTTTGTCTCCTCTCCATTCCTTTCTCCTCCCCTCCTCTCCACTTCTCCTCCTCCTCCTCTCCTTCTCATCCTTTTCTCTCCCCTCCTCCCCTTCTCTCCTCTTCCTCTCCTTCCCCTCCTCCTTTCCTTCTCTCTAGTCCTCCTCCTCTCCTCTCCACTTCTGTTCCTCCTCTCATCTCCTTTTGTCTCCTCTCCATTCCTCTTTCTCCTCCTCTCCTCTCCACTTCTCCTCCTCTCCTTCTCATCCTTTTCTCTCCCCTCCTCTTTTTCTCTCCTCTTCCTCTCCTCCCCCTCCTCCTTTCCTTCTCGCTAGTCCTCCTCCTCTCCTCTACCCCCCTCCTCTCCTCCTCCCTTTGTTTCCATTCCTCCCCTCTCCCTTCCTCCCCCTCCTCTTTCTTGCCCTGCCTTGCCCTACCTGTTCTCTGGCCCCTCTGTTCTCCCTTCCCCCTTGCTTCCTGCTAGCCATTACTTCTCATCCCACCAGAGAGCATATTGGCTAAAAACGTGAAGGCTGCCAAGATGCTGACCCCTTCCTTGTTCCGAAGGAAGCACCGAGTGCATTGGAAGGGAGGAAGGTGGGCAGTGTCAGAGCAAGAGAGATGTTGCCATTTCTCCCCCCCTTCCCCCCCGCCCGGTCTTCAGCGGGCTCTAGTTCTACTTTAGGCCTGAAAAAACCTAAGAAAGATGATTTTGGTCCGGTCAGACCAAAGAATTCCCCTGCCAGCACAGCCGTTGGCTGGGGAATTCTGAAACTTGTATCTAGGAGGCAGGGCCGGATTTAGATGAAAAGAGGCCCTAGGCTATTCCACTTATGAGACCCTTTCACCTATAGTGAAAGTGTAATTTTAATTTTGCTAACAATTTGAATGTAGGCCCCTCTTGATCTTGAGGCCCTAGGCTGAAGCCTAGTTAGCCTATAGGAAAATCCGGCCCTGCTAGGAGGAAGCTCTTTGCCTCGAAACAAGGGAAACAAATCTGCCTCAAGCAACCCTTTCATCCTTCCCATCATTCAACCTTCACTCAGCATCCCTGCCAGTCAAACTTTCCACCCCAGCCTGTCGGCGGGAAGCTATAATGGTGCGGCAGCGCCCCCCGTGGCCACTGCGAGAACGGCGCTTCTTTTTTACCACTTGATTTCTCAGAAAAGGCAGCGGCCCGTCGGCGGCTCCCATTGGCTCCGCTCAGGGGATCATGCGCTTTCTGTGAGAGGAGTCGGAAAGTCCCCGCGCTCGAGGCCAAGAGTCCTGTAGCCGTCATGGGTGTTTCCTGCGGCTCTTTCCGCTCCAAACGCTGCTGCTGCTACTTTTTAAATTGTCGTTTGCAAAGCAATGCTTGTGCACGCCTTACTCTAGAGTAAGCCTTCCGGAGTTCAGTGGCGTTTACTGCCAAATGAATGGGTAAACAATTGCAGCCTGAACCTGACTAGGTGGCTCAGGGGCTAAGACACTGAGCTTGTTGATCAGAAAGATCAGTTCGGCTGTTCAAATCCCTAGTACAAGTCTCCTACGTGAGCAGGGGGTTGGTCTAGATGACCTCCAAGGTCCCTTCCAACTCTGTTACTATTAAAAAAAATTCCGATTGCTTTGTCTTTTTAGACGGAAGCATAAATATTACACTAGGTATTAAGCATCGCTTAGAATGAGGTGATGTTCTCTGACATCCCCATCTGTAAAATGGGTACAATCATCACCACTAAGCATAACTTACAACTGTTCATTGTTGTAAATGAATGGTCCGTTCAAAGTTTCACAATGGCACTGAAAGAAGCAACTTGCGACTGTTTTTCACACTTAACGACCGTGGCAGCATCCCCATGGTCATGCAATCAAAATTCAAACGCTTGGCAAGTGGTTCGTATTTATGACGGTTGGAGTGTCCCGGGCTCACATGATCCGCTTTTGCGACCTTCTGACAGGTAAAAGTGAATGGGGAATCCAGATTCAGTTAACAACCGTGTTACTAAACAAATGCAACAATTCGCTTACCAACGGTAGCAAGAAAAGTTGTACAATGTTTCACTTAGCGACATAAATTTTGGGCTCAATTGTGGTCGTAACTTGAGGATAGAGGTCATAACTATTCTTTATTGATACTCCTCTGAATAAGAAGGGTGAGAGCTGTGAAGTCTTTGGTTGCTCTCTGAGCTTGGTGGTTTTCTTGAAGAGGTTTCATTACCAGGTAGTCCTCGAGTTATGATCACAATTGAGCCCAACACTGACGTTGCTAAGTGAAACATTTGTTAAATTAGGTTGTCCCGTTTTTTCAACTTTTTTGTGTCCCAAGTGGTTAAGTGAATCGTTGCATTGTTATGTGCGTAACCCGGTTGTTAAAGTAAGTGAATCTGGCTTCCCCAAGGGTGAAATACTCCCGGTTCGGATCGGATTGCCCGATCCGGTAGCGATGGAGGCGGGTGGTTCAGAGAACCGGTAGCAAAAATCCCTGCCCACCCCACCCATGCCCAGCTAAGCCGCGCAATCATCAGAGGCTTTTTTTTTACTTTTAAACGCATTTTTTTCTACAGCCTCTTTGGCCGAAAAAAAAGCTTTTAAAAGTAAAAAAAAAAAAAATCCTCTGATGATCGTGCGGCTCAGCTGGGATCAGCAGAGGCTTTTAAAAAAACTCAGCTTGGATCGTCAGGCATTTAAAAGAAAACAACCCTTTTTTCTTTTAAACACCTTTGACGATCCCAGCTGAGTTGCCTGATCAGCAGAGGCGTTTTTAAAAGCCTCTGCCGATCAGGCAACTCAGCTGGGATCGTCAGAGCCTTTTGATAGCAATTTTTTTACAACCTCTTCGCTGAAAAAAAGAGAAAGAAAAAAAATGGTTTTAAAAGTAAAAAAAAAAAAATTGGCCACGCCCACCAAGCCACATTACCCACCACCACCAAGCCACGCCCACAGAACCGGTAGTAACAAATTTTAGATTTCACCACTGGGCTTCCCCCATTGACTTTGCTTGTCAGAACATTGCAAAAGCTGACCACATGACTCCAGGACATTGCAATCGTCATAAGTACAAGTCATCTGAATTTTGATCGCGTGACCATGGGGATGCTGCAACGGTCATAAGGCTGAAAAACGGTCATAAGTCATTTTTTTCAGTGCTGTTGTAAATTTCAATGGTCACTAAATGAACTGTTGAAAGTCAAGGACAACCTGTACTTGAAGCAAAGATGACGTTCACAGGTAGTCCTCAACTTACAACAGTTCATTTAGTGACTGATGTTACAACAGACTTATGACCGTTTTTCACACTTATGACCGTTGCAGCATCCCCATGGTCACACAATCAAAATTCAGACTTGCTTGGCAACTGGTTCATACTTATGACGGTTGCAGTATCCTGGGATCATGTGATCACCTCTCACGACCTTCCGACATGCAGTCAACGGGGAAGCTAAATTCGCTTAACAACTGTGTTACTAATTTAATGGTTGAAGTGATTCACTTAACAGCGGTGCCCAGAAAGGTCGTAAAATGGGGCAAAATTAACAAATGTCTTGCTTAGCAACAGAAATGTTGGGCTCAGTTGTGGCCATAAGTCGAGGACTACCTGTATTTGAGAGGAAGCAGTCACAGCTGTCAAAGGGAGCCACACATTCTTGTTCTGAAGTGATTACACAGGAAGTTCTCGACTTACAACAGTTTGCTCAGTGACCGGTCAAAGTTACAACAGCACTGAAAAAAGTGATTTACGACCGTTTTTCACCGCTTATGACCGTTGCAGCATCCCCAGCATCTATAGATAAAAGTAATACAAAGAAAAAGAGAGAGAAAGAACTCCTCCTCTTCCTCCCCAGCAATCAATATTGTCTCAGCTCTCTCCATTTAACTGAGAGTTGCTGGTGACTGCACGCTAGCTGGGGAATTCTGGGAGCTGAAGTCCACACATCTTAAATGTCTATGGAGATTCTCAATCATCCAGGTCACGGCTGGCCCAAAGGTGCTTTTTCAAGAGGCAACTGGACTGTCTGGTTTTTCTTTGAAGATATTTCACTTCTCATCCAAGAAGCTTCTTCAGCTCTGACTGGATGGTAGGGAATCCAGAAGTTACCTAATTTGAAAAACACTGAAATAGACTTGTCAAATTAGATAGATCAATGGATAGATGGATGTGATATGAAAGGAGAGGAGAGAAGGGATGTGGAGGGGAGGAGAGAGGAGAGGAGAGGAGGGGAGGAGAATTTTTATTGGCCGTGTGATTGAACACACAAGGATTTTTTTTTCCAAATAATTTTTATTTTTTAAAACAAAAACAAAAAAAACCACATAAAAACATCATTCAATTCAATTACAGACAGTATATCGGTCGGTTTGTGTCCTTTTGTGCTCCCTCCTCTCTTCAATATATCACTATTTTAAGGTTATTTTCATATATATGAAAAAAAAGAAAGAAATTCACATAGTTTATCTCAACACACATATTTCATGTTTATCTCCATTTCTTATTGTCCATCCATTGGTAAAATAAATCCCATATCAGGTAATATTGTTTATCTTCCTGTAGTCTTATTTCAAATGTCAATTTACTCATTTCAGCACAGTCCATCATTTTCTTAATAATTTCTTCATCAGTAGATATCCTTTCTCCTTTCCAATTTTTTGCATATACAATTTTAGCTGCTGTTAAAAAGGTTCACAATTAAATATTGCAATTCTTTATTATATGTCTCTGGTAAAATCCCTAATAAAAATATCTCTGGTTTCAAGTCAATATGTCTCTTAGTCATTTTTTCCAACCACGTGTGTATCTTAGTCCAATATCTCTTTGCTTCACCACATGTCTACCACATGTGGAAGTAGGATCCTAGAGTCTGATGACACTTCCAACACTTCTCTGATTTATTCTGGAACATTCTGGCTATCCTCGTCAGGGGTAGATGCCACCTGTAAAATATCTTATACAAATTCTCCTTATAAGCTGTAGACATTGTAATTTTATAATTATGTGATTGAACATACAAGGAATTTGTCTTTGGTGCATATGCTCTCAGTATACATAAAAGGGAAAAAAAGAAAAGAGAGACAAAAAATACATTCATCAAGAATCATAAGACACAACACTTAGTGATAGTCATAGGTTACTAATAAGCAATCAAATCATACTAGGAAGCAAACAGAACAATATAAATTGTAAAAATACAAGCGAAATGGTTATAGTCATAAGTGGGAGGAGGTAGGTAATAGGAAGGAAGAGAATAATAATAGTAATACAGTCTTAGTAGATAATTTGACAGTGTTGTGGGGATTAGTTGTTTAGCAGTGATGGCATTCAGAGAAAAACTGTCCTTGTGTCTAGTTGTCCTGGTGTGCAGTGCCCTATAGCGTCGTTTTGAGGTAGAAGTTGAAACAATTTATGTCCAGGATGTGAGGGGTCTGTAGCAGGGGTGAAATCCAAAATTTTTCCAGGCTCTGTGGGCGTGGTTTGGTGGGCGTGGCAGGGAAAGGATACTGCAAAATCTCCATTCCCACCCCACTCTGGGGCCAGCCAGAGGTGGTATTTGCCGGTTCTCCGAACTACTCAAAATTTCTGCTACCGGTTCTCCAGAACCTGTTAGAACCTGCTGGATTTCACCCTGGTCTGTAGATATTTTCACAGCCCTCTTTTTGACTCGTGCAGTATACTGGTCCTCAATGGAAGGCAGGTTGGTAGCCATTGTTTTTTCTGCAGTCCTAATTATCCTCTGAAGTCTGTGTCTGTCTTGTTGGGTTGAAGAACCAAACCAGACAGTTATAGAGGTGCAGGTGATATTAATTCCCCTGTAGAACTGGATCAGCAGCTCTTTGGGCAGTTTGAGCTTTCTGAGTTGGCACAGAAAGATCATTCTTTGTTGTGCTTTTTTGATGACGTTTTTGATGTTAGGTGTCCATTTTAAGTTTTGAGATATGATAGAATAGATAGATGGATGTAATGTAAGTAATGCGTGTCCAGCTAGATGATCACTGAAGGGCCCTCTTTATTCATAGTATTGTAAGAAAGAAAATGTGCTTGTTTGAGAGAAGCAACTATATCCAGTTGAAACAGTACAAAGGCAGACAAATTCCTTTGAAGTAGAAACATTCTATAAAAGGGGCCCCTCAGTTGTCAGAGATAGAGACATTTGGTGATATACAGTTTGAAGGTTAAAGAGACCAAGGATGACCACATGAAATATCAACAAGAGATAATTTGAATCTGTGCTTCGGTGATTTACAAGAAGAATTATGACTGTTTAGCAAAGATAATGTAACAAACTTAGTAATTAGAAAAATGTCATTTGATGTAACGAATGTCTGCAATGATAAAACTGCTGAGTTAACAGAATCCTTTGTTTGAAACTGTATAAAACTGGGGTCTCAGGATCATAAAGTTGATCAGATCTTGAGGTATCAATACCTATCTGATCCTTATTGCAATAATAAACTGACTCTGTCTGCCCCAAAGGGATGTCTCTTAATTCCTTCCTTCCATAACAGATGGATGTAGATACCGTAAATAGAAGAGAGAGAGAGAGAGGGAGGGAGAGAGAGAGAGATGAGATAGATAGAAGAGATAGATAGGAAAGAAAGAGAGAGAGAAAGAGAGATGATAGAAGAGATAGATAAAGACAGAGAGAAATAGAAGAGATAGAAGGAAAAACAAAGAGAGAAAGAAAGAGATTAGATATGCTAGTATGGTCAGGATTAAAAACTGTCTCTTGAATTTAAAGTAAATTCAAGCAGTTTTTCATTCCTTTCCTCCCCCCCCCATTCTCTATGAACCTGTCTATAAAACGTAATTTCTTCATATTAGTCAGCAAAAGACTAACAGCAACAGAAATAACAACATAACTACAGGTTTTACGAACTATATCTATTAAACCCAATCTGAATTTGGATTTGAGGAAAAAAGCAGCCTCTGTTGCTGCCACCACTAAGCCAAAACCAAATAGCCATTTTGCAGAAGGTCAGCTGGTGATGCTAGAGAAACATCTGGACGTAGGAGCAAAATGGCTGCCTTCACCCAAAATGAATACACAGGAGCCACCCCGTTCTCGCTCCTTCCAAATTTGCTTTGATACTTCCTCTACCTACCACTCAAAATGAAATTGGAGTCCCTGAGCAACATGGAGGATAAAATCCCTCCTATTTCCATCCTCACAAACAGGAAGCAACTTACATGAAAAGAAAAGATCATTTATTTTCAGCAAACAATTTTGGCAAGCTTACGCAATTGTTAAGGAGGTAGCAGCCTGACTCTGCAATAGATCTCATGTTCCTCTTTTTTAAATCATGAAACCGCAGAAATGCCAATCTATAAATAATCAGCGTCAAATGTTACACTCGGCATATTTATTATTTAGTTATCAAATATATGGTCAAATAACTGCAATAATCAATTAAAAGTGAAAAACCTACCCTACTTTTGATTTTCTGCTAAACTAGTTATGCTCTCCTCCTCTTCCTCCTCTCCTCTCATCCTTTTCTCTCCCCTCCTCTCCCCTCTTCTTCCTCCCCTCCCCTCTTCCCTTCCCCTCTTCTCCCCTCCCCCCCCTCCCCACTCTTCCTTCTCTTCTGCACTACTCCCCTCCTCCTCATTCCTCTCTAGTTCTCCTCTTCCTCCTCTCCTCTCCACTCTTCTCCCCTCCCCCTCCTTTTCTCTCCACTCCTCCTCCCCTCCCTCCCCTCCTCCCCTCCTTGCACCTCTCTTCTCCTCTCCCTCTCTTCCATTCCTCTTCCCCGCCTCCTTCGCTCTCCTCCTTCTCCTCTCCCCTCTTCCTTTCCACTCCTCTCCTCCCCCTCCTCTTGGTCCCTCTTCCTTCCCCTCTCCCCTCGTCTCCCCTCCCTCTCTCCCCTCCTCTCCACTTGTCTCCTCTTCCCCTCCTCCTTCTCCTCTCCACTCCTCTCCACTCCTCCCCTACCCGTTCTCTTCCCTCTCCTTCTCCCCTCCCCTTTTCTGCTCCTCTCCTCTTCCTCTCCATTCGTCTTCCTCCCCCCTCCCCTCCTCTTCCCTCTTCCTCCTCCTCCCCCTCCTCCTTCACTCTCCTCCTTCTCTCCACTCCTCTTCCTTTCCACTCCTCCCCTCCCCCTCTTCGTCCCTCTTCCTTCCCCTCTCACCTCTTCTCCCCTCCCCCCCTCTCCTCTCCTCTCCATTCTTCTCTCCTCTTCCCCTCCTCCTTCTCTCTCCTTCTCCTCTCCTCTCCACTCCTCCCCTACCCCTCCTCTTCCCTCTCCTTCTCTCCCCTTCTCTGCTCCTCTCCTCTCCTCTTCTTCCTCTCCATTTGTCTTCCTCCTCCCCTCCCCTCCTCCCCTCTTCCTCCTCCCCCTCCTCCTTCACTCTCCTCCTTCTCCTCTCAAATTCCTCTTCCTCTCCACTCCTCCCCTTCTCTCCCCTCTTCTCCATTCCTCCCTCTGCTCTTCTCCCCCTCCTCCCCTCCCCCTCCTCCTCCCTTCCCTCCTCTCTGATGATCCCTTCCTTGCTCCGAAGGAAGCACCGAGAGCATTGGAAGGGAGGAAAGCGGGCAGCGTCAGAGCAAGAGAGATGTTGCCATTTCTCCCCGGGTCTTCAGCGGGCTCTAGTCCTCCTTTAGGCATGAAAAAAACTCAGAAGGCTGACTTTGGTCCGGTTACTTTCCCTCTCAGCCCAACCTGCCAGCACAGCCGTTGGCTGGGGAATTCTGAGACTTGTATCCAGGAGGAAGCTCTTTGCCTCGAAACAAGGGGAACAAATCTGCCTCAAGCAACCCTTTCATCCTTCCCATCATTCAACCTTCACTCGGCTTCCCTGCGAGAGGCAAACTTTTCGCCCCAGCCTGTTGGTGGGAAGCTATACTGCTGCTGCGGCAGCGCCCCCCGTGGCCACTGCGAGAACGGCGTTTCTTTTTTATCACTTGATTTCTCAGAAAAGCCACCGGCCGGTCGGCGGCTCCCATTGGCTCCGCTCAGGGGATCATGCGCTTTCTGTGGGTGGAGTCGGAAAGTCCCCGCGCTCGAGGCCAAGAGTCCTGTAGCCGTCATGGGTGTTTCCTGCGGCTCTTTCCGTTCCAAACGCTGCTGCTACTTTTTCTAATTGTCGTTTGCAAAGCAATGTTTGTGCACGCCTACTCTACAGTAAGCCTTCCAGAGTTCAGTGGCGTTTACTGCCAAATGGATGGGTTTTATTGCAAATTAATTAATTAATTACTAATTAATTAATTACTGATTAATTAATTACTGATTAATTAATTACTAATTAATTAATTACTAATTAATTAATTACTAATTAATTAATTGCAGCCTGAACAATTCCGATTGCTTTGTCTTTTTAGACGGAAGCATAAATATTGCACTAGGGGTATTAAGCATCGCTTAGAATGAGGTTATGTTCTCTTGACTTCCCCATCTGTAAAATGGGTATAATCAGCAGGTATTAAGCATCAGTTAAAATGACACTATGTTCTCAGACTTCCCATTATGTAAAATGGATATAATTGCTATTAAGCATAACTTAATAGTGATGATAACAGATGGGGGAAGTCGGAGAACCTAACCCCACCCTTTGTTCTGCCCCAGCTCTGGATTTCTGAGGATATTGACACACACCAACCATCCTTATCAAATTTATTAAGTAGCAAGAATAAACAAGACGGGCAAAGGTTGGCAACCAGCCCAGAAAATAAGATATGATAAACAAAAATACTCTGATAATAAATACGAGTTGTTTCTAGCACTAGCTGCATGCGACTTAAATAGGCTAAGGTAGTGGCCAATTATCCTCAAGCCCTACTCTCAAGTAGACCTCCTCTTCCTGAGTAGCCACTCCTGCCTTTTGGCAGCCCTGCGTGCTCGAGTATTGAGGAGAGGCGCCTCCACTTCGCTCTCTCCATTTGAAGGAGCCTCTGGAGGTTCTGAAGGCCCTGGCTGAGTCTCTGCCTCTGGCACCACATCCTCTTCAGCCTCCTCGCTGTCCGACGCGAGCGTTGGCTGCACAGGCTGCTGGCGCAACCCCACACCAGCCTCCTCGTTGTTGGGATCAGCCATGATCCGCGCAAGCCACTGGCGGGCCACAACACCCATTCTCTACACTATCCTCCTTATTCCTAGTCGATAGTTTCTCAAACTAATTAAAACATGATTAAAAATCCATTCCCCATGCATTCAGTTTATTTTTATTAATCCAGAAAAGCCAATGAATGTTGTAATAATTCCCATTCGCCCCTCAATTTCATCTGTGCCGTCCAAAGCAGACTCTCTTACTTCGGGTAATTACTTGTGACTAATTTCGAGCCTTTTTTTTTTTATTTGATTTATATGCCACCCTTCTCCGGAGACTCAGGGCGGCTTACAATGTGTTAAGCAATAGCCTTCATACTTTTGTATATTTATACAAAGTCAGCTTATTGCCCCCATAACTGGGTCCTCAGTTTACCTATCTTAGAAAGGATGGAAGGCTGAGTCAACCTTGAGCCTTGGTGAGATTCGAACTTGCAGTAACTGTGTGGGACTTCAATCTGTGGCAAGAGCAGCTGGTCAAGTGGCTGAAAGCCGAAAGGAGGATCCAGTACAGGGGTGAAATGCTACCAGTTCGGACCGGTTCAGGAGAACCGGTAGTAAAAAGTGCTACCAGTTGGGGGAACTGTATTTCCGACAATCAGCTGTGACACGCAATTTATATTAACTAGAATCGTCAGATTTCCTGCTTTCTAGCTAATCTAAATTGCGTGGCACAGTGGATCCCCCCCTCGCTGTTCTACTTACCTTTGCAGACTCGGAAGTCTTCAAAATGTTCTTTTAGCGCTTCATGGGCGTGCCTCAAGTGTGCATGTGCGTGCAAAGTGCACACTCAGTAGCAGACTCAAAGAACCGGTAGCAGACTTCAGAGGATTTCACCCCTGATCCAGGAGCAGGAGGGCAAACGGGCCCTGCAGAGCATCACATATAAACTCCGGCAGAACCACACCAGGGCGATGTCTTGGCCCATCCCGAACCCTGTGCCGCCAGATGGGACGCAGCTCCCAAGTGACCCGCAATACCAGGAGGATCTTGTCTCAGCGCAGGAGGTTCCCGGATGAACATCCTCTTGTTGGGGCATCCGGAGCTCTCACCCACCTGCTCATTCCTGCAGAGCTTCCCCAAGCGCAGCTGGGGCCCCCCTCCCCGGAGTGCCCTCTGCATCTTCGATCCGGAGGGTGCCTAGTCCTGCCCCGCCAGCCCTCTGGGAATTTCTCTGGGAGGAGTCCTTAGCGCTCTCTAAGCTTGCTTGTTTTCACACAGACGTTTCATTACCCAACTAGGTAACCTCATCAGTGCTTAAAAGGGTTTGCTCTCCGTTTATATTCATATTATATCGTAGCTCAGAGTTAATGGTGCAGGGTCTGCTTGGGCAGGGGGTTGGACTAGATGACCTACAAGGTCCCTTCCAACTCTGTTAATCTGTTGACACGAGGGATCCTGTTTGTTCCTGCCGGGCTTTCCCAAACACAGCCTGTCCCCCCATCCCGGTTGTAACCCGGTTGTTAAGTGATCTGGCTTCTCCCTTGACTTTGCTTGACTTTGAAGGTTGCAAAAGCTGATCATGTGACCCCCCCAGGACAGTGCAACGGTCATAAATACAAGTCTTCTGAATTTTGACCGTGTGACCATGGGGATGTTGCAACGGTCGTAAGTGTGAAAAAGAATCACATGTCTTTTTTTCATTGCCGTTGTAACTTTGAATAGTCACTAAATGAACTGTTGAAGTCGAGGGCTACCTGTTGTTGAAACAAAGGTGAACTTTACAGGTAGTCCCTCAACAGTTCATTTAGTGACTGCTAACAACAGCACCGAAAAAAGTGACTTATGACCGTTTTTCACTTACAACCATTCTAGCATCCCCAGTCATGTGATTAAGATTCAGACTTGCTTGGCAACAGGTTCATATTTATGACGGTCGCAGTGTCCTGGGGTCATGTGACCCCCTTTTGCGACCTTCTGACAAGCAAAGTCAATGAGGGTTAGATTCGCTTAGCAATTGTTACTAACTTAACAACTGCAGTGATTCACTTAACAACAGTGGCCAGAAAGGTCGTAAAATGGGGCAAAATCCACTTAACAAATATCTTGCTTAACAACGGAAACTTTGGGCTCAATTGCGGCCATAAGTCGAGGACTACCTGTATTTGAGAGGAAGACTCTGGCAGGCACAGCTTTCGAAGGTAGCCACACATTCTTGTTCTGAAGTGGTTTCTTATACAGGAAGTCCTCGATTTACAACAGTTTGCTCGATTTACAACATTTTGGGCCTAGCAGGCCTCCCTGCAGCCTCCCGGGACAAAAAATGGGTGGTGGGAGGTGTGCCCCCCTGCGCTCCCTTCCTCCTGTGCATGCGGTTGGCTGTCCCCCGCATGCGCCCTGCCCCCGCGCATGTGTGGCAGAAACCCAAAAATCAGCTGGCCGGTGGGAGGCGTGCACACATGTGCGGTGGAGCTGAGCGGGGAAGAAAGCTCGCGTGTCCACAGAGAGGGCTAGCACATGTGCCATAGGTTCGCCATCACGGCTGTACTCTTTTGTTGTATTGTGCTGGGAGGTCACTGAGGGAAAGAGAGGAAAGGTGACATGGGGGTTCCTCTTCCTTTCTACGGGAACAAAATGGCTGTCTCCTCCCCAAAAGAACAGACAGGAGTCACTCCAGTTCTTGCCTGTCTGAGTTCATTTCGCTCCCTCACGTTTTACCACTCAAACTGAAATCAACATGGAGCGTAAAATATCTCCTATTTCTAACCTCCCAAAACGGGCAGCAACTCAGGGGAGAGAAAAACAAAACCATTTATTTTCCGCAATCAATTGTGGCTGACTACAATATGCGACCTACAATATATATATGTGAATGAGGAAGTGGCCTGGCTGTGCAGTTGTTCTCATGTTCCATTTTTCTAAAATCCATAAATGGCAATCAGGAAAAAATTGGGAACATTAATTATGTGTGAAACTTTGGATGGTCAAATATATGTGAATTAACTGTGCAATAATTAATTGAAACGCAGCAAGTACTTATATCTGAGAACGCACCCTTTTTGGTGATTGCATGCTAGCTGGGGAATTCTGGGAGCTGAAGTCCACAGATCTTAAATGTCTATGGAGCTTCTCAGTCATCCAGGTCATGGTTGTCCCAATAGACTTGTCAAAAGAGAGAGAAAAAGGGAGGGAGGGAAGGAGAGGGAGAGGAGGAGAGAGAGAGGGAGAGGGAGAGGGAGAGGGAGAGGGAGAGATGAGACAGATAGAAGAGATAGATAGGAGAGAAACAGAAAGAGAAAGAGATGATAGAAGAGAGAGAAATAGAAGAGATAGGAGAGAAAAAGAGAAAGAGAGAAAAGATATGAAAGTATGGTCAAGATCAAAAGCTTATCACTGTCTCTTAAACTTAAAGTAAATTCAAGCAATTGTTCATTCCTTTCCTCCCCCCATGCTCTATGAACCCATCTATAAAACCTTATTTCTTCATATTACTCAGCAAAAGACTAACAACAACAGAAATAACAACATAACTGTCACTGCGTTATTTTATTTCCCAGCTGAGCTTCATTATTTTTGGACTAATAGACTTACTGTAGTTTGCCAAGTTCCTTATCAGTACTTTACTACGCATGTCCGCATTCCTTCACTTGCTTCACACATTCTTTCCTTTGTTCTCTTGCCAGAGGTCCGGCTGGACCGGCAGGAGATCTCGCTTGCCAAAATGTAACAATTACTTTTCTTAGTTAGTGAGGTGTTTTATTTTCTTTATAACAAATAAATGAGTTTTATTAGAAACCTTCCCTCGCGTTTTCTTTATCAGAATATTGCAACTTGGAATAAGCCACGATCCATCTCCTCTAAACCAGGGTGATTTTTCCCAGAGCCAAACATGGGATTAATTGATGCCCTGACATCTGGTAGCACTCGGACGGTTGATTTATGGCTTTTTTCCTTATTTTGTTATTTCTGATAAGAGCGCATAGGCAATTAGTTTTTAGCTACTGAGGTACGCTAATTATATTGCTGAGATGCCGAAACTGAAGAAAAAAGGCAAAATGAAACTAAGACCACTCTTCGTAAATGATTTGATTGATCTTTCCAACGAAGAGGTGGCAGACAGGAGATTTTCAGATTTCCAGCCCCTTACTACAGCCACATGCCTGGAACAAGAAAAAGCCGTGGGAACAGAAATGGAGGGAGATAACACAGAAGCTGTTTTTGAAGGAGAAGCACTACGACTGAGGTCAGTAACTCCCCCTTCTAATTATGCCAGCTCTCAACCTGTCTCCCCAGAACCTTCTGAATTTGTAACGCTCGATGCAAGGCCAAAGCACACTGCCGAGCAAAATTACTCCCACGCAGAGAGAGAAACAATTCATTATTCTCCTCGAAGCTCTAAGCTCACCCTGGATGAGGTGGCTATGAAAGCCTTTCGTGACCATATAAAACTCTATGAACAGCAGCTATCCCAGGCAAAAATGGCTATATCTATGCTTGAGCAAGATAAGGGAGACAACTTAAGATTTTCAAAAAGCGCCATATTGTCTTCTTCCTCGGAGCCAAAGACACTCCCCCTGGTGGATTTTGTGTCAGGCCAATTAAGACAGAGGGCCCTGCATACGTCACATGAAAGTCTCCCTGATCAAGTTACATATAAACCTGCCACGCAATCATTCCTTGTAAGTGCAAAGCTGCCCGAAGCTAAAGGTGCAGCACCATCTGCTGGCAAAAGTAATTTACTACAGGAAGCTGAAATGCCACAAGTGTCTCCACGGGCTCAAACTCCAACACCCCCTGGTGGTGATGGTGCCTTTTTAGATGGAACACAGGCACGCTTTATGAAGCAAAGGCAAATGACTGCATCTCCAGCAGGTCATGCCAATATTGCAGCTCAAGCACAAATGGCAACTGGAATACAGCAGATTCCAGTGCATCAGCCACAGCAGCCACACATGCCTGCAAATGTGCCCCAGCCACAAGTGCAAATAGGGCCACCTCCTGGCCCACCTCCAATGGCACAACCAAGACCATTTTTAGGTCCACAACAGGCACAGCAAATACCACAGGCATTTCTGCCAGCACAGCCAGCATACCAAGTGCAGGCTCCTTACCAGGCATTTTCTGTCTCTCCACTAACTGGTGAGTCAAAACTAAAAATGTCAGGACACAATTACAAAGCCTGGGTCAGTGAGATTACACTATTGCTTCTTAGAGAAGGCACGCACTGTATGGTATTTAACCCTCCTGCACAACCATGGGATTTTGCAATACGAGATTTAGAGATAAGGGCTCGCACAACATTATTGATATCCATGGATACTGAACTGCAGGTCACTTTTCCACCAAATACAACAGCCCGACAAATTTGGGCTGAATTGGAAAATTGTTACAGGCCTATCTCAATTGAATCTTCATGTTTACTCATGTCTGAACTCCACGGTTTGAGATTGAAACCCGGTGAACAAATTGGAGGACATTTGACCAAACTGAAAGGTCTCAGAACAGAATTGAGAGAAAGAGGCCACAACATTGAAGATATTCAAATGATCAGCATCATTATTAACTCCTTGAATTATGAATGGAAAGATGCTGTTACAAAAATTAACCAAGTCCCAATTGCTCAACCCACAGTGGACAATGTCTGTAGACTTTTAATTGAAGAAGAGGCATTCATGTTGGCCACACCACACTTGAGAGGACCACCCGCATCAAGAGCTCCAGCTAGGCGCCCCTTCCGAGGAAGGACCTACGCTCCAAGGATGCCAAGATGCAACACCTGCAACCGTGTGGGACATGCCACCCGGGATTGTCCCCAACGAGTTCCAGCTCCCGTCACGTACCAGCCCAGAGGAACAGATTCCAGAGGCAGAGGCAGAGGCGGAAGACAAGGTCGTCGTGGTCCCCGGCGTGATCCACAAACTCCACTCGCCACATTGGCTTTAACCAATGATCCACAACCTCAACCAGAGTACGACAGACGACTCCTGTGGACTTTGGACAGTGGTGCAGCATTGCATGTTACCTACAGAAAGGAACTCTTCACAGAAATGCATGAGCCTGAACCAGAACTACGTGAACTTTATTCTTTTTCCAATCATCCTTGTCAAGTCAAAGGAAAAGGAACTGTTTATGTTGAAGAGCTCGATGCATTCATTCCTGATGTTTATTACATACCAACAGCAACCAGTAATTTGCTTAGTCAGTATCACTTGTCTAGAATGTTAAAGTTCCAAGTTCACCACCTTGAAAAAGCAAGTTACATAGTTAAAGATGGAGATATTGTTGCTGAAACCATATTAATTGGTGGTGTTTATTACTTAAAGCCAAAGCCTAAAACACAAACACAGGCAAGTATGCAAACTCGAAAAAGGGAAAGCACAGGCCCAGATAGAGATGCTCCAGAGAGAGATCCTGTACCCCTAAGGCTCCTAAAGCCAACAAAAATAGAATTGGTAAACAGGTTGCTCAGAGCAAGGCTGTGGTTCCGCATAAAAATGTTAATGTTGAGAATTCACTAACTGGTAAACCTTTGCATTCCAGGTGTATCCATAAATGGCATAGAAGATTGGGGCATGCC
Source organism: Arizona elegans (assembly GCA_022577455.1). Classification (NCBI taxonomy): domain Eukaryota; kingdom Metazoa; phylum Chordata; class Lepidosauria; order Squamata; family Colubridae; genus Arizona; species Arizona elegans. The sequence goes on from JAKOOJ010000012.1 coordinate 19,653,974, forward strand.
AGTTTCCGTGTTCTTAGGAAGATGCCGGAGTTCGCAAAAGGTTTGGATCTAAAGGGGTGTAAGGTGTTTCTGGATTGTGCTGTATGCAAGAAGGCCAAATCCAAAGCAGCAGCCATTCCCAAACGCGCTACACGCCTGTCAACACGCATTTTTGATTTGGTTCACATTGACATAGTTGGTCCTTTCCCGCCATCATTTGGTGGTAGAAAATATTTTCTAACAATTGTTGATAATTACTCTAGATATGGATATGTATATCCTATGAAAGGAAAATCAGAGACTTTTCAGATCTTTAAAGACTTTGCAGCCCTTGTTTCTACCCAACACCAAGTTCGCATCGCCAGAATCCAGAGTGATCGTGGTGCCGAGTTCATGTCTCAGCGTTTCCAGGACTGGATGCGTAAGAATAGAATTATTCATCAGACTTTGGCCCCTGACACATCGGCTCACAACGGAGAGGTACTGCAAACCATGATGCGTTGTCTCCTAGAAGACGCCAATCTTGATATGATATACTGGGGTGAAGCTATCAAGTATGCAAATTACATTGTAAACCGTACTTGGAGCAGTGTAATAAATCAGACTCCTTTCTTCATGTTGTATGGCTACAAGCCCGATCTTAAAAACATCCATATTTTTGGTTCATATGCTATGGTGAACATTCCCTTAGCTCAAAGAAGAAAAGGAGGTCCAGCAGCAAAGAGACTGAGATTTATGGGTATTGATGATAACTCAAAATGGAGCAAATTTATTGACTCTAAACATGCAATTGTGATTTCCCAATCTGCTAATTTTGAGGAAGATATTGACTGGTCCAGGATTCATTCCAATGATCCTGGAGTTTATTTTCCTAGAGATGATACCGCTGATGCTACGCAGATTGATGATCAAGATTCCACTGATTCTTCTCAACCCGATGTTCCGTCTTCGCAAGCCGCGGATGCTGACGCTAGCGACGAAAGTGAGGACGAGGACGAAGTAGAAGAAGACTGGACAGTTGTTCCGAGACGTTCCAAGAGGGTTACAAAAGGAATCCCTCCACAACGATATTCTTGGCAACTGACAAAAGCACCCTTGCCTTTGATTTGCAATGTTACACTTCCACCTGATAATTTCACACAAATCAAGCAGCTCCCTGATTCAGAGCAAGACAAATGGTATGAAGCAATGCAGGTTGAAATGGACAATCTAAAGAAACTTAAGGTATTTACACCTGCAAAACCTCCAGCAAACAAAAAGGTCATTGGCACTCGATGGGTCTACAGAATCAAAAAGAAACCAAATGGTGAGTCATTGTACAAAGCCAGACTTGTAGCTCAGGGTTTCGCTCAACGTTATCCTGAGGACTACACAAATACTTACTCACCGACAGTCAGAACTGAGAGTGTAAAAATTGCTTTAGCAACTGCAACTATCCTTGGTTTAGAAGTTTTCCAGTTTGATGTTGACACGGCTTATCTACATGCAGACCTAGATGAAGAGATCTACGTGAGAAGTCCTCCAGGATTCCGACAGCAAGAAGGGGATACCTGGTTCCTAAACAAAAGTCTCTATGGTCTGAAACAATCTGGTTTAATGTGGTATTTATGTCTTACTGACAAACTAAATTCAATGGGCTTTATTAAGTCCAAAACTGATGAGTGCGTGTTCACAAAAAGATCTAACAATGCATATGAGATAGTTCTTGTTTATGTTGATGATATTGTTTATATTGGTCCAAATAAGCAAATGAGTGAAATTTTTGCCAAAGCTTTGCAGAGATACTTCACATTGAAATCATTAGGTCACATTAGCACTTATTTAGGTGTTCAGATTGAAAAAACACAGAAGGGGTTTAGTCTTTCACAAGAAGATAAAATTGAACAAATTTTGCATCATTGCAACATGAAGGATGCTAACACAACAAAGACACCCATGCAAACAGATTTTCACAACTTGACACAAGAAGAAAGTCCTGAGTTCGAGGATCAAACACTTTATCGTTCAGTCATTGGGTCACTGTTATACATTAGTAGTTGGACCAGACCCGACATTGCACTTAGTGTTAATCTCTTATCTCGACATGTAGGTAAGGCAAAACAGTTTCATTGGACATGTATTAAGAAATTATTGAGATACCTAAAATACACCAAACATTTGAAGTTATTGTTAGAACCAACACATACTGATTATGCAGAATTATGTTGTTATGCAGATTCTGATTGGGCAAGTGATAAGAAATCACGTAAAAGTACTTCAGGTTATATGATGTTCTTAAATGGATGTCCTGTTTATTGGCAAGTACGTAAACAGAATTTTGTTTCTTGTTCATCTACTGAAGCTGAATTTGCTTGTGTTTCAGATGCATGTAATTCTCTAACTTGGTTTGATGCTTTAGTCACAGATATCTGGACACACCCGATCCGACCGATCACCGTGATGGAAGACAATGAATCGGTGGTTTATATTTCTGAATCTCATTTCACAGGTTCTAGGTCCAGACACATTGACATCCGTTATCAAAACATAAAACATTTAGTGAAAAAAGGTTTTGTCAAAATGCAATATGTATCTACACATGATCAAATTGCTGATATGCTCAACAAACCACTCCCAGCAGCTCAACACGAGTATCTGCGTGAGAAGATGTGCCTTATTTGATGATGTACTGATATTCGCTCAACTGGCAAAAGAAGGGGAATGTCACTGCGTTATTTTATTTCCCAGCTGAGCTTCATTATTTTTGGACTAATAGACTTACTGTAGTTTGCCAAGTTCCTTATCAGTACTTTACTACGCATGTCCGCATTCCTTCACTTGCTTCACACATTCTTTCCTTTGTTCTCTTGCCAGAGGTCCGGCTGGACCGGCAGGAGATCTCGCTTGCCAAAATGTAACAATTACTTTTCTTAGTTAGTGAGGTGTTTTATTTTCTTTATAACAAATAAATGAGTTTTATTAGAAACCTTCCCTCGCGTTTTCTTTATCAGAATATTGCAACTTGGAATAAGCCACGATCCATCTCCTCTAAACCAGGGTGATTTTTCCCAGAGCCAAACATGGGATTAATTGATGCCCTGACAATAACTACCGGTTTTACAAACTATATCTACTCAACCCAATCTGAATTTGGATTTGAGGAAAAAGCAGCCTCTGTTGCTGCCACCACCAAACCAAAACCAAATGGCCATTTTGCAGGTGGTCAGCTGGTGATGCTAGAGAAACATCTGGACGTAGGAGCAAAATGGTTGCCTCCTTCCAAAACAAAAACACACAGGAGCCACCCCAGTTCTCCCTCCTTCCAAATTTGCTTTGATACTTCCTCTACCTACCATGAAATTGGAATCCCTGAGCAACATGGAGGATAAAATCCCTCCTATTTCCATCCTCACAAACAGGAAGCAATTTACATGAGAAGAAAAGATCATTTACTTTCAGCAAACAATTTTGGCAAGCTTACGCAATTATTAAGGAGGTAGCAGCCTGACTCTGCAATAGATCTCATGTTCCTCTTTTTTAAATCATGAAAACCCAGAAATGGCAATATATAAATAATCAGTGTTGAATCTTACACTTGGCATATTTATTATTTAGTTATCAAATATATGGTCAAATAACTGCAATAATCAATTAAAAGTGAATAAACTATTTTAATGAAAAAATATATCAGAAGGCACACTTCTTCTTTTAGTAATAGTTTCATTGAAGATTACTGTTAAACAGATAAAGCCAACACAAGGAAAAAAAGAAAAGAAAAAGTAACCTCTACCTTTATCTGCAATAAGTATAATGAAAATTAACAATTTATCAATCTTTCTTAAAGTAAACCCAATGAACTCTTCATCCTATTCCTCATTCTCCATTCTCTATAAACCCATCTCTAAAACCTCATCTTTAACCTCTAATCTCCATCCACTCAGATTAATCAACAAAAGCCCATTAAGGCTGTTATGCAATCTACCTATTAGAAACTATTATCTATGAAATCCAATTTGAAATCTTTTGATACCACACTTAATAACACATAACATATTCTTTTCTCCATAGATCTTCAATCATAATAAAAAAAAAAGGTTACTGATTCAATGATAAAAGCGGTGATGAAAGGCCCAAAATCTATCCTGGTTCCAGCATGCAGGAAGGGCCTGAAGGGCTCCTGCTAAGAGTCCGGCCTAATTCAGACGAAGGCTGATCCCTCTTCATTCCTCTATCTTTATGCTGGGTGTGTCCACTACAAAGAGGAAGGGAAAAAGTATCCAAGGGTTAGTTGGATCAAGACAGTGAGAGCCTGAGAGGTGCCACACGATAAGAGTTTGGAGGCAGGAAGACCCCTCCCCTGAGCCCTCTCCCCCAGATTCCTTCCATTGTTTGAGATGAATAGGAGAGAGAAAAGGGATTTCCAAAGTATCTTCACTATCACTTGGTCCTTGGACCCCAAAGCCCTCCCCTCCCTCCCTCCCTCTCCCCCCATACGCCCCCCCACCAAGTCCGCTCACCTGTCAGGAGGCTGCTAAACGGTCTGGATGCTCCCTGGATTGGAGAAAAAGACACAGAATGAATGAATGTCTTGTCCTGTGAGGTGGACAAATCTCCCTCTTCACCATTAAACCTCTTCAGCTTCACAAACGTCTGAGAGGACATAAAGCTTTTTATTAATTTATTAGTTAAGCTTCCATCCCAAATATCTCATTAGGTGACTCTAGGCAGCTCACAGTAAAATTCAATAAAATGCCATGTAGAATATTTAAAACAATAAATAAAAACCAGATTCCCCCATCAGATCATGTTGCCTTTGTCTGACAAGAAGATCGTGTTCAGTGTGTGACTGCTGTCTCCAGTCGGTCCCAGAACGATCTGGGAGAGACCCACTAATGCCATGGAGGCCATGAACCCCTGGGCGGCTTCCAAGGCCAAACCCAGGGATGGCAGAATGAAGTCTCCCAGGACCAGAATCCTGGGCAAGTCCATGACATCCGTGAGATGGCCCCCAGCAACTCAGGAAGGGAGGTGGCCATGCAGCAGGGAGGCTGGTACAGTAGCATCAAGCCCATTATGTCAGCCCAGCTTCAGAAACAGGGAGTCACAACCAGAATCATGGGGTGGGAGCAACCTGAGTGCCAGAAGAGATTCTGAGATGACCACTATAAACCCAATAATCCTGGCAGGGATCTCGGTTGGGGCCAAACCCTAAACCCAGCTGGGCGTATCTCTGAGATAGGGAACCCCCCTCCCCTTCCAGATTCAGCCAGATCTCAGCTATCCCACCAAAAGAGTATCTAACTACTGGGGATTACGGCATTGCCAGTGGTTTTCCTATTTCCCACCAAGGAACTGAGAGCTCTTTCCTCCAAAGAGGGCCAGGCTCCACCATGCAGACTGTGGGCTGCCTCCCCTGCCTGAATCCAACAGGGAGAGTTTCCCTTCTCCTCTGCAGAATGAACCAGTGCAAGGAAAGAGAATTTTGTGACATACAGCTGGCTTTCATGCCTAAAGCGGGACTAGAACTCATGGTCTCGCCTGGTGCCCTCACCACTAAGCCAAAATGGCTCCAATTATTATTATTCCACCGAAGCAGACTCAGAGGGAACCCAAGGAGGATGAATTGGGGGGAGGGGGGCTTTAAAAAGTGAGGGCTTTTCCCTCTTTTCATCCCCTCATCCACCCAAAGTCTCACAAGGGGACAGAATGGCTCTTGCAGTAGCAGCAGCAGCTTCTTCCAACTTACCCTGGTCTGAACTGTTGGATTCTGTGTCACTTGTTGGAATTAAAGCTGGGGAAAAATATTTTGAAGAATTAAATAAGATTATATTAAAATTTGTATGGCAAGGTAAAAAAGCGAGAATAAAATTAAAAATGCTACGAGATTTTAAACGTTAAAGAGCAACATTATTTGAAAATACCAGTTTGGTTATCTACAATGGAGGCATTGATACATCCAAATGTTATGAATATGGAAAAAATTATAAGATCCAAGGACATACTCAATGAAAGGGGAGAACTAAAAACTGAACAAGAACTAAACAGATTAGGGATTGACCTATCGTGGTGGCCACAATTACAAATTACAATCCAGCTATGAAAAAGATAGGAAGGGGTATGGGTTTTATAAAGAACCACATGAGCTAGATCAGATTCTAATGGGAACAGATGAAAAATTAAGTAAGAGGATATATAATTATTTACTAACTATTAAATTGGAGGAAGAAGAAGTAAAAGAAACCATGATAACCTGGGCTAAGAATTTTGGCTGTACAATAGAATTAGACAAATGGCAGAAATTATGGGATAGAAACCACAAGCATACAATGTCAACAGTGTATAAAGAAAATCTCTATAAAATGACACTTTTCACCTGCAAGAATATTGAATACGTACAAAGATAAATCTGTTAAATGTTGGAAATGTAACCAAATACCAGGTTCATATTATCATATGTGGTGGACATGTCCCAAAGCAAAAAAATATTGGGATAAAATAAAAAGAAAACTCTGAATATTTTAAAAAGTGGGGGCCTCTCCTCTTTTCATCCCCTCATCCACCCAAAGTCTTGCAAAGGGACAGAATGGCTCATGCAGCAGAAGCAGCTCCCTCCGACTTACCCTTGTCTGAACTGCTGAATTCCCTGTTACTTGCTGGAAAAGAAAGAAAGAAAAAGAGGATGAGGAAGTCTCTCTCTCAGCTTATAGGTGGAGAAGCTCAGCTCTTTCTGATTCCAGCTCCCTCCCTCCCTTTCTCTCTCCCATACAATCAAAGACCGACAAATAGATGGAGAGAGTTTGGATCAAACTGCTTTAGCTAAAAGGCATCAAAAAGAATTCACACAAAACCAGAAGGCAGAGCTGATCTAAAAAGATACAGATGGATCCAAAGTTTATCTTCGTAACTTGTTCGTACTTAGTGAGCCTTGTGATAGGAGACCAAAAGTGTTATGTCCTTATAAGGACATCCGCCCGGATTGGCTGCCAGCCATCGGGCGGGAAAGTTTGAATCACTGTCAGGGGCGGTGCGACTGCCGGAGCGAATATAAGGAGAGCTCCGGCAGCGCGCAGCCAGTCTTGTTTTCCTGTTTAATAAAGTTACAAATGTAACGAGCTGGTCGCGTCTTCCATTCCTGCGCCGATCTAACACTGGCGACGAAGGACTAGAGAAAGAGACGAACCTCGTGGCGCCAAGCCAACAAGACCAAGACTCCGGCACCTGAAACCACAGTAGGCATTTCCGAAGGCATGGCATCCGCTGAAGTCACTTTGCCAACCCTTGCTCCATTCAGCCCAGGGAAGGACAAGTGGAAATCCTACGTGGTCAAATTTCGGCAATACTGAGAGGCAACAACATCAGGGATGCCGATGATGACCGAAAAAAGGGCATCTTCTTGGCCAACTGCGGCTCCGAAGTCCTCGATATGGCAATCGATCTCGTAGCACCACGAGACATCGAAGAAGTGCCATGGACGGACCTGCTGCAGATCCTGGAAGACTACTATGCCCCAACTGGAACACCAGTGGCGAACCGTTTCACCTTCCATCAGAGGGACCAGAAGGAAGGTGAAACCATCAAAGAATTCGTGGCCGCCCTGCGCCAGATCGCAGCCAGCTGTGAGTTTGACCACGTGGACAACGCCATCGCTGACCGCGTGGTCTTCGGCATGAGGGACAGAGGCCTGCAAAAGAAATTCCTGAGCAGGAAGAAACTCGTGTCAAGGATGTGGTGGATGTGATGGCATTTAGATCCAAAAAAATTGTCGTGTATGTACCCTAGTGCCCAGCCTAAATGTTGGAGATGTGACTGCTTAGACGCTACATATTATCATGTTTGGTGGACCTGTAAGAAAGTTAAGGCTTTTTGGGTAAAAATTTGGTGGGTCATGCAGAATGTTTTGAAGAGAAAAATTCAATTTTCTCCACAACTGTTTTTATTGGGTATAGTTAAGGGTTTTACATTGGGGGAAACAAAAATGATATTGTACATGATAACTGCAGCAAGATTGTTGATAGGTAAATACTGGAAAAATGAAGCGCTGCCTTCGATTGAGGAATGGACTTTGAAGATGGCCAGTTTTGCGGAGATGGCGAAGATTTCAGCATATTTAAAAGATTGTTCTCAAGAGACTTATGAATGGGAATGGAAGAAGTGGATAAATTATGTTCAGCATAAATATCAAACTAGGAAGTATCAAATAGCCTTTATTTAAAAATGTTATATAAGATAGAAACATTTTAGGGTTGAGGATAAAAATTTGTTAGAAAATGTTATATTAAGATAGAAATATTCTAAGGTTAAGGATGAAAATTTGTTAGAAAATGTTACATTATGATAGAAATATTTTTAAGGTAATCAGGATGAAAATTTATCTGAAAATGATATACCAAGATAGAAATAGGTTAATGTAATGAAGATGAAAATTTGTAAGGGGGAGGGAGGGGTTCAAGTTTTATATACAAAGGAGGGTTTTTTCCTTTTATCTGACATGAGCATACTAGGAAGTCTGGGGGGAGGGGAGGGTTAGGGCGGGCTGGGGAGGTTGGGAAGTCTGGGGGGGGTAGGGGGGGGGGAAAAAGGGGGTGAAAATGTAATTGTAAAACTTTTGCAATAAAAAAAAACAAAAAAAAGGATGTGGTGGAGGAAGCCACCGCATCTGAAATCTCGGAGAAAGCGGCTGCCGCAGTAAGCAGAGCGAAGGGAATCCACAAGATTCGCTCAACGGTGCAATCATCAACCGAGGACTCCACAGCTGGATCAGAGTCGGAGGAGGAGTCCACCGTCCACAAGGTATCCAGACCCCCAAGGCGGGAAACCGCACAAAGAAGCTACAAGGGGGAGCGCTGTGCCAGCTGCAGAGGGGACCATGCCAGGGCAACCTGCAAGTGGAGAGATGCGACCTGCAGACGCTGCAACAGAAGGGGTCATATCGCCGAAGCTTGCAGAGCCGAGGAGCCAGCCCCAGAGCCTTCCAGCCACCGTCCCTGCGAGAATTGGAAGGATTACCAGAGAGCATCCAAACGGTCCTCTGTCCCATCCAGACGCAGAGACGATGATTTTCCCCGGAGCGGAGCGGTCCACCAGACGACCATCGCACACACAAACTCAGACAATGCCACCAAGTTCCACGTGACCATCCACGTGGAGGGAGCACCCTGCTCAATGGAGGTAGACTCAGGCTCGGTCTACTCCATTATGGATTGGCAACAACTGAAGCGCCTGCAACCCAGCATCACCAAGCGAGACCTGAAGCCATTACACTCCAAGCTCATCGACTTTGGGGGAAACCCCATCGGAGTCTTAGGAAGAGCCAACATCCGAGTCTTCTACAACAAGTTCAAAGGCAAGCTCCCCATCACAGTTGTGGAGAACAGCCGACCGAACCTGCTAGGAGTGGAGTGGTTTAAGCTGCTGGGGCTATCAATCGAAGGCATCCACCAAGTTCGCAGGGATGAACTCGACAACCTCATCGAAGAGTTCAAGGAAGTCTTTGATGGTAAGCTGGGGAAATTTGTGGGGAGGCCAATCTCATTTAATCTGGACAAGGGAATCACCCCGATTAGGCTGAAGCCCCGCCGGGTTCTGTTCGCCCTGTGGCCAAAAGTAGACGAGCAGCTGGATAAGCTGATTGCCCAGGGCATCCTGGAACTGATCGATCATGCCTCATGGGAGACCCCCATTGTGACCCCACTGAAGCATGATGGGTCTGTGCGCATCTGCGCCGACTATCGTTGTACCATCAACAAGGCGTTGGCACAGAGCGCATACCCAGTCCCAGTAGTGCAACATCTGTTGCATTCCCTGGGAACTGGCACAATTTTCGCTAAACTGGACCTGGCCCAGGCTTACTAGCAACTGCCAGTGGACGAAAAAACGGCGGAGGCACAAACAATAGTCACACACAGGGGGGCATTCAAATGCAACTGCCTCCAGTTTGGAGTCAGCGCAGCCCCCGGCATCTTCCAATCAATGATGGAACGCCTTCTCCAAGGCGTTCCGGGGTGGTGCCATACTTCGACGATGTACTAATCTCCGGAGATTCACTGGCACAACACCTTGAAAGGCTCAGGCTTGTCCTGCAGTGTTTCAAGGCCAGGGGCTTGAGAGTCAGGAGAGACAAATGCATCCTAGGAGTACAGGAAGTCGAGTTCCTGGGCTATCTCATTGATAGCACTGGCATCCACCCCACCAAATCAAAAGTGAAAGCAATCCATGAAGCTCCAAGCTCCAAAAACAAAACGGAACTTCAGGCATTCCTTGGGTTGCTCAACTTCTATGCAATGTTTCTTAAACAGAAAGCCACAGTTGCTGAGCCACTCCACCGCCTGCTGGGGAAAGCGGTTTCCTGGAAGTGGGGCCAAGAAGAGGAAGCAGCATTCCGAGCTGTATAAGGACTTTTAACTTCAAAAAGCGTCCTCATCCAGTACAATGAGACGCTCCCCATCAAGCTAACCTGCGATGCGTCGCCCTACGGGGTGGGGGCAGTCCTCAGCCACGAACTGCCCAACGGCTCAGAAGCCCCCATAGCATATTTTTCGAAGACCATGTCCAGCGCAGAACGCAACTACAGCCAGCTGGACAAAAAAGTTCTGGCCATCGTGGCAGGAGTGAAACGCTTCCATGAATACCTCTACGGGAGACGCTTCACCATAGTCACTGACCACAAGCCACTCCTGGGGCTCCTCGCAGGCGACCAACCCACCCCGACCTTCATGTCCCCGCGGATGACGAGATGGGCCATCTTCTTAGCCGGCTACTCCTACAGGCTCGTGCACCAGCCAGGCACAGCCATAGGAAACTCCGACGCGCTGAGCAGATGCCCATTGAAGGATCCAGTGGAAGACCCAGCCCCCACGCTCCACCTCTTCCACATAGATGACGACGTCAGCTGTCCACTCTGGTCTGCAGATGTGGCCGTCCACACCCAGAAGGACCCCACACTCCACCAAGTGAAGTCCTGGATCCTCAGGGGGTGGCCATCTGAGAAGACGGAGGAGAAGTTCAGCCCGTTCGCCAGGAAGCAGAAGGAGCTGTCCACCATGAAGGGCTGTTTACTATGGGGAGACAGGGTGCTGATCCCAAGCACTCTGCAACGGCGGACGCTAGAGACGTTGCATAAAGGGCACCCAGGCATTGTCCGCATGAAGGCCCTGGCACGGAGTTACGTCTGGTGGCCCTCACTGGACAGAGACATTGAAGAATGGGTCTCCAGATGTGACCCGTGCCAAGAAGTACGCCCAGCGCCGCCACAAACCGAAACTGCGAAGTGGGAGACCCCCAGCAACCCCTGGTCGAGGATCCATATCGACTTCGCGGGTCCGATGCAAGGGCGCCACCTCCTCATCGGCGTAGATGCCTTCTCCAAGTGGATCGAGGTGGTACCCATGGCATCTACCACAACGGAAGCAATGATCCGGGCCCTGTGCCGCCTTTTCGCCACCCATGGCCTACCGGATGTGCTGGTCTCCGACAACGGCCCCCAACTCACATCCCTGTCCATGGAGGCATTCCTGGCAGGACTGGGCATCCGCCATGCCCTGTCCGCCCCGTACAGGCCGGCTGGGAACGGACAAGCGGAATGAATGGTGAGGCTCACCAAGGAGGCACTCACCAAGATGGGCACAGGCGACTGGCAGGAAAGAACAGACAACTTCCTCCTCACCCAGCACATCACGCCGCATGCCACCACCCACAAGAGACCGGCCGAACTGTTGATGGGCAGAAGGTTGAGGTTACCATTGGACCGACTGCACCCCCAATACTGCCCAGAAGTGACCGCAACGGCCAGCCGCCCGCTTCACGCCTTCAGCAAGGGAGATTCGGTTTTCGAGCTGAATTTCAGCGGCTCTCCTAAGTGGCTGAAGGGGAAGATAGACAGCACAACCGGCCCGAAATCCTACACCGTGGAGCTGGAAGATGGACAGGTCTGTAGACGTCACATCGACCAGCTCCGGAAAAGGTGGGGGGGGAGCGCAAGAAAACCACCCCGACGAGGTAGGCCTGCAACATCCCGACGAGGCAGGCCTGCGACACCCCGACGAGGTAGGCCTGCAACACCCCGACGAGGTAGGCCTACGACACCCCTGCGAGGTAGGCCTACCACACCCCAACGAGGTAGGCCTACCACACCCCGGGGAGGCAGACCACCGCCACCCCGACGAGGCCGGCTAAGCCCACTACCAGGCGCTGACATATCGACAGTTCAGAGCGGTAGACCGAGGCCAGCCACATGGGGGATGGCAACACCAACCCAGCGAGGTGGGCACCCAGCACGACAGGGCGAGAGACTACCAACCCAGCCCACGAGTAGACTGGGACCTGCCCAGGGTGGAAGCACCACAAACCTTCAGCGAAGGCAACCCACAACAGCCCTGCCAGGGAGACCTCCACTCCAGGCAAGTAGACCGGGGACCATCCGAGAAGGGCACACCGCAGCGCATGGGTGAGGGTGGCACACGACACCCCAGCGAGGGGGACCCCCGCCCAGCACAGAGATCAACCCGGCAACAACAGCCCAGCCCAGATGACCCCAGACACCAACCGGCAGTAGACCAGGGACTAGGGCGAAGGGAAAGCCGACAACAACCCGGCCAGGGAGGCCTGCGCCACCCCGGCAGGGGAGACCTCCACCGACCCGACGGGGTAGGCCAATGCCAGCCCGACCAAGGAGACCAGCGCCACCCTTGCGAGGTCGGACATCACAACCCGAGCCAACACCATCCACCACTGGCAGACCGGACCCGAGGGCACCGATCCGAACCACCCCCCAGACAACAGCGAGCCGAACCGCAGCGCCCGGGAGACCGGGGAAGAGCAAGTGACAGCCTGGGACTTACCGAGACTCAGACGTTCTTCCCGGGTCGGAACCGAGCAACCCCGACGAGGCGAGAGATCCACGGGCCAGGAGGAAGACCACCAGAACCAGCAGTCCAAGGTTGGCGGTCCGGCCGGAGGCGCTGAGGGTGACCCCGCACACTCGCCAGCCGAACCGAGCCCGGTTCCGGGGAGGGAACCAGGAGATAAAAGAGCCCCGTCCGTCCAGGTCGGGGACGAGGAAGAAATGAGACTGCGCAGGTCAACTAGGGTGCCGAGGCGTCCTACGTACCTGCGTGATTACGTGACTTTTATAAATGAACATTGACTATTTGCAGACTAAGAGGGGAGGAGTGTTATGTCCTTATAAGGACATCCGCCTGGATTGGCTGCCAGCCATCGGGCGGGAAAGTTTGAATCACTGTCAGGGGCGGTGCGACTGCCGGAGCGAATATAAGGAGAGCTCCGGCAGCGCACAGCCAGTCTTGTTTTCCTGTTTAATAAAGTTACAAATGTAACGAGCTGGTCGCATCTTCCATTCCTGCGCCGATCTAACAAAAAGAAGATCCAGCTGGCATCCCCCAAAGCTCCTTTTCCTTCAAAATGTCCCCTTTTGATCCCTGATTGTATGGAGCTTCTGACTCCATTTGACTCTCAAGCCTTTCCTTTCTGCCTACATGGAGAACAGAGCATTTTTTCACTCAGAGGGACCTTCTCATCTTCTTGAAGGTTCCTTCTCCCAGATGTTTCTCCTTGAGGACTCCGCTTCCAAGAAAAGCCTGGCTGTAATGAAAAGGGGGCCCATCTTCCCCAGCCTGGTTCTTAGGATAAAGAGGAAGATAGCACACACATACATACATACATACACACACCCCTCTCAACTAATGGTGCCCCTGGTCCCTGCTCTAGGTTGGAGATTACATGGAGAGGACAAATCACTCACTTGGTGCTGCTTTGTAGCCATCTTGATGTGTCTCTGAAAGGATAAAAATCAGTGAAAGCTCAAAAGAATCCACCAGAGATCACCCAATCACTCCCTCTGTAGGGGAAAGAACTCCAGGAGATACTTCACAGACCTTTTTTCCCCATTTATAAAGACAGAAAAATACAAATCTATCTCCTGATTTGCCCCAAGAGAGACCTGCTGCCTCTGAGATGGATGGATGGGAATTATGGGAAGCAGCAGCAGCAGCTGGGAGGGGAGGAAGATTTCCATGGAAATCCTTCTCTGCTGCTCTTTGATCAAAGCCTTTGAGAGGGACAGAACTGCGATGCCTCTTCCCAGCTCAGAAGAAGACATGATTGACCCAACCTCAAACTCAGCTGAATTGAGACTGGAGTCCCAGGAAGAGGCTGAGATCTCAGATGCTCCCCAAGAGGGCAGGGAAAACAGGACTTCTGAAGCTGATAAGTTTCCCAAAGGGAGAGACTTGGGGGGAATCTCCCAATCTTCCTTCCATCACCCTCCCCCACCCAAAGATACTTACTGAGGAATACCAGGATCCCAGCAATCACACCCACCAGGACAAGAGCAGCCACAACGAAGCCGATGATGAGCCCCAGGTTGGATTTTGAATCTGTTGGTTCTGAATTGGGAGAAAGAGCAGATCATTGACGGAGAACCCCAAACAATCCTCCCAATCAGGGAAGAGACCTAAAGAAGTGAACACTGGAAATACCCCAAATTAAAAACTCCATGGGCTCATTTTTGTGTCCTTCTCAAGGTAAGAGGAAGGCGCCTTGCTAACCGTTGTCCTCATGACACTGCCTCCTTCTCACCCCAGCCCAGCATGAAGGCAACTGAATTCACCTTTGGCTTTTCCACTCAAAAACACCCATTTGCCATCTTGTGACTCTTAGCAGCTTGCAAAACAAAAACTTCACCAACACAATGTAAACAAAATTTGTTTTAAAAAAACACTTTTGTTTCTTTTTTTATAGGCTGCAACCTTGGTAGTCCAGTGTAAAAACAGTTAAGGACAATTCTGAGCATATACAGAACTCTTTGAGAGAGGGATTTTTCCCCTGGTTTTTATCCTGAGCCTCAGGAATTCACATATCATGTCATAATATGATTGGTTGCCGATTTGCTTCCAGGTGCAATTCAAGGTGCTGGTTGTCACCTTTAAAGCCTTTCATGGCTTGGATCAGGTTATCTGAGGGACCGTCTCTTGCCGGTCACATCTACCCAACCCATCAGAGGGGGGAGGCAGGGAATGCTGCGAGTCCCATCCACCTAGAGAGATACACCTGGTGGGATCCAGAAGGGCCTTCTCCGTGATTGCTCCCTCTCTCTGGAACATCATTCCCCCAGAGATTAGAATGGGCCCCACTCTAACACTCTTCCGGAAGGCGCTGAAGACCTGGTTCTGCCAGTGGGCCTGGGGAACCCAGAGCGGGATGGAGCCCATTAAATGGCTCCTCTGATCTGCTGTCGTCAGGGCGGGGGGTGGGAGTTGGGGGTGATTTTGTTATATTGTACTTTATTAATTTATTTGATTCTTTTTGTTAGTTTTTGTTGTTTTAAATGTGGTTTTATATTCTGTAAACCGCCTTGAGTTGCCATGGGTGAATAGGCGGCAATATAAATTCAATAAATAAATAAATAAAATAATGTGTAGTTCTCTTTCGTAGAGCAGCAACACATAGTGACCTTTGACCTTTAAAGCAGGAAACCCTGTTAGTCTCTGATGGGAAAAAAACTCAGACTTGGGAGCCTCTTTTCTGACTCCTGAAGCATCAGTCCAGCTACTCTCTGCATTTCCTGAACTCAGCTGCAGTTCATCCGTTTTAATCAGAATTTGCCTTCAGAAAAGGGGCTGCCAGACTCCTCCTGATTCTTCTACTTTAGGCATTGTAAACAAAAGGAAATCTCTTTCTGGTGCTCAGCATAACTGCTGCTTTTCTGCTGGGGGCAAGAAACAGGGAAGGCCTCAGAGAGGATCTAAGGGCATTTCAACAGGATCATCCAAGTATTGTGATGGGATTCTGTAGTTTCCATCACCTGAAGCCAGTTCTGTGGTCTGGTCCCTGCAGCATCACCAACCTCAAACACTGGGAAAACCAATGGCTTAAAGCTCAGGTATGTTCACACCTGGACACAACTGGGGTCAGATTTCTCTCCCACAACCCTCCAGCCTGCCAAAGAGCCCAGCCTTCCCCTCCCTGCAGCCTCTCACCCTTCAGTTCCAAGTCCAGAGGCTCCTGCAGGCTGTCATGTTCCACATGGCATCGATAGCGGTCTCTCTCTTTGGGATCGATCCGGACACTGATCCAGTAGTGGTAGGTCCCATCCGCATTGGGGGCCAGAAACCCACGGAGGGTGTCCTGCAGCCAGACCTCCCCGTCCCTCTTCCAGGAGGCATCGATCTCCTTGGGGTAGAAGCCATCCAAGCGGCAGACGTGCATTTCCATCCCATCCTCCTCCTCCATCCTTCTGCTCACTGTCACCTTTGGGGTCTCTGCAGAAACGGCACCCCCAGAATTAATTCTGAGCCCCTCCAGAGCCTGGAAGGCGGATCAAAAAATTGAAGGGACAGGAAAGTCTCCCACTACTTAGTTTCAACCCAAAGATTTGCTGCTGATCCACACAGACACTTGATCCTGGCCAGCCACAACTACAGCTTGCAAGGGGAGAAAGTGCATTTTATGTTAATGGATGCCCGGCAATAGGAACCCAACAGAACTTCCCGCATCCTGGAGAGGGGCTGGGAGGGGAGGAGAAGGATTCCTTTCAAGGCAAACAGGCTGCAGACCAGGGACCCAAATGGGCCAAATGTGTACAAGAAACCCAGCCATAAAGGAGGAAAGTCCAGCCTGGACCCAAATGCTCACCTGTCCTCTGCAGTGTCTCATTTCCATAGGACAAGAACTTCTCCAGCCACTCAATGCAGATTTCCTCCAGGTAGGCTTTCTTTCTCTGATTCCATCCTGGAAGAGCATCCCATTTCCTCTGGGTGATCTGGGCCTGGGGGTCGGGAGCCACCCAGGTGAGGGTCTCCGGGTCGAAGGTGAGGAAGGTCCTCCCATCATAGCCATGCTGTTCAAACCCTCCTTTGCTCCCATCTGCACAGACTTCACAGCCGTACATCCATTGCAGTGTGTGAAGGCCTGAAAAGAGAGACAGGAAGATGTTTTGTGGAGTCCCCAAGAGAGACAAAGCCCCCTCCCCTGCTGAAACACTGAGACAGGAGGAACAGAGCGAGAAAAGGGATAAAATGGTTGGAAAATAAACGAAATACGTTTTTCGCTATGAAGCTATTCAGGTCCCTCTGGATGAGACTCGAGATCCTCCATATTGGACCTTGTAGGTCTCCAGACCCAGCCATCCTCCCATGTTCCCCTCCATCTTCTCCCTCCCCCAAAGGCTCCTTCTGGGCAAAAGGAGAACAAGCAGCAACAGCCTTGCCTCGGATCCTCAGAGGCCCAAATCCTCCATCTGGACTTTCAACGCAGAGCCAAAAGCTGGAAGGGAGATGACAAGGAGACCCCCGAACATCCATGGAAAGACTCCAAGAGAAGCTGCTCAGAAGCTTTTTCCTCAGGAAACCTCCACCCTTCCTTTCTCCCTCCATTTACCTCCTGGTACCCTGATCATACCTTCCACTGAGACTTTTGCATTCTCACAAACCCAAAACGGGGGCTCTGGTTCCCCATCCCCAACATGATAAAGAGGATCCAATTCTCACATCCTCTTTTTCCCCAGAGAGAAGCCAAGTAAGGGAGCCTTCAAGAGGTGAAATGCTACCGGTTCGGGCAAACCGGGAGCAGTCATATGGCCTGGGTCGCAGAACTGATAGTGACCGCAGGCTGGCCACGCCTCCAAATCAGTCCCCCAGTCACTGCTTGCTCGCCCCGCCCCGTTTCTGCAAAGGCAGAGCCCCTCCCCGCAAGGCAATCCAAAGAGGGGAGGGGGATGCTGCAGAAAAGGCTGCCTTCCACCCGTGTCTCCCGTGCAGGTTGTGCGGGGCTTGGGGCTCCAAAGCAGCCCACTCAATTCCCACCCGGCCACCTGCCTGCTGGCGCCACTCCGGGAACTGGGCCCGCGGAGTCTGGCACTCTGGGGGAAGGAGGCTCAGCCGGAGCACTGCTTCCTGGCGGTGAAGAAGTGGAGCAAGAGGGGTGGGAGCCACTGGCGGGGCAGCAGCCCCCCACACAGGGAGAGAGGCAGGCCCAGCCATGCCACCACGATGCCTGCGGCACTTTCCCTTCGGCTTGGGTGGTGGCGCTTAGGTGGGCGAGCCAGTGTGGGTAGCTCTTCATCTTGCTGAAGAACAAGTCACCACACTTGTAGTTGCGCGGCTGGCCAGAGCAGAACATGGCGTGGGCGGAGAGGCCGAATTCCTGTGGGAATCCAGTGGGCTGCTTTGGAGCCCCAAGCCCCGCGGAGCCTGCACAGGAGGCACGGGTGGAAGGCGGTCTTTTCTGCTGCACCCCCTCCCCTCTTTGGATCGCCTTGCAGGGGGTGGGGCTCTGCCTTTGCAGAAACGTGGCAGGCGGTTTGTACGGAGGATTGGCGGGGGCGTGATGCACAGTCCTCCAGGATGGAGAGCGGAACAAGAGAACTCTTTGAGGTTCGCTTGGGCAGTCAAGCCAGATGGTGGAGGGAGGGCTTCAGAAGGGCAGAATGTGCAGCTCTTCGCTCTAAAAGTGAGTGACGTCAAGTTGGCCACGCCCACCCAGTCACATGACCACCAAGCCACGCCCACAGAACCAGTAGCGAAAATATTCAGATTTCAACACTGGATCCTTCCCCAGTTCCTCTGCTTCCCAGAGGAATGGGGAAGTCAAGGGAATTGAAAGACTCTGCCCTCCCTAAGGGAAAAGATCAAGAGGATTTTGCCCCTGAAAACACCCCCATTACTCTTAGAGTTCTGCGTGGCTAAAAAGTCCCCGCCCTCAAATTCTCCAGAAAGGAAAACTGACAACCCCATTTCCCCTTAGTGTTCAAGGGAAAGAAGGCCTCTCCAATTGCCCCCCTGCTCCATCCTTCATCAATGGCCTGGGTCTCTGAAGTTCAATGGAGCCCCTGATCCACACCAGGAAAATGGCAATTGCCAAATCTCCCTTTGGTTTGCTGGGATCAGAAAAGGCGCTGGAGTATTAAAAAGCTTTAATACCTGTACTCTGCATAGAGAGTTTTAGTTACGGGCCAAGGATAAAGTTCCATTATTATTTTTTTTAAAAAAAGAATAAATATATTTTTAAAAACCTTTTTAAAAAATATGGTAGCAGCCTTTCCTTTGGGAGGGACCCTCTTTCTCCCCCCATGGTTCCTGGAGTGGGGAATATGGGGCCAGAGGAGCCACCCAACCCATCACTCACCTTTGCTCTGATTGTAGCGACTTCTCAGAGTCTCCAGGCCTTCTCTGAACGCCTCCTCAGAGGCACGAAAATTCCGGATGTTTCTGTCCCCGTATTGGGGGTCGTCCTTCCTCACCTTCTCCATCCAGGAGACTTGAGGCGTCATCCTTCGGCTGTTGCTATCATAACGAACAAAGACCTGACCATCCACATACCCCACAGCGACAAAGTTGGGCTGCCCCTGACTGGGCTCTGAGATGGAGCTGACAAAATACTTCATGGAGTGGGAGGAGGCGCCTGGAAGGGACCGAGAGAGGCAGAGTTAGGGGGGTTTCAGGTGACGCCACAACCTCCCTGTCTGAAATACACAGAACCGAGTCGAGAAACAAGCCGGATCCTCCCAGCACCAGAAGAAGCCAGAAAAAGCCTCCAAGTCTTGTCCAAAGAAGGAAGGAAGACCCAGGTGGGGTTGTGGTGCTGAAGGCAGCCAGGAAGTTTGTGAATTGATCTGATCCAGGGCAAATGCTGCTTTCTGACAACCTCCACTTTGCGGGAGGGAAAGAACTGCGCTTTGGGGGGGGGGCGCCCAGGTAGACTTGACTGACCTCTGGAGGGTCCACCCCTTGTCCTGTCGGTGTGTGTGTGTGTGTGTGTGTGTGTGTGTAAGGGGCAGCAGAATCCAACCCAGGCTTTGAGGTCCCTTCTGAGAGGGGCCAGAAGGGGAGGGGGAGCAGATGAGAAAGAGGTAAGATTTAGGGGGCTGAATGACAGAGAGAAAGAGAGAAAGAGAGAAAGAGAAAGAGAAAGAGAGAGAGAGAGAAAGAGAGAAAGAGAGAGATTCCTTAGATAGATTCCCCCCCCCCAGCAAAAGAACCGCCCCCAAAGGGACTCACCGAAGCAGCTCTCCCGCAGGGCGACCGTCACCACCAGGAGCAAAAGGGGCGCAGAGCGCAGAGCCATCCTGGCCGCGATCCTCAAACTGCCGCTCCGCTTTCCGGAAATTGCAGGCCAACAAAGAGACGGCCCGGGTGAGAAACAACTCAACAATCCAGAGCAAGCCGGCGATTGGCCAAGCTCAACCAGTAGAAAAAAAGAATCCCCATGTAGTCATTGTTGCTAGGTAGACGTCCAGGCGCAAACGGCCAGAGAGTCGAAAGCAAAAGTTACATCAGGAAATCCCTGTCCAGGGATTCCGCCTTTTGGGGAGAGGGGCAGAACTGGAGGCGGGGGGGTTGCTGGGAAAAGAGGGAGGGTTCTCTGGGCCTGAGGGGAGGGGCGCAGGCGAGGTTGTTGGGTGGGTGAGGAGTCTGCGTTCCTTTCAGGCTCCGTAGTATCTCAGCTGGATATTTGGAGCAAAGTTCGGAAAAAAAGGAATAAAATGGCTGCTCCTTCCTTTGCTGCTTCTGAGACCAAAATAATAATTAACTTGTAGGGAAACAATAATATAGAATATAAAATACTGATATACTGGATTTAGTAAAAGCTTGTTATTCTGTAATCATTAGGTTCCTGTAACATATATATTGTGCTTTTTATTTGTATCACATATATTATTCCTTTCTATTTGTATCTCCTGTTACAAACATATTGTCATTAGGCGTCTGAAATGTATCTGGTATTTGTCAAACTTTGTCCCTGCCATTTGACCTGCTCATATCAATCTCTTTCTGTGCCACCTAAAAACATGGTACGTATCCGTTGGAACTCCAGCCATCAACAAAGGGGTAATTTACATCTCAATCCTAATTTATGTCTGATCTGGATAAGATCTGGTCTTCAGGAGCCAGGCGCTAAGTGGCCAATTAAGTAAACAAAGATAAGACTAATTGGAAGTTTAGATTCCTTTGCAGGGCAACAAAGAATACACAAACATAAATTAAGAGGCCAGAATTGGGGATCTAACTGATGCTTTAAAGGTATAAAACGTGCTTACATCTTCTCTGAAGAGGTGAACCCTCCCATATACATATCTCTTTGTATGTGTTTGGAATGGTTTTACCCAGCCTTTTGTCTTTGATCAAAGATTAAATGTTGATTCTTATTCAAGCCTCCGTTTAAGTCTTTCTTTTTGGTTCACTGAGAGCTTAAGCATATAGCCGGACCTTACAAACTGTTCCGGCTACGATCCTTGTTATTATAATTGCCAAATTTAATTGATTTTGACACTCCCTGCGATGAGCAAAGTCTGAGCATCTATGGAGATTCTCAGTCATCCAGGTCACGGTGGTCCCAAAGGGACTTTTTTTCCAAGAGGCTCTTTTTTCAAAGAAAAACCAGAAAGTTCAGTTGCCTCTTGGAAAAAAAAAAGCCCCTTTGGGACAGCCAAGTCTGAGAAACATAGAAAGTTGTTTTTTTTTTAAAGGGCTTCAACCATTTCCTGCTGACTTCTGGGTCAGCCTTCCATTTTCCAGCATGTGCAGAGTAAAATTGAAGGGCGCAAGGGAAGTCTCTACAGGGAGCCCTCCACTTATGACCATAATCGAGCCCAAAATTTCTGTTGTTCGGGGAAACGTGCGAAGGGAGCTTTGCCCTATTTTATGACCTTTCTTGCCGCCGTTGTTAAGTGAATCAATGCCGTTGATAAGTTAGGAAGCCAGGTAAGTGAATCTGGCTTCTCCATTATACTTTGCTTATCAGAATGTCGCAAGAGCGGATCGCATGACCTTGGGACACGGCAATGGTCATTAAGTATGAACCAGTTGCCCAGCATCTGAATTTTGATCACCTGATCATGAGGATGCTGCAAAGGTTGTAACTGTGAAAAATGGTCGTCTCTTTTTCCAGCACTTGACTGAATCTCCTCCTCCTCTCTCTTCCACCACTTAAGAAGGGAACTCCTCATGGTCACTTACTTGATCAGGATTCAGAAGCTTGGCAATTGACTTATATTTGTGATGACTGCGGTGTCCTGAGGTCATGTGATCAACTTCGATGACCTTCTGAGGTTTAGTTGGGCTGGGAAATCCCAGAGGGATGTTCTGCCAGTTGCTTTGGTTGCCAGAGAAGACAGCTTCTTAGGGAGCATCAGTGGGGAGGCTGCCAGCCACAAGATTTTCTGGTCTCTCACATGAGATCTAGCGGGGGTGGGTGGGGGGTGTATCCCCAATTTACCCCCTTCCTCTTTCAAGGCTGCTTTTCTTTTCTGAAGCTGGAGAACTATTTTTGGCTGTTTGGGCTCAGTGGCTAAGATGCCAAGTTTGTCGATCGAAAGGTCGGCAGTTCAGCAGTTCAAATCCCTAGTGTCACATAACGGGGTGAGCTCCCGTTACTTGTCCCAGCTTCTGCCAACCTAGCAGTTCGAACACACGTAAAAAATGCAAGTAGAAAAATAGAGACCAACTTTGGTGGGAAGTTAACAGCCTTCCATGTGCCTTTGGTGTTTAGTCGTGCCGGCCACATGACCACGGAGACGTCTTCGGATAGTGCTGAATCTTCAGCTTTGAAACAGAGATGAGCACCGCCCCTTAGAGTTGGGAACGACTGGCACATATGTGCGAAGGGAACCTTTACCTTTTACCAATCTGGGGAGTTTCTGACGGAAGTGAGGTCAGGTCAGATGTTTCGATGTGCGCATCTTCAAAGGGACATACGATGTGCTTATAGAAAAAGGATGCTCTTTTGAGGACAATAACGTTCACATTTTGGACAGGGAAGAGCGATGCTTTGAGAGAGGGGTTCTTCTGGAGACCAGAAAGGTTTGTGGCCGGCCTTCTCCTCCCTGATGCTTCCCAAGAAACTGTCTTTTCTGGTGGTGGAAGATCTGCCCTCTGGGGTTCCCCAATGCACCACAATTGTGAAGGTTGTGAATTGGGGGCTATCCTGGAGGAACGTCCAGGCGAACTCCTTAGCTCTTTTGTCCATGGAAAGGCTTCAGCTGCTGTCAACCAGCTGGCCTACCTTAGAAGGTTGTTCTGAGAGGAATGGAATGAGAACCTTTTGACCCTGCAGAGATGGAACTCAACCAAGGCCTAATGGTTTGCAGAGAGAGAAAGAGAGAGAGACCAGGAACTAACAAGGAGCAATGGATGGAAACTAATCAAGGAGAGAAGCAACCTAGAACTAAGGAGAAATTTCCTGACAGTTAGAACAATTAATCAGTCGAACAACTTGCCTCCAGAAGTTGTGGGTGCTCTCCAACACTGGAGCTTTTAAAGAAGAGATTGGACAACTATTTCCAATCTCTATTATATCTGAGCAGAGGGTTGGACTAGAAGACCTCCAAGGTCCCTTCTAACTCTGTTATTCTGTTGTGTGCGTATCAGCCCATGAAAACCCAAGAATACAACACATGGTTTCTACTTAACCTTTAATACTTTAAAAAACGGAGAGAGGGGGAGAAGGTTGAGAAGGAAATTCATTCATCGTAAAATTTGGGGATATCATCTCCTAAAACAACTTCTTCCTTGACGCCGTCTTTGGTAATGGTGACGAGGTAGATGACGCCCCCACTGGAACCATCCCGGACCATCGCCAAGGCAATAGCTGGAGGAGAGAACAAAAGAGTTAAAATCCGGCACGGGAGCAGTCGATTGGACCAAAATAAAGAGACGAGTCAGAGCTATACCAATCGCATCCAAGAGAGAGTAGCTTGGCTTTTCCCAGGAGTGAACATTCTCCAATCAGCTAAGTGCCCGCCCACAACCTGGCCTGACTTCATCTGAAAACAAACAAATTCTTGTTCTCAAAAGAGGATGCTGGAATCCTGCCACAGTCTCGGTTTCTATTGGTTTCATTTCTCAGAAGCTCCTTGGGCCTTGCATGAGGATAGGATAGGATAGGATAGGATAGGATAGGATAGGATAGAACAGAATAGAACAGAATAGAATAGAATAGAATAGAATAGAATAGAATAGAATAGAATAGAATAGAATAGAATAGAATAGAATAGAATAGAATAGAATAGAATAGACAGAGTTGGAAGGGACCTTGGAGGTCTTCTAGTCCAACCCCCTGCTTAGGCAGGAAACCCTACACCACTTTAGACAAGTGGTTATCCAATCTCTTCTTAAAAACTTCCAGTGTTGGAGCATCCACAACTTCTGGAGGCAAGTTGTTCCACTGATTAATTGTTCTGTCAGGAAATTTCTCCTAAATTCTAGGTTGCTTCTCTCCTTGATTAATTTCCACCCATTGCTTCTTGTCCTGCCCTCAGGTGCTTTGGAGAATAGCTTGACTCCCTCTTCTTTGTGGCAACCCCTGAGATTATTGGAAGACTGCTATCATGTCTCCCCTAATCCTTCTTTTAATCAAACTAGACACACCCACTTCCTGCAACCGCTCTTCATATGTTTTAGCCTCCAGTCCCCTAATCATCTTTGTTGCTCTTCTCTGCACTCTTTCTAAAGTCTCAATATTTTTTTTTACATCATGGTGACCAAAACTGGATGCAGTATTCCAAGTGTGGCCTTACAAAGGCATTATAAAATGGTATTTAACACTTCACGTGATCTTGATTCTATCCCTCTGTTGATGCAGCCTAGAACTGTGTTGGCTTTTTTGGCAGCTGCAGCACAGTGCTGGCTCATATTGTCCACTAGGACTCTGAGATCCTTCTCATAGTTACTACTATTAAGCAAGGTACCTCATACATTGTACCTGTGCATTTTGTTTTTCTTGCCTAAATGTAGAACCATATTTTTTTCATTTTGTTAGTCCAACTTTCATTGAATTTCATTTCTCGTCCAATGCCCTGCTCAGGCAGGAAACCTTACCATTTCAGACAAATGGTTGTCCAATCTCTTCTTAAAAACCTCCAGTGTTGGATCACTCACAACTTCTGGAGGCAAGTTGTTCCATCGATTAATTGTTCTCACTGTCAGGAAATTTCTCCTCAGTTCTAGGTTGCTTTTGTCCTTGATTAGTTTTCATCCATTGCTTCTTGTTTTGTCTTCAGGTGCTTTGGAGAACAGGCTGACTCTCTCTTCTTTCTGGAAAACCGTTAGATATTGAAACACTGCCTCCAGATTAGATTATGGAACGACTTGCCTCCAGAAGCTGTGAATGCTCCAATGCTGGAGTTTTTAACAAGAGATTGGACAACCCTTTGTCTGAAATGTTTTAATAAGAGCCTTGGTGGTGCAGCAGACTAAAGTGCTGTTAACACAGCAGACTAAAGTGCTGTTAACTAGCGCCAGCTGCCTGCAATTACTGCGAGATCAATTCTCACCAGGCTCAAGGTTGACTCAGCCTTCCATCCTTTCGAGGTAGGTAAAATGAGGACCCGGATTGTGGGGGCAATAAGCTGACTTAGTATAAAAAAGAACACCGCTTGGGGGTGGGGGGGTCGAAAGCCCTACTAAGCAGGTATATACAAAAGTATGAAGGCTATTGCTTAACGCATTGTAAGCCGCCCTGAGTCTCCGGAGAAGGATGGCATATAAATTGAACTAATAAATAATAAAATAAATAAGAGTGTCCTGCCAGAGCAGGGGGTTGGACTTGAGGACCTCCAAGATCCCTTCCAACTCTGTTATTTTGTTATTCGTGAAGGCCACCTTAGAGCTCCTAACGGCTTTATCTCCTGTGAGGCCATTTTGGATCTTGTTTGCCTGGATGGATTGCTACATAATATGTGCATGGATCCTGGATTGAATTTTCTTGAACTCTTAAACATGTCTGGGAAGTTTACTATTTGAAGTGGTATAGGGTTTCCTGCCTGAGTACGGGGTTGAACTAGAAGATCTTGATTCTAATTCTGAATTCGCCCTCCAAGTTTGAACCCACACTTCTTCCACTGGGTGCGTTTGCAAGGGTGGGGAACAACAGCAAAACCTAAGTATGGCTCACCCAGCCAATGGCTGAAGAGAATGCCCCTGCATCAGCAGTTGCTATGTAGCTTCAGTTACGGAGGTTGATAGCAAGCGGGGAATTTCCCCGCCAACTATGGAGAAGCTTAGTGGCACCCCCTGGAGGTGGAGAGATGCAATGAGCGGCAGTACCGGAATCTCAACTTTTTCTAGAAAAGAGGACAACCTTAAAGCAAGGGGAAAGGACCGATGGCAATGGTGGGTGTTGTGGAAAGGGTTGAAGCATTAGGCTAGGGACAGATTGTCTTGGACAGATTGTCTTGGAAAAACTCTGTGTGGTCGATAAGAGTCGATAATGACTTGATGGCACACAATCAATCAGATGAACAGATTAACAGAGTTGGAAGGGACCTTGTAGGTCATCTAATAATCCAATCCCACACCCAAGCAGGAGACCCTACACTATTTCTAACATGGCAGTCCAATCTCTTCTTGAAAGCTTCCATTGATGAAGCTCCCACAATTTATGGAGGCAACTTCTGTTCCATTGGTTGACAGTTCTCATTGTCAGAAAATTTCTGTTTATTTCTATTAAGAATACAGGTCAAACATGTTTGTTTCAAAATCTTATTTCTTGTATTCTTAATAGTGAGGATTTAGGCTAAGAATTGTGAAATGTATTACTGTATGAGGTATTAATTGAATTGAGATTTAAAATGGATTAATAGAAGGGTAATTGTTTTGATTAAATAAATAAGAGTAAACTTTTTATAAGATAGTAATAGGGGAGATAGGTGATTTAAGATTAAGTATTGTTAATAGTGAGGATTTAGGGTAAGAATTGTGAAATGTACTATGAAGTATTAATTGAATTAAGATTTAAGGGGGGTTAATAGAAGGGTAATTGTTTTGATTAAGTAAATTTGATTTAATTTTTTTTTAAAGATGGTATTAGTTGAGATAGTTAAGATTAAGAAATCAGTGTTATGGCAAAATATAATATACAAAATTTTGTTAAAGATGGAAAAAAACCTGTATAAATTGATGATTGGATCAGGGCTCTGTTCCGAAAAGAGGTAATTTGTGTGTTGGAAAAAATAAAAATAAAAATAAACTTTTTGCAAAAAAAAAAAAAGTTCTGTTTATTTCCAGGTTGAATCTCTCCTTGATCAGTTTCCACCCATTATTCCTTGTCTGGCCTTCGGGTGCTTTGGAAAACAGCTTGACTTCCTCCTCTCTGTGGCAGCCCCTCAAATATTGGAAGACGGCTATCATGTCTCCCCTGGTCCTACTCATCAGTAGACTAGCCATGCTCAGTTCCTGCAACCGTTCTTCATATGTTTTAGCCTCCAGTCCCCTAATCATCTTGGTTGCTCTTCTCTGCACTTTTTCTAGAGTCTCAACCTCTTTTTTATAGTGTGGTGACCAAAATGGAATCTGTCGATCGATCAGTGGGACAGCTTGCCTTCAGAGGTTGTGGGTGCTTCGTCACTGGAGGCTTTTAAGAAAAGACTGGACGGTCACTTGTCTGAAAGGGTATAGGCTCTCCTACTTGAGCAGAGGGGTTGGACTAGAAGACCTCCAAGGTCCCTTCCAATTCTGTTATTCTGTTTTACTATGCCCTTAACCAGGACACCCGTTGCAGTTTGCAGAACGGTTGGTCCTGCTTTTGAAAAAGGGATTCTGGCAGTTTCCTCTCATCCTCACCGACCCAGAATAGACCCAACCGCACAGATACCGTTTTTGGTGAACTGACGACATTCCTCACAATTCATCCCGGATTTGTAGGCAGAATCCACATAGCCGTAAATGAAGGTGCTTCCTGACCCTCCGATGGAAACGGGCTGCCGGTTCAACATTCCTCCCAACGTACCGTAGACCTGTCAGAATGGAAGGAAAGGAGGTGGTAGATTGCTCCCGGTTCGCAAGAACTGGTAGTAAAAATTTGCAGTAGTTCGGAGAACCGGTAATAACATTGGCTGGCCACACCCCCGAACCAGTTCCCGGCCCGGTCGCCGCTCGCTTACCCGGCTCACCTCATCAGAGGCTTTTTTTTTTTTACTTTTAAAAGCATTTTTTCTACAACCTCTTGGGCCGAAAAAATGCTTTTAAAAGCAAAAAAAAAAAAAAAAAAAGCCTCTGATAATCGTGCGGCTCAGCTGGGATCGTCAGAGGCTTTTAAAAGCATTTTTTTCTGCCACCTCTTTGGCCGAGTTGAAGTCCGCCGAGCTTAAAATTGTCCAGGTTGGAGACCCCTGGAGTAGTCCAACCCCATCCTCAAGCAGGAAACTCTATACCATTTTTTTTTTTAATTTGATTTATATGCCGCCCTTCTCCGGAGACTCAGGGCGGCTTACAATGCGCTAAGCAATAGCCTTCATTCTTTTGTATATTTAAACAAAGTCAGCTTATTGCCCCCACGAACTGGGTCCTCATTTTACCTACCTTAGAAAGGATGGAAGGCTGAGTCAACCTTGAGCCTTGGCGAGATTCGAACCTGCAGTAATTGCAGGCATCTGGTCTTAATAACCAGCTTAATAACAGGGTGCCTTAGACCACTGTACTACCAAGGCTCTATTTCAGACAAATGGTTGTCCAATCTCTTCTTAAAAACTTCCAGTGTTGGAACATTCACAACTTCTGGAGACAAGTTGTTCAACTGTTTAATTAATTAATACATTTTGTTAATGTATAGTTCCAAGTATGGTGGAGATCCAAGGTAAATATCCTTCTATTCAATTCCTGGAGTTCATATTGTCTGAAAGCAACTAAGCAAATACCGTTTCCTGTTCTTGATGTTTTTAAACAAGTATAAACTTGCAATTTGGACCTTCTGTAAGTGTATCCTAAAGCTGCTTGTTTTTTTTTTTTAAAAAAAAATATGAACATGACACAATGAGCAGAAATTGACTCAGGTTGACTCAGCCTTCCATCCTTCCGAGGTAGGTGAAATGAGGACCCGGTTTGTGGGGGCAATAAACTGACTTCGTATAAAATAGAACATCGCTTGGGGAGGGGGGGCAAAAAGCCCTACTAAGCAGGTATATACAAAAGTATGAAGGCTATTGCTTAACACATTGTAAGCCGCCCTGAGTCTCCGGAGAAGGGCGGCATATAAATTGAACAAATAAATAAATAAATAAATTCAACAGGCGTAGCTTTCTGGCATCGTGAGACAATGGGAAATCTTTCAATATTTCCCATCGGGCTAGGGGGTGATATGATAGCAGTATTCCAGTATTTGACGGGCTGCCACAAAGATGAGGCAGTCAACTTATTTTCCAAAGCACCAGAAGGCAGGACAAGAAACAATGGATGGAAACCTGGAATTTAGGACAAATTTCCTAACCGTGAAGACCATTAACCAATGGAACAGTTTGCCTTCAGAAGTTGTGGATGCTCCATCACTGGAGGCTTTTAAGAAAAGACTGGGCAGCCATCTCTCTGAAATGGTATAAGGTCCGCTGTTTGAGCAGGGAGTTGGACTAGAAGATCTCCAAGATCCCTTCCGGCTCTATTCTGATTGATCAATAGTTCCCCACAGAGCAGCCTCTTCTCCAAAGTCCCCTGCTAGACTTACCTGCCCGCCATTCTGGGGGTCCCATCCAGCCACCAGGAGGTGGGCCGAGAGCTCCGGGTGCTTGTAGCTGAGGCCTTTCACCAGCGTGGCTGCAGTCAGGACCCGCGGGGGCATCTCGGTCTCCAGGCTGTGGGGAGAAGGGAAAAGGCTGAGCAGGCTCAGTTGTGCCTCAGTTTCTCTCTCTCCGTTTGCAGTTTGGGAGAGCAGATCCAAAGTGGATCTCCAGAAGACCTTGGGCCTTGCTGGTCACGTGTGTGAAAGCTGCGACTCCAGTTTCTGGGACATTTTATCAAAGGCTTCTCAGGGGTCATTCACAAAACGCTTTTAGAATAGAATAGAATAGAATAGAATAGAATAGAATAGAATAGAATAGAATAGAATAGAATAGAATAGAATAGAATAGAATATTTTTTATTGGCCAAATGTGATTGGACACACAAGGAATTTGTCTTGGTGCATACGCTCTCGGAATACATAAAAGAAAAGATACATTTATCAAGAATCATAAGATACAACACTTAATGATAGTCATAGGGTACAAATAAGCAATCAGGAAACAATCAATATAAATAGTAAGGATACAAGCAAAGTTACAGTCGTACAGTCATAGGTGGGAGGAGATGGGTGATAGGAACGATGAGAAGATACCTGGGTGTTGAGTGACTCCATTTTCTGGGCTTTTTCCTGTACAACAAAGAGGCTAGATTTGCATCCCATGCTAAACCCCTACCAAGTAACCCGGATTAAAAATAATTACAGTTAGTCCTTGATTTACGACCACAACTGAGCCCAACATTTATGTTGCCAAATTAGAAATGTGTTAAGTGAGTTTTGCCCCGTTTTACGACTTTTCTCACCACATTGATTAAGTGAATCACTGCAAATGTTAAGTTAGTAACACGGTTGTTAAGTGAATCTGGCTTCCCCATCGACTCAGCTTGTCAGAAGGTGCCAGGATACTGCAACCGTCATAAATACGAACCAGTAATCGAGTGTCCAAATGTAAATCATGTGACCATGGGGGTGCGGCAACGGTCAGAAATGTGAAAACAGTCCTCGGTCACTTTTTTTCAGTGCCGTTATAACTTCAAACGGTCACTGAGTGAACTGTTGTAAATCGAGGACTTTCCATTTATTTCCTGACCATTCAAAGTGAGGGCCCGCTTTGGATAGTGCAGATGAGGCTGAGCGTTCATGAGGATTATTAAAACTTTTTTTTTTTTTGGCTTTTCTGGATTAGTAAAAATAAATTGAATGTGTGAGAGATAGATTTTAACCGTGTTTTAAGAAACCATGGCTAGGAAGGGCGAGGAAAGAGTAGAGGAGAAGGCTAGATTCTCTATTTTCCCCATCTGTAAAATGGGTGTAATCATCACTGTGAAGACGCAGTAAGTCTGTTTATGCTTCCGCTCACACAGAGAGGGCCTCCTTAGGGTGCTGTCAGCCAAACAATGTAGGCTGGTGACCCCCAGGGGGAGAGCCTTCTCTGTGGGGGCCCTTGCCCTCTGGAATGAATTACCCCCGGACATACGAAGGATCCCCGACCTCCGCGCCTTCCGTCGTGCAGTGAAGACCCTGTTATTCCAGCAAGCCGCTCTGATGGGATAAATGATTTTAATTTGGTCTTAATGGGGTTTTAAAATTGGTTTTAAAATGAGATTTTTAAATTCGGCCCATGATTTAATTATTTTAATCTGCTCTTAAATTCTATTTTTGTACATTGTTTTTATTATGGCTGTTCATCGCCCTGAGTCTTTCAGGAGAAGGGCGGTATATAAATTAAATTAAATAAAATAAAAATAAAAATAATAAAATTCCTTCCAGGAAAGCAAAGCAATTGGCACCTTTCGGACTGCAATTGTTCTCCCACTCACTTGGGGAAAAAAAAATCCCCCTGAACTCAGGAGCGCATAGCACCGCCTTGCAAATGTCAATCGGAAAATAAAAAAGCAGAGTTTAGAAAGGAAAGGAGTGCTGGCAACACCCAAGATAGCAACAGGATTCCTTGGCTTCAGATGTCGGTACTTTCCAACTCCTCGCTACAAGGGAGCGCTTGATCCCCTGACAGGAGCCAATAAGATCTGCCCTTTGGCTGTTGCCTTTTCTGGGAAATCAAGTGATAAAAAAGAAGTACCGTTTTTATAAGAGCCACCAGGAGGCGATGCTGCATCGGTAAAAATTTCCCCACCAAGGACAGGGTTGAGCTGGAAGACTCTCCCAGAGACCCCAAGGAATGAATGAATGATTGGGTTTAATTAAGAGCCTTGGTAGTACAGGGGTTTAAGGCACCCTGTTATTAAGCTGGTTATTAAGACCAGCTGCCTGCAATTACTGCAGGGTTCGAATCTCGCCAAGGCTCAAGGTTGACTCAGCCTTCCATCCTTTCTAAGGTAGGTGAAATGAGGACCCAGTTGTGGGGGCAATAAGCTGATTTTGTATAAATATACAAAAGGATGAAGGCTATTGCTGAGCACATTGTAAGCCGCCCTGAGTCTTTGGAGAAGGGCGGCATATAAATCAAATTTAAAAAAAAATAAAAAAAAATTATAAGTGGATTGCTTGAGGCAGCTTTTCCTTGTTTAGAGAGGAAGGGAAGAAGGCTTTCTTGTTCCCAGAGGCCCAGGGGGAAAAAAACATTTAAAATGGGCACCTAACATCAAAAATGTCAACAAAAAAGCACAACAAAGAATATTCTTCCTGCACCAACTCAGAAAGTTCAAACTGCCCAAGGAGGACCTGTATGCTGCACGAGCCAGAAAGTGGGCTGTGAAAATATCTACAGACCCCTCAGTTTCTGGACATAAACTGTTTCAACTTTTTCCCTCAAGACGACTCGATAGGGCAAGGGTGTCAAACTGGATTTCTTAGAGGGCCAGATCAGCATTGTAGTTCTCCGCTGGCCGGCGGGGGGTGGGTGGGTGGGTGAGGGGGGCAGGGAGCGGAGGGGGGGAGATGGGACAGACGTCTCCTGCAGCACTTTACCAGCCAAAACGGGAACGGGGCCCCCTGTGCCTCGTTGTTGTTGTTTTTTTTTTAATTTGATTTATATGCCACCCTTCTCCGGAGACTCAGGGCGGCTTACAATGCGCTAAGCAATAGCCTTCATTCTTTTGTATATTTAAACAAAGTCAGCTTATTGCCCCCACAAACTGGGTCCTCATTTCACCTACCTTAGAAAGGATGAAAGGCTGAGTCAACCTTGAGCCTTGACGAGATTCGAACCTGCAGTAATTGCAGGCAGCTGGTCTTAATAACCAGCTTAATAACAGGGTGCCTTAGAGCATTGTACTACCAAGGCTCTCTGTACTACCAAGGCTCTTTGGCCTCCATTGCCTCCTGCAGCACTCTGTCAGCTGAAAACGGGCCTTCCGAGGCCCGTTTTCAGTCAGCAGAGTGCTGCTGGAGGCTGTGGAGGCCAAAAACGGGCTGAGCGGGGACCCCATGGGGCCAATTTTCAGCTCATTTTCAGTGGCAGAGTATTATTTTTGTTGTAAGCCGCCCAGAGTCCCTTGGGAGTTGGGCAGCATAGAAATATGATTAATAATAATAATGATAATAATGTACACTGAGAACTTATGCACTGGAGACAAATTCCTTGTGTGTCCAATCACACTTGGCCAATAAAGAATTCTAATTCTAATTCTAATAATTCTAAATATTCTAATTCTAATTTCTCTTTCACTTTTCTGACATGAGGCTCGGCTTTTGACAGATGATGAGCACAGAGTTCGCATTGTTTTTACACCAAAATCTCACAAAGTTCAGATTGGTGGAAATATTGCTGCCTTTTGTGATTTGGAGCGTTTTTAAATGTTACACACAGACACAGACACACAAACACACAAACACCTAAAGCTATTTCCTTTCAGGCCTTGTAGACTTCAGGGTAGACATAAAACTCACAAAGATCCCCCTGAGAAAAAAGGTGACTTTTGCGTTCACAGAAGAAGCAGGCCTGAGACGCACAGAGACGGGGTCGAAAAAGCCCAAATGGCGAACACCACCCTGTGATCAAAAGCCTGCTCTGTTTTATGTACATTGGGAAGTTCAAAGCTTTAATCACAGGTTTTGGGCCACCATCTTGACTTTTCTGACTCCACCCCTACAGGCCTCACCTCATGAAGATGAGGAACGTATCATCCGATGACTGTCTTGGCAGCTAATTTCCACCCTTCCCTTCTCTCTCCTGTTCATCCCTGATCACAACTGATCAGCAGTGCATTTTTTTTTATTATTTTTTTTAATTTGATTTGATTCTCCTTCTCCGGAGACTCAGGGCGGCTTACAATGCGTTAAGCAATAGCTTTCATTCTTTTGTATATTTTATACAAAGTCAGCTTATTGCCCCCACAAACTGGGTCCTCATTTTACCTACCTTAGAAAGGATGGAAGGCTGAGTCAACCTTGAGCCTTGGAGAGATTCGAACCAGCAGAAATTGCAGGCAGCTGTGTTAATAACAGGGGGCATTAAACCACTGTACTATCAAGGCTCTTTATTAGGTCTACTCTATCTAGATCCCACTTTGTGCCCTGCTGATCTCTCTTCCTTCTTCTCAGATCTGCAACCCTGCCAGTACGTGCCCCTTGAATGTGCTTTCCTTTCTGGGACCAGAAGACAAGCAGAGCTGGAGACTACTCTGGGGTTGGGCTTCCATGGAAGAGGTGGACCCTGGTGGGCTCCTGTGAGCAGCTCCTTAGACTTCCTCACCTGTGGAGTTCCAGCTGGTAATTGATCAGATCAACCATGGCCTGAGCATCAGCCGCGGAGCCGGAGAGGGCACAGTAAATCCGGTCATGCAGGGGCTCAAGCTTGTTGAAGAAGCAGTTGACCACCGATTCCCTGGAAAGAAGAAGGCAAGATGTTGAAAGCAATTGGAATAGAAATAGGATTAGGATAGAATAGAATAGAGAATATAGATAGTAGAATATAGAAAGTAAAATATAGAATAGAGTAGAGTAGAGTAGAATAGAATACAAGAATAGAATAGAATCAAGGGTAGAGTAGAGTAGAGTAGAGTAGAGTAGAGTAGAGTAGAGTAGAGCCTGGATAGCTCTGCAGACTAAGCACTGTCATTTAACACCACTTTAAAGTAAGTTCGAAACTTGCCAGGCTCAAGGTTGACTCAGCCTTCCATCCTTTCTAAGGTAGGTAAATTGAGAACCCAGTTTGTGGGGGCAATAAGCTGACTTTGTATAAAATATACAAAAGTATGAAGGCTATTGCTTAACGCACTAGCCGCCCTGAGTCTCCGGAGAAGGGCGGCATATAAATCAAATTTTAAAAAAAAGTAGAGTAGAGTAGAGTAGAGTAGGGTAGGGTAGGGTAGAGTACAGTAGAGTAGAGTAGAGTAGAGTAGAGTAGAGTAGAATAGATCAGCGCAGAGCAGAGCAGAGCAGAATAGAATAGAATTAGAATAAAGAATAGAATAGAATAGAATAGAATAGAATAGAATAGAATAGAATAGAATAGAATAGAATAGAATAGAATAATAGAATAGAATAGAATAGAATTAGAATGGAAGTAGAATGGAATGGAATAAAGAGTAGAGTAGAATAGAATAGAATTAGAATAAAGAATAGAATTAGAATAAAGAATAGAGTAGAATAGAAATAGAATAGAATAGAATAGAATAGAATAGAATAGAATAGAATAGAATAGAATAGAATAGAACAGAACAGAATAGAATAGGAATTCTTTATTGGCTAAGTGTGATTGGACACACAAGGAATTTGACTCCACTGCATAAGCTCTCATTGTACAAACAAGCAACAAATGATAAATCACAATCATAATCAACATGAAAATACATTCATCATAAATCATAAGAAACAACATTTAGTGATAGTCATGGATACTAAATAAACAATCAACATACATCATTCTTAAAAAATTAAAAATAAATTGTAAGAGACAGAGAGAGAACAAGGTCCTTGACATGATCCTTTTATCACCCTTCTGCTTTGGTGCACTTCCCATATTTCACACAGCCAGCAAAACTGGGCTGGTAAGCCTAAAAATGCTTCTTCCTGCCTTCCTCCCCACTTTGAAAATCAGGTTTCTCCCCTTCCTTGGCACAGGCTGCGCATGAAACTCACATTCCAGCAATATCACCTGACCTGCGTAGGCATTTCATTTCTCTTGGAAGAAATCAGGGGTCTCCAAACTTGGCAAATTTAAGACTTGTGGATTTCAACTCCCAAAATTCCACAGCCAGCACATGGGGAATATGCTTTAAGGCAGGGGTCTCCAACCTTGGTAACTTTAAGCCTGGCGGACTTCAATTCCCAGAATCCCCCAGCCAGCAAAGCTGGCTAGGGGATTCTGGGAGTTGAAGTCCGCCAGGCTTAAAGTTGTCAAGGTTGGAGACCCCTGCTTTAAGGTGCTGTGTGAAATCTCACCCAGTTTCATCTCATGGCAGCACCAAGCCAACTCTGGCTGATCTGGAAAGGATCCGGTTAATACTTGGATGGGGGACCACTAGGAAATCCCACGGAGGAGGATTAGACTGGGTGATTGAAGAAAAAAAAAAAAGAACACCCTGAAATAAGGCAAGAGCAAAGGACTCCTTGATTATCTTAGAGAAAACTACCTGGGCCTGTTCCTCAGGTCACCAAGAATTGACATCAATGAGACTTTCCTGTCCCCTCTGGCCAATGAAAGATATTAGACTTTTCTTCCCAATCACATTCACTCAGATGCACATATTCCTTCAGCCCTTACCCTGCAGAAACTCGGGAGTCAGAGCCCAGAACGACCCCGCCATCAAACTCCACAGCCATGATGGTCGTCTGGAGAGGAGAAGAGGAAAAAGTGTTATTCGTTGAGCAGAAGAAAATTTGTAGTGCAGAGCAAGAAAGACGATTAGGGGCCTGGAGGGTAAAACATATGAAGAGCGGTTGCTGGAATTGGGTATGTCTAGTTTGATGAAAAGAAGGACTAGGGGAGACATGATAGCAGTATTCCAATATCTCAGGGGCTGCCACAAAGAAAGAGGGAGTCAAGCTATTCTCCAAAGCACCTGAGGGCAGGAGAAGAAGCAATGTGTGGAAATTAATCAAGGAGAGAAGCAATTTAGAACTAAGGAGAAATTTCCTGACAGTTGGAACAATTAATCAGTGGAACAAGTTGCCTCCAGATGTTGTGAATGCTCCAACACTGGAAGTTTTAAAGACGAGACTGGACAACCGTTTGTCAGCGTTCCAGAAAACCCCAACTCCAATTAAAAACTCCGAGGCAAGCATTTTCTCAAAGTTCCATTTATTAGAGTAGGTATACTGGCACATCTGGGAAAACCCGAATCTGAGAGCTCCGGGTTTTCCCTCAGTAAATCAAACCTCCCCCTCATCTCCTCACTCATTAGTCCATCACATGTTCCAATCCATCCCATCTCGAGACAGCACTCCAACCACTCCTTCTCCAGATGCAGGATTGTCCTGACCTTGACCGAAAGGAAGAATATTATTTTATCTAAATAATATATTCCCTCTACTAAATCCCCCCTCCTACTTTCCCATACATGAGAAGGTGGCAGCTTGGAAGCTTCCGGGGCTAATATGGCTTTCAAATCAGACACCATTTGTCTGAAAGGGTATAGGCAGTGGTGGGATTCAAGTAATTTAAAAGCCGGTTCTCTGCCCTAATGATTTCTTCCAACAACCAGTTTGCCAAATTGCTCAGAAAGTTAACAACCGGTTCTCCCGAACTGGCTGAATCCCACCATAGGGTATAGGGTTTCGTGCCTAAGCAGGGAGTTGGACTAGAACGTGACACTCCTCCTGCGTGAGCTGCACTGGCTCCCAGTGGTCTTCCGGGCGCGATTCAAGGTGTTGGTTACCACCTTTAAAGCGCTCCATGGCATTGGACCTGGATACCTTCGAGACCGTCTTCTGCCACCAGTAGCCTCCCACTGGCCAGTCCGCTCCCACAGAGAGGGTCTCCTCAGGGTGCCATCAGCCAAATTATGTCGGCTGGCGACACCCAGGGGGAGGGCCTTCTCTGTGGGAGCCCCTGCCCTTTGGAATGAGCTGCCCCCAGAAATGCGTAAGATCTCTGACCTCCGTGTATTTCGCTGTGCCCTCAAAACCTTGTTGTTCCGCTAGGCCGGGCTATCAATGTAAAGATTTTAATTGGTTTTTAAATATGGGATTTTAAATTTGGGGGTTTTAAAATTGAGCCTATCATTTAATAATTTTAATTATTTTAAATTTTGTCTTGTCTTTGTGCTTTTAATCAGGCTGTACACCGCCCTGAGTCCTTCGGGAGAAGGGTGGTATAGAAATAATAAAATAAAATAAAATAAAATAAAATAAAATAAAATAAAATAAAATAAAATAAAATAAAATAAAATAAAATAAAATAATAAAATAAAATAAAATAAAATAAAATAAAATAAAATAAAATAAAATAAAATAAAATAAAATAAAATAAAATAATAAAATAAAATAAATAAAATAAAATAAAATAAAATAAAATAAAATAAAATAAAATAAAATAATAAAATAAAATAAAATAATAAAATAAAATAAAATAAAATAAAATAATAAAATAAAACAAAATAAATAAAATAAAATAAAATAAAATAAAATAAAATAAAATAAAATAATAAAATAAATAGAAGACCTCCAAGCTCCCTTCCAAGTGTATTGTATTGTATTGCATTGCATTTTTGTATTGCATTGCATTGCATTGTATTTTTTTTTTTTACATCGTGGCGACCAAAACTGGATGCAATATTCCAAGTGTGGCCTTACCAAAGCATTATAAAGTGGTATTAACACTTCATGTGATCTTGATTCTACCCCTCTATTCATGCAGCCCAGAACTGTGTTGGCTTTTTTGGCAGCTGCAGAATGGCAAGCACGGAACATGACTCCTTCTCCAGCTACGCAGGGGAATTTGAGCTGGCAGGGAGCCCGGAGGCCCTTCCCCAAGCTAAGGCTGGCCTGCAGCATAGCAAAGATCTCTCGGGGCCCGAGTTATGCAGGGTGCCCAAAAGGGCCTGCCTTCCCCATCCCAGGCGGGTGAAAAGTTCAAAGATCAGCTTCATCAGCGACTTTGTAGCTGGGTAAGAGAATACCTGCTTCCTTACAGCCAACAGAAAAACCAAGCGGTACAGATAGTCCTCGACTTACGACCGCAACGGAGGCCAAAATTTCTGCCGCTAAGCGAGACAGTGGCTTGAGTTTTTCCCCTTTTTACGACCTTTCTTGCCAGAGGTGTTAAGGGAACCATGGCAGTTGTGAAGTTGCTTAACGCGGTTGTTTAAGGGAATCCGGCTTCCTCCTTGACTTTGCCGGTCAGAAGGTCACAGAAAGGGGATCACATGATCCCAGGATATTGCAACCGTCATAAATAGGAGCCAGTTGCCAAGCGTCTGAATTTTGATCATCAATTTTGATCGTAAGGATACAAGCAACAAAATTACAGTCATACAGTCATAAAGAGCCTGGTGGCGCAGAGGACTAAACTGCTGCTGTTAAAGTTAGTTAAAGTTAGTTAGCTGTCAGCTGCCTGAAATTACTGCGAGTTCAATTCTCATCAGGCTCAAGTTTGACTCAGCCTTCCATCGTTCCAAGGTAGGTAAAATGAGGACCCGGATTGTGGGAGCAGTAAGTTGACTTTGTATAAAAAAGAACACCGCTTTGGGGGTGGGGGGCGAAAGCCCTACTAAGCAGGTATATACAAAAGTAGGAAGGCTATTGCTTAATGCATTGTAAGCCGCCCTGAGTCTCCGGAGAAGGGCAGCATATATAAATCGAACAAACAAACAAACAAACAAACAAATAAATAAATAAATAAGTGGGAAGAGATGGGTGGTGGGAACGATGAGAAAATTAATAGTAGCGCAGACTTAATAAATATACCAGTGATGGCTAACCTTTTCCGGACCAAATGCCTAAAGCGTGCAGATGCACCCTAACCCCCAACATGCAATGCGCACATGCCTCCTGCATGCGCCCTGCCCCCATGCGTGGCCCCTGCACACGCCCTGCCCCCCCCACGCATGCGCGGCAGAGACCCGAAGACCAGCTGGCCAATGGGAGGCACGCATGCATGCATGGCGGAGCTGAATTGGGGCGATGGCTCGCATGCCATCAGAGAGGGTGCTGCACAGCGGCCTGTGCAGATTGTAGCTGATTCCAACAATGAGGAGGCTGGTGTGGTGCTGCGCCAGCAGCCTGTGCAGTTAGTGCTCGAGTCAGACAGTGAGGAGGCTGAAGAAGATGTGGTGCCAGAGGCGGGGATTCAGCCAGGGCCTTCAGAACCTCCAGAAGCTCCTTTAAGTGAAGAGGATGAAGAGGAGGAGCCTCTTCTCAATGCAGAGCGGCCAAAAGGCAGGAGTGGCTCCTCAGGAGGAGGTCTCCTCGAGAGTAAGGCTTGGGGCTAATTGGCCACTCCCTTAGCCTATTTAAGGAGGAACGCCGACTGAAGCAATTTGCAGGGAACAACTTTAGTTCACTCTCCTTCGTGTCTGGATTCTCTGCAACATTGCTTCTGGGCTTTCTGCCAATCCTAGTAAGATTGTGATTACCTTATTTTAGGATTCTTGTTTGTTTTGTTTGTTTGTTTTATTAGATTTATATACCGCCCTACTCCCGAAGGACTCAGGGCGGTGAACAGGCACAAAATAAAATACATAGATACAAAAGTTAAAAGACATAATTAAAACCAGATTAAATAATTTAGCCCGAGACAATTAAAAAAAACCCAATAATTTAAAACAGATTAAAATTTCGATTTAAAAGAATTTTAAAACAGGGGAGAAAATTAGGCCAGGCCAATTTACAACACAATTACAATTACAACAGCTTGTAAGCTGTTAAGAAAGTTTATTAACAGCCTTTGTTTGAAAAAGACTGAGTTATTTTAGTAAATTAAGTTTTGTACAGATTTGGTGTGTGCTGCATTCTTTGGGGTCCATAGCTGGGGCAGAACAGCTGCATGCCACCTCTGGCACACGTGCCATAGGCTTGCCATCACGGCCTTAAACCATTTCAGACAAGTGGCCGTCCAGTCTCTTCTTAAAAACCTCCAGGAATGAAGAACCCACAACCTCTGACAGCAAGCTACTTATGGGGATCCCACGGGGAAACAAATTATGCATACAGAATCACTCCCCAGGGAGATCCCTCCCAGCAAGGATATCAAGTATCGGTAGCTATGAGAGGATCTCATGGCAAATTTCAATACAGGTAGTCCTCGATTTACGACCGCAATCCAGCCCCAAAATTTCTGCTGCCCTGTGAAATATTTGTTAAGTGAATTTTGCTCCTCTTTTACGATCTTCCTTGCCAGGGTTAAATCACTGCGGTCGTTAAATCAGTTGCACGGTTGTTAAGTGAGTCGACTTTGCTTTGTCCGAAGGTCGGAAAAGGGGATCACGTGGTCTCCAGGATGCTGCAACCGTCCTAAAGACGAGTCAGTTGTCAAGCATCTGAATTCTGATCACGAGATCGAGGATACTACTACAACGGTCGTAAAGTGTGAAAACTGGTCATATGTCACTTTTAGCAGAGCTGTTGTAACTTTGGACGGTCACTAAATGAACGGTTGTAAGTTGAGGATGATCTGTATTGTTTTATTTGCATAATTGACAGTTACACACTTAAAGCACTCAAATATATTTAGATACGGTGTTTCTCAATCTGAGTGTTCTCCCTGGAGGGGCAGAATCAGTTCTGCCCAGGCGACGCTGGGTGTAACTGGGTGGGACATCTTAAGTAAGGGAGACAGGCTCCTTCACATTAAAAGGCCTCCGGGGGATGGAAAATCACTCCAGATGTGGGCTGCCCCTTTCCCAATTTCTCCTCTATAAGTCAGTAAATGGAGTCTCTTGCTGACTTCCCAGACACATCATTTCTCTTTTTGGGAGCAAATGAATGAAACTCCCTTTTTTTTTCTCAATCTCAGTCTAGCCGAGGGGATTTCCTGGTGGTCTCCCATCCCCGCTTAGCTTTATTTTAAGATGTTCACTGAGGTGCTGCTGTAACAATTGTACAAAAATGGGAGTAAATCAGTTCTCTTTTTGGTGGCAAATGAATGAAACTCCCCCCCCCTTTTTCCCCCAATGCCTTAGTCTAGCCCTGGGATTTCCTGGTGGTCTCCCATCCCCGCTTAATTTTAAGATGCCCACCGAGGTGCTGCTGTAACAATTGCACAGAAATGGGAATAAATCAGTTCTCTTTTTGGGGGGCAAATGAATGAAACTCCCCCCCTTTCCCCCCCCCAATGCCTTAGTCTAGTCCTGGGATTTCCTGGTGGTCTCCCATCCCCGCTTAGCTTTATTTCAAGATGCCCACCGAGGTGCTGCTGTAACAACTGCACGAAAATGGGAGTAAGTCAATTCTCTTTTTGGGGGCAAATTAATGAAACTCCCCCATTTTTTTTTCAATGCCTCAGTGTGGGGGGGGGAGGAATTTCCTGGTGGTCTCCCATCCCTTCTTAGCTTTCCTTAAGATGCCCACCGAGATGCTGCTGTAACAATTTGCACAAAAGTGGGAATAAGTCAGTTCTCTTTTGGGGGGGCGAATGAATGAAGCTCCCTTCCCCCTCCATGTCTCAGCCTAGCCCGGGGATTTCCTGGTGGTCTCCCATCCCTGCTTAGCTTTCCTTAAGATGCCCACCGAGGTGTCGCTCTAACGATTGGACATAAAACGGGAGTTAAGTGTGGCCGGTGGGCAATCGAGGTTTCCTTCCAGGCCAGATTCCGCCTTGCAGGTAGAAACAAAGCGCTTCCACGCTTCTTGAATTCAAACGTCTCCCCGATCCAACTTCCTCGTTTCGCGGGGGGAAAAAAAGCCCTTGCTCTTCCACGCCCCACCCTCGCGTGTCAACGTTTGCGAGGGGGGACCCCTGAGCTGCAACCCCGCCCTCTGCATAGCCACTCACCCCGGTGCTGATCTTCGTTACCCCGCGATGGTCCATAGCCGCCCCTTCCCACGAAGCGCTTCCACGGAAATCTCAGATCCGAGATCGAAAGTGATAGCAAAGAGTCCCCCGGACGCAGCGCCTCCCGCGGACATCAGAGGGCGCCCCGAGCTGTCAATCAGCCCCGGAAGACACGCCGCGATCGTGGGCGCAGAGCCACTATTATTCCCCCAGCCAGTTTAGTCGAAGGAAGGGGGGCAGGGGAGGGGGCTCGGCGTCGCTTCCCCACGCGGCTTCCCCACGCGCGAGAATCCGTTTCTGGGGCAGGGAGGAGTTTGACCCGGAGATCGGGCTGGTTCCCTGCCAACCACTAGGAAAGACTAGCAAATCTTGCCCCAAAGGGGCTTTTTCAGGAGGCAACTGGACTTCCTTTTTTTTTTCCTTTTGAAGACGTTTCGCTGCTCATCCAAGAAGCTTCTTCAGCTCTGACGGGACGGTGGGGAAATGGAAGGACTGAGATTCCTTGCAGACAGCTGGTCATTTGCCTCAGTGGTGAAATCCAGTTTTTTTCACTACCGGTTCTATGGGCGTGGCTTGGTGGGCGTGGCTTGGTTTGGTGGGCGTGGCAGGGGAAGAATATTGCAAAATCTCCATTCCCTCCCCACTCCAGGGGGAAGGATATTGCAATATTCACATTCCCTCCCGACTCTTGGGGAAAAGATATTGCAAAATCTCCATTCCCCCCCCCATACCTGTGGGAAGGATATTGCAAAATCCCCATTCCCTCGCGATTCCTGGGGGAAAGATACTGCAAAATCCCCACTCCCTCCCCATTCCTGGGGGAAGGATACTGCAAAATCCCCATTTCCTCCCCACTCCTGGGGAAGGATATTGCAAAATCTCTCTTCCCACCCCACTCTGGGGCCAGCCAGAGGTGGTATTTGCTGGTTCTCCGAACTGCTCAAAATTTCCGCTACCGGTTCTCCAGAGCCTGTCAGAATCTGCTGGATTTCACCCCTGATTTGCCTCCTTTTAGAGCAGTGGGTCTCAACCTTCCTAATGCCGCGACCCTTTAATACAGTTCCTCATGTTGTGGTGACCCCCAACCATAAAATTATTCCTAAAACCATTGAAAATATGTGTTTTCCTATTGTCTTAGGCGACCCCTGTGAAAGGGTCGTTCGACCCCCAAAGGCGTCCCGACCCACAGGTTGAGAACCACTGTTTTAGAGGGTCTCTGCCCTTGGAGGTTTACTTGTGTCCTCAGGGTCACCAGAGTTCCTGTAGTCTGCAATTTTTTCCCTCTGGAAATCCATTCCTACTCACACACCATTCCAAGGGTCTTTGTCCCAAAATGTATAGCTACAGCTATATAGGAATATAAATCAGGGGTGAAATTCAGCCGGTTCTGGAGAACCGGTAGTGGAAATTTTGAGCAGTTTGAAGAACTGGCAAATACCAACTCTGGCTGGCCCCAGAGTGGGATGGGAATGGAGATTTTGCAGTATCCTTCCCCTGCCACGCCCACCAAGCCACACTACGCCCACCAAGCCATGCCCACAGAACCGGTAGTAAAAAAGATTGGATTTCACCACTGATATAAATCTTTCCATTCCCCACTGCATTATCCCTGTGTTGGGCCTGCCTGCAGCATCTGAGAACCCCTGACAAGGATGCAAACCAGCAAAATGATACATTGGATATTGGCCACGTTCGCACGACCCATGTACCCACCTGGCGATTTAGAGCTTTGTTAAAAGGAGAGTTTGCACATGCTGAGCCCCAAAGGAGGAACTACTGTATAGCACTGTAGTTTTACTGGTTTTTGTGAACGCAACTGCAAAATTAATGATCTTGATCAGGCCTGTTGTGTGAATCTGACCATGATGCAATCCTTGTACCATTTGGCAGAAACTCATTCAGCTTTTGGCCTCCTTCTTGAAGCTGGGTCAAAATTTAAACCTCCTGGCTACATTTCTGCTCCCCACAGATGATACATTACATTTTCCCTCCTCTTTTCTCCTTTCCCTAGAGAAGTACAGCTCCCTTTTTTCTGGCAGTGGTGGGTTGTTGTTTTTTTTGGCCTTCAAAATGTATTGATTCCTGACTATTACCAAGTCTAATCCTTGCAGTTTT
This sequence comes from Arizona elegans, assembly GCA_022577455.1. Lineage (NCBI taxonomy): Eukaryota > Metazoa > Chordata > Lepidosauria > Squamata > Colubridae > Arizona > Arizona elegans. The sequence continues at coordinate 19,698,378 of JAKOOJ010000012.1, forward strand.
CCAAAAGTGGTTTGCCATTGCCTCCTTCTTAGGGCTGAGAGAGAGTGACTGGCCCAAGGCTGCAGATCTAGCTTCGGGCCTAAAACCAGATTAGACTTCAGAGTCTCCCACTTCCTAAGCAGGTGCCTTAACCACTACACCAAACGGGCTCTTGACAATTCTTTGAATCTGAATAAAAATATTGTCTAACAGGAAACTGGATGGGTGGGTGGAGGGGAAGGGATGCCTTTGAGGTGCGGTCAAAAGAATCAAAATGGCGGCCTGGTCGTTTGAGGCTTTGCCTTTTTTTTAATGAGGGCTTTTCCTCAGGGCTGTCTTAACAGCATTATAGGCCACGGGCAAAGCAGTGTACTGGGGCTATGCTGGGACAGGTAACAAATAAAATAAAATAAAATAAAAACATGGGTCCAGTTAGATAGTCACTGAAGGGCCCTCTTTGTTCTTAATATTGTAAGAGAGAAATTGCTTGTAATTATATTCAGAACACAGGAAAAGACATCCCCTTGCAAGGATGCTTATTTCAAGGCCGCTCAGTTGTCACAGATAAGAACAGTCTACGTGATTTACACCTTGAGGTTAAAGCGACAGGGATGTCCACTTTGATATTTCAACAAAGGATAACAGATATGCTTCAATAAATCTACAAAAAGAATTATGACTGTTTTGCAAAGAAACTCTGTAATGTCAATTAAAATTGATAAATGTATAGGACCATATGAACTGCTAACTTCAAAGGGTCCTTTGTTTGAAACTGTATAAAACTGGAGTCTCAGGACCATAACTTTGTTCAGATCTTGAGGTATCAATACCTATCTGATCCTTTTATTGCAATAAAATAATTAAGCTGACTCTGTCTGCCCTAATTGGGATGTTTTCTTAATTCCTCATCTCCACAAAACATCTCTACAACAAAATTGGCACCCCAGATGGGACTTTGAGAAGCAGAGATTTTTTCCTTCCTAGGCGACCTGCCCCAGCGGGACCGGCCTTTTCGCATCGAAGAAATCAACAGCCGGCACAAGACTCCTTTGAAAGTCTCTAGAATTCTTCGTTGGGAGACGGCCGTATGCTCGCTGGCGAAGCAGCTTCAGCCAAGGACCCACAAGAGGGCAGACAAGACTCAGTAACTCCGCGGACGGCCGAAAGAAGACAGCATCTGCCAGGCAAGTAAATCATTTAAAGGGGAAAGATAGGTCTGTCTATTTTTGAGACAGAAAAGGGGATCTGATCAATCTCCTGAGAGGGGGATACGGTGTTTTCCAACCCTCTAGATTAAGTTGTGTGGGTGGTTAATCTGGTGCATTTCCTGCAGGTGGCTGTGACATTCCAGGGCCTCAGGTCATCGGAAGTGTTTATTAGGATGGGGGTGGGAAACAGTGTCCAAAGGACACCGTTACAAGGCATGCTAGCCCACTTTGAAACTTTTTTTTCTGAAACTTACGGAGGAACTCCATGCAAACTCACCGACCCACGTGGGGAGATATCCAATTGCTGTTAAATACATTGCTTTCTATGGAAGACAGAGAGAAATTCAAACTTGCTAAAGGAAAAGTATTAAACCGCATGTTTCCTGATGCAAATCAAGCGGCCGCGAGGACAGCCGCTGCAGCAGAAATAGACCCCAACTGGGATAATAACCATCCCCCACATCAAACGCTGCTAAATAACTACCGCCTCTTATGTGTAGAAAGTTTGAGAGAGGCTGCAAAAGGTCCTGTTAATTATGCAAAGACCGCCACTGTTTTGCAGGAAAGAGATGAATCCCCTGAAGCATTTTTAACTCGTTTGATTGAATCTTATAAAACTCATACAGGCATAAATGTTGAGGATCCTGCAAATAGATTTATGTTAAATGAAAGGTTCATCAGCCAGAGCGCTCCTGATATCAGACGCAAACTTCAGAAACTAGAAGGCGCTCTTGGCAAGAATACTTCTGAATTGCTAGAGGTTGCTAAAAAGGTGTATTTGAACAGAGAAAAAGAGGAAGAGAAACGGCAAGTTGCTAAGGACAGAAAGCAGACGGAGATGTTAGCTTTGGCGCTGGGTGGGGTCGTTTTAGGACCAACTCAGTGTGCATTTTGTGGAGAAAATGGTCATTGGAAGAAAGAATGTCCCCGTAGAAGAATGGAACCCAGAGAAGTATCCTACGGGCGTGGATTTCAGATGGTGAGAGGAAGTTATAGAGGAGGATTTAACGGAAGGTCTGTGAGAGGGAATATGAGAGGAGTTTTTAGAGGAAGAAGAGGACATGAGAGGCAATTTATTTCACCCAACCAGTCAACCCAGAATCCAGAAGTTATCGGCTTAGCTGATATGGACTGGGACGATTGAAGCTGCCTCAGCTCCGTGGCTTCACCCCACCCCCCGGAGCCCTTGATGGATTTATGGGTGGGAAAACATCACGTACGCATGCTGGTTGATACCGGAGCCAGTCGATCAGTAATTAACACACAAGTGGCTCCTTTGTCAGCTAAGAAGATTAGAGTCCAAGGCGTTTCTGGCGATGCAGTTACACACAGTCTCCTGAAACCAGTTAAATGCAAAGTTGGAAACGGCTTAGTAGAGCATCAATTTTTGTACATGCCTAATTGCCCAGTTCCACTGATAGGCAGAGATTTGCTTTCTAAACTACAAGCCACTATCTCTTTCAATGATAATGGACAGTACTTAACAGTAACACACCCAGTGGAAGAAACGTGGCGATTAATGCTAATGCAAGACACACTCATTGAAAGCAACTGGGAAAAATTCAATGTTCCTACCTTATGGGCAGAAGACAATCCCCCTGGGCTTGCTATGTTTGCATCTCCAGTCGAAGTCAAGCTGAAACCAGGATGCCAGCCCATTAGAATACCCCAGTATTACATTCCACAGGATGCGGCTACAGCCATCCAAGTCTTAATTGACAAATTCTTAGCTGCAGGCATATTAAGGGAAACTAAATCCCCATGGAACACTGCAATATTACCCATAAAAAAACCAGATGGAGGGTTTAGACCTGCACAAGATTTAAGACCCATCAATAATCGGACTGTAACGCTTCATACAATTATGTCTAATCCATATATTTTGCTTGGAACTATCCCTCCTTCAGCAACATGGTTTTCAGTCATAGACTTGAAAGATGCTTTTTTCACAATTCCCTTACATCCTGATAGCCAGGATCTATTTGCCTTTGAGTGGAAAGACCCTAACTCACGTCGCCATTCTCAATATACATGGACTAGGTTGCCTCAAGGTTTTAAAAATTCTCCAACTCTTTTTGGTCAAGCCCTTGCTTTGGACTTACAACACTTTCAGCCAATTCAGGAAGGTGATTGTCTCCTTCAATATGTAGATGATGTCTTAGTGACAGGAACCACACAGGAGAATTGTTTCAAAAATACCCAAATGCTTCTGGAATTACTGAGAGACTGTGGTTACAGGGCGTCCAGAAAGAAAGCACAATTAGTTAAAAAGGAAGTTAAATATTTGGGATATAATTTGTCTCAAGGCCAAAGAAACTTGGGCTTACCTAGAAAACAGGCAATTTTACAGCTGCCCCCACCTAAAAACCGAAAGGAATTGAGAGGCATTTTGGGAGTCATGGGCTTTTGCCGTTTATGGGTCCCTAATTTTGCTCTCCTGGCCAAGCCTTTGTATTCATCGACTCGAGGCGCTGAAAACGATCCTTTTGAATGGGGCAAAGAGCAAATAAATTCCTTTGAGCAATTAAAGACACTTCTCACCTCCTGCCCTGCTCTTGGCTTGCCAGATCTCACTAAGCCCTTTCGTCTCTATGTAGACGTCCGTCATAATGTGGCTTTAGGGGTGTTGACACAACAGCACGGGTCATGGCAACGGCCTGTAGCTTACTTATCTAAACAACTTGACGCCCCGGCCCAGGGATGGCCGCACTGTCTTAAAATGCTAGCTGCTGTCTCAGAACTTGTGAAAGATACAAACAAACTGACTTTTACTTCAGACGTAGCAGTTTATACATCACATGCTCTGCAAACTATTTTAGAACATAAAGGACATTTGTGGTTGAGTAACCAACGGCTGCATACATATCAAGCACTCTTGCTAGACAATCCTCAAATTACTCTTCATCAATGTGCGACCATTAACCCGGCTACCCTCATGCCAATACCAGACGCATCTCTCCCGCTGCATGACTGTTTATATGTTTTGGATCATCAATATTCCTGCAGACCAGATTTAACTGACACCCCTCTTTTACATGCTCAGCTCACTTGGTTTACGGATGGATCCAGTTTTGTAGAACACGGGACTAGATATGCGGGCTATGCAATTGTTAGTATACAAGGGGTCATTGAAAGTTCGTCCCTTCCTGTGGGCACCAGCGCACAAGCAGCAGAATTATGGGCTCTTATCCGTGCATTGGAATTAGCCTCAGGCAAAACTCTTAACGTCTACACTGACAGTAAATATGTCTTTTTGACTATTCAAGCACATGCTGCTATTTATAAAGAAAGGGGCTTCACTGATTCTTCAGGCAAATTAATACAACATGCCTCTTTAATCGAAAGATTGATCAAAGCTGCAAAGTTTCCAAAGTCTTTAGCTGTTATCCATTGCCCAGGTCATCAGAAAACAGACACCCTCATTGCCCAAGGCAATCGATTTGCTGATAAGGAAGCTAAACTCGCAGCACATCAGCCTATAGATAAAACAAATTCTCATCTCTATTTGGCACATGAAATTGAATCATACATTGAGAAATCCCATCCAACCTATACACCTGTGGAAAGGGAAAAAGCTATTGGGGATCTCAAAGCCACTCTTGTGAGGGGATGGTACACACTTCCCGACAATCGCCCAGTGATACCAGTTTCCCTTGCGTGGCCCCTAGTAATGGAAGCACATCAAATATCACACATCGGCAAAACAGCTTTGGCCCAGCAATTACAGGCTGCTTTTTACGTTCCTAATTTGCAGAGCCTGGTGGCCAAGGTCACTTCTCAGTGTTCCACTTGTGCTCAAGTAAATGCCAGGCAAGGACCACGTTTACCTGAAGGACAACAGCCCATCTCTTACTTGCCAATGGACTATTTAGTAGTGGATTTTACTGATATGCCCAGATGCAATGGTTATAAAGCTTTGCTCACTTTTATTGACACGTATTCTGGTTGGCTGGAAGCCTTCCCTACTCGAAACAAGCTAGCTATACAAGTTGCACGCTTTCTTTTAAAGGAAATAATTCCAAGATTTGGCTGCCCATCCCACATCAGTTCTGATAATGGTCCTGAATTTGTACAACGTATAAATCGCCACTTAGCTGAAGCAGCAGGTGTTAAGTGGAGATATCATTGTTCTTTTCGTCCTCAATCAGCTGCGAAAATTGAGAGAGCTCATCGCTCATTGAAAGCAATCATTACCAAGTTGTGTCTAGAAACACATATGCCATGGCTTCAAGTCTTTCCTATGGCTTTATACATTTTTAGAACTACCCCACGAACCAAATACCAGTTGTCTCCTTTTGAACTTTTATATGGAAGACCCCCGGCTTTGTTCAAACACCATTTTCAAGGTTGGCCTGACTTAGCTCAGAAAGGGGGAGTGGAAGCCAAGAAATTACTTTTGCAGTTACAACAACATAACAATCATGTTAATCAATTAAGGCATTATATGCAGGAGTGCAGACCACCCCCTATTACAACAGCAGGTCATAATTACAAGCCAGGTGATAGAGTGTGGGTGAAACATTGGAAAGATGAACCTTTAAAGCCTAGATGGAAAGGACCGTATACTGTTGTGATGTGTTCACCTCTTGCAGTTAAAACGATAGAAGGCAAATCCTGGATCCATTGGACGAGGCTGAAACCGGCAAACCAGGCTGATCCAGTGACGTACAAGGTGATACAGATGGAGAAACCCCTAGTGCTGAGATTTAAGAGGAAGAACACGTCCTGCTGAACCCTACTGGCAACAAGCTCTCTACGCTCGGTGGTGACCGCCAGCCCTGCTGAATCACTCCGGAAGCTGATTCTCTACGCACGGCGGAAGATTCATCAGGAGGACAATGACCTTCACAGTGCACATATACGTTTTCTTAGCTTTCATATAACTCTTTCATACATGTGCTAATGTCATTAGAAGTTTGGGAATACGTTTTGTGGGTATTTGTTTTTCTAATCTTACTAGTAATTTTGTTTTACATATATAAGGAACGTTTTTGTGGTAGACCTAGGATTTTTCTTGCTACTGCTATATCCCAAACCACACGCACCATCAACTCTCTCCCTGACCCTGACGTTGTGAGCTACACACCACAGTGATTATGTTTTGCTTATGGCTTTGTACATTATTTGCTCTTGCATTCTCAAGTGACCATGTAGGGAACATTGATTCCCTTAAAGACTACACTTTAGGTCAAGTTCACTCACGCCAAAAACGCATTGTATATGCACGAGGTCGTTACTATAGGCCTAAGACAACTCCACCACCTAAGGTTCCTATCTTGACATACCCAGCTGAGGGGGGAGTAGATAAGGAAAATGGGCCTTTGCAACAATTACATAGAGGAGATTATATATCACGGATTCTGGAATTAAGTCAAGATCTTGTTAATCAATATAACCCTACCCTAGGTCAGAAATGCTGGTTATGTCTATCTGCTGACCCTACATCTTATCATGCTATTCCTGTTCCCCTTTTGGGACATGTCCAGAAGAGGGTCCCTATACTTATCCCACTGTTAGTGCTTATAGGCATGGGTACAGCTGTTGGAACAGGTATAGCCGGAATCACACACTCAGTAATTCAATTTAGACAAATCTCAGAAGAGCTACAAGGAAGTTTGAATCGAATCGCTGGCACTTTGATAGAAGTCCAAAATCAAATAGACTCCTTGGCAGCAGTGGTGTTACAAAACCGACGTGCCTTAGACCTCCTGACAGCAGAAAAAGGAGGAACATGTATATTTTTAGGTGAAGATTGTTGTTTCTACATGAACAAATCAGGTGTGGTCAGAGAAGGTGCTCGGGAATTACAGGATAGGGCTTCCAAGATAAGTCAGAGGTTACAAGCTTCTGACGTGGTTTTCTTGGGTGCCTGGGTCCGGTTGGATTAAGCAAATGATATTTTTGTTCATATGTGCCATTGCTGGCTTAGCATTCATTCCATGTGTAATACCACTCCTCAGACAATTGTCCATAAAAGCAGTAAAGGAACTTAAAGTTGAAAGGGAACTAGCTCTGACAGAGCAATTTCTTAATCAACTTGGTTCCTACCCTATGGAAGGACCTACAGATCTTGCTGTAGATCCATATGTGGAAATGGGACCAGTGGAAAGATGGAGAGAATCTTCCTAAGACTTAGAAGATTGGAAACAATCACATATAATCTTTTATATGCCTTTGATTCTTATATTTTGTTAGCATTTTTATATCATAGAATTGTTTATTGGAACTTTTTTATACTCAATAGTTATACTTATAAGTAAGTTGTGAGAGTTTATGCTTAAGACAAACTCTCAGAGGGGGGAGTATGCTGGGACAGGTAACAAATAAAATAAAATAAAATAAAAACATGGGTCCAGTTAGATAGTCACTGAAGGGCCCTCTTTGTTCTTAATATTGTAAGAGAGAAATTGCTTGTAATTATATTCAGAACACAGGAAAAGACATCCCCTTGCAAGGATGCTTATTTCAAGGCCGCTCAGTTGTCACAGATAAGAACAGTCTACGTGATTTACACCTTGAGGTTAAAGCGACAGGGATGTCCACTTTGATATTTCAACAAAGGATAACAGATATGCTTCAATAAATCTACAAAAAGAATTATGACTGTTTTGCAAAGAAACTCTGTAATGTCAATTAAAATTGATAAATGTATAGGACCATATGAACTGCTAACTTCAAAGGGTCCTTTGTTTGAAACTGTATAAAACTGGAGTCTCAGGACCATAACTTTGTTCAGATCTTGAGGTATCAATACCTATCTGATCCTTTTATTGCAATAAAATAATTAAGCTGACTCTGTCTGCCCTAATTGGGATGTTTTCTTAATTCCTCATCTCCACAAAACATCTCTACAACAGGGCCCCTACGACAACTACTCACAGGAATAAAAATGTAAATGGTCGATAAAATTAAACATATATGTATTTTATTGGCACTTCCAACAAAATTGGTGTGGAAAACATTAAAAACATGCTGTGCAGCAACAACTAATCAACATGATTAACATTTGAACAATACACAAGGCTTGAAAAACACAATAATACTCAGTAAGCTATACAGTTGCTGTATTTATATGATACAAGGTGCATTGAAGGCAGGGCCGGATTTAGATGAAAAGAGGCCCTAGGCTATTCCACTTATGAGGCCCCTTCACCTATAGTAATTTTAATTTTGCTAACAATTTGAATGTAGGCCCCTCTTGATCTTGAGGCCCTAGGCTGAAACCTAGTTAGCCTATAGGAAAATCCGGCCCTGATTGAAGGGTTAACAGACACAGATTGGTATGGGGCCCCTATGCTCGTGGGGCCCACAGGCAAGTGCCCATCAGGCCCATGTGTTAAGACAGCCCTGCATTTCCTTCTTTGAAGCCAACATCCTGGTTAGCTTTTATTCTCCAAAGCCCCTGAAGGCAGGACAAGAAGCAATGAGTGGAGACTAATCAAGAGAGAAGCAACCTAGAACTAAGGAGAAATTTTGTGACAGTTTTTATCCGTGGGCTGTCAAGACTCTTGAATGCGAAATAATATCATAACTACGTAGTATGATGGACTGCAGGGCTGGTGCAATGTGTAACATGTTCACACTGGTGCAATAGGACTGGGTGTTTTGCAGGGGTGAAATCCAAAATTTTTCCCTACTGGTTCTGTGGGCGTGGCAGGGGAAGGATATTGCAAAATCTCCATTCCCACCCCACTCCAGGGGAAGGATACTGCAAAATCTCCGTTCCCTCCCCTCCTGGGGGAAGGATATTGCAAAATCTCCATTTCCCACTCCGTTCTGAGGCCAGCCAGAGGTGGTATTTGCCAGTTCTCAGAACTACTCAAAATTTCCGCTACCGGTTCTCCAGAACCTGTTAGAACCTGCTGGATTTCACCCCTGGTGTTTTGTTAATAGGATTTATCAGTGAGCTGTTGGACAGTATTACTTGGTCTGTTGTGTGTATGTTTGGGTGGTTTAGGGGTGGAGAATTGTGGTGGGTGAGAGTGTGTTTGGGGATTGTTATGTGTGGTTGGACCTGGTCTTTGGGTGTTAAGTGAATTTCGTTGTATGGGTATACTGTGTATACACATACAATGACAATAAAGTTATTGATTGATTGATTGATTGATTGGGTTAGGGATTTTCTGTCTTCACTGTGAGTTGTATTGTGTTGGGGGTGTGTGCGCACTGAGGGAGCTCAACCAATCTCATTGTATATATGTTGTGCACTGACGATAAAGATTTGAATTTGAATTTAGTTACCGGGTAAAACAATTAATCAATGGGACAACTTGCCTCCAGAAGTTGTTGGTGCTCCAGTACTGGAAGCTTTTAAGAAGAGATTGGATAACCATTTGTCTGAAATGGTACACGGTTTCCTGCCTGAGCAGAGGGTTGGACTAGAAGACCTCCAAGGTCCCTTCCAACTCTGTTATTCTATTCTATTCTATTCTATTCTATTCTATTCTATTCTATTCTATTCTATTCTATTCTATTCTATTCTATTCCAGTCCAATCCAGTCCAGTCCAGTCCATTATTCTATTCTATTCTATTCTATTCTATTCTATTCTAGTCCAGTCCAGTCCAGTCCAGTCCAGTCCACTATTCTATTCTATTCTATTCTATTCTATTCTAGTCTAGTCTAGTCTAGTCTAGTCCAGTCCAGTCCAGTCCAGTCCAGTCCAGTCCAGTCCAGTCCATTATTCTATTCTATTCTATTCTATTCTATTCTATTCTATTCTATTCTATTCTATTCTATTCTATTCTATTCTATTCTATTCTATTTTTAAGTCATCCCATCTAACGCTCCTATCGGTGCAGGAAACCAAGAGCGTCTCTGAGTTGCTACAGAGTAGCAGAGGACTCGACCTGGAAAGTAGGGCGGAGGAGGAGCAGAAAGAACGTGTGGACAGCGGCTGATGCGTGCAAACCAGAGGGCACGGGAGGGCGGAAGGAGGCGCGATTTGATGTTTTGAGGGCACGTGTGAATGCGCGGAACGAGCCACTACGGGGCTCAAGCTCTGCACGGAAAGGCCACAGGTGGGAGAGGAAGTTGCGTGTAAAGTTTGAGAACCACCGAGCGGTCATTTTTCTCTCTTTCCCCCCACCCACGCCTCTCCCCACTTTCCCTCCCTCACATTCCCGCGCAGCGCTTTCACTTTTTGCCACACACAATTTCTTTTTTTTTTGGCGCGACGGAGCTTCACCGGTTGAGCAACAGCCTGCTTGGAACCCGCCTTCGCTGGAAGTCGCCCAGCATCTCCACTCCCCTCCCTTCGCCTGTAGCCGGTGTTGGTTTTCTCCGACTTCTTACTTTCACTTTCGGCTTCCGGGAAAGCGGCTGTTTCTCCGAAGCTCTGCGGCCCGGGTGGTTTCCAGAGTCGGCCGGGAGAGGCGCCAAGACCTGCCCACCTGCCCCCGCCGCCCGCGCCCTCCGTTCAGTCTGAGCCGGCTGCCGTGCGCGGAGGAGCTCTCTTAAAATCCCCTTCTCGGGTCCCCCCCCCCGCGCGTAGATCGCGGCTGTTGCTTTCTCCACCGGCTTCGCTGCCGTCGCTCTGCAAACGGGAAAGCGCCGGGCTTTCCCCGTTGGACTCTGCTAGAAGCACCTCCGCCGCCGGTAAGTCGGTTCTTAGCAAAGCTGCAGGCTTGGTTTACCGCTGCTCTTTTTTCCTTTTCTCTCCACTCTCCGTTGCTCTCATTTTTTTTCTTTCTTTTTTTTTAAAATATACTTTATTGAATTTTTCCATTATAAAAAAATATATATAATCTCTATCTTCTTCAGAGGTACAGTGTTTATACACTTTGCGGAGTCCTACGTTAAATAAACTTCATCCTTAGCTATACAATATTCTATGCAATATAGCTCGTGTTTCGAGTGCATAACAAGTTATAACAAGTTATAGCCTAAAATCATGTTTTTGTCTTGTTCTTCAACCAAATGTACCAATTTATTTATTTATTTAGATTTCTCCTCATTATTTATCTCACTCGTCAATTTTGCCATTTCTGCGCACTCTAGGATTTTGTTTATTGGAATTTCTTCTGAGGGTATGGATTTATTTTTCCAATATTTCGCAAAGGCTAGTCTAGCCGCAGTTGTAATCTGGATTATGGATTTTTTTTTCCTGTCCCTTTCTCGACAGGGATTTCTTCCAGCACAAAAGCGCTGCTCCAGGCAAGCTCCTTTGCCCATCTTAGAACCGGCGCGATGAAGCCGGGCTTGTGGTCCTGGGTCATCCTGGGGATGCTGCTGGACTTCCTGGCCCTCCACCTGGCTTGGAAATGGACCCCCTCACCTTGGGGGAACCCTCTGGCTTTCCTCTGGGCCGTCGCCGTGGGACGCTGTGTGTCGCTGGTCCTCGCAGGGGGTACCCTCGCCAGCTCCGGTGGGGACAAGCTTCCCTGGAGGCTGCTGTTGGAAGGGGCCTTGGTCCTCTCCTTCCAGATGCCCAGCTATGTCAGCTTGCAGTACCTCTATCATCCCAAAGGGGATGCCCAGCATCTGGCCACCAACTGGGGCAGGAGCGACGTCCTTGCCCTCAACTACCTAGTGGTGGGGTCCGTGATGCTGCTGTTCCATCACCTCCTCCCTTGGGGGGGCACAGGATCAGAAAAGGCGCCATCGGCTTCCTTCAGGCGCCTCATCTCCTGGCTGAGGCCGGAGGCGCTGCGGTTCGTGGCCATCATAGTACTTATGGTGATCTCATGTATGGGTAAGTGGACCTTTTGAGGTGGCGGGGCAGGGGTGATCCTTCCCTGGGCCCTCACAATCAATCTAGAGCAGGGGTGTCAAACTTGATTTCATTGAGGGACGCATCAGGGTTGTGTTTGACCTTGGGGGGCTGGGATGGGCGTGGCCAGGATGGGTGTGACATTCATGTTGGGGGCACCTGTGGTGGTCTGAGTGCTCTGCCAACGAAAACGGGGTCTTGAGCTCCGTTTTTGGCTGCGACGGCCTCCTGCAAACCTCTGCCAGCGAAAATGGAGCTTGGGAAGGCAGCATACGGCCTCCTGAAAACTCCGTTTTCTCTGGCAGAGGCACCGCGGGCCACTCATTCTCTGTTTCCAGGGCATCCCCGTAGACCAAATCTAAGCACCCTGCAGGGCAGATCCAGCCCCCAGGCCTTGAGTTTGAGACCCCTGACCTAGAGTTTCAACAATACCTGATATAGATAGTCCCTGAGTTACAACTGTTCATTTAGCGAACATTTGAAGTTGCAATAGCACTGAAAAAGTGATTTACAACCGGTCCTGGTACTTATGACCATCACAAGAGCCCTATAGTCACAAGGTCAAAATAATATATTGGTAACCAGCATATATTAACAGTGGTTGCAGCATCCTGGGTTCATTTGATCGCCAATCACAACCCTCCCAGTCAGCTTCCAAGAAGCAAACCTAATACGGGAAGCAGGATTCACTTAATGACCACATGATTCAGTTAAAAATTGCAGTGTTTCACTTAACAACCGGGCAGGTAAAAGTGACTCACTTAACCGCCTTGCTTAGAAATGGAAATTCTGGTCCCTATTGTGGTTGTAAGAAAAGGACTAGCTGTATTAAGGATTTGTTGCGGAGAAGGTCAAAAAAGTCAAAATGGTGGCAATTGACATACGGTCATGTCTTACAATATCTACTTAAAATTCAGGATGTGAGGGATCTGTAGATATTAAAAGAGGGAGGGAGGGGGGAGAGAGAGCGGGGGAGGAAAGAAAGAAAGAGAGAGAAAGAAAGAAAAAGAAAGAAAGAAAGAAAGAAAGAAAGAAAGAAAGAAAGAAAGAAAGAAAAAGGCAGCAGCAAATTCCTACAGGCCAGTCAGAAGTTATAGCCACATAAGGATTATTGCCCCGGGATGAGAAAATTGAGAGAGAACATTGATGCCTCATTGCAGTGCAAGCCCCGCCCCTTTCCCTCATGCATGTGATGAATGAACATACTTCCATTGTGACTGTGTAGTGCTACTGCTAGGCCTCGCTTAACAATTGATCACTTAATAACAGAATAACAGAGTTGGAAGGGACCTTGGAGGTCTTCTAATCGAACCCCCTACTCAAGCAGGAAACCCTATAACAGTGATGACTAACTTTTTTGCCATCGCATGCCAAAAGTGGGGGGAGTGCGGGGTGGGGTCACGCACACGTGCCCACACCCATACTTCAATGCTCTCCGCACCCCCACGCATGCGCACGTGACCCCCTCCACTCTCCCCCAGTTTTTGGCACACAATGGCCCGGTGGGCCCGGTAAGCCCATTTTCCGCCCTCCCCAGGCTCCAGAGGCTTTCTAGGAGTCTGGGGAGGGCGAAAACAGCCTTCTCTACCCCCCTGGAGGCCGGAAACGGCCCGTTTCCCGACTTCTGGTGGGACCGAAAGGCCCGAAAATCAGCTGGCCGGCCCGTGCATGTGCACTGGAGCTGAGCTAGGGCAACGCTTATGTGCCCACAGATATGGCTCCGTGTGCCAGCTGTGGCACGCGTGCCATAGGTTCGCCATCACGGCCCTATAACATTTCAGACAAATGATGGTCCAATTTCTTTTTAAAAGCCTCCCGTGTTGGAGCACTCACAACTTCTGCAGGCAAGTCGTTCATTATTTGTAACCCATCCTCAAAGTTACGACCGCCACCCACGCACACGCGCAAAGCCACATAAGCGCATTACAGGCTTGCATTTACAACTGGTTGCAATGTCCCATGGTCACATGACTGCAGTTTGTGAAGTGTTTTCCTGTTTTTCGGCAAAAGAAGCACCCATTGAATAGGCTAGATTTGTATAATCACATGGTTTGTTTAAAAAAAAAACGATCATTGTAAAAAAAAATTATTGTAAAATCAAAGGGTCACATGATGACCCATCTAACGACCACAATGACTTGTGACCAAAATTCCTGGCTGAATCAGAGCAGTCAGTTGAGTATTTATTTAATTCCCCACCCCCACCCCGCTTATCCTACATGGCGACTTCCAAACATGAAAGCTACAATTCCCAGAATCCACAGCTTTTTATTTGTTGATTTTTCTGGAGGACTTTAATCCAGAACCCAATAAAAACAGCCAGAGAGAGTTGTAGTCTAGCTGCAGTATGATATTTTACTTAGCACATTAAGGGTCAGAACAGGCTCCTATAATCACGCAAAATTAAGGTAAAAATAATAGAATATGTTTCAAGATAAAGATAATAGAAAATGTCCACAGAGATTCTCAGTCATCCAGGTCATGAACCTTCTTGGATGAGAAGTGAAACGTCTTCAAAGAAAAACCAGAAAGTCCAGCTGCCTCTTGAAAAAACACCTTTGGGATTATTATTATTATTATTATTTTTGCTTTAATTTATATGCCGCCCTTCTCCGGAGACTCAGGGCGGCTTACAGTGCGTTAAGCAATAGCCTTCATACTTTTGTATATTTATACAAAGTCAGCTTATTGCCCCCACAATCTGGGTCCTCATTTTACCTACCTTTGAAAGGATGGAAGGCTGAGTCAACCTTGAGCCTGGTGAGATTTGAACTTGCAGTAATTGCAAGCAGCAGATGTTAATAGAAAATGGTGTCAAAAGAAAGATAATAGAAAATGGTTTCGCTCTTTTTAGGCTACGGAGCACGGGAATCCACAAAAGTCAATATTATTGGCCACGATAGTCTGATCGAGTTTTGAATTTTTTTTAAAACTACATTTTATATACATCCTTGCATATATATGCAGAAACTTTTCCATTTAACATTTTTATTGAGTTATAAAATATTATTTTAGGGGACGTGGTGGCTCAGTGGCTAAGACGCTGAGCTTGTTGATCGAAAGGTTAGCAGTTCAACGGTTTGAATCCCTAGTGCCGCATAACAGGGTGAGCTCCCGTTATATGTCCCAGCTTCTGCCCACCTAGCAGTTCGAAAGCACGTAAAAAATGCAAGTAGAAAAATAGGGACCACCTTTTTTGGTGGGAAGGTAACAGCGTTCCGTGCGCCTTGGCGTTGAGTCATGCCGGTCACATGACCACGGAGACATCTTCGGACAGCGCTGGCTCTTCGGCTTTGAAATGGAGATGAGCACTGCCCCCTAGGGTCTGGAACAACTAGCACAAATGTGCAAGGGGAACCTTTACCTTTTACCTTTATAAAATATTATAAAATACAAAAGTAAATTGAAAAGCAGTGGGGAGGAAAAGGGGGAAGAGAAGTGAGGAAGGATAAGAAGAAAAAAAAACATTGACTTCTGACTCTCTCTGTTGCAATAAAATAAGGCATTAACATCAAATCAGAACTTTTTGCTTTGTCATAATCATATGAACTATAAAGATCTATCGATCTCCTCGGTAAAACCTCAAATCAAAGTTTCGTTCTTTTAAACATCAAGCACGAAGTTTGGAAGCAGTCTCCAAGTGGAAACAAAAGTACTTATATTCTTTTTTTTAATCAAAGTAGCCAGTTTTGCCATTTCAGTTCAACTCCATCAACTTCTGCAACCATCCGTCCATAGTAGGAATCGAAGTGACCTTCCATTTTTGGGCATACAATGGTCTTGCTGCTGTCCACATATATAATAATGAAGTTATATTAGTTATATGTGCAGAAACTTGGTACATGCATATTCAAGAGACAGCTTTTGTTGTGCCGAATTGGGGGAAATTGTGTTTGTTCGACGCAGCAAAACCGAAAAAAATTCTAGCACATTGTAGAAATAGCAGTAGCAATAGCACTTAGATATATACCGCTTCACAGTGTTTTACAAGCCCTCTAAGCGGTTTACAGAGTCAGCCTATCGTTCAAGGTCACTTCTAACAAATGCTTTTTGTCTCTGACTTGTAATCTTGTGTGCTTGTAACATGCCGTTTGCTATTTCTGACCTCATTCTCATCCGAAAATAGACTCCGGAAGAGAGTTGGTAGAGTGCCAGTTCAGACAGGACTGGTTACTACATACCAGGGGACAGATGGCTAAAATGGAGGCAGAAACTCTGAAACAGTAAAGGCAATTTGCTAAAATGGCTGTCACGGAAAACGAGGATTTATATTATAATCAGGGTTTTGTAAAACCAAAGAACTTTACTATAAGGTGATTTCCCTTCAGTGCTCCCCTCACAGCGCCTTGTTTTAATTTTTCTGTTACTTCCCACCTCTGAATTTGTTAATTCAAAGAATGACAGATGTCCTACATATTTGTAATTTCATTTTTCTTGTATCACATTTCTTGCTGGGTGGGGAATTCTGGAAATGGAAGTCTATACGTTTGAAAGTGCCCAGAGTTAAATTTAGGTTGAGCAACACTGTATTATAGGCATAGTTAAAACTTGCAATATATTTTTTTCCATCAAAATAAACGGTTATGCATTTCGCGAATGAAGGCAAAGGTTATGGTTATGCATTTTTACAAACATGTTTTTTCAACAAAATAAATGTTTATTCATTTGTCATTTTCCTAGACATAAAAAAAATAACAAAAAATGCCTGAGACTTCGGAGAGGGGCGGCATATAAATTGAATTAATTAAATTAAATTAAATTCTTCTGAATGAATCTGTACAGAGTTGGGTCACTTCTGATTTTCTTTTTATTTTAAACTGGAGGTTTGGAATGTGAGTTTGGATATCTAGGTTAGGACCTCCAATTTTTTTTATTATTATTATTTCTTTCAAAGCAACCATTGTAAGTGTCAGCAGGAAAAAAATGGGATTTTTACAAGGATTTATTTCTGCTTTTGTTGGGAAAAAGAAAAGAAATGTAATCTTAGTTTGAGCGAAATAAAATAATAAAAAAAATAGCAGTAAAAATTTCAAAGTATCCACATCAGGCCAGCAGGAAGGCACATTACGTGGTATACATTTCAAAAAAGGATGTGGTGGCTCAGTGGCTAAGCTTGTCAATCAAAAGGTCGGCAGTTCAGCGGTTCGAATCCCTAGTGTCACATAACGGGGTGAGCTCCCATTACTTGTCCCAGCTTCTGCCAACCTAGCAGTTCGAAAACACGTAAAAAATATGCTAGTAGAAAAATAGGGACCATCTTTGGTGGGAAGGTAACAGTGTTCCGTGCACCTTTGGCATTGAGTCATGCCAGTCACATGACCACGGAGACATCTTCAGACAGCGCTGGCTCTTCGGCTTTGAAACGGAGATGAGCACTGCCCCCTACAGTCAGGAACGACTAGCACACATGTGCGAGGGGAACTTTTACCTTTATACATTTCAAAAAGTGTTTTTCAATGCTTGGAAACTCATAACATGGGTGAACCCACTATCATTTTGTTATTAAATATTAACTTGTTACTTACGACCCTGTCACTGCCCAATCCTAAACACCATATTACAGTTGTTTTTATCAATCCACACAATTCATTCCTTGTTTTTTTAAAAAATATTTGTCTTTATTCAAGATTGCTAGTTTTTTTTATACTGGGTGGGTTGTTTATTCCAGGGGTCTCCAAACTTGGCAACTTTAAGACTTGTGAACTTCAACTCCCAGAATTCTGGGAGTTGAAGTCCACAAGTCTTAAAAGTTGCCAAGGTTGGAGACCCCTGGTTTATTCTATTTAAGAGAATCAAAAAACTTTTTGATTGCTGAGGAATAGAAATGCATTAAATAAATAAAGGAATGCATGGAACAGACTCCTAAATCCCGTACAAGTTGACTTTTCTGGCTGGTACAAAAGCTTGAGAAATGACCTGTTGCTTTAACGAGAGACACCCAGAAATTATGAGAGGCCCATGACATTTTTCTAATTTTTTTTTTAAATAGTAATTTGGTAATTTCTTGATGAGAAGGCCTGCTAGGAAAATACACTTGCTTGCAACTCTCTGCTCCATCTGCAGCTTTCACTGTACTTTACAGATAGTCCTCGACTTACGATGATTCGTTTAGTGACCGTTCTAAGTTACAACAGCCCTGAAAAAAGTGACTGATGACCATTTTTGACACTTATCGACTGTTGTGGCATCCCCCGGGGGTCACATGATCAAAATTCAGAAGCTTGGCAACCGGCTCATATTTATGACGTTTGCAATGGAAGTGTTGGGCTCAATTGCGGTCGTAAGTCGAGTACCTGCATTACATACAGAAAACAAACAATGCTGTTCAGGTTGCTACTTGGGAGGGTCAAACCCAGGGGTGGGTTCTACTTACCTCCGCTACCGGTTTGCAACAGGAGCACATGCGCACTTCTGCACATGCACAGATCGTCCATGATGACATCCAGGCAGGTGGGCAGAGCCTCCTGCCGCCATTACTACCGATTCGCAAGAACCGGACCGAACCGGGAGCAACCCACCATTGGTCCAACCCAAATGGCCAGCTTCTACTGCAATTCCCAGATGCTGATGTCCATTGATATCTCTATCTATCTATCTATCTATCTATCTATCTATCTATCTCAAACTCTCAATCTCTCTTTCTCAATCTCTCAATCCCCCCCTCTCAACCTCTCTCTCTCAAACTCTCTCTCTCTCAAACTCTTTCTCTCAATCTCAAACCCTCAACCTCTCTCTCAACCTCTCTCTCTCTCTCAACCTTTCAATCTCTCTCAATTTTTGTCTTTCAGGAGAGATGGCAGTTCCATATTATACCGGGCAGGTGACAGACTTGCTCATAAGCAAGGAGGAAGCCTCGGCCTTCAAGAATGCTCTGTATATGATGGCTTGTTTCACTCTGGCCAGGTATGATGGGGAGAAACTACCTGGGTTTGTTTTTTAAATGCAAACTTGCACTGACCAATTTTCTGCACGTTCTAACCTCTGCCCGAATCAACCTGCGGTATTGTTGGAAACCCACACATTTGGCAATGCATTTTAGTTACAATAGTAGGGAAAAGTTGGATCACAAATGAATACATTTGGAAATGCATCATATGTGTGTGTGTCGAGCCCCAGCCGGGTCTCACCATTCCTGGGGAAGAGCGTTGCAAACTGCTCTTTTGTTTTGTTTCCATCGCAATCCGGGCTGGCTGGATGACAAGCCGAGAGTGTGTGTGTAGGGGGTCCTAGAGAGAGAGAGAGAGAGAGAGAGAAAGGGAACCGTACAGTAGTCCTGGAGTCATGATACTATTTTTTACTATTTGATTTGTATGATAGATATTTCTTTTCCCATTCCTCTCAGTGCTACAACAGAGTTTCTCTCTGACTTCCTGTACAATACGGTTATGAACAGATTTCACACCCGCTTCCAGGGCTCTGTCTTCAAGTCCGTTCTGCGCCAGGAGATTGGCTTCTTCAGCACTAATCGAACAGGTAAATGATCCGGCATTCCCTTCTCTCTCTCTCTCTCTCTCTCTCTCTCACACACACACACACACACACACACACACTGTTTTCCTGAAAATAAGACCTATCCTGAAAATAAGACCTAGCTTGATTTTTACATGTGTGTCCAATTATTTATTATTATTATTATTTATTAAACTTTTATACCGCCCTTCGCCTTTCGGACTCAGGGCGGTGAACAGGCAAAATAAAACATTTGTACATGAAAGTTAAAATAGTTTTAAAATAAATTAAATAAAGTTTGGCCCATTTATTTAAAATATTTCAATTTAAAATCAGTATCAGTTTTAAAACCAAGATAAAATATAAGAGCCTTGGTGGTGCAGGGGACTAAAGTGCTGTTAAAGTAGCACTTAGCTGCCAGCTGCCTGCAATTACTGCGAATTCAAATCTCACCAGGCTCAAGGTTGACTCAGCCTTCCATCCTTCCAAGGTAGGTAAAATGAGGACCCGGATTGTGGGGACAATAAGCTGACTTTGTATAAAAAAAAGAACACCGCTTGGGGGACCCGAAAGCCCTACTAAGCAGGTATATACAAAAGTATGAAGGCTATTGCTTAACGCATTGTAAGCCGCCCTGAGTCTCCGGAGAAGGGCGGCATATAAATTGAACCAATAAATAAATAATAAATAAATAAATAAATAAATAAGCCCTACCCCCAAAATAAGCCCTACTTAAGACCCTGCCCACTCCATTGCACCTGGTTGCACGGGGTGGGGCGAGGTGCACAGGTAAAAATCAAGTGAGGGTGGGGATTGGAGGGGTTTATTTATTTATTTATTTATTTATTTATTTATTTATTTATTATTCGAATTTCTATACCGCCCTTCTCCTTTCGGACTCAGGGCGGTGAACAGCCGAAATAAAAACATTTATACATAAAATACGATTAAAAATAGATTTAAAATAATTAAATTTGGCCCATAGTTTAAAATTTATCAATTTAAAATCCATATCAAAATTTAAAACCAACCATAAAATCATAAAATCAAGAGAGACCGGCTAACTGAACGAGATGAGTTTTTAGGGCCCGACGAAAAGTCCGGAGGTCGGAGATCACTCGTATCTCTGGGGGTAGATTGTTCCAAAGGGTAGGTGCCACCACAGAGAAGGGTTGGGCGACTTAGCTTCAGACAGTTGCAGCCAGACCTCGCACACTCCGACACCTGCCTCCCCTTGCCGGCCCACTTCTGCGGCTCCTTGCTGCCGCTCGCTTGTGTTGCCCCCGGCCTCCGTTTCGCAATCAGAGGTCTTCAGGAAAGGCATCTGCAACCGAGAAACAACCTCCGGATTGACGTGTGCGGTGCCCCCTGGTTTCCATTTCATTGTCAGAGGCTTTTCGTAAAGGCCTCTGCAGCTGATAAGGATTGATCCGGAGCTCTTTTATTGGCTGCAGAGGCCTTTCCAGAGGGCCTCTGACGGTGAAACGGAAGCCAGGGGGCACATCAATCCGGAGCCCATTTCTTGGCTGCAGAAGCCTTTCTTGAAGGCCTCTGATGGCAAAATGGAGGCCAGTGGCGATGTGCGTGGATGGCAGCAAGGGCTACAGAAGAAGTGGGCCGGAGGCGGGCTTCTGCTGGGCAGGGCTGTTGCAAGGTGAGTCGGTGAAAGACATCCCCTGAAAATAACACCTGGTGTCTTTCTGGTGGCAAAAAAAGGTATAAGACTGGGTTTATTTTCGGGAAAACATGTGTGTGTGTCCAGACACAAACACACACCGTGTTTCCCCGAAAATAAGACATATAAACAATATGAAAGAAAAGGATTTATATTTATAACTGCTTTGAAGAGTATCAGGAGCTGCCCTATGTCCCTTTTTTTTTCTTTTCCATTTTTTAAAACTTTTTTTCTTTTCTTGCCCTTTTTTTGTTTCCCTTTGCTTGCTTGCTTTTTCTTTTTTGATGTAGTTACCTCTGTGTGTGTTGTGCGAGTCCAACCATGAAAAGAGTACTACGTTGGGAATGCTGCTTTCAGTAGAGGCAGTCCTCGAGTTACGACCACAACTGAGCACTAAATTTCTGTTGCTAAGTGAGACAGTTTTGCCCCATGTTATGAGCTTTTGTACCATAGTTGTTAAGTGAATTGCTGTGGTTGTTAACATTAGTAACCCGGTTGTTAAGTCAATCTAGCTTCCCCATTGACTTCGCTTGTCAGAAGGTCGCAAAAGGTGATCACATGACCCTGGGAGACTGCAACCATCATAAATACCGCGGGATTCAGGCAGCAGGTTAAGAGCCTGGTGGCGCAGCAGATTAAAGCCTGTTATTAACATTCAGCAGCTTGCAATTACTGTAAGTTCGAATCTCACCAGGCTCAAGGTTGACTCAGCCTTCCATCCTTTCTAAGGTAGGTCAAATGAGGACCCAGATTGTGGGGGCAATAAGCTGACTTTGTATAAATATATAAAAGTATGAAGGCTATTGCTTAACGCATTGTAAGCTGCCTTGAGTCTCCGGAGAAGGGCGGCATATAAATCAAATTTTAAAAAAAGGAGTCAGTTGCAAAGATCTGAATTTCGATCACATGACCATGGGAATTCTGCAATGGTTATAAGTGTGAAAAATGTTTATATGTCTCTTTTTTCAGTGTCATAATTTCAAATGGTCCCTAAATAAACTCTTGTCAATCAAGGACTACCTGTTCAGAAGGTTGATTGATCTGTCCATCCTCAAAGTTGGTTCAGACTGGCATCCCCCAACCTTTTGGGCACCAGGGATTGGTTCCGTAGAGAGAGGTTTTTCCACAGACCGGAGTAGGCGTGCTTTCAAATTTTATTTATTTATTTTATTTATATGCCGCCTTTCTCCGGAGACTCAGGGCGGCTTACAATGCGTTAAGCAATAGCCTTCATACTTTTGTATATACCTGCTTAGTAGGGCTTTCGGCCCCCCCAAGCGGTGTTCTTTTTTATACAAAGTCAGCTTATTGCCCCCACAATCCGGGTCCTCATTTTACCTACCTTGAAAGGATGGAAGGCTGAGTCAACCTTGAGCCTCGTGAGATTCGAACTTGCAATAATTGCAGACAGCTGGTGTCACTTTAACACCACTTAACCTGCTGCGCCACCAGGCTCTTAACATGCTGCCTGCATCCCGCGGATGGGACTTCACTTGTTTACGTGGCCCGGTTTCTGGCATGCTGCGGACCCTTGCCAGTCCATGGGGGTTGGTTAAGAAGATGGGGGTGGTCAGTCCCACAGATGGGTACCGAAAAAACGGAAGGCAAAGCCCACAGTTGGTAGGGGCTTCTCCCAATTGACGTACGGTGATTTCAAATGAACTTGTTCTGGTTGACAGGTGACATCACTTCTCACGTCTCATCCGGCATCGATGCCATGAGCGAAGCCCTCTCACACGATCTGAGCCTCGTGATGTGGTACCTTCTCCGGGGTGTCTGCTACTACATCATGATGCTGTGGATTTCTGTGCCTTTGGCCTTCTTCGTCCTTGTGACCTTGCCCTTCATCCTGCTGTTACCAAAGCTCTCGGGGAAGTTCTACCAGGTGAGTAAAGGTTCCCTTCAGCCCCACTCGAGGGTACTGTGGTAGAGAAGGCCAAGGCCCAAAGGCTAGTGGCCCACAGGCCACTGAGGAGGGCTATAGAAATAATGTTTATTTCTATCAGCCATTCCTGGGGGTGAAAGTGTTCTGACCCGGCCATCGCACCCGTCTTTAATTACACATTGGGAATTAACTGCGTTCACCAACAGAAAGTCCAGGCAAGAGTCCTGCAAGGAGTTAACTGAAGCAGTAGTCCTTATCAGCTCATTAGGCTAAATGTAAGGTTTTGAGCTCCCAGCTGGGAGGCTGCTACATCAAGTCAGTTCAACCAGAGAAACAGACAAACCTCAGTTCTAGCAAGGCAGTCTTTGTCGCACGAAACACACAAGGAGCAAACTTTCCTGAAATATGAAAGGTTCTTGGTGACAACCTGACTACTCCCCTTTCCTCCTATTTATTCCCCAGTCAGGGAGGAGCCAGTCAGCATCCACGTTTGTTTTGCTTCCCAAGCCAGCTCATTGTCCTCCATTGTTCACCTCTCTTATCTGCTCTGTGCATAAGTGCATCTGGAACAGGCCCCAGCTGTTCCTCCTCCTCACTCATCTCTGACTCCAAAGGCTAACTGCCTCTCTGGTGGCTGGGAAATGCCAGATGGCCCTGACTCTATCTCTGTCTGATGCTGAGCATCCAACAGAGCCTTCCCCAGGCTCCAGAACTGGCCCAAGTTCTTCCTCAACCTCCTCATCGTCCGAGTCTGCTGCCAGCATAGCTGCCGGGCCACAACAGAAAGCGCTAATACATGGGTGTCAAACTCATAGCGTCATGTTGCTGTCACATGACATTTTGTGACGTTTTTCCCATTCACGGAGCTGGGGCGGGTATGGCCTGCGCGTGACACATCCGGTCCACGGGCTGCAAGTTTGACACCCCTGCCCTAATACATCTGGTGAGTGGCAAAGTGGGGAAAGATCCTTACTGAATGTGGAATGAGACAATTCATCACAGCCATTTTCCAAGATCCATTACTAGGCCATGGTCTGTTTGTAACCAGCCCACCACTCGTGCAAGTTGAGCTGTGTGTGTGTGTGTGTGCTCAGCCCACTACTCATGCACCCTGGTTCCCCTCCCCCCCACCAGGCTGCCAAGCTACAAAGGTTGGGGCCCTCTATCCTAGACCCATTTGGGGACCTCTTTCCTAGACCCATTGAAGAGGGTTTTTGTTCACTGCTTTCTCTGAATGTGTGGAGAAATTAGCTTTTCATTGGTGGCAATCTAGCTGGGTTTCATGATCAAAGAATGAAATCAGAATCTCTAAAGATAGAAAATCAGTTTGGGCATGTTGTCAAACTCAGAAATGGAGCACTTCTGGGGGTGTCAAGGAGCAGGTGTGGCCAGAGTCATGTTTTATGAGATGGGCGGCTATATAAATATGAAGAATAAACAAACAAACAAACAGGCTAGAGATTCCACGCTAAAATTAATAGTCCAGGAAAGTATCCTAGAGTGATTTAATTTTAAAAGAATTATACAGATTATATTGTTGCCAAGTGAACAACATGGACTTGTAGTCACCAGGAATTGAACCAAATTTAAGGGGGAATTAAATTTTCCCCTTAAGGGAGAATTAATTACTGTTTTATTTAATAGTAATTAATACGGGTTTAATAATTTTCCCCTTAGGTCACATCCAAAGTTGCCTCCAGGAGCAATAGAGTTTGATGCAGGTAGTCCTCGACTTATGACCCTGTTGCTAAGTGAGACAGTTGTTAAGTGAGTTTTGCCCCATTTTACGACCTTCCTTGCCACTGTTATTAAGTGAATTGCTGCAGTTGTTAAGTTAGTAAAATGGTTGTTGGGGGAAATCTGGCTTCCCCATTGACTTTGCTTGTCACAAGGTCGCAAAAGGAGATCACATGACTCTGGGACACTGGGACCGTCATAAACATAAGTCATTGCCAAGCGCCTGAATTTTGATCACATGATCGGGGAAAATGCTGCAATGGTCGTAAGTGTGAAAAACGGTCATAAGTCACTATTTCCAGTGCTGTTGTAACTTCAAATAGACACTAAGCAAACTGTTGTAAGTCGAAGACTATTTGTATATTATTGCAGAGTGAACAACATGGACTTGTAGCCACCAATTGAGCTTTATCTTATTTAATATTAATTAATATGGTTTCATTTATTTTTCCATTGGGTCACATCCAAAGTTGCCTCCAGAGTTTAATTTGTAGAAGGGTAATAGAAGTTTTTTTTTCCAATTTTTTTTATTTTTTTAAAACACACAAATAAATATACAATACATCTTTTCGGAACAGAGCATTGATCCGGTCTTAAATTTATAATTTATACAACTTTTTTTCATCTTTATCAGAATTTAACATATTCTATTTTTGCCATAGCACTTATCAAATATCTCAACTATTACCATCTTATAGAAAACTAACTCATATTGACTTGATCAAAGCAATTACCCTTCTATTAATCCACCTTAAATCTTGATTTTAAATCTTGATTCAATTAATACCTCATAATACATTTCACAATTCTTACCCCAAATACTCACTATTAAAAATACAGTTCAAACATATTTATATTTCTAAATCTTATTTCCATTTCTAAAACTTCCTTATATTTTATTTATTACTTTATTTAATATTCATTAAGTCTTTATTTAATTATTACTTCATCAAATTTAAATCTTATCTCTAATCTTGAAACTATACCAATTTAACATTTAAACAAAGTTCTTAATTCAAATAACACAACATAATACAATTCATCATTAGTTCCCTAAATTCTATTTAACAATACCATTTATATAAAAACCAATTTAAATAGGTCTTGTTTAGTAAATCATAATCCTATATCATTTCAATTTTCTTTTCGTTTTGCTTAAATAAATGTATTTATTGAAGATATTCAAATTATTACAATTGTTATAAGTATTTAAACAATATCCCAATTATTATAGCCATCAATTTTCTCAGATAGTACCATCCAACATCTCAATAAAAATTAATTCATTATGTCCATTGATATATTTTCTTTTTACATAATCTAATTTTCATATATTTTAGCTTCAATCCTTATTTCAAGTCTAGATATCTGTAGCATATTCTTCTCTCATTTCTATCTTCCTTTTTCTATCGAGGGGCAATAGAGTTGATACAAAGTTTGGGGGTTCAGATTGAGCATCTCTAACCTAATCCATTTTGGACAAACTTTGTTACCTTTTTCTCTCTCTCCTTCCAGAATTTGGCCACAAAGGTCCAGGAATCCTTAGCCAAGGCCAACGAAGTTGCAATGGAGACCTTCCAGGCTATCTCCACCGTCCGCAGCTTCGCCAACGAGGATGGAGCTGCTCAGTGTTACGAAAAGAAGTTGCAAGAGACCTACAAACTCAACAAGGTGGAGGCCGTGGCCTATGGTGCCTCCATATGGATTCCTGAGGCAAGGATGCAAACCTGGGCGAAGAGGTTGGGAGCCACGCTTGGGGATCCTGGGAAGGCGAGATGGTGCTGCACAACTTCCATCACCCAAAGGATGATGTCGAATTTTGTGTGACACATGGAGCTTTGTGCATCTAGAGCAAGTAGGGATGACTATTTTGGTTAGCTAAGTAGCTAGCTAGATTGATCGATAGTCTGTCTGTCTGTCTGTCTCTCTCCCTCCCCATCTATCTCTCTCTATCATCCCCCCCTCTCTCCCCCTCCAAAGGGGTTTCACACTAATCCCCGAATATTTTTCTCCTCCAGATCTTACAACTGATGCTCAAAGTGGGGATCCTCTATTATGGGGGATACCTTGTGACTCAAGGGAAGTTGACTGGCGGAGCTCTCGTTACCTTTGTCCTGCAGGAGAGTGAGCTTTCCACAGTGGTGCGAGTAAGTTTTGTGACTGGCCCAGCACTTGAGGGTGGGGGCAGAAACATCCTCTGCCTGGAAGCCCAGAGAGGAGTGAAGACTCTTCCTGAAAATGTTTCCCTCATCACACAGTGCCTGTTTCCTTTGTCTCCTAGGCCCTCCTTTTTTCTTACCCCTCCGTGCAAAAAGCCGTAGGTTCATCAGAAAAGGCTTTTGAATATATGGATCGGACACCCCAAATCAAGCCCTCGGGAACGTTGGCACCCACAAATTTAAGAGGACACATGAAGCTTGAAGATGTTTCGTTCTCCTACGCCAACAATGGCAACTCTCTAGTGCTGAAGGTTGGTGGGGAGGTTGGTGGGGAGAAGGGATCACAACATCTTGGGTATGGGTTCAAGAATAGATATGAACCCAAGATTGAGTCCCAGTCCTCCTGTGACCAGTTAACTCTGTTACCGAATAGCCCTGATTATCTGGGTTAAACCAATACATGAAACTGAACACTAGTCAAATGGGTTCAATTCACACAACTTAGTAAGCCAGATTTAAAGGTAACCAGCTTTTCCTCTTGTATGTGTCATCTACTGATCTGGACAAGTATGTTGTGTGAATGCAGAAACCAAAATGTAGCTGAAAGGAGGTGAAACTCCATTATTTCTCTCTGGGACAGTCAGTGAAACACATATGGAAGTCTGTAGGGTCTGTAAAAAATAAAGCTTCCTTAAAATGTTCATCTTATTTTTCTTCCATATGGGTTTCAATGACTGTCCCAAAGAGAAATATTGGGTCTGGCCAATACTTGGATGGGAGATAGCTAGGAAATCTCAGGGCTGAAAAGTTGACAAAGCATTGTTGCCAAGATAACCATACAAATGCATCTATAATATCATCAAGATTTATTGATATTGTTGCCAAGATCATCATGATTTTATAGATACATTTGTATCGTTATCTTGGCAACAATATGGGATGCTTTGTTAATTTTCCAGGCCTGAGATTTCCTAGTGGTGAGCTTTGGCCAGACCCAACCTTGATCAGATTTTTGATGTCAGCCAAGGCAGTCTTAGGTCTAACTTGGCTTACTGGAATTTAACTGTGTTTAAATGGTTAGAGATGTACAATGTCCAGTCTGGGAGACTAAGGCCACTCCAAACCATTTTTAATGCCTTGGGAAGGGCACACTTCGACTACTGCATCCAATTTTAGTCACCACAATGTAAAAAAAGATGTGGAGACTCTAGAAAGAGTGCAGAGAAGAGCAACAAAGATGATTAGGGGACTGGAGGCTAAAATATATAAAGAACGGTTGCTAGAACTGGATATGTCTAGTTAGATGAAAAGAAAGACTAGGGGTGACATGATAGCAGTCTTCCAATATCTCAGGGGTTGCCACAAAGAAGAGGGAGTCAAGCTATTCTCCAAAGCCATTGAGGGCAGGACAAGAAGCAATGGTGGAAACTAATCAAGGAGAGTAGCAACTTAGAACTAAGGTGAAATTTCCTGACACCGAGAAAAATTAATCAGTGGAACAACTTGCCTCCAGAAGTTGTAAATGCTCCAACACTGGAAGTTTTTAAGATGTTATATAACCATTTGTCTGAAGTGGTGTAGGGTTTCCTGCCTAAGCAGGGGGTTGGACTAGAAGACCTCCAAAGTCCCTTCCAACTGTTGTTCTATTCTGTTCTATTCTATTCTGTTCTGTTCTGTTCTGTTCTGTCCTGTCCTGTCCTGTCCTGTCCTAGTCCTAGTCCTGTCCTGTCCTGTCCTGTCCTGTCCTGTCCTGTCCTGTCCTGTCCTATCCTATCCTATCCTATCCTATCCTATCCTATCCTATCCTATTCTATTCTATTCTATTCTATTCTATTCTATTCTATTCTATTCTATGGTCTTGCTCCTCTCCGCATTCAGATGCTAACCAATTGACTCCATTGTCAATGGAGAACCACCAGCAATGCATACCAAGGCAGAAGACTAAATTAGGAAGCAAAGTGGGAGGAGGAGGAGATTTCAGTCAATAGTTTCCACTCAGAGGAAAAAATAAGCCAATGGGCAGTGCAGCAAAGGTGAGGAGATTTGTTCAAGGATGGGGTCCTGCCATGAGCGTGCTGTCCTGTCCCATCCAAAGCCGGAACCAAAACTGCAGTATGAATTACTGCATCTAAATTGGGTAGAATTGGCACGCAGTGTTCTCTTCTTCCAGGGAGTGTCTTTGGAGCTGCGTCCTGGTACTGTGACTGCCTTGGTGGGCCCTTCCGGGTCTGGGAAGAGCACAGTGGTGGCCTTGCTCCAAAGGTTTTACGAGCCCAAGCAAGGGCAGGTGCTGCTAGACGACAAGAAGCTGAGCGAATATGAACATCACTTCCTTCATCAAAAGGTAAGGGATGCGATACAGTAAACGCAGGCGGCCGATACAGGTTGTTGAGTGGATTGTCCCAAAGTGCTTTTTATTTATATAAAACTACAAGTTTGCGTCAGCGTCTCTGGCTTTATTTGGACACCAGCTGCGCAATTCCCTCACAAAAATCTATAGAGATTCTCAGTCATCCAGGTCATGGTTGTCGCAAAAGTGCTTTTTTGGGAGGCAACTGGACTTTCTTGCTTTTTCTTTTGAAGACGTTTCGCTTCTCATCCAAGAAGCTTCTTCAGCTCTGACACTATCCTGTCTATTCCCCGTTATCCTATCAGAGCTGAAGAAGCTTCTTGGATGAGAAGCGAAACGTCTTCAAAAGAAAAAACAAGAAAGGCCAGTTGCCTCCCAAAAAAGCACCTTTGGGACAACCAGGACTTGGATGACTGAGAATCTCTATAGATTTTTGTGAGGGGATTGCACAGCCGGTGTCCAAATGGAGCCAGAGATGCTGACGCAAACTTGTAGTTTTATATAAATAAATATATTTTACATTTAGGTTTACAGCAGGCAAGATAGTCTGGCACATCACTACATCCTGAGGTAAATCATCAGGTAAACCCCTGAGCAACATACAGAGCACACGGGGAAAAAAAGGCGGGAAAAAAGGGAAACTCCCACTTTACTCTCAGCAACCAATCATAACGTAGATTGCCTCATGCAGGAGTCTGCGCTTTCCAACCAATCAACTACAACTGTGTGTCCTGGCCCATTATACACTTTACTGTTCCAACTATTAAATTAAATACCTTTACAGTAATCCTCGACATATGACCACAGTTGAGCATAGCATTTCTGTCGCTAAGCAAGACAGTTGTTAAGTAACCTTTTTTCTCGCAACTGTTAAGTGAATCGCTGTATTTATTAAGTGAAGCATGCAGTTATTAAGCGAATCTGGCTTCCCCTATTGACTTTGCACATCAGGAGCTGGCTGGGAAGGTTACAAATGGTGATCACATGACCCCAGGACAGTGCAACAGTCATAAATACTTGCCAGTTGCCAAATATTGATCACGTGATCCAGGGGTGGGTTCTATCGTCATATTGTCACCGCTACCGGCTCTGGAGAACTGGGCCAAACCAGGAGGAACCCACCACTGACATGATCCTGGGAATACTGCAGGGGTCATAAATGTGAAAAGTGGTCAGAACTCATTTTTTTCCGCAGTGCTGTTGTAACTTCAGTCACTAAACGTATGGTGGTAAATTGAGGACTACCTCTGTTACAAAAGTGCTTTTTGACACAGAATATTATCAAACATGGACTTTATTTTACCAGTGGTTGGAAAAAAGAGGTGGAGTTTAAGGATGTCATCTGTATTGTTAAGCAATTATACAAACCCAGACAACACAATGGTTTTTTTTTCCACATTGTTATTTGTTTTATTCATATAACACATAAAAATTCAATTTCAATTAAACAGCGTGTTTGTCTGGGTGCAATTATTTTTAGGAAATCATAATCAAAATGTTTATAATAATATTCATCACATTGATATTAATTCAACAATAATAATATTTTACTTATCTACTTTAACAAATCTCCTTTATAACATTAATCCTTTTTGTATCCCCATGTTTCTAACCTATTTTTATTATCTAACCATTGATAAAATAAGTCCCATGTTGAGAAATATTCAGTTCGTTCCTTTTCCTTAATTGTAAGCGTTAATCTGTCCATTTCTGCACATTCTCATATTTTTTTAAATTACACTCTCATCTGTCAGGATCTCTTCGCTTTTCCATTGTTGTGCAAATACAATTCTGGCTGCAGTTAGTACATGTAAAATCAAATATATATTCCCTTTATCATACTTTTCCAGTAGGATGCCCAACAGAAATATTTCTGGTTTCAAATCTATATGTTGCTTTATCATTTTTTTCCAACGAAGTATGTATTTTCGTCCAATATTTTTTTGCCTTGGGACACGCCCACCACAATATTTTTTAAGCACTAAGAAAGTGTAAATAATAGAAAATCAATAAAACCTTTTTTTATTTTAAAAAAATGCTTTTTCAAGAGGCAACTGGACATTCTTGTTTTTCTTTGGAGATGTTTCGCTTCTTATCCAAGAAACTTGGATTGAGAAGCGAAACGTCTTCAAAGAAAAACCAAGAAAGTCCATTTGCCTCTTGAAAAAAAAAAGCACTTTTGGGACAGCCATGACCTGGATGACTGAGAATCTCCAGAGTCGTTTACCTGTGCTACAGTTTCCAAAGTTGGGGGAATGAATGTTGCTTTGATTGGCATCCCCATAAATTCTGTTTGGAATAATGAACCGTCCTGTTATTTCCCCTTCCTGGTAGGTGGCGCTGGTGAGCCAAAACCCCACGCTCTTTGCCCGATCCTTGGGTGCCAACATTGCCTACGGCTTGGAAGAGCAAAGCCAAGAGAAGATGACCCAGGCTTGTCGGCGAGTGGGAGTCCATCGATTCATCTCCACAATGAGCCACGGCTACGACACAAGTAGGAGTCCATGTCTTCTGCCCAGGGATTGATTGCAGGATATCCGGGGCTGATTAAAGAGGGTCACATGACAGTTGTCTGGAGGGAAGAACATCTGAGGGGTCCTTGGTGCTCTCTCAGCATGGTTGATTTTTTTGCCGATGTCTCATTACCCAAACTACAGGTCATCCTCGACTTACAAGTAGGTTTAGTGATTGTCCGAAGTTATGACACTGAAAAACTTATGACCATTTTTATACTTACGACCTTTTGCAGCATCCCCATGGTCACGTGATCAAAATTCAGACACTTGGCAACTGACTCATATTTTTGGCAGTTGCAGTATCCCGGGTTGTGCTGCCCCCGCTCATTCACACCCCCCCCGTGAGTATGGTTTAGAGAGTTTGTGAATGTTCCCCAGCAATTCCTTTCACCCAGCCTTAGAACTGTCCCAAACAACTCCAGCCACAAGCAGACCAAAGTTAGTCCACAAGGCAATGGCCAATAGTCCATAAAACAATGGAAAGTTGCTCCAACAAATAAGTCCTCCAACAAACTAAATCTACCAGGCCAAACTGAAATACACCCACAAGAGTTCACTTGGCAAGAGAAGTTCAGAGTCTCCAAAGTCTAACAGGAAGCACTAGGAACAAACACACGCAGCCAGAAACCAAATACGTTGTTCCCAGCAACACCTTCCTCTGCCTGCCATGATAAATAGTTTTCCTGTGCAGCCCATCAAGATGGGCGGGGCCTTCTCCCGAATAATCTGTCAGATCTCCATTGCTCTTGCCTTTTCTCCACCCTGTGTGCTCTCGGATCCACCACGGAAGGCAGCTCCTCTTCTTCACTGACGGCCCATCCTTGCAAGCTGTCCCCAGCCGAAGCCTCCTGTAAATCTCTTTTGGCTGTTCAGAGTCATTAATTTACCCAGTTCCTGATGTGCCAGGAATGAGCTCATCCTCCCTTGAGCTGACTTCCGAGGAAGAATATGAGGAGTTGTCCAAAGGAGACATCACACAGGTTTTGCAACGTCCTGACAAGCAAAGTCAAAGGGGAAGCCACTTTACAACTGTGTTACTAACTTGACAACTGCTGGGATCCAATGTGGCAAGGTCATAAAATGAAGCACAAATGAAGTAAAAAAAATTAACAAGTGTCTCACTTAGCAACAAAACATTGGCTCAATTATGGTGATAGGTTGAGGATTACCTATAATGTGGGTAAGGAAACATCTGCAAGAAAACAACCATGCTCAGAGAGCACCAAGGATCCCTCATTTCAATCCTGAGCCACAGATATTTTCCTTTATTGGAAAAACATCTGTCTGTGGCTCTGTGGAGCTGTGACCATAGGGACGAGGCAGTGCTAGGCCTCATGGGTTGCCATGTTCCACCATCCTATTGGACCGGATGGCGAAAAGATTGCTACAGATGTGTTGTAAAACAGGGTCACTATTCCAGAATTAAGCTATTGGGGGATTAATGAAGCAACGCTTAGAATTAAAATGGATAAGCAGGGAATTTGGGAGGGCCCGATTGTAGAATCCCTCCATTTTTGTCTCTTCCTGCAGATGCTGGGGAAGCAGGAAAGCAAATTTCTGGAGGGCAGAAGCAAGGGATTGCTCTCGCCCGGGCTTTGATCCGAAACCCCAAAGTGTTGATTTTAGATGATGCCACCAGTGCCTTGGACACAGAAAGCCAGAAGCAGGTGAGAGCTGGGCATGAGAGGGGAAAAGTTTTCTGAGAGGATGAATGATGGACGGAATTAAACAAGCAAAGGGAATGTGAGAAAGGGAAGAGGAAGTGGCCTAACGTCGAGAAGAATTTTGTGGGGTTTCTGTTAAACCACTGTGAGATTTTCGAACAGGGGAACTCTTTCTGCTTGGCCCAGCTGGAGTCGGGGTAGCAGGTGGAACTGAGACAGACCCTCCCCCATCCAGGTTCCACAGGAAGCTCTTTATTGGGGGTGGAGGGAAGGGAGGGGGAATTGCAAGATTTGCAGCCCCAACAAACCTGAAAAGAAGAGGAAGAAGAGTTTTAGATAAGTTCACTATGCCTTAATAATAAATAATAAAGATAGATAGATCGATAGATTTAGATAGATTTAGAGATAGTTAGATGATAGATAGATAGATAGATAGATAGATAGATAGATAGATAGATAGATGAGCGAGAGAGATGGATGATAGAGATGAGAGATGATATAGAAAAGAAAAAAATTAGATAGTGATAGATGATAGATCAGTGATGGGGAACCTTTTCAGCTCTGAGTGCCCAAAGCGTGCACGCATCCCCAAAATGCTAGGTATGTATCCCTCCCGCATGTGCATGTCCCCCCACATGTGTGCACATCCTGCGCATGCGCCCTGCCCCCACATTGAACCTGTTCCCGATATGCGTCCTGCCCCCACGCATGTGCAGCAGAGACCCAAAGACCAGCTGGCCAGCAGGAGGCGCACACATATATGGCCAGGAGGAGGCACACGCACATACACCCACCACTGGCGTGCCACCCCTGTGATAGATGATAGAGATAGATACAAAGATAGATTAGAGAGAGATGATAGATAGGTGATACATGAGAGAGAAAAGAGATGCTAGACAGTGATAGATGATAAACAAATACACGCAGATAGATGATAGATAGATAGATAGATATAGAAAGAGAGATGATGATAGATAGATAGATAGATAGATAGATGATAGATAGATAGATATAGAAAGAGAGATGATGATAGTTAGATAGATAGATATAGAAAGAGATGATAGATAGATAGATAGATAGATAGATAGATAGATGATAGATAGATAGATATAGAAAGAGAGATGATGATAGATAGATAGATAGATGATAGATAGATAGATATAGAAAGAGAGATGATGATAGATAGATAGATAGATAGATGATAGATGATAGATAGATATAGAAAGAGAGATGATGATAGATAGATAGATAGATAGATAGATAGATGATAGATAGATAGGTAGATAGATAGATATAGAAAGAGAGATGATGATAGATAGATAGATAGATGATAGATAGATAGATAGATAGATATAGAAAGAGAGATGATGATAGATAGATAGATAGATAGATAGATAGATGATAGATAGATAGATAGATATAGAAAGAGAGATGATGATAGATAGATAGTTAGATAGATAGATGATAGATAGATAGATATAGAAAGAGATGATGATAGATAGATAGATAGATAGATAGATATAGAAAGAGAGATGATGATAGATAGATAGATAGATAGATAGATAGATAGATAGATATAGAAAGAGATGATAGATAGATAGATATAGAAAGAGAGATGATGATAGATAGATAGATAGATAGATAGATATAGAAAGAGAGATGATTAGATAGATAGATGATAGATAGTTAGATAGATATAGAAAGAGATGATAGATAGATAGATAGATAGATAGATAGATAGATAGATGATAGATAAATATAGAAAGAGAGATGATGATAGATAGATAGATAGATAGATAGATAGATGATAGATAGATAGATAGTTAGATAGATATAGAAAGAGATGATAGATAGATAGATAGATAGATAGATAGATAGATATAGAAAGAGAGATGATGATAGATAGATAGATGATAGATAGATAGATATAGAAAGAGATATGATGATGATGATGATAGATAGATAGATAGATAGATGATAGATAGATAGATAGATATAGAAAGAGATGATAAATAGATAGATAGATAGATATTTAGATAGATATAGAAAGAGATGATAGATAGATAGATAGATGATAGATAGATAGTTAGATAGATATAGAAAGAGATGATGATAGATAGATAGATAGATATAGAAAGAGAGATGATGATAGTTAGATATAGAAAGAGATGATAGATAGATAGATAGATAGATAGATGATAGATAGATAGATATAGAAAGAGAGATGATATAGATAGTTAGATAGATATAGAAAGAGATGATAGATAGATAGATAGATAGATAGATTGATAGATAGATATAGAAAGAGATGATGATAGATAGATAGTTAGATAGATATAGAAAGAGATGATAGATAGATAGATAGATAGATAGATAGATAGATAGATAGATGATAGATAGATATAGAAAGAGAGATGATGATAGATAGATAGATAGATAGATATAGAAAGAGAGATGATGATAGATAGATAGATAGATAGATAGATGATAGATGATAGATAGATAGATATAGAAAGAGAGATGATGATGATAGATAGATAGATATAGAAAGAGATGATAGATAGATAGATAGATAGATAGATAGATAGATATAGAAAGAGATGATAGATAGATAGATAGATAGATAGATAGATAGATATAGAAAGAGAGATGATGATAGATAGATAGATGATATAGATAGATATAGAAAGAGATATGATGATGATAGATAGATAGATAGATAGATGATAGATAGATAGATATAGAGATGATAAATAGATAGATAGATAGATAGATAGATATTTAGATAGATATAGAAAGAGATGATAGATAGATGATAGATAGATAGTTAGATAGATATAGAAAGAGAGATGATGATAGATAGATAGATAGATATAGAAAGAGAGATGATGATGATAGTTAGATAGATATAGAAAGAGATGATAGATAGATAGATAGATAGATGATAGATAGATAGATATAGAAAGAGATGATAGATAGATAGTTAGATAGATATAGAAAGAGATGATAGATAGATAGATATAAAAAGAGAGATGATGATAGATAGATAGATAGATAGATAGATATAGAAAGAGATGATAGATAGATAGATGATAGATAGTTAGATAGATATAGAAAGAGATGATAGATAGATAGATAGATAGATGATAGATAGATATAGAAAGAGAGATGATGATAGATAGATAGATAGATAGATAGATGATAGATAGATAGATAGATATAGAAAGAGATGATAAATAGATAGATAGATAGATATTTAGATAGATATAGAAAGAGATGATAGATAGATAGATAGATGATAGATAGATAGTTAGATAGATATATAGAGATGATGATAGATAGATAGATAGATATAGAGAGATGATGATGATAGATAGATATAGAAAGAGATGATAGATAGATAGATAGATAGATAGATAGATAGATAGATAGATTGATTGATAGATTGATAGATAGATAGATAGATATAGAAAGAGATGATGATAGATAGATAGTTAGATAGATATAGAAAGAGATGATAGATAGATAGATAGATAGATGATAGATAGATATAGAAAGAGAGATGATGATAGATAGATAGATAGATGATAGATAGATAGATATAGAAAGAGAGATGATGATAGATAGATAGATAGATAGATGATAGATGATAGATAGATATAGAAAGAGAGATGATGATAGATAGATAGATATAGAAAGAGATGATATAGATAGATAGATAGATAGATAGATAGATAGATAGATATAGAAAGAGAGATGATGATAGATAGATAGATAGATAGATAGATAGATAGATGATAGATAGATAGATATAGAAAGAGAGATGATGATAGATATAGAAAGAGATGATAGATAGATAGATAGATAGATAGATAGATAGATAGATATAGAAAGAGAGATGATGATAGATAGATAGATAGATGATAGATAGATATAGAAAGAGAGATGATGATAGATAGATAGATATAGAAAGAGATGATAGATAGATAGATAGATAGATATAGAAAGAGAGATGATGATAGATAGATAGATGATAGATAGATAGATATAGAAAGAGATATGATGATGATGATAGATAGATAGATAGATAGATGATAGATAGATAGATATAGAAAGAGATGATAGATAGATAGATAGATAGATAGATGATAGATAGATATAGAAAGAGAGATGATGATAGATAGATAGATGATAGATAGATAGATATAGAAAGAGAGATGATGATAGATAGATAGATGATAGATAGATAGATATAGAAAGAGAGATGATGATAGATAGATAGATAGATAGATATAGAAAGAGATGATAGATAGATAGATAGATAGATAGATAGATATAGAAAGAGAGATGATGATAGATAGATAGATAGATGATAGATGATAGATAGATAGATATAGAAAGAGAGATGATGATAGATAGATAGATATAGAAAGAGATGATAGATAGATAGATAGATAGATGATATAGATATAGAAAGAGAGATGATGATAGATAGATAGATATAGAAAGAGATGATAGATAGATAGATAGATAGATATAGAAAGAGAGATGATGATAGATAGATATAGAAAGAGATATGATGATGATGATAGATAGATAGATAGATAGATAGATGATAGATAGTTAGATAGATATAGAAAGAGATGATAGATAGATAGATAGATAGATAGATAGATGATAGATAGATATAGAAAGAGAGATGATGATAGATAGATAGATGATAGATAGATATAGAAAGAGAGATGATGATAGATAGATAGATAGATGATAGATGATAGATAGATAGATATAGAAAGAGAGATGATGATAGATAGATAGATATAGAAAGAGATGATAGATAGATAGATAGATAGATAGATAGATAGATATAGAAAGAGAGATGATGATAGATAGATAGATAGATAGATAGATGATAGATAGATAGATATAGAAAGAGAGATGATGATAGATAGTTAGATAGATATAGAAAGAGATGATAGATAGATAGATAGATAGATAGATATAGAAAGAGAGATGATGATAGATAGATAGATGATAGATAGATATAGAAAGAGAGATGATGATAGATAGATAGATAGATAGATAGATGATAGATAGATAGATAGATATAGAAAGAGATGATAAATAGATAGATAGATAGATAGATATTTAGATAGATATAGAAAGAGATGATAGATAGATAGATAGATAGATATAGAAAGAGAGATGATGATAGATAGATAGATGATAGATAGATAGATATAGAAAGAGATATGATGATGATGATAGATAGATAGATAGATATAGAAAGAGATGATAAATAGATAGATAGATAGATATTTAGATAGATATAGAAAGAGATGATAGATAGATAGATGATAGATAGATAGTTAGATAGATATAGAAAGAGAGATGATGATGATAGTTAGATAGATATAGAAAGAGATGATAGATAGATAGATAGTTAGATAGATATAGAAAGAGATGATAGATAGATAGATATAAAAAGAGAGATGATGATAGATAGATAGATAGATAGTCTTTTCTAACCATTCTTCTCTTTCTGACATCCCATTTTTGGCCTCACGTAGCTGGAGAAAGAAATCTACGAAGGAGAAGCTCGCTGCACCCGCTCCGTTCTCCTGATCTCACACAGGCTTCGCAGCGTGGAGCGGTCTGATGTCATCCTGGTCATGGAAGACGGGGAGATCCGCGAGAAAGGGACCTACGAGGAGCTGATGGAGAAGAAGGGGCTCTACTGGCAGCTGCTGCAGAAGCAGCCGAATGGGGCAGAGGGGGGCAGGAGCAGCAGCCCCAATGGGAACAATAGGAATTGATAACGGGATGCGAAACAGGCAGGCGGTCCGGTCTGGATCCCAAAGCAGCACTTATCACTCCCGCACGAGCATTGTACAGTGGAGAGACATCTCAGCAACCCAACACTCTTGTAGATTGATGGTTTATCATTCTGAAAATTCTAAACTGCTGTTCAGAAATCACGGTTTAAGCGATGTGCCATCTGTGCCAGCAGGAAGCCTGTTTTTTTGGGGGGTGGAGGGAGGCGTTCACAGTTTAAGCAGAGGGCAGCATCTAGCTGGCCTTGCGGAAACCAAAAGAAGTTGGAGGGCTTCGATGATCTCACAGGGCTGCTCTTTAAAATACTGTACTGTAAAATACTGGTGTGTGTGTGTGTGTGTGTGTGTGAAAGAGAGAGAGAGACTGTTTCTAATGCTGAGCCACTTCACAGGGTTGTTGTTGGGAAAATAGGAGGAAGAATATCGTGTGTGTTCACCACCTCAAGTTATTTATAAATGGGATATAGCACTATAGCAATAGCAATAGCACTTATATACTGCTTCATAGTGCTTTACAGCCCTCTCTAAGCGATTTACAGAGTCAGCCTATTGCCCTCCACAATCTGGGTCCTCATTTTACCCACCTCGGAAGGATGGAAGGCTAAGTCAACCTTGAGCCTGGGGAGATTCGATCTGCCAAACTGGTGATCAGCAGAAGTAGCCTGCAGTACTGCACTCTAACAACTGTGCCACCGCAGCGCTTTTATATATAGAATAGAATAGAATAGAATAGAATAGAATACAATAGAATAGATTAGAATAGAACAGAACAGAACAGAACAGAACAGAACAGAACAGAATAATAGAATAGAATTCTTTATTGGCCAAGTGTGATTGGACACACAAGGAATTTGTCTTGGTGCATATGGTCTCAGTGTACATAAAAGAAAAGATACATTCATCAAGAATCATAAGGTACACCACTTAATGATAGTCGTAGGGTACAAATGATACAAGCAACAAAATTACAGTCATAAGTTGGAGGAGATGGATGGTGGGAACAATGAGAAGATTAATAGTAGTACAGACTTAGTAAATAGTTTGACTCTGTTGAGGGAATTATTTGTTTACCAGAGTGATGGCGTTCGGGGAAAACCTGTCCTTGTGTCTAGTTGTTCTGGTGTGCAATGCCCTATAGCGTTGTTTTGAGGGTAGGAGTTGAAACAGTTTATGTCCAGGATGTGAGGGGTCTGTAAATATAACTAACAACGAATGAATGAATGAATGAATGAATGAATGAATGAATGAATGAAACCAGCACTAGAATTGATTGTGCTCAGTTGTCCCAAAGGTGTTTTTTTCAAAAGAAAATTGGACTTTCTTCGTTTTTCCTTGAAGACATTTCACTCCTCATCCAAGAAGCTTCTTCTGACAGGGTCAGAATTGAGGAAGCTTCTTGGATGAGAAGCGAAATGTCTTCAAGGGAAAACTAAGAAAGTCTACTTGCTTTTTGAAAAAAGCACGTTTGGGGCAAGCATGACCTGGATGACTGAGAATCTTCATAGAAGTGGTGCTCAGTTCCTTTTTAAAAGCCCCCCCTCCCCTTCAACGTTGTGTCAGCATCGCCATTCCTGATATTGAAATGAGATTTTTGCAAACGTTTCGCCTGAACGCGTGAAGTTTCTATGGTCTCTTGAGAGTACTGCCATTTTGTTGCATTCTTTTTTTAAATTCAATTTGGGAGAGTTGAAGATGTTCTGTTTTTGGAATGATGAGAGGCCTGGGGAAGCCCATGTGTGTTTATGTGCTTAGCTTTCTTTTAGAGACCCTTAGTGCAGGGCTCTCCAACCTTGGCATCTTTAAGACTTGTGGACTTCAATTTCCAGAATTCCCCAGCCGGCATGCGCCAGCTGGAGAATTCTGAGAGTTGAAGTCCACAAGTCTTAAAGTTGCTAAGGTTGAGGACTCCTGCCTTAGTGAGTAGACCTTGATGCTATGATCTTCAGAGATAAATGCTTCCTTGGGACCAGCTTGGACATTTGATGTCTTCTGGGAGGATGCCAACCAAGTTTTTCCTCTTGTGGCCTTGTCTACTTCAGCTGTGCCTTGGCAGCTTCCTGAACGGAAAGATTTGGCAACTCAAATGTTAGAGCACATTTCCAGTCAAGCCAAGCAGGAGCATTCTGCAGAGAGGATCGAAACAGTCAAAATGGCATTCACACATTTGAAGCCTGCTCCTTTTTGTTGTTGTTATTGTTGTTGTTGTTGTGGGCACCACTAAAGTTGGGCACAACTCTTCTGCGGACACCTTGAGCTCTAGCAGAAAATGCCGATGCTGAAGTTATTATTAGGTTATTAATGTAGGTTACTAAGGTTATTAATTAGGTTATTAACTGCCAACTACCAACCTAGAATTAGTCCACATCTTTTCTTTGCCTCGGGTTGTAAAATGGTTTGGATTCAATTATTCCAAACTTTGCTTTCCTCCTCTCCTAGTTGAGCAGATCACGTATTAATATTTTGGGACCTTCTAATCTGTGGCACACAGCGGAGTTGTAACCCAATTTGGGGGAAGGGTCTTTCATTGGTCCAAATTTTGAAAGCCACTTGAGTAGAGTGGTGAAGTGGCACATCTGGGCTTAGAATTAAATAAACGAACAGGTTCACAATTGTTTTCTGTAAGATCCTTATTTTAGAAAGCCCATGTTAAAAAAAAAATACTTGTATTTGTACGTTTTAAAATAAATACCTGTCTAAAATTTCCTGTCTTTTTTGCATCTATCATTTCCTTGAATAAGGTTTTCATACTAATAAGATGATTATATAGTTTCTCCTGACAAATAATCACCCAAAGACATTAGAAACTATCCTAAAATGGCACCCTCAACCTGTCTGTTTTCACTAGTGGTTACCACCTTCCACTTGAATCTTGTATAAGCACCATAGGGAGCAAAGCATGGTGGTGCATATTATTAGGATGGAGGGTTGGAGTTCAGCAAGCTTGTGTTCGAGACCTGAGTGCTGCTGTGGGGCGAGTTTGAGCTCCCATCCTTTGCTCCAGCTCCTGCCAGGCAAATGAAATTGGGCGTTACCTGGGCAACAGCAATGTTACCAGCTAAGTCTTTCAACCAGGAAGTGCCTCAGTGCTTCTGACACCAGCGTGAAGCAACTATACGTAGCATTAACAATACCTTGGGGTAACTTGGCTGGTTGGGGATAATGGTAGGTGTAGTTAAACCCAGTAGGAGGTCACCCTTCATACAAGTAGTCTTCCATTGTTGAGCAACACACTTGTAAGTTGTAAAACCACACGATTGTGCAGCTTAGTGACAGCCAATCTGACAGTCCATGTTGTTAAGTGAGAACTTCATATGACCACAACATTCGACTTCCTGCTGGCTTCCCCACTGGTTTAGCTTGTTGGAAGCTGGCAGGGAAGGTCACAGATCATGATCACATGAACACAAGGAAGCTGGGATGGCCACAAGTACAAGGACTGGTCATAACTACAACTTGTTCAACGCCATCATAAAGTTGAACAGTTGCTAAAAGTGGTTGTTAAAAGAGAACCACCGGTATTCCTTCCGAACACTTGTAATCAAACATAATTCTTGTGTTTGCTGCCTATAATTTTAAAACTACTGCTTACTGTTAAAACTACTGTTTACTGCTTATAATTATAAAACTATAATTCAATTAAAAAACATACAGAAGGAATAACTGCTTTTTATAATTATAAAACTATAATTCATTTTTTTAAAAAAGGAATAACTGCTTATAATGATAAAACTATAATTCAATTAAAAACATACAGAAGGAATAACTGCTTATAATTATAAAACTATAATTCATTTTTTTAAAAAAGGAATAACGGCTTATAATGATAAAACTATAATTCAATTAAAATACATACAGAAGGAATAACTGCTTTTTATAATTATAAAACTATAATTCATTTTTTTGAAAAAGCATACAGAAGGAATAACTGAGTACAGCAAGCTTACAGCAAGTGGCAATTGGGAAATGTACTAGGTATTGATTGATTGATTGATTGATTGATTGATTGATTATATGCCACCAAATCATTTTCAACTCCTAGAAACCA
Source organism: Arizona elegans (assembly GCA_022577455.1). Lineage (NCBI taxonomy): Eukaryota > Metazoa > Chordata > Lepidosauria > Squamata > Colubridae > Arizona > Arizona elegans. The sequence continues at coordinate 19,741,589 of JAKOOJ010000012.1, forward strand.
CGTAGATTTTCTCCAGGATGATCCTTTAAATCTCCTAATCTGCCTCCCTCACTACCGTGATTGAGTCTTGTTTGTTCAGCGATTCCCTGAGTTTGCTTTCTTGATTGTGCTCGGTATTTTTCAGGAGCCTTCTCCAAAAACCAAAGTCCAAACGTATTTATTTATTATTTATTAGTTCAATTTATATGCCACCCTTCTCCGAAGACTCAGGGTGTCTTACAATGCACTTATAGCAATAGCCTTCATTCTTTTGTATATACCTGCTTATTAGGGCTTTTGGCCCCCCATAAGCGGTGTTTCTACGAAGTCAGCTTATTGCCCCCACAATCCGGGTCCTCAATTTACCTACCTCGGAAGGATGGAAGGCTGAGTCAACCTTGAGCCTGGTGAGATTTGAACTCGCACTAATTGCAGGCAGCTGGCAGCTAAGTGCTACATAACAGCACTTAGTCCGCTGCACCACCAAGGCTATATTAGTTTAGTTTATTTGATTTGTATACCGCCATACTCCCGAAGGACTCAGGGCGGTGAACAGCCAAACAATAAAATACATAAATACAAAAAATTTAAAAACCAGATAAAATCAAATTAAATCATTTTGGCCCGGACAGATTAAAACACCCCAATGTCTATCACTGGTCTTCCTAGCCTGCTTCTTCAAAGTCCAACCTTAGCTTCCTTAAAAGGCTGCAGAGAATACCAGGACCTGTACGATTCTGAAATGTTTCGGTTATAGACACATCATGGCATTTGAATATTTTTTCCATGGCCTTCATTTACGGGACCGCCTACTTCCACAAATAGCCTCCCACCAGCCGGTACGCTCTCATAAAGAGGGTCTCCTCTGGGTGCCGTCAGCCAAGCAGTGTTGACTGGCGGCCCCCAGGGGGAGGGCCTTCTCTGTGGGGGCACCCACTATCTGGAACGAGCTCCCCCCGGAGATACGGAGGATCCCGGATCTGCGCACCTTCCGCTGTGCTCTTAAGACCCTCTTATTCCAGCAAGCCGGCCTGGCCTAATTTTTCTCCTCTTTCTTTTAAATTTTAAATTGAAATTTTAATTTGTCTTAAATTTATTGGGATTTTAATTGTCGTGGGCCAATATTATTTCATTTGGTTTTAAATTGTTTTAACTTTTGTATTTCTGTATTTTATCTTGTGCCTGTTCACCGCCCTGAGTCCTTCGGGAGTAAGGCGGTATACAAATTTAATAAAACTAAAACTAAACTAAACTAAACTTCATGGCTGCTTTACCAAGCGCTTGGCTGAGATGTACTTGTGGGCGTTTCTTCGTTTAGTCTTGATGGTTGATTATAAAAATCAGAAGCTGCTCACCCCTTCAATAGCTTCATTATTCATTCTGGTTGTCCCAATTACTTCAATGCCCTTTATACATTTAATCTTATATTTTCAGCGAATTGACTTTGACTTTGATTACCGGAGCTCGCCGATCATTTGCATTGTGGACATATCAGGGTTGCGTTTATCAGCAAAGCGCAGATTATTGTTGTTTCTTCCTCCAAGTTTGAATTTCTTCCGCTGCCAGCGTTGGCACTGGAAAAAAAACAGCAAAACCCAAGTATTGGACCACCCAGCCAACGGCTGAAGAGAACGTCCTTGCGTCATCTGTTGCTAAGTAGCTTCAGTTACGGAGGTTGACTGCGAGCAGGGAATTCCACCCTCCACCCCGCCAACTCTGGAGAATCTTAGTGGCGCCCCCTGGAGGCGGAGAGATGCAATGAGACGCAGTGGCGGGAATCTCGGCTTTTTCTAGGAAAGAGAACACACAGAAAGGGTGGGAGGTGGACTCAGTGGAAGGGGAGCGTTGTGGGAAGGGTTGAAGCACTGGGTTAGGGACAGATCGACTGGGAGAAACGTTATGCAGTCGATAAGAATGGCTTAATATAAGAATGACGATTATCCATGGCTTGGGACCTGGTTATTTACGGGACCGCCTGCTACCACCAATAGCCTCCCACCGGCCAGTACGCTCCCATAGAGAGGGGCTCCTCCAGGTGCCGTCGGCCAAACAATGTCGACTGGCAGCCCCTAGGGGGAGAGCCTTCTCTGTGGGGGCACCTACGATCTGGAACGAGCTGCCCCCGGAGATACGGAGGATCCCGGATCTGCGCACCTTCCGCCGCGCGCTTAAGACTCATCTATTTCATCAAGCCGGCCTGGCCTAAATCTTCCCCCTTTTACATGTGGAAATTTTAAATTTGTTTTAATTATAGAGCTATGGGTAAGGCTTTTTAAATTGGGGAGCCATTTTGGATTTAATTTTCTTTTAACTGTATTTTAATGTCTATATTATATGTTTTTTTTAATCTTGGCTGTTCACCGCCCCGAGTCCTTCGGGAGAGGGGGCGGTATAAAAAATTAATAATAATAATAATTAAAAAAAAGAATCGATAATGACTTAGAGGCACAGAATCAATCAATCAATGAATCTATCAGTCGATAGTGGAATCGATTGATCGGCCGATCAGTGGTACCGCTTGCCTTCAGAAGTTGTGGGCACTTCATCACTGAAGGTTTTTAAGAAGAGACTGGACAGCCACCTAACTGAAAGGACAGTGATGGCTAATCTTTTCGCCGTCGCGTGCCCAAAGTGGGAGGGAGCACGCACATGTGCCCCCCCACACCCAAAATTCAATGCGCCCTGCCTCCTGCATGCGACCCCCTCGCACTCTCTTGCTTTTGGCATGTGATGGCCCGGTGGGCCCGGTAGGCCTGTTTTTCGCCCTCCCCAGTCTCCAGAGGCTTTTTTAGAGCTTGGGGAGGGTGAAAACTGCCTTCCCCACACACCCGGAGGGCAGAAATAGCCAGTTTCCCAACTTCCGGTAGGCCCGGAAGGCCCGAAAATCAGGTGGCCGCTGCACCCTGGAGCTGAGCTAGGGCAATGCTCGCGTGCCCACAGATATGGCTCCACGTGCCACTTGTGCCATAGGTTTGTCATCACGGTACTAGGATCTCCTACTTGAGCAGGGGGCTGGACTAGAAGACCTCCAAGGTACCCTTCCGGCTCTATTTTGATTGACCCCTTAATCCCCTGCTTTGTGATGGAGACTGGAGAATCGGTGCCCCCCCCACCCCCACTCTTCGGGCTCCGAGATAATCGCCCCTCACTTTAAAGTGATGGAGGATTTGTGGGTTATCAACTCTGATTGTGGCGCTTTTGTGTGAAAGACAAAAGTTTCCTGCTTTTCCACTAACAAGCAAAGCTGAACCAGGGCTTCCGGGGTTGGGAAGGATGCGGGGATGCATACAAGAGCCATTTCCAGATGGGTCGGACTAGGAGGTCCATGGTGCGCTGACAGGGCAGGATCACATGCCTATTGCCCTCCCAGACGCGTCTGCAGGACTGACTCCCGACACGGAGGAATGGACAGACATGAGGATCCACACCAGACAGGCAAGACACCAGAAAAGCCCACTCTTTAGGAGCACTGATGATGTTACCTAGTTGGGTCATAAAACGTCTGCAAGAAAACAAGCCAGTTCAGAGAGCGCCAAGGACCCCTCATGTCAACCCTGGGCCACAATATAATATGACTATAAACTGAGAGCAAAACCTACTCCTTACCAGCCCTGATGATGTTACCTAGTTGGGTCATGAAACCTCTTAAAGCTCCAAGGACCCCCTCATGTCAACCCTGAGCTACAATATAATATTGTATATTATATATTGGTGGCGCAGCAGACGAAAGCCCTGTTAAGTAACACCAGCTGCCTGCAATTACTGCAAGTTCAAATCTCACCAGGCTCAAGGTTGACTCAGCCTTCCATCCTTCTGAGGTAGGTAAAATGAGGACCCGGTTTGTGGGGGGCAATAAGCTGACTTTGTATAAAAAAAAGAACACCGCTTGGGGGGCCAGAAAGCCCTACTTAAGCAGGTATATACAAAAGTATGAAGGCTATTGCTTAACGCATTGTAAGCCGCCCTGAGTCTCTGGAAAAGGGCGGCATATAAATCGAACCAACCAACCAATCAATCAATCAATAAGTAAGTAAGTAAGTAAGTAAATAATAAATAAATAAATAAATAAATAAATAAATAAATAAGTCAGTCAGTCAGTCAGTCAGTCAGTCAGTCAGTAAATAAATATCAATATAAACTGAGAGCAAACTCCACTCCTTACCAGCCCTGATGATGTTACCTAGTTGGGTCATGAAACGTCTGCAAGAAAACAAGCCAGCTGAGAGAGCCTCAAGGACCCCACACGTGAGGATCTGTCTGGATGCAGAGCGCGGGCATGCAGGCAACTCCGGGGTTCAGCATCGCCCCCACACCCCACGGGGAAACCCCTCACTTTAGGTCCCTCGCCCCCCCCCCCCCGCTCCTTTCTGATTGTGGGGGGGTGGGAAGCCCTGTCCCCCCTCCCCAAGGATCGCGGGAGGGGGGGAGGAAACCGTCCTTCCCCTCCTTAGCCGCGCCTCTCCAAGGGCGCCTTTGCCCGGCCCACGCGTGGGGCGAGGAAGGGGGCAGGCGGAGCCCCGCGAGTGCCGCTTTCGCTTTCACCGCGCCGGAGAGAGGAAGTGGCGGCGATGGCGCTGCTGGATGTTTGCGGACTATCCTGCGGCGACTGGGACTCGCCTCTGCCGGGCGGGGTGGCCGCCGCCGGATCCCGCCAAGGGCTCCCTCACTACGCTTTCGGGGTGCGGGAGCCCCAGATGGCGGTGCTCCCGGGGATGCAGGTGGGGCCGCGGAAAGTGCCGGGCTTGGTAGGGAGGGATGGATGGATGGAGGGCGCACCCAAGGAGTGGATGTTGAGACGTAGGGCAAAGGGCATCTGAGCATATGCAGAGTGCTGCCCCCCCCTCCGCACCTCTCGATGAATTGTTTGGATGGGACGTCAATCTTCTCGGGAGAAAAATCCCCCCCAAAAAAAATTTTAAGCAGCCGGATGATGGTGGGACGAAGGACGGTGGGTGGGGGGGACTTGGGCCCGATTCTGAGGGTTGTGTGTGTGTGTGTGTGTGTGGTTGTGGGTCTGTGACTCCGTGTGGTTGTGCGGCCGGACGAAAGAAGGAGGGAGGGAGGGGGGCACCCGGAGAATGGCTGTTGGGACATGCGGCAAAGGGCATCTGAGCGTATGCAGAGTGCTCCCCTCCCTCGCTCGCCCCCTGGCCGCATTGTTTGGCTTGGTGGCCCAGAACGGGACGTCAACTTTCTCCGGGCAGCAGTTTTGTCTGGAGTGAAATTCCTCCAAAAACTTTTAGCGGCCGGATGACGGGAGGGGGCGAAGGAAGGTGGGCGGGGGGGGGGGGGGCGGGAAGGAGACGACTTGGGCCCGATTCTGAGGCCCGGAAAGGGGCTTTGCTCGGCCGCCTCCCGCCCTTTTCCCACTGGAAGGCAAAGGAAGGGCCGGTCTAGGCTCAGGTTTGGGGCCAAGGGTTGTGTGGTTGTGTGTCTGTGTGGTTGTGAGGCCGGATGAAAGAAGGAAGGAGGGAGGGAGGTGCACCCAGGGAGTGTTTTTTGAGACATGAGGCAAAGGGCATCTGAGCGTATGCAGAGTGCTCTCCCCCTCCTCGCCCTTCTCGTTCTGGTCTGTTGCCAAGAATGGGACATTCGCCTCCTTGGGGCACTAACCCCCCTCCAAAAAAAAGCTTTTAGTGCTGATGGGGAAAAGGAAGAGGGGGGGGCTTTGGCCCAATTCTGGAAGGGAAAGGAAGGGCCAAACTTTGGCTCAGGTTTGGGCCAAAGTTGTGGGTCTTTGTGTGTGTGTGGTTGTGCGTGTGTGCCAGAAGAAGCTGCTCATCCCAGGGGTGAAATCCAGCAGGTTCTAACAGGTTCGGGAGAACCGGTAGCAGAAATTTTGAGTAGTTCGGAGAACCGGCAAATGCCACCTCTGGCTGGCCCACGAGTGGGGAGGGAATGGGGATTTTGCAGTATTCTTCCCCTGGAGTAGGGTGGGAATGGGGATTTTGCAGTATCCTTCCCCTGGAGTGGGGTGGGAATGGGGATTTTGCAGTACCCTTCCCCTGCCACGCCCACCAAGTCACAGAACCAGTAGGGGAAAATTTTGGATTTTCCCCCCTGGTTAATCCTGCTGGCAGGAGGGTCTCCTGCATCCCATCTCCATCCTCATCGGGGACCCTTCCTCTCTCCCCTCCCCTCTTCCCTCCCCCGCAGCCCGCCGAGGTCCTGAAGAGCCTCTCGGAGAGCAGCGGCTCCCGGTTCGAGCCAGTCCACGGCACCACCACTCTGGCTTTCACCTTCCAGCACGGAGTCATCGTGGCCACCGATTCCCGGGCGACCTCCGGCAGCTACATCAGTGAGCAATTTTGTGGTTTCAGGGAGAAGGGGGCGGGATGGGAAATCAATTCCATCTGTTGTTGGCTGTTGTGTTTTCTTCCCAGCCAGACTGAGAAGTAAAACTTCTCTTGGAGAGAAGGCAGATCCCCGGGAACTTTATTGGTCCTCGATTTATGGCTAAAGTTGAGCCCCAGATGTCTGTTGTTAAGCGAGACATTGGTGAAGTGAATTGTTGCCTGATTTAACATTTTTGTTGAGTGATAAGAGATTCTTGCCACAGTTGTTAAGCGAATCACTGCAGTTGATCAGTTAGTAACCTGGTTGTTAAGTGAATCTGGGTTCCCCGTGGACTTCGCTGGTCCAAAAGGTCACAAAAGGGGATCACAGGTGACCCCGGGGCACTGCAACGGTCATAAACATGAGCCGGTTGCCAAGCGTCTGAATTTTGATCACCTGATCATAAAGATGCTGCAAAGATTGTAAATGTGCTAGTCGATTTATTCTGATGGAGGAACGGAGGGGAAGGACTGAAAGAACTCCTCCACTATCCAGTTAGAACTGAAGAAGCTTCTTGGATGAGAAGAGAAACATCTTCAGGGAAAAAACGAAGTCCAGCTGCCTTTTGAAAAAGCCTGGTAGAGTTTTTTTCAGGCTAACAAATATGTCCTTGGAGGAACATCTGACGGCTGTGGCCAGGGGGACTTTTTGTCAGGTTCGCCTGATCCACCAGTTGCGGCCCTTTCTTGATCGGGATTCCCCACGCACAGTCACTCATGCCCTCGTCACCTCTCGCCTGGACTACTGCAACGCTCTCTACATGGGGCTCCCCTTGAGGGGCACCCGGAGACTCCAGTTGGTCCAGAATGCAGCCGTGCGGGTAGTTACGGGAGCTGCATGGCGTTCCCATACAACACCTCTCCTGCGTGAGCTGCACTGGCTCCCAGTGGTCTTCCGGGTGCGCTTCAAGGTGTTGGTTATCACCTTTAAAGCGCTCCATGGCATAGGACCTAGTTATCTTCGAGACCGCCTGCTGCTACCGACGGCCTCCCATTGACCCGTGCGCTCCCACAGAGAGGGCCTCCTCGGGGTGCCATCAGCCAAACAATGTATGCTAGTGACCCCCAGGGGGAGACCCTTCTCTGTGGGGGCACCTACCCTCTGGAACCAGCTGCCCCCAGAGATACGGAGAATCCAAGACCTCAGTGCCTTCCGCCGTGCCCTTAAAACTTTCTTTTTTCAGCATGCCGGGCTGGCTTAACACTTTTAAATGTTTTTAATTGGTTTGTCATTGTTTTTTTAATTACGGGCCCAAATTTATATATAGCTTTTTAATAGTATTTTAATGTTTGTAGTCTATGTTTTTATTTGGCTGTACACCGCCCTGAGTCCTCAGGGAGAAGGCCGGTATATAAATTTGAGAGAGAGAGAGAGAGAGAGAGAGAGAGAGAGAGAGAGAGAGAGAGAGAGAGAGAGAGAGAGAGAGAGAGAGAGAGAGAGAAATAAATAAATAAATAAATAAATAAATAAATAAATAAATAAATAAATAAATAAATAAATAAATAAATAAATAAATAAATAAATAAATAAATAAATAAATAAATAAATAAATAAATAAATAAATAAATAAATAAATAAATAAATAAATAAATAAATAAATAAATAAATAAATAAATAAATAAATAAATAAATAAATAAATAAATAAATAAATAAATAAATAAATAAATAAATAGGCTTTGTGCCACTGTAGCTCACTCCATCAGATGCAGCTTAATTCCTCCAGATGCAGTTGGCAAAAGCAGATAAATGCCTTTTTATAAAATCTGTTGTGTTCCTTCTGATTTGTGGTGAGGTAAAATGTCCTGCTAAGCTGCCCAACAGCAGTGCTGAGTGGGCCTCATCTGTTCTTCTCGTCTTCCTTCCTTGCCTCCTACGCAGGTAGTTTGCTGTGCAACAAGGTGATTGAAATCAACCCTTACCTGCTGGGCACCATGTCTGGATGCGCGGCCGATTGCCAATATTGGGAGCGTCTCCTGGCCAAATATTGCAGGTAAGGATCTGATGCTGGTGCTTCATTGGCTGCACCTGGACAGCCATCGGTCAGAAATAATATAGGCTCTCCTGCTTGAGCAGGGGGTTGGACTAGATGACCTACAAGGTCCCTTCCATCTCTGTTCGTTCTATTCTATTCTAAGAATAGAATAGAGTAGAACAGAACAAGCTGGAAGGGACTTTGGAGAGCTTCTAGTCCAGCCCCCTGCTCAAGCAGGAGAACCTATACATGTGATGGCGAATCTATGGCACGTGTGCCACAGGCGGCACACGGAGCCATATTAGTGGGCACGCGAGCTCAGCTCCAGCGCACATGTGCGCTCCGGCCAGCTGATTTTCGGGCCGTCCGGGCCGACCAGAAGGCTGTTTCCGGCCTCTGGAGGGTCTCCGGGGAGCGGTGGGGAAGGCTAGAAAGCCTCTGGAGCCTGGGGAGGGCGAAAAAACGGGCTTACTGGGCCCACTGTGCCATCATGTGCCAAAAGTGGGGGGAGTGCAGGTGGATCACGCGTGCATGCATGGCGGGGGCGGGGCGCATAGAATTATGGGGGGGCACGTGCGTGCGTGACCCCCCCACGCTGCCCACGCTTTTGCCACACGATGGCAAAAAGGTTAGCCATCACTGACCTATACCATTCCAGACAAGAGACTGTTCAGTCTCTACTTAAAGACCTCCAGTGATGGAGCACCCACAACTTCTGGAGGCAATCTGTTCCACTGGTTACCGTATTTTTCGGACTATAAGACACACTTTTTTGTCTCCCAAAAGGGGGCAAAAATGTCTGTGCATCTTATAGACCGAATATTGCTGAAGCCCTCCCCACCCGCCAGCCATTTTTTTGACCTCTGCACACCCTGTTTTCGGGCCTTTTTAAACCTTTTTTAGGCCTTCTTTGGCCCATTTTTGAGGCTTTTTTGGCCTGTTTTTGAGGCTTTTTTGGCCTGTTTTGAGGGCTTTTTTGGCCCATTTTCGAGGCTTTTGGGGCCTGTTTTTGAGGCTTCTTTTGGCCCATTTTTGGGGCTTTTTTGGCCAAAAAAAGCCTCAAAAACGACCTCAAAAAAGGGTCAAAAAACCCTAAAAAACTGGCCAAAAAAGCCCCCAAAATGGGCTGAAAAAAGCCTTGAAAATGGGACCAAAAAAAAGCCCTGGAAACAGGCCGAAAAAAGACTGGAAAAGGCCTGAAAAAAGGTAGTCCATTTGTTGTTTTCCTCTTCTAAATTAGGTTCGTCTTATAGTCTGAAAAATACAGTAATTGTCCTCCCTGTTAGGAAGTTTAGTTTCCAAACATTGTTTCTTGTCCTGCCTTCTGGTGCTTTGGAGAATAATTTGGGCCCCTCTTTGTGGCAGTCCCTAAACCTGCTAATAATCCATAGCCATCTTTCTGTGGGTCCTCACTGACCAGACTGAGTTAAGAAAATCAAGGACAGCGTCAGTAAAAACTGAGCAGACAATCAGAAATTATAAGCTTCACTGTCAAATGAGTGCCAGCCACACACAGTGATTTGGGGATGAAGAATCTAGACGAGGGTGCCAGGAGCTACCCTTTGGAGATACGGGTAGGGGCAAGACAAAAAGAGCCTTGGTAGTACAGTGGTCTAAGGCACCCTGTTATTAAGCTGGTTATTAAGACCAGCTGCCTGCAATTACTGCAGGTTCGAATCTTGCCAAGGCTCAAAGTTGACTCAGCCTTCCATCCTTTCTAAGGTAGGTAAATTGAGGACCCAGTTTGTGGGGGCAATAAGCTGACTTTGTATAAAATATACAAAAGTATGAAGGCTATTGCTGAGCACATTATAAGCCACCCTGAGTCTCCGGAGAAGGGCGGCATATAAATCAAATTAAAAAAAAAAAGGCAAAAGAAATCTGATTGTAGTACAGATAGTCCTCGACTTACAACATTTAGTGACTGTTCAACCTTATAACGGCATTAAAAAAACTAACATCAACATTTTCACACCTACAACCATTGCAACATTCCCTATGGCCACGTGATCAAAATTCAGACACTTGACAATTGATTCATATTTATGACGGTTGCAGTGTCCCGAGGTCATGCGATCCCGTTGCCACTTTCTGACCAGCAAACTCAAGGGGGAAGCCAGATTCACTTAACAACCGTGTTACTAACTTAACAACTGCGGTGATTCGCTTAACAACTGTGGCAAGAAAGGGTTGTAAAATGGGGCAAAATTCGCTTAACAACTGTCTCCCTTAGCAATTGACATGCTGGGTTCGATCATGGTCGTAAGTTGAGGACTATCTGTGGACCTTTAATTAAGTTCCTTTGATCGGATGATTGCCGTTGCCTTTAACATTTTCCCTACCGTTAGATTAAAGATGGCAATTTGATGGGAATGTTCAGGGAGGCCCTAAAAAGCCCACCAAAGCTTTGGGTCTCTCTTTGGGCACCCTTGGCTCAGTGTAAACGCAGAGGGATCATGGGACCCTTCCTCTTATACAGGGAATCTGATGGGTCCATTGTGGTCAGACAGAGGCTGAAGGCCTGGGGAGATACGGAAATATCTGGGGACATGGAGTAGGAAGATAGACCCTCTTCCTTTGACCCTGCCTGCCTTCTGCCCTCCCAATGCAGGCTGTACTTCCTTCGGAACAAGGAACGGATCAGCGTCTCGGCTGCCTCCAAGCTCTTGGCCAACATGCTGGTTGAATACCGGGGCATGGGTCTCTCGGTGGGCAGTATGGTATGCGGATGGGACAAGAAGGTAATTGTTGGCAGGGAGGGTGAACAGACAAGCCAGAGGACTTGGGAAGGAGAGGGGAGGGGAAGGGAAAGAAGGGAAGGGAGGGGAGGGGGAGGGAAAGGGAAATCAAGGGGAGGGAAAGAGAAGGGGAGAGGAAGGGAGAGGAGAGGAAGGGGAGAGGGAGGGAAGAGAAAGGGAAAGAAGGGAAGGGAGGGGACGGGGAGGGAAAGGGAAATCAAGGGGAGGGAAAGAGAAGGGGAGAGGAAGGGAGGGGAAAGAGAAGGGAAGAGGAAGGGAAGAGAAAGGGGAAGAAAGGGAAGGGGAGAGGAAGGGAAGGGAAGGGAGACTCTTTGAAGCATTCTAGCAAAAAATCAAAAGAAGGTTTGGTTTTTAGACATTAGCTTCAGAAAAGAGAGTTGGGGGTTATCTGATACCCCAGAATTGTGAAAAGTGTGGCCCACACACAGCCTATGTCAGTGATCGCGAAGTGCCGAAAAGGTTGCGCCAGTGGTGGGTTACTCCTGGTTCGGTCTGGTTCTTGCAAACCGGTAGTAATGGCGGCGGGAGGCTCCGCTCACCCGCCCAGACATTATCATGGACAATCTGTGCATGCGCAGAAGCGCACGCCCGTTGCGAACTGGTAGTAAAGGTAAGTAGAACCCACCCCTCGGTTGCATGCAAGGGTGAAATCTACTTAACTTCCCAACCAGTCACGTGCGTGCTTGGACCCCCTGTGCATGCGCAAACCACTCTATGCATGTGCAGAGGATAAAAAACAGGTTAAAACTGGGAAGTAAAACCGGGTGAGCGGGTGGAGCCTTGCCCCGCCATCGCTACCAGTTCTCCAAACCACCAGTCTCCATCACTACCGGTTTGGTCGAACCGATCCAAACTGGGAGCATTTCACCTCTGGTTGCGCAGAAACATCACATGTGCACGCCCTCGTCAGGGCTGCACTCCAAAAAAGCCAAATTTATAGCTTCGCGCGGGCATGCATACCCGATGATCAGCCGTCTGGCATGTATGCACAGGCCGTTTTTCGGGACTGCTGCGCGTGCAAAGGGATCGCGCTCTGGAAAAGCCGAACTTCTGGGTTCTGGCACACATGCGCACACCGGTTTTCAGCACTGTTGCGCGTGCGAAGGACAGCTGATCGTCACTTGCGCATGAGCACCAGAAACCTAGAAAACAAATAGGCAAGGCCGCGCGTGGCAAGGCGACACGGCTTTGCATGCCACTTTGGGCACGCGTGCCATAGGTTCTCCATCACTGGCCTAAGTCATTGGGTGTTCTGCCCCAGCTACGGATCCCAAAGAACACAGCACACACAAAGTTTGTACAAAACTTAATTTACTAAAATAACAGTTGAAACAAAGGCTGTTAATAAACTTTCTTAACAGCCTACAAGAAACCAAAGATAAAGTAATCACAATCTTACTAAGGTTGGCAGAAAGCCCAGAAGCAATTTGCAGAGAATCCAGACGCGAAGGAGAGTCAACTCAAGTTGTTCCCTACAAATTGTTTCATTCGGTGTTCCTCCTTAAATAGGCTAAGGGAGTGGCCAATTAGCCCCAAGCCTTACTCTCAAGGAGACCTCCTCCTGAGGAGCCACTCCTGCCTTTTGGCCGCTCTGCATGTCCATGCATTGAGAAGAAACGACTCCTCTTTGTCCTCTTCACTTAAAGGAGCTTCTGGAGGTTCTGAAGGCCCTGGCTGAATCCCCGCCTCTGGCACCACATCTTCTCCAGCCTCCTCACTGTCTGACTCAAGCGCCAACTGCACAGGCTGCTGGCACAGCACCACACCAGCCTCCTCGCTGTAGAATTAGCTACAATCCGCACAGGCCGCTGATGGGCCACAACATTGGGCCCTAGAGTGAAAGGAAGAGCCTTTTCAGTTTTAGGAGGGGAGAGGATTACAGGATTTTTTAGATGGATAGGATGGCTGACCAGGTCTTGTCTTGGCAGCAGTACAAAATGGTTTGCCATGGTTTTTTTCTGGACTGTTTTTTCTTTTGGGAATGTTTTATCCCGCCTTTATTATTTCTATAAATAACTTAAGGTGGCAAACATACCTAACACTCCTTTTTTCTCTTATTTTTGTCACAACAACAACCCTGTGAGGTGGGTTGGAATCAGAGAGCGTGACCGGCTCAAGGTCACCCAGCTGGCTTTCATGGCTAAGGTGGGACTAGAACTCCCGCCTCCTGGTTTCTAACATAGTCTGGTGCCTTCACCACTGTACCAAATTGGCTCTGCTTTCACTTTTACTTCTTAGTCTAGTCTGGGAATTTCTTGGTGGTCTCCCATCCAGAACTAATAGGGTCCAACCAAGGATTCTCCTAGATTGGCCAGGCAGTGCTGTGGATTACTGTTAATGTTGTGTCCTGCCGATGTTTGGAGTGTAACCCTTAAGTACACCCTGGAACAAGGAGTTAAGGTGCTGCTCTCTGGCCAGGGCTGGGCTGCACAATCCCTCAGGAAAAGCAAACGAAGGCAGAGCTGCAGAGAGTCACGATTCCCTCCCTTTTCAGGGCCCTGGTTTGTACTACATTGATGACAGAGGTGCTCGGCTGAAAGGCCCCCTTTTTTCCACCGGAAGTGGAAACACATACGCCTACGGAGTCCTGGACAGTGGGCATCGGCCTGACCTGAGCGTAGAGGAGGCCTACGACCTTGGCCGAAGGGCCATCTGCTATGCCACCCATCGTGATTCCTACTCGGGCGGAGTAGTAAACAGTACGTTTCCCAAGCAGCCACTGGGTTCTTTAGGCACTCTGTGACCCCGAGCATTGGACTGGGGGGGGGATGATAGAGGCTAATTTTGCATTGTCCCGTACTGACTTTCTGCCCATTTCTGTGTCTTCCAGTGTATCACATGAAGGAAGATGGCTGGATCAGGGTTGGGCGGACGGATGTCAGTGACCTGCTCCACCTGTATTCGGAGGAGAAGAAGTGAGATGGGTAGATGACCACAAGCACAGAGATTTCCTGACACTCAGGGCTGGCAGAGAGGAAAGGGATGGGGGACCGTCCCCACTGTCTTTTCACGGGGCAACAATAAACCGCATTTGCAGTGGTGGGTTTCAAATATTTTTACTACCGGTTCTGTGGGCGTGGCTTGGTGGGCATGGCAGGGGAAGGATACTGTAAAATCTCCATTGCCTCCCCACTCCAGGGGAAGATTACTGCAAAATCCCCATTTCCTCCCGATCAGCTGGGACTTGGGAGGCAGAGAATAGATGGGGGCGGGGCCAGTCAGAATTTTTACTACCGGTTCTCCAAACTACTCAAAATTTCTGCTACCAGTTCTCCAGAACTGGTCAGAACCTGCTGAAACCGACCTCTGCCTTGTTGTGCTCAATTTACGGTTGAAATGGAAGAGCAAGTGTGATCCTTGAAGAGAATGGTGTATGATCTCCTGGTTGGTGCTGGTGATGTTGGACTAGATGACCTACGAGGTCCCTTCCCACTCTGTTATCCTGTTACTCCCCAGGCCACTGCATTTTGGACAGGTTGCAGCTTCTAGGTAGTGTTCAAGGGCAGCCCCATGTAGACTGCACTGCAGTTGTCCACTGTGAGGTGACCAAGGTATGTGTGATTGTCCAAAGGGCACCTACAAGGACAACAAGTTGTGCCTTCTTTAGTGAACCCCGGCTTAAAGGAAGCCACGGGATAGTGTACAGATAGTCCACGACTTACAACAGTTTGTTTAGTGATCAAAGTTACAACAGCACTAAAAATGTAACTTATGATCATTTTCACACTTACAACCGTTGCAACAGCCCCGTGGTCACATGATCAAAATTCAGACGCTTGGCAATTGATTCCTATTTATGACGGTTGCAGGTGCTGGGGTCATGTGATCCCCTTTTGCGACCTTCTGACAAGCAAAGTCAAAGGGGAAGTCAGTTTCACTTGACCCTGTTTTATCAACCTAACAACTAACTGCAGTGATTCACTTAACAGCTGTGGTGAGCAAGGTTGTAAAATGGGGACAAATTCACTTAATGAACGTCTCCTTTAGCAACCGAAAATGAGGGCTCAATTTTGGTCGTAAGTCAAGGACTCCCTTTGTTAGAAGAAATATCCTCTGGGTTCAGCTCCAAGTGGGGAAAAAGACACTGGAAACATGGAGACTGCTTGGAAAGATGGTTTAATGGTGGACAGGATCACATGGTTTGAGTTCCTGAACAGAAAAGAGCCGAGACACAGCGAGTCCCCAGATTTTATGCTCTCTCTGGCTTTGAACTTCCTGGGTACCCAAAAGAGTATCCTGATTGGTTGTCAGACTCCCAGGGAGTGGGAGTCTTAGCTAGCCTTGCTGGCTGATGTAATCTTCCCAGGTGCCATGTGGTGAGTTTCTGTCTTAAGATGGGTCCCATTGTGTTAGTTTCTGCTGCTATTGCCCTTTGACAATAGGACCCATTGTCAAAGATTGAGTTTCTGCCTCTGGTCCATTAACAAAGAGTTTGGGGGCAGGAAGGTGGAAGCTGCTTTGTCTTTAAAACATGTTTCTCCATTTCTCAACCAGGGGAACATAATATTCTGCCTTTTTAATATTTCCTAAAATATTTCATTCTTCCAGGAAAGGGGTGGGTGCTAACTTCCTACACCTGTAATGAATAACGCAATGCAGGAGTCAGCCAGAGTTTAAGACTCAATACCACACGTATAGAAAAGCCAACTGTGCCTTATTCAACCTACTCCGATTTCAAGAAATCACGAGTGTGAAGGGAAAACAAAAGAGGTCGGTCGCCATTAGGCATGCATTAGGCGGAACGCGGGCGCCATCTGGCGGTCACTGCTGGAAGAAGCTTGGAGGAAAGCGGAATTTCCCTTTCGGAATCGAAAGCAAAAGCGGCGCGTTGGGGGATTTTTGGCTCTGCGGAGGAGGAGGCGGTGGGCGCGGCGAATTTTGGGGACAGAGGGAAGCCTAGCCGGGCTAAAACGAGGCTTCGGATCGAGAAGGACCAAACGTCTGCGATGGAAGGACTTTCCCGGCCGCGGCAGGAAGGTGAGAAAGTCGAAAAAGAGCGGAGGGTTGCATTGATCTGGACTACTGAGCGGTTCCGGAGGTGCGGGGGACTCCACTCCCCATCATTCCCATCCAGCACGGCTGCTCATGTTGGGTGCGGATTATGGGGAGCGCAGTCCACCTCCTCCTTTAAGGAGCTGCCTAGCGATCCCCGATTTCCTGCCCCGCCGAGATCTAACCCGGACGCGTTTGATCCTGCTATGCGCGGGATCTAAACTTTAGGGGATCCTCTATTCGCGCCTCTTACTGGGGAGGATGAGAGCGGGGTTTCAATCCTTTCAATCCTTTCTAAAGAACCGATCTGGAGTTTTAAACGCTTCCTTCCCGAGAAAAAGTCACTTATAAGATTTCGGCTTTCACCAGGGGTGCTGGGCTGCCTGTGGGACCGGAGAACGCAGAGTAAAAATACGCAGGAAAGTGTCCAAAGAAGGATCGGTTATTGTGAATTTGATCTTTCCCGAAATTGCCCCGAGATTTGCTGGCACTCAGAAGGAAGAGTTAGGCTGCAGCCAAGGAATCCTTTGCTGGGAAATCAGCTGGTTGGATGCAGGATCTTGGGTGGTGCAGTATTGGGAGGCAGTTTAGTTGAATTGAGGAGCCAAAGGTCGTATTGCAGTGAACCTACTCTATTATTATTATTATTATTATTATTATTATTATTATTATTATTATTATTATTATTATTATTATTATTATTATTATATCTTTAGTGAGATTCACAGCCTTTGAGGTTGGTTAATAGGTCAGCAGCTCGAGTCCTAACCAAGGACCTAGGAACTGTTAAGGTATCGTCGGAGGTTATAAGCTGTTCCGAGTAAGGTGGTTTTTTGTAGAGTCAAAATGTTCAAGTCCGGCAAATTTAGAATTTCTCTTATTTTTATTTTATAAAATAATAATAATAATAATAATAATAATAATAATAATAATAATAATAATAATATTTATTCATTAAATATGAAACTCAGTCAACTGAGCATTCAAAAATGCATCACAAATACCATTGACTCAGGGGTGAAATCCAGCAGGTCCTAACAGGTTCTGAAGAACCGGTAGCGGAAATTTTGAGTAGTCCTGAGAACGGCAAATACCACCTCTGGCTGGCCCCAGGGTGGGGTGGGAATGGAGATTTTGCAATATCCTTCCCCCAGGAGGGGAGGGAACGGAGATTTTGCAGTATCCTTCTCCTGGAGTGGGGTGGGAATGGAGATTTTGCAATATCCTTCCCCTGCCATGCGCACTATGCCACGCCCATAGACCTGGTAGAGAAAAATTTTGGATTTCACCCCTGCATTGACTGGTGCTAATGGTTGATACGGGTTGCTGCCAGCGTCCTAGGTATCAACCAAGTACCTTCTTAAGATGTACAATGTTCCAAGTAGCACAGTTTTTTGCAGTTCCGCTGGTGTTATAGCAGGAACCTGCAATTTGTGCATTTTATTGTTGTGAGCCGCCCTGAGTCCATTGGAGATAGGGCGGCATATAAATTGCATTAAAATTAAACTTAAATTTGTTGATGTATGTTATAAAATTCTTGGACATGGTACCAACTGCCCTGATGACAATGGGTATCACTGTTACATGTTTCATCCATAGCCTTGTAGTTTCGATGGCCGGGTCGCGATATTTCATGATTTTTTCCAGTTCTTTCGACTCTGGCATCTCCTGGTACCACGATGTCAATAAATTCTACATGTTGGTTTTTGACAACTGTGATATCTGGCGAGTTGTGTTCCAAGTGACGATCTGTCTGTATTCGAAATTATATTATTATTATTATTATTATTATTATTATTATTATTATTATTATTATTATTTCTTTTTCTTCTCCCCCTCTCCTTTTCCTTTTCCTCCTCCTCTTCCTTCCTTCTTCCTTCCTTCTTCCTCCTCCTCCCCTCCTCTTCTTAAATCCATAATCCTCTGATTCCAGTAATCCCTCTCTCTCTCCTCAGAGCCCATCAGCAAGATGCTGGTCCCTGTCGTGTTTCAGGCTCTTCTCCTGCTTTTCACCGACCGAATCCTGCTCTCCTTGCTGGCTGAATGGGGCCCCTCCATGGATCCCCAGGGGGTTACAGCGGCTTGGCTGGAGGCTGCTCTACGGCTGGTGGTTCTCTGGGGGGTCAGGGGCCTGCTCTCCATGGGTGGGACCTCCCCAATGTCCTCTTCCACAGTGGCTGCTGTCAGCATCCTGCCCCCTTTGTACCAGTTGGTGGGACACTGGCTTGGGGACCCTCCCCTCCTGGTCTCTTCAGCCGCTTGGTCCTGGTGGTTGGCAATCTATGGGGCAGTGGGCTTCTCCCAGCTCCTCTGGGGGATCCTGCTAGAAGGGCGAAGCACAAAGGAGTCCCGGAAAGAAGACAAGGCCACCCTTCGGAAGATGCTCAAACTTTTCGGTCCAGACAAGCTGTATCTAGGTGGCGCTTTCTTGTTCCTCATCCTGGCAGTGATTGGTGAGTTGGTGCTGAATGTATGTTGCATGATAAATGTACCACAAAGAGTCACCAGGGCTGGAATCTCACCACACACTAAAGAAAAGAAAATAACTCCGTTGTGAAATGGTCGCCAGAAGATCTTTAACAGACCTGATCTCAGCCTTTGAAATCCTGCTGCTCCTTTTGATGTTCTCCCTGAATCCGTCTGATGTGCCTCTGGGTTGCCTTCTGCCACGGAGCAGGATTTCTGGAGACTTAAGCCATTGGCTCCGAGATCCTGCCTCCTTTGTACCTGCTGATTGGTATCCCAAAGGTGTGTCATTTGTCCCAGGATGAAAAGAGGCGTAGACAGATCCTGGATTTTTCAAAATCCTCCCGATTCAACCAGGGGTGGGTTCTACTTAACTTTTCTACCGCTTCGCAACGGGATCGCTTCGCGACTTGCTTTTGTGCATGCACAGATCTCTGATGACAACATCCGGGGCAGTGGGCGGGGCCTTCCGTCAGTTTTACTACCGGTTCTTGCGAACCGGGGGCAACCCACCAGTGCATTCAACCCTTTCAAGCATCTTTTCTTCTCCCATTTTCCCCTCCCGTCCTGAGGGACTTTCCCATCCTTTCCATAGTTCTCCCTCTTAGGGCAGGAATACTGGAGCAGAACTCAAGATTTCTTTGCATTTCACAGAATGGATGTCCAGAGGAAATGTGTAATGTTTGTGTGCGGTGGGGTGGGTGGGTGGATTGAGGTGGGTGGGGGGAGGTAAGCTGCCTTTCCTGATTGAGGTCCTACATCACCACCTCTGTTCTTGGCTGACCTGCAGGTGAAACGTTCATGCCCTATTACACCGGGCATTTGATTGACATCCTGGGCACCAAATATGACGCAGAAGCTTTTTCCACGGCCATCTTTTTTCTCTGCCTGGTTTCATTTGGAAGGTGAGCTTATTCCAGGACCCATCAGCACCTTTCCTACAGTTGCCTTTAAATATGTAAAGAAGGCCTGGAATTAGAAATTTAGACAGTGGTCTAAAGCACCCTGTTATTAAGAACAGCTGCCTGCAATTACTGCAGGTTCGAATCTCGCCAGGCTCAAGGTTGACTCAGCCTTCCATCCTTTCTAAGGTAGGTAAATTGAGGACCCAGTTTGTGGGGGCAATAAGCTGACTTTGTATAAATATACAAAAGAATGAAGGATATTGCTTAACTCATTGTAAGCCGCCCTGAGTCTCCGGAGAAGGGCGGCATATAAATCAAATTAAAAAAAAAATTATGTTTCTGTTATTGCCCGGCATTATGACCACATGATGGTACAAGGGAGTGATCATGTTGGATGGGTATTTTTTTTTTTTCTTGCCAGCTCTAAGGAAGCTACTGATTGTTGCCTTCTTTGGAGATACGTTTTGACTTCCCAGTGTAATCTCTGCTCTGGGATTTCCTAGTGGCCTCCCATCCAAATGTTGGCCAATTTGATGCTGCTCAGCTTTTTGAGATCAATCCAGTTCTGCCAGATCCCTATTGCAACTATGATTTTGATGCTGGCTTTACACATGTTGTGGTCCCAGAGCTACCTACTTTGGGGGAGGTGCCTCTTCCCTCTTCACCTGCCAATCAAAGACCAGGTGGGGCCTAAATGAAGCTGTGCACGCCTGTCACTCAGGCTGCAGGAAAGATCTGAAATCAGTTTGTTCTCTAAAGTTCTCTTGAAGCAAAACTTGACTTTGGTTTCTTTGAAAATAACAGACAATGGAGCCTTCTCCGCTTTTCTGGAGTGAGTAATTTATCTGCCATGTTATAGCTCTGGAATGCACACAGTTCAAAGCCCCTTCCAGTTTAGTCCTTCACAGGAATGGGATGATGATACTTATTGTTATTTTGTTGTTTCTTTGTTTCTCGTGATTTTTAAGGAGTGCAGAGCTTTGCACTAAAAAACAAAACAAAAAAAAATAAAATAATTTATAATAAAGACCCAAATAAATAATGGGGTTAATCTTAGGAGCCGTGGTGGCACAGTGGTTAGAATGCAGTATTGAAGGCTAATTCTGCTGGCTGCCAGGGGTTCGATTCTCACCGGGCTCAAGGTTGACTTGGCCTTCCATCCTTCCAAGGTGGGTAAAATGAGGACCCAGATTGCTGAGGACAATAGGCTGACTCTGTAAACCGCTTAGAGAGAGCTGTAAAACACTATGAAGCAGCATATAAATCTAAATGCTATTGCTTAAGAGTAATTAATATTTCGAAAGACAGTTTGGGCCCAGAGCTGCTGCTTCCCCGTGGATGTCCAAGTGATTGGGCTTGTCTGTAATAGTAAAAGGAAAGAAAATTCCACAACTGGGGAGCCTTGTCACCAAATCGCAGGTGACATCAGCCTCCCCACTCTTAACCTATGGGCTGGTTGATATTCCAGGAAACAGGCATTTAAGGAGTCCTTGGGCCTCTATAGGATAATTTATTTGCCAATATTGTTATAGTGCGCCATTGAATTGGACTTAAGATCTCTCAGGCAACCAAAGCAGTGTTGGTGTTTTGGGTTCCCTTTTTAAAAAAAATTTTTTTTTTTTTTTTAATTTATATGCCACCCTTTTCCGGAGACTCAGGGTGGCTTCCAATGCGTTAAGCAGTAGCCTTCATACTTTTGTATATTTATACAAAGTCAGCTTATTGCCCCCACAAACTGGGTCCTCATTTAACCTACCTTAGAAAGGATGGAAGGCTGAGTCAACCTTGAGCCTGGGGAGATTCGAACTTACAGTAATCGCAGACAGCTGGTGTTAATCACAATGCTTTTAATCGGCTGAGCCACCAGATGCCCTTATTAAAATCTGATAGAAGTCTAAGCAGTTAAAGCTTGTGACCTATCTCTATCTTTCACTTAAATACAAATCTCAAAAAAAAAAAAACCTTTCTGAAAGAACATCCATTGTTGATAGATTAATTCAATGGCCCCCAATCTTTTGGGTACCAGGGCCAATTCCATGGAGAGAGTTTTTTTCGAGGACCGGAGAGGGGATGGTTTTGCATGCTACCTGCATCCAGGGTGGATAAAATCAATGATTTTTTTAAAAAAAAATCAAAAAAATCAGATTTTTTTGATTTAAATCGGACTTTTTTTATTTTTATCGAATTTATTTTAATAAAAAGACTTCTGGGGTAAAAATCTATCGTAAGATTGTTTTCTATTTAAGATATATAAATAATTTAGTTTATTCAGCATGAAATGGAGCTTAGTTATGTAGCATGAGGCCGTATATTCTGCAAAACTGGGGCTATCGGTGAGTCGAGTGGGTCAAAGGAGTAGCAGAGATGACAGTTGCTCTTTAAAAATTATGATTTAAATCGAGTTGATTTAAATCAAGCCTTTTTACTAGTGATTTAAATCATGATTTAAATTGTGATTTAAATCAACTCGATTTAAATCAAAGCCACCCTGCCTGCATCCCATGGATGGGGCTTTGCTTGTTTTGCGTGGCCCAGTTGCTGGTCTGCCATGGCCCAATGCCAGGCCATATACTGGGGATTGGGGGATCCTGGATTAATCCATTAATTAATGGCACTTTTGGGAGCAGGCAGTGGCCAGCAAGAAGTGTGTTTTATCTGTATGAGAGCTTAGGCTTGTATCAGACATCTTTGGGCTGGTTTTAATTCAAAATTAAAACAGTCTGGAGCTTTTTCAAAATGGGTGAAAAGCATCAATCAGAAGTAATTTAATCTCAAACAGCGGAATAGACTTGTCTGTGTAAAAAGTTTCTTTCCCTTTGCACCTGGGTCAAATCCAGTACGTGTTCGTACATGGAGCTGTGACTCCATTTCCATTGGTGGAGCAGGAACCAGTCTCCTGTTTCCCTTCTAGCTCCACCTTTGCCAGCTGCCGTGGGGGTCTCTTCATGATCACCATCTCTCGGATGATCATCCGAACTCGCAACTTACTCTTCTCGTCTCTGGTGCAGCAAGACTTGGCCTTCTTCCAGGAGGTGAAAACAGGTGAGGCCCCAAACAGGAAGCCGCTGTTTTTGGCACGGTGTAAAGGAAAAGCCATCTCCTTCCCAGTGGGGACCGTTCCCTATAATCTCCCTTCCTGTATGGCCAGTGTGGTATTTGTCGAGTGATCTCTCTTTGTCCACAGGGGCGCTGACCTCCCGCCTTTCCAAAGACACAGCTATGATGAGCCGCTCGGTGCCACTCAACACCAACGTCTTCCTGCGCAACCTGATCAAGGCCGTTGGGAACTACCTATTCATGATTGGCCTGTCCTGGCGCTTGACGCTGTTGATGCTGATCGAGACCCCACTCATGATGGCCGTCCAGAAGGTCTACAATGCCCGTCACCAGGTAGGGATCATGGAGGCAGATGGCGGCCTAGAGGGAATGGCAGCCACTTCTGGCCTGTAGAGATTGTCAATCATCCAGGTCATGGTTGTCCCAGAGGAGCTTTTTCAGGAGGCAACTGCCCTTTCTTGTTTTTTCTCTTTTGAAGACGTTTAGCTTCTCATCCAAGAAGCTTCTTCAGCTCTGACACTATCCTGTCTATTCCCCGCTATCCTGTCAGAGCTGAAGAAGCTTCTTGGATGAGAACCCACATAACGGGGTGCGCTCCCGTTACTTGTCCCAGCTTCTGCCAAGCAGTTCGAAAGCACATAAAAAATGCAAGTAGAAAAATAGGGACCACCTTTGGTGGGAAGGTAACAGCGTTCCGTGCGCCTTTGGAGTTTAGTCATGTCGGCCACATGACCATGGAGACGTCTTCGGACAGCGCTGGCTCTTCGGCTTTGAAACGGAGATGAGCACTGCCCCCTAGAGGGGAACCTTTACCTTTATCTTTACCTTTGAGACAGCCATGACCTGGGTGATTGAGAATAGACAATCCAACTCTTAATTAGAATGAATGAAACACCCCTCTCCCCTGAAATAATAATGGGAGGGTACATCTCTCTCTCTCTCTGGCTTGCACTCTGGCATCCAACTGGCTGCAAGTGAGAAATAATCAAAATAAAATAGAGGGGAGTGGAGCGAAGCATTTTTGGTGTCTTCCCGCTCCAAATGAGGCCATTGGACTTCGGTTTGGGTATCCTACCACCCACAAGATGACTGGTCTAAGGCAGCTTTCAGGAGCCTCACGTTGCCACTTCCTTTGTGGTCCATCCAGGCTTTACTGAAGGAGATCCAAGATTCGGTGGGCCGTTCAGAGGAGGTGGTGCGTGAGGTAATCTCGTCCATGGAGACCGTGCGCAGCTTTGCCACCGAGGAGAAGGAGTCACAGCGTTATGAGGCAACCTTGGGGGACACTTGCCGGCTGAAAAACCAAACGGACTTGGAAAGGATCATTTACTTATTTGTTATACGGGTAAGTCCTTTGGGACTCAGGGGTCTCCCACCTTGGCAACTTTAAAGCTTGTGGACTGCAACTCCCAGAATTTCTAAGCCAGCCATATTGGCTGAGGAATTCTGGGTGTTGTTAGTCCACAAAGTTGCTAAAGTTGGCAATCCCTGACCTAGGTTCTTTAAGTGAGTGATTCCTAATCTGTGGGGATTCCTTTTCAGGTATCAAAATTAAAAAAACACCCATTTTTGAAATATGGCTCAGATTTTAGGAGATTGACAAGCCTTGCAAGCTTTTCTTACTTTGCTTCAAAGGTTGTAAATGTTGGGTGTCTTTGTCCCCAGTCTCACAAGATTTTATGTACTCTGTATCATAGCAATTGTTAGCATTAACCTCTCATCAGGGGTGAAATCCAGCAGGTTCTAAGAACTGGCAGCGAAAATTTTGAGTAGTTCAGAGAACTGGCAAATATGACCTCTGGCTGGCCCCAGAGTGGGGTGGGAATGGAGATTTTGCAATATTCTTTCCCCAGAAGTGGAGAGAGAATGGAGATTTTGCAGTATCCTTCCCCTGGAATGGTGTGGGAATGGAGATTTTGCAGTATCCTTTCCTTGCCATGCCCACCAAGCCACACCACGCCCACCAAGCCGCGCCCATAGAACTGGTAGTAAAAAAAATGGATTTCACCACTGCCTCTCATCAAGAATGTTTTTCTGTTGAAATGTCTTCACTGCCAAAAATCAAACCACAAGTGGATCTCCAATCCAGTGAAATCCCAGTTTGAAACCCTGGTTTTAAAAAGGATCGAATCAAGATCTCATGAAGTGTTACCATGTTTCCCCAAAAATACCATCTACCCCGAAATAAGTCTTAGCTTGATTTTTACATGTGCGCCCAATATAAGCCCTACCCCCAAAATAAGTCCTTATTAAGACCCCACGCACTCCAGAGTGCATGGGTAAAAATTAAGTAGGATGGGATGGGGGTGGTGGAGCTGCCCTACTATTTATCTTTGGACAGTTGCAACTAGGCCTTGCACACCCCAATACCTGCCTTGCTAGCCCATTTCTTCTGCAGCTGTCAAGGCCGGGAAGGCTTTCCTGAAAGCCTCTGCAGCTGATAACGGAGGTCCAGATCGATCTGGAGCTCTGTTATTGGCTTCAGAGGCCTTTAGGAAAGCCTTGCCGGCTGCAGAAAAAGTCCCCGAAGGCCTCTGACAGCGAAAAGGAGTCCGTGGGTGATGCGTGCAAGTGAGATGAGTAAATGGACAACATCCCTCCCCGAAAATAAGACCTGGTGCCTTTTTTTGTGGCAAAAAAATTATAAGACAGAGTCTTATTTTCGTGGAAACATGGTAGTACCATTTTATAGGGCCTTGGTAAGGACACACTTGGAATACTGCATCCAGTTTTGGTTACCACGGTGCAAAAAAAAAATGTTGAGAGACTCTAGAAAGAGTGTAAACGAGCAACAAAGATGATTAGGGGGCTGGAGGGTAAAACATGAAGAGCAGTCGCAGGAATTGCCTATGTCTAGTTTAATGAAAATAAGGACTAAAGGAGACATGATAGCAGTCTTCCAATATTTGAAGAACTCGTACAAGGACGAGACAGTTACCCTATTTTCCAAAGCACCAGAAAGTAAGACAAGAAGCAATGGAGGGAAACTAACCAAGGAGAGAAGCAAGCTAGCACTAAGGAGAAATTTCCTAATGATGAGAGAAATCAACCAATTGGACAGTTTGCCTTCAGAAGTTGTGGGTGCTCCATCACTGGTGGCTTTTAAAAAGAGACTGTAAGAAGAGAGCATTGTCTGAAATGGTATAAGGCTGTGATGGCGAACCTATGGCACACGTGCCACAGTTGGCACACGGAGCCATATTGGTGGGCACACGAGCGTTGCCCTAGCTCAGCTACGGCACACATGCGCGCACCGGCCAGCTGATTTTCGGTCCTTGAGGGCCCACTGGAAGTCAGGAAACAGGCCATTTCTGGCCTTGGAGGGCCTCCTGGACGGTGGGGAAGGCCGTTTTCACCCTCCCCAGGCTTCTAGAAAGCCTCTGGAGCCTGGGGAGGGCGAAAAATGGACCTACCCAGCCCACCATGCCATTGTGTGCCAAAAGCGGGGGAACGCAGGGGGGCCGCGTGCACATGCATGGGGGGGCACATTGAATTATGGATGTGGGCACGCAGACACGTTACCCCCCCGCACTACCCCCGCTTTTGGCACGCGACGGCAAAAAGGTTAGCCATCACTGGTATAAGGTCTCTTGCTTGAACAGGGGGTTGGACTAGAAGACTTTCAAGGTCCCTTCCAACTCTGTTATTCTCTTAAATAGTCTGTTGTGGATTTTTTTTTCTTTCAATCCCCATTAACCAAATTGAATGGATTGATGTCAGGGAATTGTGCAGCAGGCATCCAAATGAAGTCAGAGACACTGACACAAACTTGTAGCTTTATATAAATGAGTATATTTGACATTTATATTTACAACCAATAAGAACACAGGGACATCATGCAGATTAACAGAGTTTATCATGAGGTAAATCTAAACAGCATACAGAACACACAGAAGGAAAAAAGGCGGGAAAAAAGGGAAACGCCCCCTTTACACCCACAGCAACCAATCATAGCGTAGATTGCCTCAAGCATGA
This sequence comes from Arizona elegans, assembly GCA_022577455.1. Taxonomy (NCBI): domain Eukaryota; kingdom Metazoa; phylum Chordata; class Lepidosauria; order Squamata; family Colubridae; genus Arizona; species Arizona elegans. Next base: position 19,768,031 of record JAKOOJ010000012.1, read on the forward strand.
GCCAGCACTCTCCAACCAATCAACCAATCAAAACACAGCCTATTGTACACTTTACTGCTCCAGCTACTAAATTTAATATCCCAACAATTATGGTACCATTGAGTCATTTTTGAATCTTAGCAACCCCATAAAGTTTCTCCAAGATGATCTAAGCCTAGCCTGTCTCAAGTCTCCCACAATGGTGCACTCATCACCTCTGTAACTGAACCCATTCACCTTCCTGCTGACCATCCTCTTCCATCTTTCCTGGCATTGGAGCCTTTGTCAAAAAGCTGGGTCCTCACATAATGTGTCTGAAGTAGGATAATTTGAGCCTGGTCATTTGTGCCTTGAGTGAGAATGCTGGTTTCATTTGTTCAGGTTTGTTTTCTTGTCCTAGAATACTGCATCCACTTTTGATGACCACACTATAAAAAAGATGTTGAGATTCTAGAAAGAGTGCAGAGAAGAGCAACCAAGATGATTAGGGGCAAATGGGCCGTTTCCAGCCCCGGGTGGGGGTGAGGAAGGCCGTTTTCAACCTCCCCATGTTCCTATAAAGGCTCTGGAGCCTGGGGAGAGCAAAAAACAGATCTTCCAATCCCACTGGAATTTGACGGCTGTTTCCGGCCTCCGGAGGGCCTCTTGTTTTCGCCCTCCCCAGGCTCCAAGAAAGCTTCTGGAGCCTGGGGAGGGCAAAAAATGGGCCTACTGGGCCCACCATGCCAAAAGCGGGGGAGTGCAGGGGGGGCGGGATGCATTGAGTTATGGTGTGGGCACACACACGTGTGACCGCCCCTGGGCTCCCCCCGCTTTTGGCACACGACAGCAAAAAGGTTAGCCATCACTGGTGTGAGGTCTGCTTGGGTGGGGGGTTGGACTAGATCAGCGGTCAGCAACTGGTGAGAAAATTTGGGTGGTCTGCAGAAAAATTATTGGCATTTTTTATATTGCATTAAATCAGGGGTCCTCAAACTACAGCCCCTGAGACAGATACGTGCAATGAATGCTTGTGTTTGCTGTAGAGAGTCTCCCCCTTCGGGGTCTTTTTGTGTAGATTGGAGGAGGTGGGCAGAAATTTTGACTTGGGGTCTGCTTTGGCCTCCTGGTGTGGGGCTTTGGGCAAAGGCTGGAGGGAAGCAGCGCTGGTGGCAAAGAACCGGAGGGCCTTGTTCCAGTGGGATTGCATCATGGCCTGGAACTGGCTGACCATCTCAGCCCGCTGAGCCTCCAGGCGCTGGCACCTGGCCTTGCACTCCCACAGGTCTTCCCTCTGCTTGCAAAGCCTATGCTCATACGCCTCAGTGAGGTGCTTCTGTTGAGCCTTCTTCTTGGCCAATTTGAACTGAGCCAACTGTTTTGCCAACTCTTTCTCATGGTGGCTGCTTAACTCCAACAACTGTTCCCTGTAGGGGGCCGAAGGAGCCCAGGCGGGGAGGCAAGGAGTGGCTGGAAGGGGAGGGACAAGTAGAGGCCCGCGAAGCACCCCTCAATGTGAGTGACATTGAGTTGGCCACACCCACCCAGTCACATGACCACCTAGCCATGCCCACCCAGCCGGTCATTAGGCAGATCATATTAGTGGTCCACAAGATTTAAAATTATGAATTTAGTGGTCCCTGAGGTCTGAAAGGTTGGGGACCCCTGGACTGGATGACCTACAAGATCCCTTCCCACTCTGTTAATCTATATCTATCTAAGGAAGCTGGGTCCTCGCATAATGTGTTGGATAATTTGAGCCTGGTCATTTGTGCCTTGAGTGAGAATACTGGTTTCATTTGTTCAGTGACCCATTGGTTTGTTTTCTTGGCTGTCCGTGATAATTCTCAGGAGTTTTCTCCAACACCAAAGTTTAAGACTGTCAAAACTCTTCCCATTCTTCTTCTTCTTTAAAGTCCAGCTTTCACTTCCATAGAATGTCGCAAGGAATAACCACGACTCGTACGATCTTTCTAGGCATAAGCACATCATGGCATTTGAATATCTTTTCCATTCATGGCTGCCCTACCATTTCTCCTACTCCAGGTCCTCCAGTTGAGCATGAAGCTGATTCTTCTCTACTGTGGCTACAAGCAGATCTGCAATGGCCTCATGACCAAAGGAAACCTTGTCTCCTTCATCCTCTACCAAGCAAATGTGGGGTGGCACGTGCAGGTCTCTGAACACTTACGATTTGAAAATGTTTTCTTCTGTAGAACTCTGGGTTCTTCGGTGGCTGTTGTGGAATGAAACACAGGACGCAATAGCCAAAAGTTATCAAGACTCAGTGCAGTATTTAATTATTTAACATGAAGTATTTAATTATTTAACATGAAGTATTTAATTATTTAACATGAAGTATTTAATTATTTAACATGAAGAACCTGTAGTACAGTGGACTAAGCACTGTTATTAAGAACTGCTGCTTGCAATTACTGCAAGTTCGAATCTCACCAGGCTCAAGGTTGACTCAGCCTTCCATCCTTTCTAAGGTAGGTGAAATGAGGACCCAGTTTGTAGGGGCAATAAGCTGACTGTATAAATATACAAAAGTATGAAGGCTATTGCTTAACGCATTGTAAGCTGCCCTGAGTCTCCAGAGAAGGGCGGCATATAAATTAAAAGCAAAAACAAAACAAACAAACAAAAAAAAACAACAGTGGGCACTGGAGGAATTCCTTCCAGAGCAGAGGTGTCAAACTCAAGGCCTGCAGGCCGAATCCAGGCCATGGGGTGTTTAGATCTGGCCCATGGGGCTGCCCGGGAAACAGTGAAGGACTGGTCTGTGGTGCGTCTGCCAGCAAAAACTGAGCTCGGGAGGGCTGTGTGTGGCCCTCCCGGGCTCTGTTTTCACTGGCAGAGGGCTGCAGGAGGCCATTGCAACCAAAAACGGAGTCCAGGAGGGCTGCATGCAGGCTGCAGGACGTTCAACTGGCCACACCCGCCCTGGCCATGACCACCCCAGCCACACCCACCCAGCCCCCACAACCCTGATGTGGCCTCAATGAAATTGAGTTTGACACCCCTGCTGCAGAGAATGGGAAAGAGACTCCTATAGTTAAAAGGATGCATTCGTGTTTATAGATTTAAGGAAAGAAGGAGAAACTAATAGACATATACTTAGGGAAAAGATGATATAAGCATAGATGTTCATAATTCGGAAACCCAAGTTACTTCCCTGCTCTTCTACTGCCACTGTCTTTAAGAAAGAATAATTGTCTAAAATAGAAAGAAACATATCAGCAACTGTGCCATAGAAATTTTGATAAAGCTTACTGAGGACTAGGAACTTCAAGGTTGCCACAATTAGTACAGATCTCCTATGTTTCTATTTTGCTAATATGGTCCTGCTCCTCCTTTTTGCAGAAAGCTTTGCATTATACACAAATCAGCAAGTAGCAAATAAGTGGGGGGGAGGGAGATACCTATAGAAACATTTTTTTAAAAAAAATCCTGCTTTTTCATTGAGGAAATGACTGCCTATACCTATATTATCAATTTGGTTAGTGTGTCTAGTCTTAGCCAAATTATTTCCATCCCTTTAAATTACTTGTCCTCAGAAAGGCTGTTTTTTCAAAAATATGGCTTTGGGGCAGGGGTGAAATGCTCCCGGTTCAGACCGGATCGCCCAATCTGTTAGCGATGGAGGCGGGTGGTTCGGAGAACCGGTAGCAAAAATCCCTGCCCCTCCTCCATTGCCCAGCTGAGCTGCACAATCATCGGAGGCTTTTTCTTATTTTTAAAAGCATTTTTTCTAAAACCTTTGGCTGAAAAAATGCTTTTAAAAGTAAAAAAAAAAAAAAAAGCCTCTGATGATCGCGCGACTCAGCTGGGATCATCAGAGGCTTTAAAAGCATTTTTTTACAACCTCTTTAGCCGAAGAGGTTGTAGAAAAAATGGGTTTAAAAGTAAAAGAAAAAAAAATGTTGGCCACACCCACTCAATCATATTACCCTCCTCACCAAGCCATGCCCACAGAACCGGTAGTAACAAATTTTACATTTCACCACTGCTTTGGAGGCATTTACAAAGGGATTGATTTTGTTGGGAATCTCTATAAGGAGTGGGAAGACATTCCAGCTTTCAAACCAGATTTCCATAGGTTCTCTTTTAAAAGTAATTTATTGCCATTTTAAACCTTTGGGAACAGAAACCAATAATTTGCACAAAGTTGCAAGTGAAAAATTGAAGATAGTCTAGGCTGAAACTGGAAGCTCATCTTCAGGGAGCAAAGCAATTATCTTCTAGAATTCTGTTGCTTTCAAAAAGTGCTTGAAACAGCCATGAGATCAGGGGTGAAATGCTCCCGGTTCAGACCGGATCACCCGATCCGGTAGCTATGGCGGTGGATTATTCGGAGAACCAGTAGCAAAAATCCCTGTCCCGTCCCCCCCCCAATGCCCAGCTCAGCCGCGCGATCATCAGAGGTTTTTTTTTTTTTTACTTTTAAAAGCATTTTTTCTTTGGCCGAAAAAATGCTTTTAAAAGTAAAAAAAAAAAAAGCCTCTGATGATCGCGTGGCTCAGCCGGGATCGTCAGAGCCTTTTAAAAGCATTTTTTTATAACCTCTTCAGCCAAAGGCTGTAGAAAAAATGCTAAAAGGTTGGCCACACCCACCCAGTCACATTACCCCAGCACCACCAAGCCACGCCCACAGAACCGGTAGTAACAAATTTACATATCACCACTGCATGAGATACACTATGAAGAAAAAAAGTTTTTCCCTTTTTCCCTGTGGACTTTCTCACCCAGCAGGCAGCGTATCTGCTCTGTATATTCAGAAAGCTGGGCTGGGCCTGGTTAGTTGGATAAGAAACCATCCAGGGATACTAAGGTAATGAGCTGGACTGGGAAATCCTTACAAACTTCCCACCAAAGGCACAGACCAGATTCTTTTGCACTGTTGTGAAGAAAACTGCAGGGACACACATCTGTGAGATCAACAGGAGTCTGGTTGGACTTGTGCATATCATTAAAGTTGATCCTCTCCCCGAGGTAGCTTCTTTCAAGTTGACCCTGTTGTCTTTGTGGCAGCTTGTCAAATACTGTAATACTGCTATCCTTGATGCTCAAAACAGAGTAGCCAGCTGTATTCCTCCCTTTGCAGATGCTCTTATGTTTAATAAGATAATAATAAGCTCTTAATATTGCTGCTCCTTCCTTTTCCTCCCACAGGCCCTGATTTACACTTACGGGGATGCGTTGAGCAATGTGGGCGCTGCAGAGAAAGTCTTTGAATATCTTGACCGGGAGCCATCTGTCCGCACAGAAGGGACGCTGTCTCCAAAATCCCTCCCCGGACGTGTCTCCTTCCGAAATGTTTCCTTCTGCTATCCTTCCCGCCCTGAGATCCAGGTCCTGAAGGTACCGTATGGCAAGCTGGAAGGCACCCGGGTGGCTTTGCATGACACCCTAACAGTAGCAATAGTAGATTTGTATACCGCTTCATAGTGCTTTACAGCCCTCTCTAAGCGGTTTACAGAGTCAGCCTATTGCCCCCAACAATCTGGGTCCTCATTTTACCGACCTCGGAGGGATGGAAGGCTGAGTAATCCTTGAGATGGTCAGGATCAAACTCATGGCTGTGGGAAAAGTTTGCCTGCAGTATTACATTCTAACCACTGTGCCACCATGCCACCAGTACAGTACATCACTCAAATGCAGTTGTAATCACAATTCCTTTAACGTTAATAAAGAACATTGGAGGAAAGAATGTTAAGGTTTTAAAGGTCTTTTGAAAGATGAAGTAAGTTTCTGTATAGGTACCTCTCAACTTACAACAGTTTATTTAGTGACTGTTCAAAGTTATAACAGCAGTGAAAAAAGTGACTTATGACAGTTTTTCATGCTTACGACCATTGCAGCATCCCCATGATCAGAATTCAGACACTAGGTGACTAATTCACATTTAGGACGGTTGCAGTGTCCCGGGGTCATGTGATCACCTTTTGCAACCTCCTGACAAGCAAAATTCACTTAACAACCGTGTTACTAACCGTTTCAGTTAATAACTGTAGCAAGAAAAATTGTAAAATAGGACAAAACTCACTTAACAACATTCTCACTTAGAAACAAAAATGTGGGGCTCAATTGTGGTTGTAAGCCGAGGACTACCTGTACTGTACGAGACCGAGACTATGGGATCTGAATATAACATTAACACTGTATATTCCTGTTTCATTTCACATTTTCATTTCTTCGTAATAGAATGTCTCCTTCGAGCTCCGCCCTGGGGAACTGACGGCATTGGTGGGAGCAAATGGCAGCGGAAAAAGCAGCTGTGTTTTCCTCCTAGAGCACTTCTACGAACCCCAATCCGGGGAGGTCCTGCTGGATGGAGTCCCAGTTGGGAAATATGAGCACAAGTATCTCCATAGGCAGGTGAGGGAGTCCTTATCACTTGCAGGATGAGGCCTAGGTATCTCTTTGATGGTTGAAGAGTTACACTTGGGGAGGTTTTGGGAGAGGAGTGATGCAGACTGGACAGGATCACATGATATGGATGATATGGTTGGAATTGTCTGGGGTTTAAGCATGTTGTTCTGACCTAAGCTTACTGATAATAGTAAAAAGCACATGATTAGTCCCCAAAACCCTTTTTAATTTTAACAGCTCTTGCCTTCTAGCAGCTCTGCGCATGTGCGCGCTAGGAACAGGCTCCCCCTGTTCCTCTGCCTCTCTGAGGTCCGACTGTGGAGGCTCCAGAGTCAGCACATAACTCCCAAATGGCCCTGACCCCATCTCTGCCTCCAATGCAGAGCCCTCGTCCAAGCCTTCCCCAGACTCCAGGACTGGCCTATGTTCCTCCCCAGCCTCCTCACTGTCCAGTTCTGCTGCCAGCTCCGCAGGCTGCTGGGGGATCACACCACACATCTATATCAGGGCTGTCAAACTCCCTGCCTGTGGGCCAGATGCATCACGCACCAGCCACCCCCATGCCCAGTTTAGCAAAAGGGAAAAAAGTCCCGATATGCCACGTGACACCGACGTGATGACGTGAGTTTGACACTCCTGATTCAGGGGTGAAACCTAAAATTTGTTATTACTGGTTCTGTGGGCATGGCTTGGTGTGTGTGTGTGGGGGTAATGTGACGGTGGGCGTGGCCAATTTTTTTTTTTTACTTTTAAAACTTTTTTACATGTAAAACCATGTTAAAAAATGCTTTCAAAAGGCTCTGACGATCCCAGCTGAGTTGCCTGATTAGCAGGCAACTCAGCTGGGATCGTCAGAGCTTGGCTGGTCAGAGCCATTTAAAAGGAAAAAAAGGTTCTGATGATCGCGGGGCTCAGCTGGGCATGGGGGGCGGGGGCAGGGATTTTTGCTACCGGTTCTCCGAACTGCCCGCCACCATTGCTACCTACTTGCCCGAGCTGGTCTGAACCAGGAGCATTTCACCCCTGCCCTGATCTATATCATCCATCTATCATCTATCTATCATCTTATCTATATCAATAGGCTTTGGGAGAGGGACAATGCAGAGTAGCCAGGACCGCATATTAGGTCATGGTTGGAATTGTCTGGTGTTTAAGAGCATTTATTTAGTTGTTAGTTTGCTGTTCATCTCGCCACATGCATTGCAGGTTTCTTTGCGTGCTTCTAATTTTTCTGGCAAAGACTGCATTTTTTATGTCGTTCCTCCCTCAAAAAAAGTGGAAAGAGCCTCTGATTTTCAAAAATGGTATGGCTGATATCCAAAACTCCGATAGAGAAAAGTGAATGCAGTGCCGCTAAGGCAACTTCGGAAGCCACCAAATTGGGGCTCGGAATCTCCAAAGTTGCTCAAATCTACTCAGTGCAGAAGGTAGTAAAAGATGCATGGAATGAAAGGCTTTTGATTTCTTATGTTCCTTGATAGGTAAAAAGGTGCAATATTCAGGATATTCTGCACATGTGATTTATATCCTGAGATAAAAGATTAGAATCTCCTGTGATCTATGAATGTGGCCATACAGTTTCTCTGGTGACAGTATAAAGGTTACACACACACCCTCCGATGTGATATGTTTTTGGTGATCTTCCTAGTCTAACCATGGACCTGGAATTCATCCAGGTGACAACCAAGTTTGATCCTACTTAGTTTTCAAAACCAAGCAAGGTTGTTTGGATGTTGCCACTTTGCCTCCAAAGAAGAGAAGATCAGATAGGTCAAGGTCTACATTTGGGAGACATAGTGAATCTTATCTCTGAAACAGCTGCACCTTGAGTGCCACCCAGCCCCACCTTGGAAAACGGTGTTTTTCTCTCAGCCCAGCCCTGTCCTGATAGGCCTCCCTGTCCAATTGCAGGTGGTACTGGTGGGCCAGGAGCCCGTCCTTTTCTCTGGGTCCATCAAGGAGAATATCACTTACGGCCTACAAGGCTGCAGAGAGGAAGATGTGAGCAGAGCAGCAAAAGAAGCTGATGCCTTGGGATTCATCCGTGAACTGGAAGGAGGCTTTGATGCAGGTGGGCAAAATCCGTCCCCCCCCCCCTTGATTCATCCCATAAAAACCTTACTTTCCTCCTGGTAAACCCACCGGTCCTAATTCTTGACTCGTCTGAAGTGAAATCCTGATTGCTTTGTTGCAATATATGCAGTAGTCCTTGTGTTAGGACCATTCCTTCGGCTATCGTTCCAAATTACAGTGGCGCCGAACAAATGGAGGTTGCAAGTAGTCCTTGAAGTTCTTGAATTTTGCCCCCTCCCCCATAGTCATATGATCGCAATCTGGGTGCTTGGCCACCACTGCACTTACAATAGTTGCAGTGCCCTACAAGCAGTGCATCACCATTTGCAATCTTCCTTGCCACCTTCCCACAAGCAAAGTCAATGGGAAAGCTGCGGGGAAGGTCACAAGTCAGTGGGATAAGTCTCCCCCACCTGGCAGGAATGATGCCAGTACTCACAAAGTGAGGCATGTGCTGCTTCGGACATACACCCTCTCTTCCTTGCCTGGCAGCAGACATTCTGGGGCACAAAAAGTGTAGTATGGCTCTGAGGCTGCCTGTGTATCTTCCCACAACCCACATCCAAAAGGCCTCACCTGCACTGCTGCAACCCCCCCCTCCCCAACTCAACCCCTGACATCAGCCACTTACTGCCTGCCAGCCTGCTTGTGAGCCTCCTGGGACTTGCAAATACCTGTAGCCAACCCCCTGACTGTGAGAAACTGGCAGGTAATGGCAAGGAGATCCTTGCCTAATGACCAGTGGCATTATGTTAACAATGGCAGTTGGGAATGTGTGGATTGGCTTCACTAAACCCTTGACTGCACTGCACTAAGCAGTGCGGGCATGAAACATCAACCTTACAACCACATTGCTTAGCAATGAAAATTCCTGACACAGTTGCTCTTGTAACTTTAGGACTATCTGTAAAGCTCCAGGTTACACTGATTATTCTAATTGTAGCAATATCATTAAACCACTATTGCGGAAAAGAGAATTCAAAGAGCTGATTGCACTGTTGTGCCGTTTCAAAAATCACAAGTCCTAAAATCTCTTCTACCATTGTTAAAAAGTGCAGGGGTTTTTTTCCCCTCCTCTAGATCTTTTGCACTGAAAATAGGACTCGGCTGTACAAATTGCGGTGTGTCCCTCCCACTTCAGAGAGTGTTGCGCTTCAAGTTTTGCCTTGTTCTTCAGTTGATAGCTTTCCCACCCCTTTAGGGAAACAAGATTTGGTCGGCCTTGACTTCACTTTTGATCTCCTCTGTCCTTCTTGCTTGCCTTCTTGCAGAGGTGGGGGAGAAGGGGGGCCAGCTCTCCATCGGGCAGAAGCAACGGCTGGCCATCGCCCGGGCCCTGATCCGTGACCCGAAGGTCTTGGTGCTGGATGAAGCCACGAGTGCCTTGGACCCCGAGAGTGACGCTGCAGTGAGTGCGGGGGATCCATGAGGGGGCTGGGAGTGAACCTTGGCTGGTGTAGTTCAGGGCGCTGAAAGGCTTAATCTGAATTTTTGTGAGGTGACAGCATAGGAAAACTGGGTTTATTTGACTGGAAGTATTTTTTCCAAGTTTACTAAATCTCTGGTTCCAGTAACCGACACAGAGTGGGTCTTGCGACAATTCTCCTGGATCACACATATTTGCCTTCATTTGGTTTTTATTGTTTTCCGGACTGCAAAAGGTTTGGGGCCAAACTCTATTGCAGTGCTGGAGAAGCACTTTTCAGTGGAAATGTGAGGGAGTTTCTATCTAGTGTTTCTAAGGAGCTCAGGATTTACTCTGGATCATTGCTTCCTTTTCCAGATCCAGCGGTCTGTGCAGAACAGTAGGACCCGGACGGTGTTGGTGATTGCTCACCGGATGCAGACGGTGGAGAACGCAGACAAGATTGTGGTACTGGAAGGAGGAGAAGTTGTGGAGGAGGGAACTCACGCGGAACTGATGGACCAACGAGGCCCCTACTACAGACTGGTGGAAAGGACTCAGGTGGAGTGATTTCCCGAGTTGCAACAGAAATGGTCAGCCACAGGATTCACTGCTTTTGTAGATGTCAAATGCATGATTGGCTGGGAAAATAGACAACAGCACTCTCTTGGGGAGTGACCCAGAAGCTGGCCTGTCTAGCAGCTCTTGGCCTGTCAAGGGTTGTTGAATTGCAGCCATTTGGAAGAGGAGGCTGTCTTTCTCATGTGGACACAATTCATGTGGTGTTAAGTAGCAACTTGGGCCCTGGAAACTCTGTAGTGAAAGATGCACAATCCTGTTTCAAGCAACTGTTTTGTTTAGCAAATGCACCAATGCCCTAGTTTTTCCTTTGTTTAAATTTAGTATGTGATACCTTTTTGTACAACTTGGTCTTTTGTCACACTTTTTAATATTGGTTGCAGAAACTTGATTTCCTGTTTATTTAACAAAATAAAGTCTCTGTGTGATCCCTTTTAGTTCTAGCAAATCTGCATGTGGATGCAAGTCACATAGGTTGGTCTCAATTAGTAGTGTGGTTAGAGAATCCCACTGTCAGCGTTCCAAATTAGGCTCTCTTCCAGCGCTGACATAACGAGATGAAGCAGAGAGAGCAGAAGCTTGATTTATTGCTGAGATGAACTTTTACTTAGTTTTTGTATGTTACAGATAGTGTTTCCTGGGAGACAAGGGTGGGGGCTACATTCCTGTGAAAAGAACGTGCCGGGATGTAGAGATGGATCTGCATGATGGCCAATGGGACATTGGGGTTGGAGAGCGGAAGAGGAGGGGGTTGGAAGGAGGGGCCAGTTTGGCTGCAACTTAAATCAGGAATGTCGGATTCTGCTATTCTTAAAATAAAAGTGATTCATTAGAGACTTTGCGCTTGAGAATGAAGTTTATTCAAGATAGCACCGAAACCTGACAGACAGCCAAACTCTCCTCCAAATCCAGGCTGGCTGAGTTTAAATCATCCCGTTCCCTCCCAGACATCTGGTCGGACGGATTATGGCTGAAGCCAAGCTCTCGGAGGAAAGCCTGCTTCAAGAAACGGGAGGAGCAGAAGCGGTCGTGATGCCAGCCAACTTGGAAAATACAAAGGTCCAACTTTCTCCGCCTTCCCTCCCCGCAGAACTTCAAGCAAAGAAACGTGAGCCAGATAAGTACCCGGGGACTGTGCCAAAAGCCTTAGAGGCGGAATTTCCTTTTGCAAAAGTAAAAGATAAAGAAAAACCCCTAAGTGAATTGGGAAGGGCGAGCTGGGGATGGGAATGGCAGCGAAGCCCAGACAAGGCAGCATCTCCCCACCCCAGGATGAGAGACGAGGCAGAGGACTATCAACACCAAGGCTGGCCCTCCAGAGCTCAGCACAGAGAGGAGAGGGCAGAGAGGGAGGAGCCACCCCAGTTCAGAGGGAAGTTCAATGGTGACCCAGACAACCTCGCCCAATTCCTCGATTCAGCTGAGATATACATAGAGCGGTTCGGACACCTCTACTCTTTCCCTAGAGCCCTAGTGAATGCTATCTCGGAAGGGCTGGAGGGAGAACCAAAGAGGTGGTCAGCATCACTCTACAAATACAGGCCCCCCCAGCTACAAGATGCGGATGGGTTCTTGCAACTATTGAGAGCCCGTTATGAGGAGGAGGAGGAGGACCCCTATGTGGAAGACGAGCTCAGAAACCTAATGCAGAGGGGGAAGCCTATCAGAGAGCATATCCGTGAATTCAGGAGAGTCATTGGGACACTGCCTCCCCTACCAGAGCGATTGCTGGTGTATTTTTTTAGAACAAGCCTAGATAAAAGAATTTCCCAAGTGACTGCCTATCGTGACATCCCAAACCGACTCGCTGAATGGTTCCGGGTAGCGATAAAAGTCGACAGAGGGCTGCGGGCGAGTGACACGTCAAAACCACCAGAGGGAAAGGAGAGAGGCCGACCAGACCAGGGGCCACTCAACAGACGAGAAACCCCAACATCACAGCCCTCCTACAGACCAACTGCCCCACGGAGCCCATTGAAATGCTACAGATGTGGGGGAAGCGGCCACATAGCAGCAAGATGTGGAACGCCTAGACCGGGACCAGCTCCACCACCCAAAGCACGACCGGAATGAGGGCCCAAGCACGTCACCCACGTACCGCGGGAAGCTCCCCAAATCCCGGAGTTTTTCGCTCATCTGACCGAAACCAGAGGAATCCCAGATGAGGGAGATCAGTCCCCCGAACCCTATGACACGGAGGACGAAGGCGAGAAATGCAGGAAATGCGGGACTACATAGACAAAAACTTACAAAGGGGATTCATTGAGCCAGTGAAACCAAGGGTAGCGGCGCCGGTCATGTTTAAAGAGAAAAAGGACAGCTCCATGAGACTGGTGGTCGACTTTCGAAGTATCAACGCTGTTTGCATACACAACTTGTACCCCCTCCCCCTCATGAAAGACATGTTAGCCCACCTAGCTAAAGGGAAGGTTTTCACCAAACTAGACCTTCGAGAAGCTTATTACTGAGTACGCATAAAGGCAGGAGATGAATGGAAAACAGCATTCAACTGCCCCCTGGGTAGTTTCCAGTTTAAAGTAATGCCCTTTGGATTGCAAGGAGCCCCGGCAGTATTCATGCAGTTAATAAATGAAGTCTTACATGAACACCTTTACAAAGGGGTCCTCGTCTACCTGGACAATATTCTTATCTACACGGAGACCATAGACGAACATATACCCCTCGTCTGCCAAGTACTGAAAAAACTGCTACGGGCAAACCTATATGTCAAACTGCCAAAATGCGATTTCCACCAATCACGGCTAGACTACCTGGGCTACCGAGTATCAAACGAGGGGATAGAGATGGACCCAGCCAAGGTCCAATCAGTTCTACAATGGCAGCCCCCTCGCACCCGCAGACAACTGCAAAGTTTTCTAGGCTTTGCGAATTTCTACAGACAATTCATCCCCTCATTCGCGAAGATTGCCAAACCTTTGACGGACCTCCTAAAGACAGGAAGCCCAGCGATGAAACCTCGCTCAGGACAACCCCTACAGTGGGACCTGACCTACCAACAGGCATTTGAGACGCTAAAAGGACTGTTCGCGAAAGAACCTGTCTTAAAATACCCGGATCCGGAACAGCCTTTTGTCATCCAAGCAGACGCAAGTGATGTGGCAGTAGGAGCCGTGTTACTCCAAAAGAACAACCAAGGTGATCTACAACCCTGCGCCTACACCTCCCGCAAACTCACCGATACGGAGAGGTGATGGGCGGCGTGGGAGAAGGAAGCGTTTGCAGTAAGGTGGGCCTTGTTGACCTGGCGGCACCTTCTAGAGGGAGGCCAGAAACCATTTGAAGTCTGGACTGATCATAAAAACCTAGAGGCCCTAAAAACCCCACGAAAACTGTCGCCCAGGCAAGTGCGGTGGGCACAATATTTCAATTGTTTCAATTTCGAGCTTAAGCACATCCCAGGAGGGAGAAATTTCCTGGCTGATGCCCTCCCGGATGCCCCAATACAACTGTGAGTGGGAGCAGGTAGTGAATGCCATCATCCCCCCCATCCAAGCTGCGGCCCAAGTGATCACCAGACGGCAACGACGTGACCAGCAAGGCCAACTTGCAAGTGACTTAACTGCAAAATTAAAAAATGAAACGCTGACAGACCCCTGGTATCGGGACAATCAACATCTCTTGACAAAAAGAGATGAACTAGCATGGAGGGGGACAAAGCTCTATGTCCCACAGAGTTTACGCATCCTGATTCTCAAGAGGAGCCACAACGTTAAACCAGCAGGACACTTCGGGTTCCTAAAGACTCTGCACCTAGTACAAAGGCAGTTCTGATGGCCACACATGAGAAAGGACGTAGACAGTTATGTAAAAAGCTGCACCATTTGTGCCACGATGAAGACAAGGCCAGGGTGCCCACCTGGATTGTTGCAACCAGTAGCTGAGCCAACAAGACCATGGGAGGAGATTGCAATGGACTTTATAGTAGATCTACCGAGGAGCAGTGGAAATACAGTGATCTGGACTGTAATAGACTTATTCTCCAAACAGGCACACTTCATTCCTTGTAGTGGACTGCCTTCAGCCCGTCAGTTATCCAAACTGTTCCTGAAACACATTTACCGCCTACATGGAGTCCCCAGGAGAATCATTTCTGACAGAGGGGTCCAGTTCACAGCAAAGTTCTGGAGGGAGTTTCTACGATCCATAGGCTCATCCCAAGGGCTCAGCTCAGCATTTCACCCGAGCACCAATGGGGGGGCAGAAAGACTGAACGCTATGATAGAACAGTATTTAAGATGCTATGTCGACTACCAGCAGTCCAATTGGGCAGACCTCCTATCTTTTGCGGAGGTTGCATATAATAATGCTGTCCACAGCAGCACGGGGCTAACCCCTTTCAAAATAGTGAGTGGCATGGATTTTGTTCCCATGCCAGAATACCCGAGGGAGCCCCTTTCCTCAGTCAGTTTGACCGACTGGATGGCAATGTTGAGACAAACTTGGGAAAATGTTAAGAGGGCACTGGCAAAGGCGGCTCAATCTTATAAGGAACAAGCAGACAAGCACCAAACTCCCCAAAGACCATTTCAGCTGGGAGAGAAAGTTTACCTCTCCACCAAGTACTTGAGACTTAGACTCCCGAGCAGGAAATTGGGCCCAAAATTTAAAGGACCATTTCCTATAATAAAAATAATCAACCCCGTTACAGTGCAATTGCAGTTGCCACGGCTTTTGGGGAAAATTCACCCCGTTTTTCACAGTAGCCTTCTAAAACCTGTAGTGGGGTCTACTTTAAGGCCAACGCCACATGAACCCCCTGGGCCCCTGGTTGTTGGGGGCCAAACGCACTACGAAGTGCAGCGGATTCTTGATTCAAGGTGGCACAGGGGGTGCCTTCAGTACTTAATTAAATGGAAGGGTTACCCATTGTCAGAGGCTTCCAGGGTGAAGAGCGCAAACATTCAAGCTGATCTCCTTATAGCAAAATTCCATGCAGACCACCCGGGAAAGCTGGGGGGGGCACAGCCAGGGAGGGGCTGATGAGACTAATCTTGTGGTGTTTTCCCTATGGGATAGGTGATGTCGCAGAAGTGAAGGGAGAGGGGCCGGATGTCAGCGTTCCAAATTAGGCTCTCTTCCAGCGCTGACATAACGAGATGAAGCAGAGAGAGCAGAAGCTTGATTTATTGCTGAGATGAACTTTTACTTAGTTTTTGTATGTTACAGATAGTGTTTCCTGGGAGACAAGGGTGGGGGCTACATTCCTGTGAAAAGAACGTGCCGGGATGTAGAGATGGATCTGCATGATGGCCAATGGGACATTGGGGTTGGAGAGCGGAAGAGGAGGGGGTTGGAAGGAGGGGTCAGTTTGGCTGCAACTTGAATCAGGAATGTCGGATTCTGCTATTCTTAAAATAAAAGTGATTCATTAGAGACTTTGCGCTTGAGAATGAAGTTTATTCAAGATAGCACTGAAACCTGACACCCACAAAATGGTTGCATCATTTGAATTTGTACTACTGGAAGGCATACTGGACATATTATGCAAAGAGCCAGTTTTCTAGAGAAGGCTCTAGTGCTGGGGGAAAAGGCAGAAGGAAAGAGAAGTGGATGACCAGTGCAAGGGGAATGGGTTCAGTTACTGAAGGGAAGCCCTGAAGATCCAGATACGTATTTGGATGTGAAGAGCTGACACTGACTTGAGGGCACTCAATCAGTCATCTATACACTAGACTAGTTCAAACACCAGTTTTTCTCAGCAACAACATAAAAGTAGTTTAGCTATTACTCCTTTCAGAGGAGTTTTTTTCAACTTCCCAGTTAAGATGAGTTTTGAGGCAACAAACCATAAGCAAGGGATTCATGGACTGGAAGGCAATTAAACAATGAGTAGTTGAAATAATATATTGTGCAAAGCAATAGTTATTTTTAATTACACACTGTAATCGACAAGAAAATATAGTAGTTGCAAGCAAAGCTACAAAATAACTGAAATCTTCACTGGAGTAAAAGAAATCAGAGCAAAATAGGGTCTGCTGTATCTTTCAGCTTCGTTCTTTTCCTGCCAGAGAATACTGCAAGTCTCCAATTCTGGCAGCCAAACCCATTTCAGACAAATGGTTGCCAATCTCTCCTTAAAATCCTCCAATGTTGGAGCACCCACAACTTCTGGCGGCAGAACTTTTTTTAAATTAAAATTCATTGCATAGATTTATATGGTTTCTCCTGTATGGATCTCTTGGTAAAAAGTAAAAGTATGGTCACACCTGTGTGGATCCTCTTTGAGAATCAAGTTGTCCTTCTTAGCAAAGCTGTTTCTACACTCTACATTTATATGGTTCCTCCCTTGTGTGAATCCTTTCACGACTCATAAGCTATTCTAAGTAAGTCACTTCTCACACCATATTTATATGGTTGCTGCCTGATGTGGATCCTTTTATGAGAATTAAGTTGTCCCAAATAAAGTTCTTCCCGCAATCCAGGCATTTATATAATTTCTTCCCTGTATGGATTCTGAGATGGTGAATCAGAGTAATTTACACTAGTCCTTTCCACACTGCATTTTTGTTTCTTGGACTTTCTCCCATGTCAATCCTCTTGACTTTTTTTTGGGGGGGGGGGGGCTTTTCTGCTTGGTTGTTCCTGGCTGCTCGAGTCTTTCAGGAGTTGATTGGGTTTCAAGAGGCTGCACAACCTAAAAAAACACTAAGAAATTGACCCTCTGGGCTGTTTGTCCACCTAGCTGGGCTGAAATATGGGTACAGCTGACCATGATGGTGGGTTTCAGATACCGCAAAAAATACACAAAGGAAACTAGAAGGATTGCAGTTAATAAGAATGTATTAATAAGTTCAAAGACTTGCAAAATTGAAGACTTTTCTTCCTTGAAATGCCTCCAGAAGCGGGAATGGTAAGGAACAATTGCCAGCACAAATAAGTTGCTATTATGGGGCTAATCTGATATTCCCTTACTTACTTCCACTCTATGAATACTTTTGCCCCATGGGGGCAAAGAGAAAGTTTCGTTAAGCCCCTGGAGGGGTGAAAACAGTCCACAATTAATTTCTTAAAGTCTGGCTGAGGAGCATCTCAGACAGTACCTGCACTTGGCAAGCAAAGGGTAGAACTGCTTGTCTAATCAGTCCTGTTTTCCAGCTGTTCATTAAAAATATGGATCACTTTTAGGACACTCAGATAAAAGAGGAGCCTAACAAATTGATGGTGATCCTTCCAAGATGGAAAGTAGCAGCACTTGATGGCTTCCTGGTTGAGAAGGTAAATGTGCAGTGGGAGGTAAGATAACTTCTTGGCTATAAACACAAAATCAGTTCTTATATATCATATCCTAATAAAATGGTGAAATTGCCTGAGCAAAGGAGTCCAACCTCAGCCATCTCAATTCACTGGTGCCAAAGATGTCAATGTATAGCTGCTTCATATTTTACAACATAGAGGTTTTTTTTTTATTTTTTATTATAGACAAACATACACATCCTTTTATTTCATTGTCATTCCTAATTTCATTCAACAGTGGTTCCAATGCTAATATATATAATATAGGAGAGAGGGAACATCCTTGTCTCACTCCCTTGGATATTTTAAATTGGTCTGTTGTCTCTCCGTTTATCCATATTTTTGCGATTTGGTCTGAGTATATTGTTTTAATCATATTTAAAAATTTATCGCCGGTTCCCATTTTTTCTAATTGCAATGTTAAGAATCCCCAATTAAGATTGTCGAACGCCTTCTGTGCGTCAAGGAAGAGTAAGGCCATCTTTTCGTCCGATTTTTGCTCATAATATTCCAGTATATTGATTATTGTTCTTGTGTTCTTATTGATTTGCCTATTTGGAATGAATCCATTTAGGTCTGGATGGATATAATTCACGATAATTCTCTTCATTCTCTGGGCCATGATTGATGTAAATAATTTATAATCTGCATTTAGAAGTGATATGGGTCTGTAGTTTTTGGTTTGGGTGAGATCTGAGTCTTCTTTAGGTATCAATGTAATGATTGTTTCTATCCATGATTTAGGAATTTTGGCTTCTAAGATTGCAAACCGGTTGTTAAAACTGATAGGATCCCACCACTGGTTAACACAGAAAAACTCTATGCAATCTTAGAAGACAACATAGAGTTTTTCTGTGTTAACCAGTGGTGGGATCCTATCAGTTTTAACAACCGGTTTGCTGAGAGCATGTCTCTCTCCTCTGTGAATCCTTTCATGGCGAGTAAGATGTCCCTTCTGAGTAAAGGTCTTTTCACACTCAATGCATCTATATAATCAATCTGCTGGGTAAGGAAGCCAGGGATTTTAACAGGAAGACAGGAAGACAAATGAAGAACTTCTCTTCTCTATGGCTTCTCTCTTGCATTTGTGGATCCCCTTGATCGCCAAACATAACTTCTTCTACTTCATGATTTGCTCTTTGCAATGTCAGTAACCTTGGCTGCTTGTCATTCTCATTCTCCAGTCCATCACCATCTCCTGCTTGGAAAAAATAAAATAGAAATTCTCATTAGAATTTACAGTGATGGAGAAGGGGTGTGTCTTTCTTCCCTGTCAAAAATATGCCTATTTGAGCCTGAGCCTAGAAGTCAAGTTAGGAGATATTGGGTGCAAATTGTTACCTAGGAGGCTCTGGTGGCAGCCAAGGGATTTTTCAGCCCTGAACCAGATCAAGGCTTTGCTGTTGAAAGGTCAACAGGCATTTCCATGGAGTGTCTAAAGCCTTTTTCCCCAGAGCTATGGTGCAGATTTCTGCCAAGACGTTAGTTGTGTTCTAGAACAGTGGCTACAGTGACAACCTTGGACAAAATTGCCCATGAAGTGCTTCTGTTTTGTGATCCAGCGGCCCTGGGGGTTGAAGGGAATCAAGAGGAAGTGTATGGGGCTTTTTGCAGTTGTGGCTCCTCCACTGGATATTAGCTATACACTAAACATTCTGACCCTGCTTTTCCCGAGATTAGGAAAGGTTTTACAGGTAGTGGCCAGGTAGAGTTCTGACCACCATATGCAATTGAACACATGTATCTTCCCTGTTTACCTTCCAGTTAAAACATCTTTCCCAATGAATGGAACCCAGAGCAAAGAAGGTCCTTACACAGAGCGGTGATATTCCTAGAAACTTCCAGCATGACCTTCCTGCACAAGGCCTTCTGGCCAGAATCCAGCAGTGCCCACTCTTCCTCTGTCAAATCATTTGACCAATAGCTTTACTGCTATGCCCATTTAGATTTGATTTAGGCTTTTTACATGAGAAATCTGTCCAAGTGATTCATTTTTTAAGGATTTATGTTGGCATATTTCTGAAGCATTCATATAATTGTTTCACTTCATGGCTTTTATTTTTTAATTTGTTTTCAAAAGTCTTTTAATAACTATTAAGAAATATTAACCTCTTCCAACATATAAATTACACTTCCTAATACAAGACTCTTGTGAATTGTCCTTCATTTTCATCCCCAAAACCACCTTGAAAGTTAAATGAGTGAAACTCACTGGATCATTCTGTGGGGATACCAGGTTCAAATGCACACTCAACATTTGGTTGGCAAACTAACTCATGAATGGAAGGAATTTAAAGTTCTCACAAGAAACCTGCACTTACCTGACAAGTTGGCCCCAGATGGATCCTCCTGAAAAGAATCTCTTCAGATGGATTAGATCGATATCCTGTTTCCTGGAGTTCTGCTGAGATCTCCCACATCAATGGCTCTTGTAACTGAAACAAGTTTGATTTATTATCCACTTTCAAATGACAGTAATCATGTCCTTGTCTTACCTTTCTCCTGTCTATCTTCTTCCAACCCAAGTAAAAGTGAAATAACTTGAAAACTCCTGCTTGGTGGGTGGCTGTTTCTGGATAAAGGCCTGCCATTTTTGTGAAATGCATCATTGCTTCTTTTTATTTCTTCTTTTCCTTCTAATCAGGAGTTGCTTGTTTATCTCCTCTCCTTCACTTGTTAGGTGTGGCCTTCCCTTTGTGCATATATTTATGCTTGTTCTATCCTGTCCTGTTTTTCCTTTAGATTTGTGGGCCATTATCTCTTTAGAAAGACAGGATCGATCTTCCCTTCCTTTAGGGGTGGCTTCTCTGTGCCTCTTGCAGTGGGGATATCACCAACCTGGCAATTTAGGGAGATTTTTTGGGATGAAAATGGAGGTGTTTTGGGGGCTAAAACACATCTCTTGAAAATAGTATTTTGGACAAAGATCAAATTGTAGTGGGAAACAACAAATGCAATAGTATGCAACATTCCTCATAATCTGACCATAACCTGAAATCTCTTATCCTGAGATCTTCTTGATCAAATAAGAATATGGGCCTTTCTCATAAGATTACTGCTTTCAGTGAACAAATGCTAAACCATGTTTCAGCAGGGCGCCTGAACAGCAATCATTTTTGTCATGGTGGCTGACCTGATGCTTGCACTAACCTCTATAATTATCCATTCCCCACTATCCTGTCAGAGCTGAAGAAGCTTCTTGGATGAGAAATGAAGTCTTCAAAAAAACAAAAAAAACCCAAGAACTCGTTGCCTCCAGTTGTCCTTTGGGACAACCATGACCTGGATGACTGAGAATCTCTAAACTTTAACTATACAATTTGGGATGAACACCCTTTGAATGGTGTGGGAGTAGGAATGGATTTCCATAGAAAAAACTGCAGACTACAGGAACCAGGAGCGCTACTCAGGTGCCCTGAAGACAGATAAACCTCCAAGGTCAATAATGCTCTAAAACAGGGATGTCAAACTGGCGGCCTGCAGGCTGGATGCATCAAACACAGACCACGCCCACCCCCACGAAAAAATATCACAAAACATGTGTCACGTGATGACAATGTGACGCAGTGCTCTAAAATGGATGGGGAAAAACAGGCTCCGACTCAACCCTTCCAAGACTGAGTGGCTGTGGATGCCGGCATCCCGATATAGCCAGCTGATACCATCGCTGACTATTGGGGGCGAGTCATTGGCCCCCATAGAGAGGGCTCGCAACTTGGGTGTCCTCCTGGACACGCGGCTATCTTTAGAAGAACATATGACAGCCGTGGCCAGGGGAACTTTCTATCAGGTTCGCCTGATTCGCCAGTTGTGACCCTTTCTAGATCGGGACTCCTTACGCACAGTCACTCATGCCCTCATCACTTCCCGTCTGGACTAGTGTAATGCTCTCTACATGGGGCTCCCCTTGAAGAGCACTCAGAGGCTCCAACTGGTCCAGAATGCGGCCGCGCGGGTGATATTGGGAGAGACATAGCGCTTACATATAACACCCCTCCTATGCGAGCTGCACTGGCTCCCGTGGTCTTCCGGGTGCGCTTCAAGGTGTTGGTTCTTACCTTTAAAGTGCTCCATGGCTTAGGACCTGGGTACCTACGAGACCACCTTCTGCAACCGATAACCTCCCACCAACCAGCACGCTCCCACAGGGTGGGCCTCCTCAGGGTGCCGTCATTAAAACAATGTCGACTGGTGGTTCCCAGAGAAAGAGCCTTTTCTGTGGGGGCACCTACCCTTTGGAACAGGTTACCCCCAGGGATACGAATGATCCCAGATCTTCGTATTTTCCGTCGCGCACTTAAGACCTTTCTCTTTCACCAAGCTGGGCTAGCATAAATCTCTTCATTGTTCTAAATCTTTATGCTGAAAATTCTTAACCGATGAGCCAAATTGGCTTAATCATCTTATATTCACATTTTATATGTATGTTATGTTAACTATTCATCGCCCTCAGTCCCTCAGGAGAAGGGTGGTATAAAAATTAAATAAATAAATAAATAAATAAATAAATAAATAAATAAAAGGCTGCAAATGACTAGCTGTGCAAGGAATATAAATCCTTCCATTCCCCACTATCCTGACAGAGCTGAAGAAGCTTCTTGGATGAGAAATGAACGTCTTCAAAGAAAAAACAAGAAGTCCAGTTGCCTCCAGAAAAAGCACCTCTATAATTAGTTATGCTGAAACCAAGCAATGGGGACAACTATATTCAAGCTATGATTTGGAAAAGTATTTTACTGTATATAATTGCTTTCTCTAGCGACTGTACTTACTAAAGCCTTTAAAAACCTTGAAGAGGGGCTAAAAGGGCTCTCCATCTTTTTGCCCCTTAATGTGATTTCAAATACTAGGGAAGTTCGATTTGGACCATCTAAACTAAGGTGACCAGATTTTAACATTGGTAAAGAGGGACATTGTGGGCGTGGCTTATTTTGTGGGCGTGGCTAGCTGGTCATGTGACTGGGTGGGCGTGGCTAGCTGGTCATGTGACTGGGTGGCCATGGCTATGTGTATAGGGTAAGGTGAACAGATTTTAACATTGGTAAGAGGGACACCATTGTGGGCGTGGCTTATTGTGTGGGCGTGGCTTGGAGGCCATGTGACTGGGTGGGCGTGGCTAGCTGGTCATGTGACCGGGTGGCCATGGCTGTGTGTATAGGGACTACTCAGAGGGCTGAAAAGTCATTTCTGACAGGTCCTCACACTTTTGACTGGTCCTCACACTTATGACCATCCTCACATTTATGCCCGTGCAGCATTCTTAACAACCATGTCACTCATTTCACAACTGCTTCTCTTCACCATGATGACAAGATAGGACAAAAAACGTAAAATGTGAGGACAGTCGTAAGTTCGAGGACTGGTCAAAAGTGCGAGGACCAGTCAAAAATAACTTTTTCAGCCCTCTGAGTAGTCCATATGCACAAAAGGACTAACCAGAGGGCTGAAAAAAGTCATTTCTGACAGGTCCTCACACTTTTGACTGGTCCTCACACTTATGACCATCCTCACATTTATGCCCGTGCAGCATTCTTAACAACCATGTCACTCATTTCACAACTGCTTCTCTTCACCATGATGACAAGATAGGGCAAAAATGTAAAATGTGAGGACAGTCGTAAGTTCGAGGACTGGTCAAAAGTGCGAGGACCAGTCAAAAATAACTTTTCAGCCCTCTGAGTAGTCCATATGCATAAAAGGATACAGTAATAGAGAGGGATGAAGGAAGGGAAGGGAAATTAGAGTAGGAGTGACAGTTAAGAGAGGGAGGAAGAGAGGAGGAGGAGAAGGAGAAAGGAAGAGGAAGTAGGGAGGAGAAGAAGAGGGGGGGAAGAGAAAGTAAGAAGGAAAGAAAAGAGAGGTGGTAGGTTTGAGGAGAAAGATTGCTGTACAATAAAAAAGATGAAAGGGAAGAAAGCCAACCCCAAACAAATATAAAGATATTAAGATAAAGAATGAATTGTTAAACTTTAAAGAATAAAAGAGAACAAATATGAATAAATAGCAATAATTAGAAACACACATACATACAATGTATTTTCTTTGAACAGAATATTTGGCTGGTTCACAAATTTAAACAGTGTTTAGTCATTTCAATTAAATTTACAATTTCTATCTTTCCTTTTTGCCATATTTATTCCTCATCTATTTTTTTAAAAAAACAATTTTACCCTTCATCCTCATCTCTAATCTTAATCAAATTCAATTTTTCCCTTCTATTCTATTTTATACCCCTTCCCATTGTCATCTATTTTTATATCCATCCTCACATTGGTTAATTATGTAATTATGTAATACAGTTGTTTAATACAAATTCAACATTTTAATATAAATCAATTAGTTATATAACTATCTTTTTTGTATATTAATCAATATGAACATGAATATTCCAATTATTTCCATGCAATCCAATTTCTTACAAATCAATTAATTATACTTACCAATAATAATAAACCAAATAATTTCCCCCAGAGATTCCTCCAAACCACAACTTAACCATTTCTGCTTTCAACACAGTATACAATTAATAATATCTCAATTATTACAATTCCCTAGTTAAAAAGAGCTTTTTTTTCTTTTGTGTTTTAAAATCTCCTCTTTTGCTCTAAATAATTTTCCATTGTTTGCACTTACCTTTTTTGGTGAGGAAAAGGAAAATAAATCTGCTGCCTAATTTTCCAACGTTGCAAGCAAACCGCAAAGCCAACAGCCTGTTTTACTTTCTGTTTCGTTTTGAGCTTGGTTTGCACAAAGAGGGAAAAAAAACTGAGCAATTTAGCAAGAGCAGAGCCCTGTGCAAATCAGCTGAGAGGGGGAACCCGAGCTAATTAACGTAGGGCGGCCCTTTGAAGCCCCGCGGCAAGAGTTTAAACAGGTTTTTTCCCTCTAGCCATCAGCGGGGATTCAGGAGGCAGCCGGGAACCAGGAGGCAGAATGAAAAATCGGGACTTTTTTAAAACGCCGCGGGACGCGGGACAAATTGCTCAAAAGCGGGACGTCTGGTCACCTTAATCTAAACATAACTTTCATCTTTTATTTAATAACTTTTTTGGCCTTCCTTGTTTGCTGCTTTCTCCAAAACAAAAGAAATTATAAACATAATAAAGGAATATAACTTTTCAGTATCTGAACTAATTCCTCCCATGGGATTTTCACCAATGTGAAACAGAAGCATTTGCCTCAAGATTCAGTGAGTTCCAAAATATTAGGAATTTCCTATATTAGGAAAATCTTCCGATGATGATTTCTTCGTGGTTGTGATTTATTATAGAGGCTGCGAAATACATCAGCGTCCCACGGTTGACTTTTCTCACCTGCCGCCCCTTTCCAGGCTTCGGGGCGGCTGCCGGGCCGAGGAGGCAGCCTTCGGCCAGGGCTACCACCTGGGTGCAGCTCTCCGCCCCGCACTCCCTCAGCCAGCCCCCAGCTCCGGGGGCAGCAGGGTCAGCAGCTGCTCCAGCACCACCAGGTCCAGCATCTCAGCTTTGCTGCTCCGCTTGGGCCGCAGCCACCCCAGGCATAGCTGATGCAGGCGGCTGGAAACCCTTCGGGGGGCCCGCTCGGGCTCCCGCTTTCCCCGCCGCCGCCGCAGCTCCCGACCTGAAGAGCTACCGCTTCTCCCACCGCCGGAGACCCCCGGGCTTCCATTCGGTCTCTGGCTTCTGCGGAGCCCCATTCCCCGCCCTTTCCCCGGTTTCCAGAAGGAGAGAAAGCGGACTCCGCTCCCTCAGAGTTTCTGCGCCTCAGCAGAGTAACTGCAAATCGTTCCCGCCAAAATTTCCCGCGCCTGGGTCAGACAGCGCTGCTTCCTAGAGTGGCAAAAAAAAAAAAAAACCGCTGCACGCGACCCTCCTTTCCTGTCCTGGGCGAGAGAGACCCCCACCCCACTCGGTGCAACCCGCCGCCTCTCCTGAGCAGCGAGCACTGACGGACTTTCTGCGCGTGCTCCGTTCGTGGCCGACCGTTGAAAACCGTTGGAACTCGGTATTCGGGAACAGGCGGGGAAAGGGTGAGAATGCGGGAGTGTGTGGAGAAGGGATGAAGCTGGGGTCGGGCATGAGGGGCACGACAGACGCTGAGCTGGGGCTGGAATGAAGAAAGCGGCCTTGGATGGAAATTGGTTTAATTGCAGCTTGTCTACGTCTGGGATTTCTTTTTGTCTCGGAATTCCCTTGGAAATGTGGATGCGTTCTTGGGATAGGTGGAAGGTGTTTGTGTAAGGTGTGTGTGTATACACACATATTCCCACAGTTTAATAGTATATATATTATATAATATAACTATAATATATATTGTGTGTGTGTATAAATTTACTATTAAATGTTTTTCTTTTTCGTAGGTTTTATGTATATTTCCCTTTAGTCAGGTTCTACCTACGTAAACCAAGATATTATGCAGCCCTAGTTCAGTGAAATCACAATTCACTAGTTTCTGGGCTTTTTTTTACTATTAAATATATATACTATTAAGCTGTGTGTGTGTGTATGTGTGTCTTTGTGTTACCAGGCTAGGCAACTACCTTCAAGTGGAGTTTATGGGAAACTGCTGAAGATATTACCTCTCCTGGTAAGGAATCATTTGGAAACCAACCCATAAGCTCAGAGAACAAATCTTCACCCTCATCAAAGATATCTAGGAAGGACTCACTGGAGAAGTGCCTAATGCTGTGAAAGATTGAGGGCAAAAGAAGAAGGGGATTGGATGGAGTCACTGAAGCAATAGGCGCGAACTTAAATGGACTCCAGAGGATGGTAGAGGACAGGAAGGCCTGGAGGAACGTTGTCCATGGGGGTCGCGATGGGTTGGACACAACTTCGCAACTAACAACAAA
The DNA here is from genome assembly GCA_022577455.1 of Arizona elegans. Classification (NCBI taxonomy): domain Eukaryota; kingdom Metazoa; phylum Chordata; class Lepidosauria; order Squamata; family Colubridae; genus Arizona; species Arizona elegans. Next base: position 19,794,505 of record JAKOOJ010000012.1, read on the forward strand.
AAAAGGGAGAAAGAATGGCAGTGGAAGTCAGAACATCAAGGAGAGAGCGAGCAATTTGGTTCAGGAGGTTGTGCAACTTTTCAAAATTGGATTGGGTAATCTGGGAAGACATCTGCATGGAAAGGAAGGCAAGAGAAACAGAAAAAGATGGGGCCAAAAAAGATGAAAATAGTAAAAGAGAGTATCCTCTATAGACAGTTTTTGGAGTTCTCTGAGCTTAGGAGTATGGGCACCCAAGCACAAATGTTTTCATCTTGTGTTCTGGCAAGTTCAGATAAGGGGATTGTCTTGCTGAATCCCCCCCCCCCTCTGTGTGAAATTTGAACTTTATGGGGGTGGCAGGTTAGAGGCTTTTTAGGGAGCATTCAGTGATTGCATGGAGGGAGCCTTGATAGAATGCAAAAAAAAAAAAAAAAGATACAAGTGATGTGTGTGAGCTACCCTTATTCCTAGAGATAGTTAATATTTCTCTTCCAATCTGAATTCCTGACTATTTTTCTGATCAATTGCCAAGGATAGAGGAAGCACCCGAATCCTTTTGAGAAATCACGGAACAAATTTATTTATATAATTTATACAAACCAAATGTCTCTGCTGGTTTCATGCAATAGAAAGTTTCCTCCTGTGTCTGCGTCCTTTGATGATGGAAAAGTTGACTGTTTTGAATTAATCTTATTTCATGGAGTTATAGGTAGTCAACTTACGACCACAATTGAGCCCAAAATATCACCTATCTCCTCCCACTTATGACTATGACTAACCTTGTTGCTGGCATCCTTATGACTTATATTGACTGTTTCCTAATATGATTTTATTGCTTATTTGTTCCCTATGACTATCATTAAGTGTTGTACCTTATGATTCTTGATGAATGTATCTTTTCTTTCATGTACACCGAGAGCGTATGCACCAAGACAAATTCCTTGTGTGTCCAATCACACTTGGCCAATAAAGAATTCTATTCTATCTATTCTAAAATTTATGTTGGTAAATAAACATTTTTTGAGTTAGTCCCATTTTATGACCTTTGTTTCCACAGTTAAGTGAACAACTGTATGTGTTAATAGCAATAACAATAGTACTTAGACTTATATACTGCTTCACAGTGCTTTTATAGCCCTCTCTAAGCGTTTTTCAGAGTCAATATATTGCCCCCAACAATCTAGGTCTTCATTTTACCCACCTCGGAAAGATGGAAGGCTGAGTCAACCTTGAGCTTGGTGAGATTCGATCTGCCAAACTGCAAGCAGCTTGCAGTCAGCAGAAGTAGCCTTAAATTAGTCAAAATGTTAAGTAAATCTGGTGTCAAGCTTCATTGTTATCTCCAGATAAATGAATTTCCAAACGCCCGATCTTTGAGGAAATTTTTCTCTTTATTGAGCATAACGAACTGACCCTGACTCAATGCGGTTAGCACTGAACTTTGGCCCCCCCAAAACCTCTCTTTCCGGTTCCCAATTCTCTGCTTCTCATTGGCCATCTTCCAAGTCACTCTTCTCATCCCATCTCCGTCAGTTCACAGGAATGTCCCCCCCCCATCTCCGTGGAGACAGTTCTTCAGGGGAATTAAGTAGGTGGAAGTTCAAGCCTCTCCTCTCTGTCCTTATGGCAGCTTGGAAGCTGACATCTGGCTTCCCCATTGACTGTCAGGTCACAAAAACAGATCACATGACCCTGAGACACTGCAAGCATCATGAGTCAGTTACCTAGTATCTGAATTTTGATCACATGACCATGGGGATGCTACAATGGTCAGAAGTCACTTTTTTCAGTGCCATTGTTAACTTTGAACAATCACTAAATGAACTGTTGAAAGTCAAGGACTACCCATATATGGTTTTTCCCATGTGCATCTTTTTATGAGAAGCACACTACAGGTAGTCCTCGCCTTACAACAGTTCATTTAGCGACTGTTCAAAGTTACAACAGCACTGAAAAATGTGACTTATGACCGTTTTTCACAGTTACAACCTTTGCAGCAGCCCTAAGATCATGTGATCAAAATTCAGAAAGTTGGTAACTGGTTTATATTTATGACTTGCTGTGTCCTGGGGTCACATGATCCCCTTTTGTGGCCGCCTGACAAGCAAAGTCAATGGGGAAGCCACTTTGTGATTCACTTAACAACTGTGGCAAAAAAGGTCGTAAAATGGGGCAAAACTCACTTAACAAATGTCTCACAACAGCAGAAATTTTGTGCTCAATTGTGGGTGTAAGTTGAGGACTACCTGTATTCTCAATGAAGCTTATTCCACATTCCAGACATTTATAATTTCTTCCTGTGTGGATGTCTTCATGACAAATAAAGGTCCCGTAGTTGTTAAAAAGGTTTTTTCATCCTCACTGCATTTATAAGGACTCTCTCCTGTGTGGATCCTTTGGTGGTGATTAAGGTCTTTGTTGTCCATAAAACTGTCTTCATACTTCCTACATTTATATGGTCCCTCCCCTGTGTGGATCCTTTTATGAGAATTCAGTTTTCCTTTCTGAGTAAAGCTCTTTCCACACTCCAGGCATTTATATGGTCTCTCTCCTGAATGGACACTTTTATGAGAAATAAGTTTTCCTCTCTCAGTAAAGCTCTTTCCACATTCCAGGCATTTAAACGGCTTATCCCCTATGTGAATCATTTGGTGACGAATAAGATCTTTGTTGCCAAAAAAGCTCTTTCCACACTCTAGGCATTTATATGGTCGGTTTCCTGTGTGGATCCTTTGATGGGAAGTTAGCTCTCTCTTCTCAATGAATCTTTTTCCACACTCCCTGCAACCATATGGTTTTTCACCTGTGTGGATCCTCTGATGACGGTTGAGATAAGAGTTTCTACTGAAGCCCTTTCCACACTCTGTGCACTTATAAGGTTTCTCCCCTGTGTGGACCCTTTCATGACAAGTAAGATGTTCTTTCTGAGTGAAGCTCTTTTCACATTCTATGCATTTGTATGGTCTTTCACCTGTGTGAATCCTTTTATGAGAATTAAGTCGTCCTTCCTCAGCAAAACTCTTTCCACATTCTCTGCATTTATATGGTCTCTCCCCTGAATGGATTCGTTCATGACGAGTAAGATGTCCTTTCTGAGTAAATCCTTTTCCACACGACATGCACTTGTAGGGAGTCTCTATAGGGTGGATCCTTTCATGATGGGTAAAGTTGTCAGTAAAGCTTTTTTCACACTCCATGCACCTATATTGACTCCGCTCTATATGGATCCTTTCACGGCAAATAAGATCTCTGTTCTCAATAAACCTCTTTCCACACTCTACGCATTTGTATAGTCTCTCACCTGTGTGGATCCTTCTGTGAGAACTAAGTTGTCCTTTTTGCGCAAAGCTCTTTCCGCATTCTGTGCACGTATATGGTTTCTCCCCTGTGTGGATCCTTCTGTGATGAGTAAGATGTCCTTTCTGACTGAACTGCTTTCCACACTCCATGCATTTATGTGGTTTATCACCGGTGTGGACCCTCTGATGGCGATTGAGATTACTTTTGCTACTGAAGCTCTTTCCACACCTCATGCAGAGTTTAATCTTTCTGCTCAAAACAAAATCCCTCCCAAATTTTACAAAGGTATGTGCTTTGTGTTTCCCATAGAGTTTTGTATGTAAAGCAAGAGAGAAGAACTGATTGACATATTTTCCACACTGTTTGGTGACATACTCTTTTCCTGTGCTCTGGCTTCTGCCGCATTCCCCTAAGTCAAATTCACTTTGCTCTTTGTTGCCATATTTTCCTTTTCTCTTCTCTTGCTGGGTAAGGAAACCATGGAGTTCAATAGGGAATGAAATGGAGGCGATCTCCTCTCCATCTTCTGTGGGGCTTCTCAGTTGCATTTGTGGGTCCCTTTGTTGGCCAAACATTTCTTCCATTTCATGCTTTGCTGTTTGCATTTGCATTAACCTCAGCTGCTTGTCATTCTCATTCTCCAGCCCATCACCTGGTAAAGAAAAGAAAATAGAAATTCCTATTAGAATTTAGATGTCAAGCAGCAGAGAAATTGGGAGATCCAGGCAGTTCAAAGATTTACTGCAAACTTAATCTCTCTATAAGAATCTGAACTACTAATGGTTCAAACAACTGGCAGTAGATAACAGTCGAAAGAATTCTAGGTGGGCTTAAAGGGACTCATGACTGATGACATGTTTGATCCCTCCCTCGGGCTCAGTTTGGTCTTCTGCTACATTACAACTGTTAAGGAGAGGTAATTCCTTTTTTCAAATACAAGCCATGTGTTTGGCTAGGAGACTTTAGATGCAAGTTGTTGTCCAGGTATTTTAATGGAATCCAAGAAATGTTTAGTTGGGAGTCTGATTGATTTGTTATTCTGCCCAAGCATTTCCATGGAGCATCTAAAGCTTTCCTCAAAGCTACTGTCAGTGTTTCTGCCAAGGCCTTGGCTGTGAGGAGAACCTTGGACAAAATTGCCTCTAAATTGTCTCTGCCCCTGAATTGTGATCCAGAGGGTCCTGGCAGTTGAAATGAATCAAGGAGAAATGGATGGAGTTCTTTCCTACAGTAGCTCTTCCATGGATATTTGCTAACTACAAAACATGTGTCATTTTGATTGTTTTCTTGAGATTAGAAAAGGTTTTAAAGATGTGCTACTATTCAGATGATGGCTAGGTAGTCCTCGCCACCTTAAGCAAATGAGTGAAGGAATCTTCACTGTTTACTTCCCACTGAAAACATCTTTCCCAATGAATGGACGCAGAGCAAAGAGGGTCCTTACCCAGAGTGGCCATATTCTTAGAAACCTCCAGCATGACTTCCCGGCATAAATCCTTCTGGCCAGAATCCAGCAGTGCCCATTCTTCCTCTGTGAAGTCCACAGCCACCTCCTCAAAGGGAGCAGAACTCTAGAAAGAGAAACATCTTCATTAGCAGACAATCCCAGGAAACACTTGTATGTTTCATGCACAAACCAGAAAAAAGAACTTTGCAAGAGACCAAATGGACATTTTGTGGCAAAGCAGGCTTAAGTCTACTTCTCCCCATAATTCTTGTTGCCATGAAATTCCCAAATTCAGACTGTTGCTTCGGCTGTAACAATCTTGCCTTAAGTGCATCTAAGTAATAGAATGATAACATTGCTCTGAATGGGGAGCCTTTTCCTGGTCCAGAATAATTCAGCAAGACGTTGGGGAGAAAGTATTCTTCGCCTCACCTGTCTGATTCATCAAATTGCTTAGAAAATAGGATAGGGGCTGTAATACATTTCTAAGTGGATGTGTGTTAACATATTTCTGAAGCAGTTTTAATCCAATTTTTATTATTTCCCTTCATGGTTTTTATTTTTTAACTTGTTTTAAAAAAACATTATGAAACTCTTCCAACACATAAATTATATTTCCTAATATAGAATAACAGAGTTGGAAGAAGGTCTTCTAGACCAGCCCCCATTCAAGCAGGACACACCATACAATTCCAGACAAGTGGCTGTCCATTCTCTTCTCAAAAGCCTCCAGTGATAGAGAACTCACAACTTCTGAAGGCAAGTTGTTCCATTGGTTAATTGTTCTCAATGCTAGGAAATTTCTCCTTAATTTTAGGTTACTTCTCTCCTTGATTAGTTTCCATCCATTGTTTCTTGTTCTACCCTCAGGTGCTTTGGAGAATAGCTTGACTTCCTCTTCTTTGTGGCAGCTCCTGAGATATTGGAAGACTGCTATGATGTCTCTCCTAGTCCTTCTTTTCATTAAACTAGACATAGCCAGTTCCTGCAATGTTGTTTGTATCTTTTCAGCTGCAGCCCCCTAATCATCTTTTGCTCTTTTCTGCACTCTATCCTGAGTCCCAACATCTTTTTTTATATTATTACCTTACCTTATATTATTTTACTATCTTATTATTATAAATAGTCCTTTGTTTGCATTCTTAGAACAATCTTAAAAGATGAATGAATGTGACTCAGTGGGCCATTCTGGGGAGACACCATGTTCAAATGCACACAGACTCAGTATTTGGTTGTAAGAGGAGCTCATGAATGGAAGGAATTTAAACTTCTCATAAGAAACCCACACTTACCTGACAAGGTGGCCCCAGTTGGATCCTTCTGAAAAGCTCTTTAGAAGGACTGGATCCATCTCTCGTTCCATGGAGCTCTGCTGAGATCTCCCCCATGAATGGCTCCTGGATCTGAAAAGACAGCTGATTTATGATCCACTTTCAAATGACTATAATCATCACAGTTCACTTGCCTTACATTTGTCCTCTCCACTTGTACTTATCCAACCCAACCCAAGTCAGAGAACCTCAGAACTAAAACATCTTTTAAATTATGACTGTCCAGTCTATGACTTGTCCCCATCCTGCAAAGTTATTCCCACATACTATTTATACTATCCCAACACGTGTTGTCTGGATCTATTTTCTCTGTGATTATCTGTAAAGAAGAGACAGCAGAGGCGTGGAAGAGGATGAAGCTCCCTCACCTGCCGGCCCTTTGCCAGCTTTTCCGGGGTGGCTGCGGGGCCGAGGAGGCAGCCTTCGGCCAGGGCCACCGCCTGGGCGCAGCTCTCCGCCCCGCACTCCCTCAGCCAGCCCGCCAGCTCCGGGGGCAGCAGGGCCAGCAGCTGCTCCAGCACCACCAGGTCCAGCATCTCGGCTTTGCTGCTCCGCTCGGGCCGCAGCCACCCCCGGCACAGCCCGTACAGGCGGCTGCAAAGCGCCCGGGGCCCCTCCGCCTCCCGGGAGACGCAGCTGCGGAAGCGCCAGCGTTCGGCCTCGGGGCTGCGGGGACCCTCGGGGAGGCCGCTCCCCGCCTGAAGGGGAAACCCCCGAGCCTCCATTCCGTCTCCGGCTTCAGCGCAGCCCCAGCGGGGGAAACTCCCTCCGAGGCCGCCGCCTTCGGTCACGGCGGAACCTCCCCCACCCAGTCGCCCCGCCCCTTTCCCGGTTTCAGGGGAGAAGTGGGCGGGACTCCGCTCCCTCAGGGCTTCTGAGGCGAAGAAGGGCAGCTGCAAGTCGCTCCCACCAGAGGCTCCTCCTGCCCTCCCAGACACTGGGTCACAGACGGCTGCATCCTAGAGGGGCAAAGCCCTATTAGACGACCCTGTCTAGAGCGTAATGCAATTACTGTCTGCTCGGCCTGGAAAGACTCCTCTGCGCATGCCCTGTTCGTTGACGCTTAAAGGACGCCCGTGTTCAGTTGCTGCGGAAGTATTTAGTCGCGAGTGGGAGGGGATGCGAGCCGGGAGAAAGGCTAGAAAGCAGGGAATGATGGAGATCGAATGAAACCTGGACTTGATTGCCGCTTCTGGACACCTGGGATTTCTCTTTTTCCCGCAATCCTCTTGGAAATATGGATGGACGTGGAAGAAATTGGGGGGAAGGGAAGAGATTTGAAGGGTACTGCAATTGTGAGAAATGGGGAGTCCTGTGGTAGGCATCTAGGCAGTAAACTTATTTATAATTAAATAAATATATAAGCAATATATGGTCTGGAGAGTCCTTCAGGCTAGTTTCTCCTGTTGTCTGTATTCCTGTGGCGATCCTCAACAACCCTCCTTTTTTCTAGAGTACAATCAGCTCTATTATCTTTTTAGTTGCTACTTCTGTTGAAGTCTACACTTTTTATCCATCTTTATTTTTTTGCTTGATGTTTCCTGGCTGAATAGATTCTTAAAAAGTTGATCTGGTTTCAACGGGCTGCACTACCTAAAAAAAAATCCAGAAATGGACCTCCTGAACTTGGTTTCTCCCTAGGTCAGGCCTGTCAAACTGTCACCTCTCAGGCTGGATACATTACACGCAGGCCATGCCCACCCCAGCTCTGCAAAGGCAAAAAACTTTGCAATATGTCAGGATCCAGTCCATGATGCTATCGAGTTTGACACCTGTGCCCTAGGTGGACTTAAATTATCGGGCTTTGTATCGCTGACCATGACAACTGGGCCAGGTAGTGAAAAAAAGAATACATGGAAGGAGACAGCGGGGAAAATTACATGCTATAAGAGTTTATTAATAAGGTTCCAAGAATATAAAGTTTCTTCTCCAAAATGTGTTGAAGAATAATTGCATTGGCAAGTACTCAAAAGGAGGTGATCTTTCTCACTCCTTCAACTTGGTCAGAAGATAAAAGGAAATGACAAGATTTCTTTAGCTAAAGGGAAGAAACACGAACACTATTTTGTGGGAACTAACATCTGCAGCAGGGGTGGGTTCCACTTACCTTTACTACCGGTTCGCAACAGGAGCGTGCAAGCACGCTCGCTAAGCTCCTGTGCAGATCACCCATTATGTCATGGGTGGGCAGAACCCCCCACCAGTTTTACTGCCGGTTCTATAGAACCGGACTGAACCGGGAGCAATCCCCCACTGATCTGCAAATTGAAATCCTTTCTAAATTTGGTAAATTTATGCAATTTCAGATACATGCTCAGCATCACAAGACAAGATAGAAAGACATTGACTGGAGAATAAATGAAAATATACGATATCTTCTAAAGAGTAAAAGAATAGAAATGGAAATGCAAGAACTAGTGGATAAAGGCAGTCAAAGAATGGATTCCACATGATAAAAAGTGTCCACAAAAGAGAGGCACCACAAGCCATAGTGACAACATCAACAACTATTGCAGACCCAAATAGCAAAGCAAATCTCAAGACCATATTGGTTTGGAAACATGCAGAACAAATCTTCATCCTGCAGCAGATAGACAATGACTAGAGTAACAATGAAGATTCCATTTCTGTTTTAAAGGGGGGAGGGGGTCAGTAAATTAAGAGGGAAGTCAAAGAACCCATCCGTCCTCTGGTTGGAAGATAGTAAGATGGGCTGAAGGGCTTAATTTCCTATTTTGCATCAGTCTTTCCACAGGGAGAAGAAAAATGCAGGTCAAATTAGGAAAGGGAACACCTGGCTGCTCTGAATGAATTCCAGTATTTGGGACCAGAAAGGTTGCTCTGAAGCACCTTCCGTTGATTTATATCATTTCTTCTGTGGGCATTCTTTTCTGAGAATTATGGTATCCTTCCAAAGGAAAGCTTTTTCTACACTCCCTACATTTACATGATTTTTCTCCTGTGTGGATCCTCTAATGGTGAGTCAGATAAGAGTTTCTACTGGAGGCCTTTCCACTTTGTCCATTTGGAAGGTTTCCTCCCAACGTGGATCCTTTCATGATGAGTAAGATGTTCTTTCCCAGTAAAATTATTTCCACCCTCCATTAATATGGAATTTCTATGTGGATTCTTTCACGAGTAAATGTCTTGTAATTGTTAAAGCTTTCTCCACGCTACATGCATTTATATGGTCCCTCCTCCATGTGGATTCTTTTATGGGAATTAAGTGCCCCTATTTGAGCAAAGCTTCTTCCACACTCTATGCATTTATATGGTCTCTCCCCTGTATGGACTCTTTTATGACGAGTAAGATCTCTGTTCCAGTTAAAACTTTTTCCACACTCCAAGCATGTATATGGTTTCTCTACTGAGTGGGTCCTTTTGTGAGAATAAAGATGTCCTGTCCGAGCAAAGCTCTTTCCACATTCTGTGCATTTATATGGTTTATCCCCTGTGTGAATTGTTTCGTGACCAGCAAGACATCCTTTCCGAGCAAAACTCTTACCACACACCAAGCATTTATATGGTCTCTCCCCTGTGTGGATCTTTTTATGAGTACTAAGATGTGCTGCTTGAGAAAAGCTTTTTCCACATTCTGTGCATTTATATGGTCTCTCCCCAGTGTGGATCCTTTCATGATGTATTAGACCTCTGCTCCAATTAAAACTTTTTCCACATACTAAGCATTTATACGGTCTCTCCCCTGTATGCATTCTTTTATGAGCATTAAGTTGTACTGTTTGAGCAAAGCTTTTCCCACACTCTGTGCACTTATATGGTTTCTCCCCTGTGTGGATCCTTTCATGACCAGTAAGACATCCTTTCTGAGCAAAAGTCTTTCCACATTCAAAGCATTTATATGGTCTCTCCCCTGTGTGGATCCTTTCGTGACGAATAAGATCTTTGCTCCAGTTAAAGCTTTTTCCACACTCCAAGCATTTATATGGTCTTTCCCCCGTGTGCATCCTTTGGTGGAAAGTAAGGTGCCAGTTGTCAATAAACGTCTTTCCACACTCCATACATTTATATGGTCTCTCCCCAGTGTGGATCTTTTTATGAGAATTAAGTTTTCCTTTTTGAGTGAAGCTCTTTCCACATTCCAAGCATTTATACGGTTTGTCCGCTGTGTGGATCCTTTGGTGTCGAGTAAGATCACTGTTCTCAAAAAAGCTCTTTCCACATTCCAGGCAATTATATGGTCTGTACCCTGTGTGGATCATTTTAGGACAAATCATCTCTGTTTTCTGGGAAAAGCTTTTTTCACATTCTGGACATGTACATAGCCTCTCATCTATGTGGCTCCTCTGATGGCAATTTAGATTACTCGTGCTAATGAAGCTCTTTCCACAGTTCATGCAAAGTTCCATCATTTTGCTTAGACTGAAATCCCCCTCATATTCTGAAAATCTGTGTGGTTTCCAATGCGGTATATTAGGTGATGTAAAAGAGAAGGAATGACTCTTGGCAGATGGTGCTTTTTGCAGTGTCAATAATGGTGGTTGCTTTTCATCCTCATTCCCCAGCTCATCACCGTCACCATCGCCTGCTTAGAAAAATGAAAAGAAATTCTCATTAGAGTTTACAATGATGGAGGGGGTGGTGGTGTCTCCCCAGTGAAAAATGCCCATCTGAGCATCAGGTTTGGCACCAGCTATGTGTCAGCTAGGAGATGGTGGGTGCAAATTGTTATCCAGGTGACTCTAATGGTATCCAAGGGATTTTTCAGCCTTGAATTTAGATTTTCTACCTAAATTCTACCTACAGATTAAGGTTTTGTTGTTGATAGGTCAATCTGGCCAGGCATTTCCACAGCCTTTCTGTGGAAAGGCCTTTCACGAAGCTATGGTGAGCATTTCTGCCAAGACCTTTGTTGTATTCTAAAAGAGTGGCTGTGATGACAACCTTGGACAAAATAGCCCATGAAGTGCTTCTGCTAGTTTATGATCCAGGGGCCCTGGCAATTAAAAGTTACCAAAGGGAACTGTGTGGGACTGCTTGTGGCAGTGGCTACTCCACTGGATATTAGCTATATACTAAACATTCTGACTCATTTTTGTGAAATTAGGAAAGGTTTTACAGGTGATGGCCAGGTAGAGTTCTGACCACTTTATGCAATTTAGTGCAGGTAACTTCCCCATTTATCTCCCAATGAAAACACCTTTCCCAATGACTGGAATGCAGAGCAAAGGGGATCCTTACCCAAAGCAGCCAAATTCATAGAAACCTCCAGCATGACTTCCCTGCACAAGGCCTTCTGGCCAGAATCCAGCAGTGCCCACTCCTCCTCTGTGAAGTCCATAGCCACCTCCTCAAAGGGATCAGAGTCCTAGAAAGAAAAAGAAAACCTTCCCCATAAGACAGTCCTCTCTAATGTTTTCTTTCTTAGTTCCAAAACAGAAAAGAGAGCTTTACAAGAGATCAAATGGACATTTTCTTATAGGACAGGCATAGGCCCTGCAGGTCCACAAGATTTTTAAGTGTAGGAAGCCCCCCTCCACCTCCTCCATGCTGCTGTTAGAAACATAGCTTAAATGCATCCAAGTAGTAGAATGGCACTCCTTGGGGACCTCCCTCCCTTGGCCTGGAATAATTCACCAAGGAGGTTTTGGGCAGAGGAATCCCATGGCCTCATCTCCCTTGCTAAGCAAAATACAAATTTGTTAGAAAACTGGACATGCTGACTAAGAATTTTTTATCTGCCCTATTTCAAAATATGATAAATAACCCTGGAAATATCAAATCACTTGACAAACAGTCTTACCATTAAAATGTGTCAGCTTTGAATGAGGGGTTTTTTATATGAGAAATTTGTCCTTCCCGTAATTTATTTTTAAGTGGATACATTGGGCTATTTCTGAAGCCATTTTTGTACAATTGATATTGTTTCGCTTCATGGCTTTTATTTTGCTTTTCCAAAGTCTTTAGAAAAATATTAGGAAAGATTAAAATTTTGTAACATATACATTACATTTTACAAATACAAGACTCTTGTGAATTGTCCTTCGTTTGCATCCTCAGAACCACCTTGAAGGTTGAATAAGTGAGACTCACTGAGTCATTCTGTGGAGACACCAGGTTCAAATTCACAGACTCAGCATTTGGTTTTCAAATTGGCTCATGAACAAAAGGGGTTTAAACTTCTCATGAAATACTCACACTTACTTGGCAAGGTGGTTCCAGTTGGATCCTCCTGAAAAGAATCTCTTCGGAATCATTGGGTGGAGCTCCTCTTTCCTGGAGCTCTGCTGAGATCTCCCCAATGAATGGCTCCTGCAACTGAAAGAAAAGTCTGGCTTATGATCCACTTTCAAATGATTTTAACCATCTTAGTTCACTTGCCTTACATTTCCCCCCTCCAATTGTACTTTTTCAACCAAAGTCAAAATGAGAGAACTTGAGAACTCCCTGCTCTGGGGTTGCTGTTATTTCTGGATAAACGCCTGCCACTTTTGTGAGTTGCTTCTTTTTTATTTCCTGTTTTTCTTCTGTTCTGGTACAGGACAATAAAAACAAGGACAAATGGGCTGAAAAACAGCTTCTATCCCAGAGCAGTAACTGTATTGAATTCTACTGTATAGTGCAATATTAATGCAGTATCAGGGATTTTCAGTGAAATTGAGTAGAATGTGAAGGATGTGTTTTTGTTTTATTTTTTATAGTTTTCTTATGTATGATGTACACTGATGATGGCATTTAATTTCGTTGTATGAGGTGCAATGATAATAAAGTAAACTAAACTAGTCCTTCTTTTCTGTAGACTAGCCAATCCAAAATCCTGCCACTGTACTTAAGTTTTAGCCTCCAGGCCTTTAATCATCTTAGTTGCTCTTTTCATTTTTCAAAAGTTTGCTCAGGGCCCTCTCCTGCTATTGACAGGTAGGGCAGGGTCCCCAACCCCCCATCCATGGACCGACACTGGGCACAGAAACTGACCATGCCCCCATTCTCCTTCGAGGGGAACCTTTACCTTATTGTTGGATTCAGGAGTGGGGAATGAGTCCCTGGTCAAGGAATCCTGACTGGAGGAACCATTTATCAGGTCTTCAAGGGGGATCATGACAATGAATATTAGCTCTATTGTCATTATAGGTAAAGGTAAAGGTTCCGCTCGCACATATGTGCTAGTCGTTCCCGACTCTAGGGGTGGTGCTCATCTCCGTTTCAAAGCCGAAGAGCCAGCGCTGTCCAAAGACGTCTCTGTGGTCATGTGGCCGGCATGACTAAACCCCAAAGGCGCACAGAATGCTGTTACCTTCCCACCAAAGATGATCCCTATTTTTCTACTTGCATTTTTTATGTGCTTTCGAACTGCTAGGTTGGCAGAAGCTGGGACAAGTAACGGGAGCGCACCCTGTTACGCAGCACTAGGGATTCGAACTGATGAACTGTCAGACCTTCTGATCGACATGCTCAGCATCTTAGCCACCACGCCACCGCATCCCTATATCCACACATCGTCATTATAAAGTCACATTAATAGAATATTGTATTTTTCCCATTCTCTCCTTTTACTTGAAGCAAAACTAGGAAAGTTTTTTTATGATTTTTTCCACCATTCCACCTCAATCATCATGTGAGAATTGAGATTATTTTTTAAATTATGGCTGTCCAGTCTATGATTTGTCCCCATTCCCACATGCTATTGACACCATCCCAACACGTGTTGCCTGGGTCTATTTTCTCTGTGATTATCTGTAAAGAAGAGACAGCAGAGGCGTAGAAGAGGATGAAGCTCCCTCACCTGCCGGCCCTTTGCCAGCTTTTCCGGGGCGGCTGCGGGGCCGAGGAGGCAGCCTTCGGCCAGGGCCACCGCCTGGGCGCAGCTCTCCGCCCCGCACTCCCTCAGCCAGCCCGCCAGCTCCGGGGGCAGCAGGGCCAGCAGCTGCTCCAGCACCACCAGGTCCAGCATCTCGGCTTTGCTGCTCCGCTCGGGCCGCAGCCACCCCCGGCACAGCCCGTACAGGCGGCTGCAAAGCGCCCGGGGCCCCTCCGCCTCCCGGGAGACGCAGCTGCGGAAGCGCCAGCGCTCAGCCTCGGGGCTGCGGGAGTCCTCCGGGAGGCCGCTTCCCCCGCCAGACTCCTCGCCGGCGCCGGCGCTGGCGCTCCCCGTCTGAAGAGGACACCCCCGAGCCTCCATTCGGTCCCCGGCTTCAGCGCAGCCCCGACGAGGGAAACTCCCTCCGAGGCCGCCGCCTTCGGTCACGGCGGACCCTCCCCCACCCAGTCGCCCCGCCCCTTTCCCGTTTTCAGGGGAGAAGTGGGCGGGACTCCGCTCCCTCAGGGCTTCTGAGGCGAAGAAGAGCAGCTGCAAGTCGCTCCCACCAGAGGCTCCTCCTGCCTTCCCAGACACGGCTGCATACCAGAGGGGCAATGCCAAAACCCTATTAGGCTCCATCGTTTACTGCTCCTTCCTAGAGCGTCTCCTAAAACAACTACGGCCTTTCCCGTCTGCTCGGCTTCAAGGGTTGGCAAAGGTGCTCTGCGCATGCTCTGTTCCATGTTGACAGTTAAAGACCGCCCGAACTCAAATTGCCGCGGAATTATTTAGTCGGGAGCGGGAGGAGCGGCGAGGGTGGAGAAGGCCTAGAAGGCCGGGAGTGATGTCTCCGGTGGAGATTGAGCGGGGCTGAAATGAGCAAAGCTGCTTGGAATGAAACCTGGCTTGATTGCTGTTTCTGGGATTCCTCTTTCTACCACGCAATCCTCTTGAAAATGTGGATGCGTTCATGGGACACGTGGAAGAAGTGTGTGTGTGTGTGTGTGTGATGGAGAGTCCTATGGCAGGCATCCAGCCAGTAAATTTATATATTATTAAATGAATCTATAAGCAATAAATGGTTTGGAATTCCTTCAGGCTAATTTATTTCTCTTCTCTGTTGTCTGCGTTCCTCAATGACGTGTGGAATTTTGGCAGGAAGCCGTTAAACGGTCAGGGCGAGAGAGAACCTCAGAAGGAAGGAGACTCAGGAGGGGGAAAATGGGGCTGAGGGAAAAGGACGTTTCAGGCGCTGCTGAACAACAAGAATCTGCAATACTTGCTGACATCATCACTCCATCCTGCTGTAGGTTTTTCATGGATGCTTTTTAAACAAGTGGAATCCAATCTATGGCTGCCTTAGTGCACCCGCTGTCAGTTCTATTTATTTATTTCGAATTTATATACCGCCCTTCTCCTGGAGGACTCAGGGCGGTGTACAGCCACAAATAAGAAACATAAAATACAAACATTAAAAACAATTAAAAGAATATATATCTATTTGGCCCCATAATTTAAAAAGTGACAAACCAATTAAAAACATTTAAAAATTTTTTAAACCAGCCCGGCTTGCTGGAAAAGGAAAGTTTGAAGGGCAAGGCGGAAGGCACCGAGGTCTTGGATTCTCCTTATCTCTGGGGGCAGCTGATTCCAGAGGGTAGGTGCCCCCACAGAGAAGGCCCTCCCCCTGGGGGTCACCAGCCTATTTGTTATGTTACCATCCCATTTCCCATGTCAATTTATGGCATTGTAATATTTTCATTTGTTCTCTAATCTGTGCGCAGGTCTTCCTATCTTGCCTTCGGATGCCGCGCGTGTATCTGAAATTGTGTAAGTTTACCAAATTTAGAAAGGATTTCAATCTGCAGATATTGATTCCTACAAAATAGTGCTAGTTTTTCTTCCCTTCCTTCTTTAGCTAAAGAAATCTTGTGATTTCCTTTTGTTATCTTCTGACCAGGAGAAGTTGAAGGAGTGCGATCAGCCCCAGAAATACTGCCTCCTTTTGAGTAATTGCCAATTATTAATCACTTGAGCTTCCTAACACATTTTGGAGAAGAAACTCTTTATACTCTTGGAATCAATACGCTCTAAAGACATGTAGTTTTCCCGCTGTCTCCTTCCATGTATTCTTTTTTCATTATCTGACCCAGTTGTCATCATGGCTAGTGATACCGAGCCCTAGGGAGAGAAACCAACTTCAGGAGGTCAATTTCTGGTTTTTTTTTAATGTAGTGCAGCCCCTTGAAACCAGATCAACTTTTTAAGAATCAATCAACCAGGAAACATCAAGCAGAAAAGATGAATAAAAAGTCAGGACTTCAACAGAAAAGAAATAGCAACTAAAAAGATATGAAGCATAGATAGATAGATAGATTCTGGAAAAAAAAAGGGTCATACGTTTTGGTTACATAACAGCCATTTAAACTTCTCCGTTTAAACATCAGAAGACTCCCATGAACAATAAAAAAAAACTTTAACTTTTCCAAAAGTGCCCCCCTTGTACTCGTGTAGAGCAACAAGAGCAAAGAATACATAAGATTACAAATGTAAATACAGTTTCAGAGTAAAAACCTCCTCCCCTTTTAACGCCCCATATTTTCTTACATAAGTTTTGGCTACATAACAGCTGTTTTTCGTGGACAAGTACATTCCCCTGATAATTGCCCCATCTTGGTCATAACATCTATTTTAGCATGACAGCTCCTTTCCTGTTATCAGGAAGTTAGTCAAATCAAATGTTAGCCTGACTTGACATGGAATGCACTAATCAATTTATAACTCCTTTTCCCTCAAAAGTCCTTTCTTACACAACTCCATATCTAATGTCTAAAAGCTGGTGTCTTAGGTTACATAAAGGATAAATATGGCTCCACTTTCTTTACAGGAATAATTCTTATTTCTCTAACCGAGCAGAGCTCTTTCCACACTCAGTGCATTTATATGGTTTCTCCAGTGTGAGACCTTTGGTGTCGGGTAAGACATACTTTCCAAGCAAAACTCTTTTCACACGCCAAGCATTTATATGGTTTTTCCTCTGTGTGAATCCTTTTATGAGAATTAAGATGTGCTGCTTGAGCAAAGCTTTTTCCACACTCCATGCATTTATATGGTCTCTCCCCAGTGTGGATCCTTTTATGAGAATTAAGATGTGCTGCTTGAGCAAAGCTTTTTCCACACTCCACGCATGTGTACGGTTTCTCTCCAGTGTGGATCCTTTCATGATGTATTAGAACTCTGCTACAATTAAACATTTTCCCACATTCTAAACATTTATATGGTCTCTCCCCTGTGTGGATCCTTTTATGAGAATTAAGATGAGCTGTTTGAGCAAAGCTTTTTCCACACACTGTGCACTTATATGGTCTCTCCCCAGTGTGGATCCTTTTATGAGAATTAAGATGTGCTGCTTGAGTAAAGTTTTTTCCACACTCCATGCACTTGTATGGTTTCTCCCCAGTGTGGATCCTTTCATGATGTATTAAACTTCTGCTACAACTAAACCTTTTCCCACATTCTAAACATTTATATGGTCTCTCCCCTGTGTGGATCCTTTTATGAGTATTAAGATGTACTGTTTGAGCAAAACTTTTTCCACACCTCAAGCATTTATATGGTTTCTCTCCAGTGTGGATCCTTTCATGACGAATAAGATTATTGCTCCAGTTAAAACTTTTCCCACACTCCAAGCATTTATATGGTCTTTCCCCCGTGTGCATCCTTTGGTGGAGAGTAAGGTGCCAGCTGTCAATAAACATCTTTCCACACTCCATGCATTTATAGGGTCTCTCCTGAGTGTGGATCTTTTTATGAGAATTAAGTTTTCCTTTCTGAGTGAAGCTCTTTCCACACTCCAAGCATTTATAGGGTTTGTCCGCTGTGTGGATCCTTTGATGTTGAGTAAGATCACTGTTGTCAAAAAAGCTCTTTCCACATTCCAGGCAATATGGTCTGTGCCGTGTGTGGATCTTTTGTGGACAAATCATCTCTGTTTTCTGACAAAAGCTTTTTTCACATTCTGGACATTTATATAGCCTCTCATCTATGTGGCTCCTCTGAGGGCAATTAAGAATACTCTTGCTACTGAAGCTCTTTCCACAGTTCATGCATAGTTTCATCTTTTTGCTTAGTCTGAAATCCCTCTCACATTTTATAGACCGTTGTGGTTTATGTTCCGTATTCCGTATTTTAGGTATTGTAAAAGAGAAGGAATGGCTCTCTGCAGATACTCCTCTTTGCCATTCCAATAACCTCAGCTGCTTGTCCTTCTTGTTCTCTAGCCCATTCCAATCACCATCATCTGCTTTGAAAAAAGAAAACATAAATTCCCATTAGAATTTACAATAATGGAGAAGGAGGGGGTCTCCCCAGTGAAAAATATGCCCATCTGAGCATCAGGTTTGGCACCAGCTATGTGTCAGCTAGGAGATGGTAGGTGGAAATTGTTATTCAGGTGACTCTAATGGTATCCAAGAGATTTTTCAGCCCTGAACCAGATTAAGGTTTTGCTGCTGATGTCAAGCTGCCCAAGCATTTCCATGGAGAATCTAAGGCCTCAACTGAGTATTAGTTACACACTAAGCATTCTGACTATGATTTTCCCGAGGTTAGAAAGGTTTTACAGATGGTGGTCACATACAGACCTGACCATTTAGTTCAGGTATCTTCCCTGTTTCCCTCCTATTAAAAACACCTTTCCCAATAAATAGCAAAAAGGAATCCTTACTTAGAGAAGCTATATTGCTAGAAACATCCAGCATGACTTCCCTGCACAAGGCTTTCTGGTCAGAATCCAGCAGTGCCCACTCCTCCTCTGTGAATTCCACAGCCACCTCCTCAAAGGGAACATAGCTCTAGAAAGGAAATATCTTCATTAGTAGATAATCCTCTGCTTTCTTTCTTACTTCCAAAAAAGAAAAGAGAGCTTTCCAAGAGATCAAATGGACATTTTCTTATAGAACAGGCATAGGTCCATGTTTTTAAAGGTGCCTAAAGCTGAGAAGCCTCCCTCCACCTCCTTCATGCTACTGCTGCAAATATGGCTTCAATGGATCCAAATGATAGGAGGATACTCCTTGGGAACATATCCCCCCAGCCTGGAATAACTCCCCCAGCCTGAAAAAATAAAGGTGGTTTTGGGCAGAGTCCCATCTCCCTGGCTCAGCAAAATACAAATTTGTTAGAAAACAGGGCATACCTACTAAGAATTTTTTACCTGGCATGTTTCAAAATGTTGTGAATGACTCTGGAAATATCAATTCACTTGACCAACAGTCTTACCTGTCAGCTTATCTGTCAGTTTTAGGGGTTTTATGTGAGAAATTTGTCCTTCCCATAATTTATTTTTAAGTGGATATATTGGCCTATTTGTGGAATTGATATTGTTTCATTTCACCGCTTCTGCTTTTTAACTGCTTTTCCAAAGTCTTTAGAAAAATGTTAATAAAGATTAAAGTCTTCCAATATATAAATTACACTTCCTAATACAAGACCCTTGAGAATTGTCCTTCGTTTTCATCCCCAGAATAATTTTGAAAATTAAATGGGATTCACTGGGGCATTCTATGGGGACACCAGGTTTAAATGCACACAGGCTCAGCATTTAGTTTTCAAAGTGGCTCATGAACTAAAGGAGTTTGAACTTTTCACAAGAAACCTACACTTACCTGGCAAGCTGTCCCCAGTTGGATCCTCCTGAAAAAAAGCTCTACTGAAGGACTTGATTGATCTTGTCCCTGGTGCTCTGCTGATATTTCCCCCACATATGGCTCCTGCAACTGAAAGAATAGACTGTTTTATGATCCACTTTCAAATGACTGTAACCATGTTAGCTCGCTTGCATTGCTTTTTCCCCCTCCAACTGTGTGACGAAATGGGGTTGAGGGGTACCCCGGACCGTGAACCAGCTCATGAGTAAACACACTGAGACTGAAATGATTCTAACAGAGGCGTCTTGTGTAAAAATATAATTTACTTTAAAACATTTAAAAGGCACTATGTCTTTATGAAAACACATTAAAAACAAAGTCTTGTCTGGGTATGTGAGGCAAGGCTATCTCCCTAGATCCCTCTCCACAATACCGAAAACAGTTCACAAAAGAATAAAGCTAGCATAAAGGTAAGCGGCTTCGGCGTCGATACATCATCAAGGCAATCATAACGAGGGCAGCACGAGCCTCACAGCTGAAAGTCACCTGAAGTAAAAACAGTTCAAATAGCAAACACTGTTTGAAGCTTGTGGGAGAAAGAAGGTCCAGCAACAGCAGTCCCGATGATAGCTTGCGTGCTACAAAACAGCAAAAGGCAAGCATCCGTGGGAGTCTCTCTGTAACGACGTCTGGAGTCCTTATCTGCATTCTTCTCCCATCAGCGGCATTGCCCAAGCTTCCTGCAGGAGCTGTGCATTTAGGCCTAGAAGACTAGGCCCAAGTAGCAAGCGAAAGGTCCTTGCTTATGTAAGGAGTCAACCTGCAATTATCCAGGGCGGGGAAGGCTTGCAGGTAATTGGCAACAGTAGATGGCTTGATTAAAACCATACTGTTTGTGAGTAGGCAGATAGCCACAGCAATCCTGGAAACACTCGTGACAATCCCCTTCTCTGCGGCTATTTGACTCGTTAACAAACATACATTCTACATTGGGTACATATATACATCAATGGGAAGTACATTCACATAGCCATTGACATTTTACCCAGGAGATAGAGGTGTTGGTCACGGGGCAGCGGTTTGGTAAACACGTCCGCTACCTGTTCCTTGGTTTCACAATACACAGTCTTAATGAAACCTGTTTTCACCAATTGCCTCACATGTTTGTTTTGTATATCAATATGGCGTGATCTCTGGCCTACAGCATCGGCTTCCGATATGTTAATGGCAGCCATGTTATCCTCATAGACTTTTATAGGTTGCATGGGCTGCCTCCATAAGCTTACCAGAAGATCGTCAAACCAAACTAGGTTATTGGAAGCTTTGGACAAACTCACATACTCAGCTTCCGCTGTGGAGGTTGCAATTAACTTCTGCTTCCCAGAGTACCAATACACGGGGCTACTATTTAGGTATACAATGTACCCCGAGGTACTTTTTCTAGATCTAACATCCCCTGCCCAATCGGCATCCGAAAAACAACTCAATCTTAATTCTCTAGTTGCTTCTGGTTCCAATAACAATGAATAGTTCACAGTACCTTTTAAATATCTCAGGAGTCGTTTGATTCCGCTCCAATGGTACTGTGTAGGATGTTCAGAATGTCTAGATAACACATTTACACTTAGACTGATGTCCGGTCTAGTCCAATTTGCAATGTACAACAACGACCCAATCACGGACTTGTAAAGGGTCTTATCCTCAAACTCCGTGCTCTCAGTGTACATATTCTTAAGGAAGTCTGTTGCCATAGGGGTATCACATGGCTTCGCCTCTACCATGCTACACTTTTTAAGCAATTCCTGAATCTTATCTTCCTGAGAAAGCCGAAACCCCTTCTCGGTTTTTACGAATTGCACCCCTAAAAATTTGCTAATGTGACCTAGTGGTTTTAGAGCGAAACTCTTACTTAGGTCCTCAGAGAACTTCTTATGCCTGTTCTCTGATCTGCAAATATATAGTATGTCATCAACGTACAACAGTACTGTTTCCCTAATGTCCTGATCTTCCTTGACAAAAACACACTCGTCAGCTGACGATGGTAAAAAGCCCATCTCTCTCAGGCTTTTTGTGAGACACTCGTACCATCGTTTACCAGATTGTTTTAAGCCGTATAGGCTCTTATTCAACAACCACACATCATCTTCCCGATGGCTTACTCCCTGAGGAACCCTCACGTACAGCTCTTTGTCTAACTGGGCGTGCAGGTACGCGGTCTGAATATCGAACTGATACACATGTTCGCCTCGCATGGTAGCGATGGTGAGAGCTGTTCTCACGCTCTCAGGGCGCACCGTGGGCGAGAAGGTGTCCTCATAATCGTCAGGGAATCTCTGCGAGAATCCCTGCGCTACTAGTCTCGCTTTATAGACAAAACCCCCACCTTCAATGGGCTTTTGTTTGAATAGCCACCTGGTGCCGATCACCCTCTTGTCCTTGGGCAATCTTGTTGGCATGAATACATCCAGCCTTTTCAGGCTGTCTAATTCCGTATCCATGGCGGCCAGCCACTTCTGTCGTTCATGGTCAGGTAAGGCCAACACATCCTCATATCTCTGAGGGGTGGCCAAA
This sequence comes from Arizona elegans, assembly GCA_022577455.1. NCBI lineage: Eukaryota > Metazoa > Chordata > Lepidosauria > Squamata > Colubridae > Arizona > Arizona elegans. The sequence continues at coordinate 19,816,540 of JAKOOJ010000012.1, forward strand.
ACCTGGTCGACTGAGGTAACAAATTCGTCGTACCTCTTAGGCTTATTGCCCCTGGTAACCCTAACTGATCTGCCTTTAGGAGAGTCACTCACATCAGAGTTGTCCGATGAGTCATCTACCTCGTGACTATCACTATGCGTCTCAGAAGCTGGGTGCCTATCCTTCCTGGCTACCCCCATCTTACGCTTCAATACCCCTTTCAAGGGTGCCTGGGATGCATGCTTCCCAGAACCAGATGTATCCCTATCCTCGGGTAGGTTCTCCGATACATCCTCCGCTCGCCTATGACAACTACGGGAAGGGTTCTGAGTAAGAATCTCATTGGCATGGATCTTACTCCAATTGGCCCCTTCGTGAAAGGTGGCAGACCTCGATATCATTAGTTTCCCGTTAGGGTAGGCAAACCTAAATGCCTTGGAGCCCTGCTCATAACCAACAAATCTCAGTTTAACAGAGATTGGGTCTCCCTTTCTCCTGAGCTCCTTCGGGACATGAACATCGGCCATCGCTCCGAAAACGTGGAGGTGTGCCAAGCTAGGCTTATGGCCGTATAGCACCTCGTATGGGGTCTTCTGCACTACGCTAGACCATACTCGGTTCAAGGTGTAATTCGCGTATCTAACTGCTTCTACCCAATACGCGAAGTTTAATCTGGAATCCTCTAGGGCGCACCGCATCATAGTTTGTAACACGCCATTGCGTCGTTCTGCGACGCCATTTTGAAACGCAGAGTAAGGCGCGGTGCGTAAGTGGACTATGCCCTTACTCCTCAACCAGCTGGAGAACTGCCTGGAATTAAATTCAGTACCCCTGTCAGTTAAGATTTTCTTAACTCTGACCTTATGCTGGTTCTGGACTAAGTTACAAAATTCCTTAAACTTAGTCAACGTTTCACTCTTGGACATTAGGGGAAAAACAAATCCAAATCTGCTATGGTCGTCTACTATGGTAAGAAAGTACCGTCTCTTACCCACGGAAGGTGCGAATGGACCCACCAAATCCATGTGGACGAGCTGAAACGGGTGTTCAGAGTACCTCTGAGACTTCTTGGGCGCAGATTTTACCTTCAACTTTGCACTCCTACAAATTGAACAGTCTAGGAATGTGTTACAGTCATTGATCTTGGTTCCCCTTGAGTGTTCGGTTACCTTTTTCACTATAGGAAAACTCACATGACCTAGCCTGCGATGCATCAAGTGAGCACATTCATTGTGCAATGGCTCTCCTATAGAAATTGCATTAGCATTTTCAGGTTTCCTATTATCTGACTCTAAGTTAAAATTTAAAAACTTTTTATTAACTTTACATTTGTCTTTACAAGGCTTCCTCTGGTGAAAGTCTTGATCCTCATCACCTAGTTCTAACTGTGATTCATTGTTACTACCAATTGAGATAGTATAATTGCTATCACTGCAGGTCTCAGCATTCGTATTGGGGGAATAATAAGGCAAGCCACCTATCTTCAAAACCTCCCCAATCACACATTTGTTGTTTTTGATCACAGCTGTTCCTCCTGAGAACAGAATCTCCATTCTGGGGTTCTCACATATCCTCATTAGGCTTAGCAAATTATGATCTATCTCTGGTACATACAATGCTCCATGAATCTTTCCTATCCCAGGAATATAAACATCTCCAATGCCAACAACATTGACCTTTTTACCGTTTGCAACTTTGACCATGGATTGATGCCTTCTCATATTAACAAACACCCTTCGGTCACTGACAACATGGTTACTGGCTCCACTGTCCATTAACCATAGTTGCTCTCGCTGTTCCCTTGTAAGCTCTGACTCAGTAATTTCCACTATACCTACAGAGCTATCATTAAACCTGGGTTTGTTCCCTTTGTTGCCTTCATTCGGCTTTTTATCCCTTCTGTGGTTAGGAACATCTCCACTTGGCTTTCTGCCTGGAGGAAGTGACCTCCTTTTACATTTATTATCAGAAGGTGTCTTTACACTTGCCCTAGCATTTACATTTTGTGGGCAATCCCTTCTATAATGTTCTTTTGAACCACAAATGAAGCATTCTCCAATAGCATATGCTCTATCTGAACTATCGGGCCTTCTTAAAGGTTTTTCCTTTTTATGAAAAGCCGCCCTGCATTTTCGCAAGTTATCTTCTGCAATCAATCTACCAGATAACACTTCTAAAGATAAGTTATTACAACTAACATTATCCAATTGCGATATAAAATTATCCCAGCTAGGGTCAAGGGAATTGAGTATAACAGTAATGAGGGTTTGTTCAGACACTGTTTCCCCCATCAACATCAATTCCTGCCTTAACCTGTTTAACTCACATAAGTGTTCATTAATATCTACTCCCGCCTTCAACCTTGCGGAATAGAACTCCCTATAAACTCTGTTTGTAACATGGGAGCTTTTTGAACAAAATAGCTTATGCAGTTTCACCCAAACTTCTGTTACGGTCAGGTTACTAGGTATACTGGGATATAGTGCAGGGTCAATGGACATCAATAAAATACAAAAGGCCTTATGATGTAAAAGATCAACTTCTAAGGACCATGGTCTAGGTGGGGGTTTTAACAACAACGATAAAACATTCTCTTTCATTAAGATTACTTGAATACTTTTAACCCATTCCTTAAAATTTCCTCCACCCACACTTAAACTTTTAAAATTAGGAGGAAGGACCTGTACATTATTAAACATGGAAACAGACATTAATTGGTGTTCAAAATGTGGTCCATCCTGGAACGGGCAATAAGGCATTGGAATAGAAGCACACAGCACAGTGTCTTCTATCTGGCATTCTGACAATCGTTCCTCCCCAATGGGAGGGATTAAAACTTCAGGTTGTGCGGATGCAAAGCTCATCCTGGTTTGATCACAAAAACTTGAGGGTCCTCTCTGGTGCACATCTCTAGGAATTTTTGGACGCGCTCCCAAATTCCTATCTTCAGTTGAGGCAGCCTCCGGAACCGTCCTGGATGTCGATGTCATCACGGATGGATATATCCCACTCGTGGCGTGCGCTGAATTAGTCGCAGACATCAGGGGTGCTTTGGTATGTGCAGCTACTATTTGTTGAGCCGATGGTACCTGCAAGCCATCGCCTAAAATGGTTGCCAAAGTTTCTATCACACTTGCAACCTTACGCTCAACATGAGAGTCTCTTAAATTTTTAGCAGAAGTCACTGACGTCATCAAGGGAGCTAAAGTCTTTATGGCCTGATCTATGATGGCTTCTACAGCAGGTGGCACAATATCAACTTGGCCATGCTGGTTTAACAAAGAAGCAGGAACATTCGAATCAGGCAGTCTGTTATCCCCCATTCTCCACTTATGGTCTGAGGTGGGGGTTTTAGGAAAAGATTGAAAGTCTCTTACCGATCCGGTGTTTTGTAGGACTTCGATCTTCTTTCCTTTCGCAGCTGGATTCTTTAATAATCCGCTAGAATCAGCAGTCGGGTTCTGACTTACTGTGGGCAAACCTAAAAGCTGAAGGATTGCCTTCCTAAACTCATCATCCACCTTTGTATTTGTTTTCAGGACCTGAAGTGGCGTTCTTCCAGTCTCTACTTCTTTAGGTGATGATGGTTTACTCACTATCTTGGGCCCTTCAAAAGTTGAGGCCTCTGCTCCAAAACTTACAGCTCCACTATTCTCTAAATCAATTAGAGTTTGGGGTTTTTCCGCCAAAACATTTTTGGCCTGAGCCCCGGACAGTTCAGTTTGTGACTTCATACTTTTCGCTGCTGCTGCTGCCCTAGTCAACATCTATTCAACTGCAGACATTCCAGTCTAGCGCGTTACCACATGAGCGTAGGTTCGTTAAACCATCCTCTGCTACCAACTGTGACGAAATGGGGTTGAGGGGTACCCCGGACCGTGAACCAGCTCATGAGTAAACACACTGAGACTGAAATGATTCTAACAGAGGCGTCTTGTGTAAAAATATAATTTACTTTAAAACATTTAAAAGGCACTATGTCTTTATGAAAACACATTAAAAACAAAGTCTTGTCTGGGTATGTGAGGCAAGGCTATCTCCCTAGATCCCTCTCCACAATACCGAAAACAGTTCACAAAAGAATAAAGCTAGCATAAAGGTAAGCGGCTTCGGCGTCGATACATCATCAAGGCAATCATAACGAGGGCAGCACGAGCCTCACAGCTGAAAGTCACCTGAAGTAAAAACAGTTCAAATAGCAAACACTGTTTGAAGCTTGTGGGAGAAAGAAGGTCCAGCAACAGCAGTCCCGATGATAGCTTGCGTGCTACAAAACAGCAAAAGGCAAGCATCCGTGGGAGTCTCTCTGTAACGACGTCTGGAGTCCTTATCTGCATTCTTCTCCCATCAGCGGCATTGCCCAAGCTTCCTGCAGGAGCTGTGCATTTAGGCCTAGAAGACTAGGCCCAAGTAGCAAGCGAAAGGTCCTTGCTTATGTAAGGAGTCAACCTGCAATTATCCAGGGCGGGGAAGGCTTGCAGGTAATTGGCAACAGTAGATGGCTTGATTAAAACCATACTGTTTGTGAGTAGGCAGATAGCCACAGCAATCCTGGAAACACTCGTGACAAACTGTATTTTAGCAACCCAAGTCAGAATGGAAAAACTTGGGAACACCTGCTCTGTAGGTTACTGTTATTTCTGGATAAACGCCTGCCATTTTTATGAAATATTTCATTCCTTCTTTATTTCCTATTGATGGGATGTCTTTTAAAATAAAGCCAGGTCATGGCACACACTTGAAAGTAAATCAAGAAGCCTGTAATTGTGGAGTCTGTCTGGCAAGAACAAAGAATGCTTATTCACAGGAAATATGTATGTGCAAAGCTTGTAACACTTCTTGGTAGTTAGATAACTGATAAAAGTAACAAAAGGCAACTTGCAGCCTCAGCTAAAAGTTAGGAATAGAGATGGCCTGCAGCAAATAAAATGTGTATTAGATAACTCCTGGAGCATTCACTAACCAAAGTTTAGGAATAGGGACAGCTAGAGACCAATAGAACAAATTGTAGAATTATTACTAAAATGTTTATTACATATTTCTTATTAAACCTCACCTTGTCCCGCCTTCCCCTTTAGTGAAAATGTATAAAGGTTACTTAATCGTTTGTTCTTGGCATTTAGGCCAGGAGTCCTTTTCCTTGGGGTACCCCAATGAAAAGCAATCAAAACGTGCATTGGCATGCACTTCATTGAACGATGCCTTCATTGGCACCGGCACCAGGCTCAGACCCGAATTGGGGACAACACTATTTTCCTTCAAGGTAGTCCAGACAAGAACCGACAATGAAGATTAGCTCTATCGTCATTATAAAGTCACATGAATAAAATATTGTATTTTTCCCATTCTCTCCTTTTACTTGAAGCAAAACTAGGAAAGGTTTTTAATGACTTTCCGCCCACTACTCTACCTCCATCATCATGTGAGAATTGAGATTATCTTTTAAATTATGACTGTCCAGTCTATGACTTGTCCCCATCCTGCAAAGTTATTCCCACATATTATTTATAATCCCAACACGTGTTGCCTGGATCTATTTTCTCTGTGATTATCTGTAAAGAAGAGACAGCAGAGGCGTCGAAGAGGATGAAGCTCCCTCACCTGCCGGCCCTTTGCCAGCTTTTCCGGGGCGGCTGCGGGGCCGAGGAGGCAGCCTTCGGCCAGGGCCACCGCCTGGGCGCAGCTCTCCGCCCCGCACTCCCTCAGCCAGCCCGCCAGCTCCGGGGGCAGCAGGGCCAGCAGCTGCTCCAGCACCACCAGGTCCAGCATCTCGGCTTTGCTGCTCCGCTCGGGCCGCAGCCACCCCCGGCACAGCCCGTACAGGCGGCTGCAAAGCGCCCGGGGCCCCTCGGCCTCCCGGGAGACGCAGCTGCGGAAGCGCCAGCGTTCGGCCTCGGGGCTGCGGGGACCCTCGGGGAGGCCGCTCCCCGCCTGAAGGGGAAACCCCCGAGCCTCCATTCCGTCTCCGGCTTCAGCGCAGCCCCAGCGGGGGAAACTCCCTCCGAGGCCGCCGCCTTCAGTCACGGCGGACCCTCCCCCACCCAGTCGCCCCGCCCCTTTCCCGGTTTCAGGCGGGGGGGGAGAAGGGGGGGCTCTGCTCCCTTGGGGCTTCTGAGGCGGGGAAGAGCAGCTGGAAATCGCTGCCGCCAAAACTTCACGTGCGCTTCTGATCTCCGACTCTGCAAACCAGAGAGTGCTGCTTCCTAGAGAGGCAAACTGTTATAACCGCCCCCCCCCCTCCCGTTTACTGCTCTTGGCTAGAGCGTAATTATCGCCTCTCGTTCTCCGCTCGGCATCGAGGGCCGACAAAGGTCCTCTGCGCATGCGCCGTTCCCTAGCGACGGTTACAGGACGCCCTAGTAGTTCGGCTCGTGGCGGGCCGTTTCGTCGAGAGTGGCGGGGCGGGGGGGGGGGGGCTGCGAGGGTTGAGAAGGGCTGCTGCAGGGACCGGGAATGATGGGTGGGGTGAAGGTTGAGCTGGGCTGAAATGAGCAAAGCGCCTTCGGAATAAAACCTGCTTTGATTGCGGTTTCTGGCCACCTGGGGTTTCTCTCTCTCCCGCAATCCTCTGCGAAATGTGGCTGTGTGCCTGGGAGAGGCGGAAGAAGGGAGGGAGACGAAAACGGGGATGCTTCAAACGTGGGAAAAGGAAAAAGCGCAGGGAAGACATTTATCATGAAATAAACATGCAACCAATACATCCTTTGCGGATTCCTTCACAGCTGTTTATTGGTCCTGTTCTCTGTATCACCTGTGGTGGCACTCAGTGAAGGCCTCCCAAAGGTGTTTTTTCAAGACACCTGGACTTGATTTTGCTTGAAGTTGGTTTAGCTTCTCATCCCAGAAGCCTCTTCAGTTCGGCTTCTGGGATGAGAAGCGAAACGCCTTCAAGCAAAAACAAAGTCCAGTTGCCTTTTGAAAGATAGATAGAATTTATTTATTGGCCAAGTGTGATAGAATAGAGTAGAAAAGATTTTTTTTATTGGCCAAGTATGATTGGACACACAAGGAATTTGTCTTAGGTGCATATGCTCTTGGTGTACATAAAAAGAAAAGACGTTCATCAAGAATCATAAGGTACAACACTTAATGATAGTCATAGGGTACAAATAAGCAATCGGGAAACAATATCAATATAAATTGATATTGTATATAGAGCCTTGATAGTACAGTGGTCTAAGCACCCTGTTATTAACACAGCTGCCTGCAATTACTGCTGGTTCGAATCTCTCCAAGGCTCAAGGTTGACTCAGCCTTCCATCCTTTATAAGGTAGGTGAAATGAGGATCCAGTTTGTGGGGGCAATAAGCTGACTTTGTATAAATATACAAAAGTATGAAGGCTATTGCTTAACGCATTGTAAACTGCCCTGAGTCTCCGGAGAAGGGCGGCATATAAATCAATTTTTTTAAAAAAAATGGTGATACAAGCAACAAAATTGCAGTCATACAGTCATAAGTGGAAGGAGATGGGTGGTGGGAACAATGAGAAGATTAATAGTAGTGCAGACTTAGTAAATAGTTTGACAGTGTTGAGGGAATTATTTGTTTAGTAGAGTGATGGTGTAGGAAGTTAGCACCCACCTCTTTCCTGGAAGAATGAAATATTTTAGGAAATATTAAAAAGGTAGAATATGATGTTTCCCTGGATGAGAAATGGAGAAGTATGTTTTAAAGACAAAGCAGCTCCCACCTTCCTGCCTTTCCCCCTTTTGTCAATGGGCCAGAGGCAGAAACCCAATCCTTTGTCAATCGACCATCATCTGCAATACAATACGATCCATCTAGCAACAGAAACTAACACAATAGGACCCATCTAGCAACAGAAACTCACCACATGGCACCTGGGAAGATTACATCAGCCAGCAAGGCTAGCTAAGACCCCCACCCCCTGCGAGTCTGACAACCAATCAGGATACTCTTTCTGGGCCCCAGGAAGTTCAAAGCCAGAGAGGGCATAAAACCCAGGGACTCTCAGCATCTCCGTCCTTTTCTGTTCAGGAACTCAAACCATGTGATCCTGTCCACCATTAAACCATCTTTCCAAGCAGTCTCCATGTTTCCAGTGTCTTTTTTCGCACTTGGAGCTGAACCCAGAAGGATATTTCTTTCTACAATGGCGTTCGGGGAAAAACTGTTCTTGCGTCTAGTTGTTCTGGTGTGCAGTGCTCTATAGCGTCATTTTGAAGGTAGGAGATGAAACAGTTTATGTCCAGGATGCGAGGGGTCTGTAAATATTTTCACAGCCCTCTTTTTGACTCGTGCAGTACACAGGTCCTCAATGGAAGCTAGGTTGGTAGGAAATTTTTTTTCTGCAGTTCTGTAATGATTGGAAACACAAGGAATTTGTCTTGGTGCATACACTCTCAATGTACATAAAAGAAAAGATACGTTCATCAAGAAACATAAGGTACAACACTTGATGATAGTCATAGGGAAACAGTCAATATAAATCTTAAGGATACCAGCAACAAGGTTACAGTCATATAGTCATAAGTGGGAGGAGATGGGTGATAGGAACGATGAGAAGATTAATAGTAGCGCAGACTTAGTAACTAGTTTGACAGTGTTGAGGGATGACCTTTGGAACAGGCATGACCTGGATAAAGGGTCTCCAACCTCCCAGAGCCGTGATCTACTACCGGTAATTGAGCTGTCCAGAACTGGGCCGTGGAAGTGACAGACGAGTTTGCTCATGCACTCACACATCCCTACTTACACAAGCAGCAGGCAAGTGCAAAGGAAGCTGTTCACAAGCTACCGTACTGCTCTTGCAGAACCTTTTCATCCCCACTCCTGGCCCACAAAGTGGGAAAGGTTGGGGAACCTCTACGGTGGATAACAAAGAATCTCCATAGACTCTGGGAAGGAATCCCCCTTTTCCTACAATCTCCCCTACACCTTTTCTCTTTTATATTTATTTATTTCTATTCTGTTGAAGTCTTGCCTTTCTGTTCACCTTTGTTCTTGATCATTCCAGGCTGGTGGATTCTTGTAGAATTAATGTGGTTTCAAAGGGGCTAGGTTACATTTTTTTTAAAAAAAACAGAGAAATTGATCTCCAGAAGTCTGTTTGTCCCCTAGAGGGTGGAGAAAGGGATTTTGAAAATGTCTGAATTTGCTGTGTGAGTAGAGAGGGGAGAAAAAAACAATAAAAAATCTTTTTGAAAGACTGAAAACCTCATATGGAGTTTTTGCTGGAAGAAAAAAAATGGTTTTGAGGACTGAAAAAGATGTGGACTAAGTGAGGGGTTGAAGGAATTTGTGTAATAACTAAGAAGGAGGGAAGGATATAACATTTCATCGGTCTAAAAGCCCAACCTAACATTCCTTTCCTAGTCACCTGGCTAAAACTTTACTGTCCTTAGAGGGACCAAGCAAGTAGATCCTTATAGGGCTGTTCAATAAAACTGAAAACAGAAATTACTTTATTTATTTATTTATTTATTTAATTTCTATACCACCCTTCTCCCGAAGGACTCAGGGCGATGTACAGCCTGATTAAAAGCACAAAGACAGACAAAATTTAAAAATAATTAAAATTATTAAATGATAGGCTCAATTATAAAACCCCCAAATTTAAAATCCCATATTTAAAAACCAATTAAAATCTTTACCTTGATAGCCCAGACTGGCAGAACAACAAGGTTTGGAGGGCACAGCGAAATACACGGAGATCAGAGATTTTACGAATTTCTGGGGGCAGTTCATTCCAAAGGGCAGGGGCTCCCACAGAGAAGGCCCTCCGCCTGGGTGTCGCCAGCCGACATAATTTGGCCGATGGCACCCTGAGGAGACCCTCTCTGTGGGAGCGGACTGGCCGGTGGGAGGCTACTGGTGGCAGAAGACGGTCTCGAAGGTATCCAGGTCCAATGCCATGGAGCGCTTTAAAGGTGGTAACCAACACCTTGAATCGCACCCGGAAGGACCGCTGGGAGCCAGTGCAGCTCGCGCAGGAGGGGTGTCACTTTTGCAATAGGAGCGAATATTTGCAGCTCGGGTGTAAGATGAGGGTGAAGATTCGTTCTTCGAGTTTGTGGGTTGGTTTCCAAACGTTTCGTTACCAGGCTAGGTAGGATCTTCAGTGGAGTTTAGGGGATGTCAGTGTCAGGGTTCTTCTATTTATAAGGGCTTCAGGTGTGGAGTGTGTCAAGTGATGGATCTTGTGATGGGTCAGGTGTGAGTTATGAGTGACTCACTGACACCAAACAGCACCAGCTGGATTGGAGCAACACAAAAATCATTGGCCATGCTACCACCCGCCATGCTCGTGAGTTCATCCTGAAGCATGGCACCCCCCCAAGCAGTTCCATCCACAGAAACACTGACCTACGAGCAGCTCACAAACCTCTCAGAATCCGAATCAACTGCACAGCCAGCCAGAGACAGCACTGACCCTCAACCAACCCACGCAACCCCTCCCCACCAACAGTTCACTTCCCAATGACCCTGACCTGATGTAACCTCCCCATCACAACACCCACCAGGAGACTCTGATAACTCACACTTGACCCTTCACAAGACCCTCACTTGACACACCCAGAAACAGAAAGAATACTGACACTGACGTCCCGTAAACTCCTCTGAAGATGTTACTTAGCCTGCAGTGGTGGGTTTCAAAATTTTTTACTGTGGATGTGGCTTGGTGGGCGTGGCATGGCTTGATGGGTGTGACAGGGGAAGGATACTGTAAAATCTCCATTCCTACCCCACTCCAGGGGAAGGTTACTGCAAAAGGTTACTGCACAAGAGCCTTGGTGGTGCAGTGAACTAAACTACTGCTGCTGTTAAAGTAGTACTTAGCTGCCAGCTGCCTACAATTATTGCGAGTTCAAATCTCACTAGGCTCAAGGTTGACTCAGCCTTCCATCCTTTCGAGGTAGGTAAAATGAGGACCCGGTTTGTGGGGGAAATAAGCTGACTTTGTATAAAATAGAACACCGCGGGGGGGGGGGGGGGGGGGGCAAAAAGCCTTACTAAGCAGGTATATACAAAAGTATTATGAAGGCTATTGCTTAATGCATTGTAAGATGCCCTGAGTCTCTGGAGAAGGGCAGCATATATAAATCGAACTAATAAATAAAATCCCCATTTCCTCCCAATCAGCTGGGACTTGGGAGGCAGAGAATAGATGGGGGCAGGGCCAGTCAGAGGTGGTATTTACCGGTTCTCCGAACTACTCAAAATTTCCATTACCGGTTCTCCAGAACTGGTCAGAACCTGCTGAAACCCACCTCTGCTAGCCTGGTAACGAAACATTCAGAGACCCACAAGCTTGGAGAACACACCTCCACCTTCAGAAATTACCTTGTTAGGAAACAACACAAAGCAGTCACTGATCTATCCAGTGATATGAATTCTAAATGCTTGTCTTGATGGTTCACACCTCTTGTTACTTGTTTCAACTGCATTTTCTCTTGGTGCTCGTCTACTTAACTCAGATGTTGTTTCTACAGCAATTTTTCTAAACAAAACTAACACTCCTGTTCACCTCTCCCTTTTTCCTTCCCTTTATGTTCTGGTGAAGCCTGAAGGGATCGAGAAAGAAGTGGTATTTAACTCTCTTCTCTGTACACCTGGTACGTTGTCCCTGTAGACACAGGTCTTTAACTTACTCTAAATGCTCTTTGTTTTAAAGAACCTCCTTGGAAAAAAGATTGCCACCTCCCAAACTGGTTGTTCCATATTTGGACAGCTCATGTTGTGAGGATGAGATATTCCCAGGCATTCGTGAAATCTTAGCATAGATGAGAGGGAGGAGGAGGAGGAAGGAAAGGATATAAACAGTGGACGTGGTCTCTTGAACAATTTGATTCCCGCTAAAAGCACTACTGCAGCTCAGCCTTCTAAGCCAGAGGTCTCCAACCTTGGCAACTTTACGACTTGTGGACTTCAATTCCCAGAATTCCTCAGCCAAAATGTGCATCTGGGAGTTGAAGTTCACAAGTCAAGGTTGGAGACCCCTGTTCTAAGCAGAACGTGCACCAAGAGCCCAGTTAGAGCAGCAGTGCCAGGTGCACCATAATCGAAGCTCTTTTATAGGAGAACCCGAGTCCAAATCTTTTCCTCTGACGTTACCGGAGAATGTTGTAGAAGGCTCAGCCAGGGCCTCCTTTTGTGTGCTGGGTAAGTGAGATATGCTACTCATTTTGGAAATTAATTCTGTCCTTGGATACTCCTACATGAGGTCCCTGGCGCAGTGGTGGGATTCAAATAATTTAACAACCAGTTCTGTGCCCTAATGACTGACTTGGTAGGTATGGCCGGGTGGTCATGTGACTGGGTGGGTGTGGCCAACTCAACGTCACTCATCATACCCAGCCCCGCCTCCCGGCCACTCGCCTCAAAGTCAGAGGTCGGATTCAGCCAGTTCAGACCAGTTCAGGCTAATCGCACCATTGGCTGGCCCCACCCCCACCCATTTTTCAGCCCCTTCTGAAGTCCACAAGTCTTAAAGTTGCCAAGGTTGGATACCCCTGAGCTAGATGTTTTGATAGGCCAGTGTTTTTCAAATTTGGCAACTTTTAAGATGTGTAGACTTCAACTTCCAGAATGCTATTTGGGCAATTCTGGAAGTCCACACATTTTAGGATTGTAAATTTGAAACACCTTGTCAAAAAATGGGCAAATTAAGATCCTTTTTAGTGATCTGTGCTTTGGTCTCCTTTTTTAAAAAAACATACTACAGATTATCCTGAACAGCATATCTATGAAGAAAGATTCTAATAGTGCTTGAGGTAGGAATCCAACAAGCTTCTCTTTGCTATTCTTGGTAAAAAGACCAATTAAAGAACTCAAAAAAGGGGATCAACCCCATTCTGACTAATGTTAAAGCCAACCACAATCTTCTGGGTACAACCTACACTCCCTCTGCAAATTTTAGTTCATTTCCCCCTAAACATTCATTACTTTCATGGCTGTATTATTCCATAGAGAAGCATCTGCTAGAACAGTGTTTTCAAACTCAGCAACTTTAAATTGAGTGGACTTCAGTTTGCTGGCTGGGGAATTCTGGAAGTTGAAGTCCAGACATCTTAAAATCATCAAATTTGAAATAATGTACTAAAGGGAAAGAAAAGTATTGAAAATCAGTTCTCTGGCAAAAATGGGAGCGAGAGAAATACGCAGTGTCTTAAAGAAATATGAAAGCTATAGATGTGTAGAATCCAGTGGGTAGTGGGGTTTTTTTTTTTGTTTGGAAATTGGGGCAGGATAATTTCAGGCGGTTTTGAGACCTTGAATGCAAACAATGGACAGTTAAGAATTAAGCAGCTGAGGGCAGAAGAAGAAGCAATGGATGGAAACTAATCAAGGAGAGAAGCTACCTAGAACTAAGGTGAAATTGCCTGAGAACGAGAACAATCAGTGGAATAGCCTGCCTCCAGAAATTTTGGGTGCTCTATCAGTGGAGATTCCTAAGGAGAGATTGGACAGCCATTTGTCCAGAACAGGGGTCTCAAACTTGTGGCCCATGGGCTGTATACGTCATGTGCTGGCTCCGCCCCCACCCGATTTAGCAAAGGGGGGAAAAGTCCTGATATGTCACATGACGCTGCCGTGACGACACGAGTTTGATACCCCTGGTCCAGAATGATATAGGTTCTCGCTAGAAGAGGGGGAGTGTCATGCCCCAGCATATAACTTTTATATACTGTTGTTGCTCTGTAGCCCCATCTAGTGGCTGGAGGGACAATGACCAATTATATTGTTTGAAGCGGATTCAACCTCTTTACCCATCAGCCTGCTGTCATGCCCCCGTCGAAGTCTGAATCTACGGGGGAAAGATGAGCTGGAACAAGAGTTGACAGAGATGGAGAGGGCGGCTCCATTGGCTTTGGAGGAAACTGGGCAAGGTCAGAGTCCGTCCAGGCAAGGCTTTTGTGAATTAGTAAGGCCTGTAGACAGGGAGAGCTCAGGAGAAGAGGAAGGACTACCTCCTCCTGATCCGAGAATAGACTTTTAAAAGCATTTTTTAAAAGGGTGAGATCAATGGAGACTGAGCCGGCTATGAGGGAGGAGAGTGCCCCGCCTCCTTTCATAAGGCACACCTGGGGACTGAGATATAAGGAGGTGCCAGTGGGAGGGGCATTTATCAGGGGCAACAGGGGTGGGTTCTAAATTTTTTTATTACTGGTTCTGTGGGCGTGGCTTATTTTGTGGGTGTGGCTTGGAGGTCATGTGACTAGGTGGGCGTGGCTAGCTGGTCAGAGTAATTTCTGGAAGGTCCTCACACTTACAACCAGTCCTCGCACTTACAACCCAACTCATTTGTTTGCTTTTAACACTGATCAGCTGTAGGTCGGCCCTTTGAAGCCCCGCGGCAAGAGTTTAAACAGTTTTTTTCCCTTCTAGTCATCAGCTGGGACTCAGGAGGCAGCAATAGATTGGGGGTGGGACCGAGTAAAAGGTAAGAATAACGTGGGGGAGGGGTGGAGGGGTGGGAGGGCGGGGGGGAAGAACCGGTTCAGTGACGTCATATCATCACCGCTACCGGCTCGGCCGAACCGGACCGAACTGGGAGGAACCCACCACTGAGGAGCAAGCGTTGAATCTGTTGAGCCTTGTGTGTACTTGCCAAAGCCTGGCGATTGCTGTACTCTCCCTTGTGGGGCTTGCCAGTTTGCCTGAACTTCTTCACTGAACTTCTTGCCCTGGTTACTGTTTTGCTAACCTGGTTTATTGGACTGCTGTGGCACATGGTTGCTGTGTGGCTAACCATGTTTACTGGACTACTCGCAGCCAGAGGCTTCTGAAGGTACGTGGGAGAGCTTTGCTCCAGGATTTGTAGTGAATGTGGGAGCGTTTGGGGGCACAGTTGGAGCAATAAAGGGGAATTAGACCTGTTCTCTGGTTGTGTTGCTTTAGTGCCACGCCCCGGGTCATCACACCCGCACTCTCAAAACAAGTGCATGTTGGGAAGCCAGTCTTCATTTCTTTTAGCATTTGGAGAAGGCAGAAGCACAAAGAAGAATCCATCTAAATCTGTGGCACATGGTCATCCGAGGACAAACCCACAACCCACACACAGAACATCGTTGGTGAGATTTAGATTACTTGTATTTATTAATTGTTATTTTCAGCAGTAACGCAATACTGCCTGTCTTGTATTTGGTCCTCATTGTATGTATCCTTATTTTCCCCAGTTTCACCATATCCTGTTCTTTCAATAAAGCATTCAGATCTACGCCCACGGTCTTTTTTATTGGAGGATAGGTGGGTTTAGCTGCATGTCTAGCTGCACACAGACTAACGTAGTTAGGACAGAACAGTGGGGTTGGCCTATAAAAGTGCTTCTCAACCTTGGTAGCTTGAAGATGGGTGGACTTCAACTCCCAGAATCCCCCAGCCAACAGCGCTGGCTGGGGGATTCTGGGAGTTGATGTCCACCCATCTTCAAGCTACCAAGGTTGAGAAACACTGGCCTAGAAGGTCTCTTCCAACTCTGTTATTCTGAATTGGAGGACTGCTGGGAGGCCTTCAGAAAAGTGGGCTGGGCCAAGTCGAAGCCTATGAATGTTGACAAACAGAAACCTCCAGCTTTCCATTCAGTGATGGTGTCCGGGATGGTCACAGGAAGTGCAATCTCTTTGGGTTCTTCAGATACATCATGTTTTCTACTTGACTGATGGACTTGAGATTGGCTGTTTCCTTGAGAACCACTGAAGGACACAAGAGAATAGAAAGTGAGGGAAGCAATCCACTACAGGTAGTCCTCGACTTACAACTCTTAGTTTACACATTTGTTTACACATTCCACATTACAACAGCACTGAAAAAAGTGGCTTATGATCATTTTTCGCACTTACAACCATTGCCACCTCTTCATGGTCACGTGATCAAAATTTGGATACTTCACAAGTGACTCATATTTCTGATGCGGTGTCCCGGGGTCATGCAATCTCCTTTCGGACAAGCACAGTCAACGGGGAAGCCAAATTCACTTAACAACCGTGTCACTAACTAACAAGTTGTAAAATGGGGCAAAATTCACATTACTGTCTCTCTTAACAATAGAAATGTTGGGCTCAGTGATGGTCGTAAGTCAAGGACTACCTGCAATGAACTCCATCAAGGAGACACAGGATAATCGTTAGCGCTGACTACAAGTAGTTGCTTAATAATTGTTTGAAGTTATGATGGTGTTCCCCACCGCAAAGTTACACATTTTCAAAGGTATGATGGCTGCACATACCCACGCATACAAACACACACACACACCAATCTCGTGATTGCATTTTGGGCACTTGGCAACCAGCCTCCCGTGTAGTAGTGGAATTCAATTTTTTTTACTACCGGTTCTGTGGGCGTGGCTTGGTGGGCATGGCAGAAGAAGGCTACTGCAAAATCTCCATTCCCACCCCACTCCAGGGAAAGGATAAGGGGTGGGTTCTAAATTTTTTTTACTACTGGTTCTGGGGGCGTGGCTTATTTTGTGGGCGTGGCTTGATGGTCATGTGACAATTCTTTAGGATTTAGCAGAGGTACTGGTCTAACAGGCTTTTAACTGCTTGTAGAGCTGTACCGGTCTACTCATTTATTTTTGCAGGCACTGGTCTATTCATTTGTTTTTGCAGGCACTGGTCTACCCATTTATTTTTGCAGGCACTGGTCTATTCATTTGTTTTTGGAGGCACCAGTCTACTCATTTATTTTTGCAGGCACCGGTCTATTCATTTGTTTTTGGAGGCATCGGTCTACCCATTTGTTTTTGGAGGCACTGGTCTACTCATTTATTTTTGCAGGCACCGGTCTATTCATTTGTTTTTGCAGGCACTGGTCTACCCATTTATTTTTGCAGGCACTGGTCTATTCATTTGTTTTTGCAGGCACTGGTCTACCCATTTATTTTTGCAGGCACTGGTCTATTCATTTGTTTTTGGAGGCACCAGTCTACTCATTTATTTTTGCAGGCACCGGTCTATTCATTTGTTTTTGGAGGCATCGGTCTACCCATTTGTTTTTGGAGGCACTGGTCTACTCATTTATTTTTGCAGGCACCGGTCTATTCATTTGTTTTTGGAGGCACTGGTCTACCCATTTGTTTTTGCAGGCACCAGTCTAATCATTTGTTTTTGGAGGCACCGGTCTACCACCAAACTGCCTTTTACCACTGATCAGCTGTAGGGCAGCCCTTTGAAGCCCCACTGCAAGAGTTTAAAGTTTTCTTCCTTCTAGCCGATTAGCTGGGACTCAGGAGGCAGCAATAGATTGGCGGTGGGGGCCAAATAAAAGGTAAGAATAATGCAGGCGGGGGCGGGGTGGCAGAACCTGTTCGGTGACGTCATATCGTCACCGCTACCGGCTCGGTAGAACCAGGCCGAACCAGGAGGAACTCACCACTGGGAAGGATACTGCAAAATCCCCATTCCCTCCCCACTCCTGGGGGAAGGATACTACAAAATTCCCATTCCCTCCCCACTCCTGGGGGAAGAATATTGCAAAATCTCCATTTCCCATCCCACTCTGGGGCCAGCCAGAGGTGGTATTTGCTGGTTCTCCGAAAATAAGACCCTGTCTTATATTTTTTTGAACCTGAAATAAGTGCTTGGCCTTATTTTCAGGGATGTCTTATTGGGGCGCGTGGAGCAAGACGGGATTCCTCTTGCCATCTTATCTGATTTCCAGCTCTGGCTCCCTAACCCTAACCAGAGGAAATGATGGGGACCGGCTGTGCATGCATTTAAATATTTTCGGGGCGGGCTTATTTTCAGGGAGGGCTTATTTTCAGGGGGGGCTTATTTTAGTGCATGTGCTCAAAAGCCCAATTGGGCTTATTATCAGGGGTTGTCTTATTTTAGGGGAAACAGGGTACTCAAAATTTCCGCTACCAATTCTCCAGAACCTGTCAGAACCTGCTGAATAGCACCACTGCTCCCATGGTCACATGACTGAGATTTGCAGTGGTTTTTTGCTGATTTCTGGCATTTAGTTCTGGTCTCCAGCAAGCAACCCCCACTGGGGAAAGGGATTTGCTTAACAACCATGGTATTTGTTTAATGACCATGGCAAAAAAAAAAAATCAGGGCCAGGTCACTGTACCTCAATTTACAGCTGCAATGACTTATGACCATAATTCCAGGCTCAATTAGGATTATAAATTTAGCACTAGCCATACATTTTTTGGGGAAAAAAACAGCATAAAAGATTGCTCAATCCTAGAGCAATTGTGCGAAACACCTCAATGAATCTGATGTCTACACAATAATGTAGGTAGTCCTCACTTAACAACAGAAATGTTGGTCTTAATTGTGGTCATAAGTCAAGGACTCTCTGTATAGAGTTAGAATGCTGTGACATGAACTGTCTTGAGAGTTTTATATTTAATACACGTAGTCCTCGATTTAGAACAGTTCACGTAGTGACCATTCAAAGTTAGAACAGCACATATGTCCATTTTTTATACTTATGGCCATTGCCGCATCCCCATGTTCACATGATTTACATTTGGATTCACATTTATAACGGGTTGCAGTGCAGGATCACTTGAACACCTCCTGCAACCTTCTGACAAGTAAGGTCAACAGGGAAGCCAGATTCACTTAACAACCGTGTTACTAGTTTGATAACTGCAGCGACCCACTTAACAAATTTCTCACTTAACAATATATATTTTGAAGTTTAATTGCAGTCATAAATTGAGGATTACTTTTTTTTTAAAAAAAAAAATCTGTATTGCAATCAAGATGTCAGCTGCTCATTTTCTCTGTCTTTGAAGCTCGCTAGCAACTGCCATAACCTGGGGGAAGGGGGCATCTGGGAAGGGAAGCCTGCTGGAGGTGTGAAAGGATGCTATTTATTTATTATTTATTAATTCAATTTGTATGCCGCCCCTCTGCAAAGACTCAGGGCAGCTATGGGAAATTGAGTACCCTGTTTCCCCGAAAATAAGACATCCCTGAAAATATTTAAACGCATGCGCAGCTGGTCTCCACTATTTCCTCTGGTTAGGGCAGGGGTCAGCAACCTGCGGCTCTGGAGCCGCATGCAGCTCTTTGGGCCTTCTGCTGTGGCTCCCTGTCAGGTGAGCCCACCACTGGCTGGCCCCGCCCCTCGCCCTCCCCTCCCAGTCACTCCTCACCTGGACTGAGAAGGTAAGGGTGACGGCGGGGGATAGAGAAGTGGCCAGGGCAGAGACAGAGAGATACAGAGGGGGGGGGAGAGAGAGAGAGACATAGAGAGATACAGAGAGAGAGGGAGAGAAGGGGGAGAGAGGGAGGAAGAGATATGTTAAAGGATTTTGTGGTTCCCGGTGTTTTTTAATAACTGGTTCTCTGCCCTAATGACTGGCTGGGTAGGCGTGGCT
The DNA here is from genome assembly GCA_022577455.1 of Arizona elegans. Lineage (NCBI taxonomy): Eukaryota > Metazoa > Chordata > Lepidosauria > Squamata > Colubridae > Arizona > Arizona elegans. The sequence goes on from JAKOOJ010000012.1 coordinate 19,835,821, forward strand.
GGGGAGATGTCATGTTACTGGTGGAAGTGAGTGACATCGTGTTGGCCACGCCCACCCAGGTTTTGTGGCTCCCGGTGTTTTCTTTTGTGTGGGAAATGGGTCCAAATGGCTCTTTGAGTATTTAAGGTTGCAGACCCCTGGGTTAGGGAGACAGAGCTGGAAATAAGGTAAGATGGCAAGAGGAACCCCGTCTTGCCCCATGTGCCCCAAAATAATAAGACCTCCCCAAAAATAAGGCCAAGCGCTTATTTTGGGGTTCAAAAAAGTATAAGACATGGTCTTATTTTTGGGGAAACATGGGTAGTATGGACATTAACAGAGGTGCCAAACCGAGCCGTCTGCCGAGCTTCAAGGATGCCAGACCTGGGAAAGGAATTTGCACCAGTGCCTGAGACACCAAATTCCCAAAGCATTGGAACAGAGCCTGATTGGGAATTGCTTTCAATATACAATTTGTCAGTTCATGAATTGGAATAGAGATGGCAACAGATCAGCCGATGGGGACTGTTTGGTGACAGACAATTTGGAGCCTGGGCGTGGCTTAATTTAACTGTTCTGTATATAAGAACTTGAGTGCACTGGCACTAGCCTGCTTCCATCCTAGCCTGTGTTGCTTTTACTTGCTACTTCTTCTTCTCTCTACCACGTTGGAAAAAGCTGCATGGGTATTGTATACATGCATCATGTGTTGTATTATTGTACATAGAGAACTTTCTTATGTATAATTGAATCCTGCTGAATTATTTGCTTGTGTGCTGGCTGGATTGCAACAAACTTTGACACAATTTTCGCACGCTTTTTCTTTAGAACTTGCCTCATCCATGCTGCATTCAGCATCTCTAGTAAAAATACATTTTCTCTAAAACCTATGGAGTCAAGGATCTTTCTTTCCTAGGGAGTAGCTGCGGCCAGACTGACACAGAATGAATTGCAGGCAGATTCCTCCCACACCAATTTTAAGTACTTGTCTTCTCTTGGTGTCTTCCAGAAATATTGGATTACGACTGCCTTTATGCTCAGCCAAGCCAACTCAAACATGCCATTGGGGATGATGGGAGGAGGGGGAGTTATAGCCCTCCATGCCTGGAATTCCCCCTAGGTTGGAGAAATTGGTCTCCAGGGGAATCTCTTAGACTGTGCCATCCACTTACTTTACAAAAACGAGGTCCCATATCCACGTTTCAGGAAGGAAGCGCTGAGGTGTCCTTTTAGGGGCAATCTCAGCCTGAGGAGTGGGAGGAGTGAGAGGAATGGGAGATCCCGGATGAAAAACAACTTCAACTAATTCATCAAATTTAGGGACTGGAACGAGACCCTGAGCAAGAAAAAGCTCTCCAGATACTGGGAAAAGTTCAGACTTAAATTCCATCACTGTAACACAGAGAGAAAGCCATTTGATGAGTTGTACTTGAAGGATATTAGTCCCTCCCCTCCCAGGTCCAGTTTTGGTCTTGGTCCGCCTAAATTCATGGCGGATGACTGGAGGCTTCCAGACAGTTGAACAATGAGGGAACGATGTCCTAATTTCACCCCTGGAAGCCTCAACCTTTCCACTTTCTTTGCTTCATGGAACTCTGTACCAGAGTTCAAACATCACTTGTTAGATTCCCCCATAAACTCCATCCTCTTTGTGATAGTTACTATCAACCCCACAATTAATACAGTATTGGATTTGGGTCCTCAACAAGTCAGGAATAGCACTTAGACTTATGTACAGCTTCACAGTGCTTTACAGCCCTCTCTAAGCAGTTTACAGAGTCAGCCTATTGCCCCAACAATCTGGGTCCTCATTTTACCCACCTCAGAAGGATGGAAGGCTAAGTCAATCTTGAGCCTGGTGAGATTCGAACTGCTGGTAGGCGGTAGAATTAGCCTGCAATACTGCATTCTAAACACTGCGTCACCAAGGCTCTTCTCAATTGCTTAAGAGAATTCAGGTCAAGGATTTTTGAGCACCAAGAGAAAGTAAGTGGCATTGCCCACATGGTGTCATCATTTTTAACAATGACACAGTGAAGATCAGGTGGATTCTAGGCCACAGAAAAATGAAACAACAGAGCTGGAACGGACCTTGGAGGTCTTCTACCGGCTGCTCAAGCAGAAGATCCTATATACCATTTCAGACACGTGGTTAGCCAATCTCTTCTTAAAACTCTCCAATGATGTAGAACCCACAACTTCTGAAGGCAAGCCAGTGGAATCACTGGTTAATTGTTCTGTCAGGAAAGAGCTTATTTCTAGCTTGGTCCTCTCCTTGATTAAGTTTTCAAACACTAGTTCTTGTCCTGCCCTCAGATGTTTTGGAGAATAGTCTCAAAGGTGCTTTTTCAAACAGCAACTGGATTTTCTGGTTTTTAACAGATTAACAGAGTTGGAAGGGACCTTGTAGGTCATCTAATCCAACCCCCCACCCAAGTAGGAGACCTAATACAATTTCTGACAGATGGCAATCCAGTCTCTTCTTGAAAGCTTCCAGTGATGAAACTTCTGAAGGCAAGTTGTTCCATTGGTTGATTGCTCTCATGGGCAGAACATTTTAAAAAATCAGCTCCGAGCTGAAGAAGCTTCTTGAATGAGAAGGGAAACATCTTCAAAGAAAAACCAGAAAGTCCAGTTGTGTCTTGAAAAAGCACCTTTGGGACAACCAGGACCTGGATGACTGAGAAGCTCCATAGACTTTGGAGAATAGGTTGACACCCACCCCCTTCTCTTGCAGCCCCTCAAATATTGGAAGACCACTATCTGAGGACAGGACAAGAAGCAACGGGTGGAAACTAAACAAGGAGAGAAGCAACCTAGAACTCAGGAGACATTACCTGACAGTTGGAACAATTAAACAATTAACTTGCCTCCAGAAGTTGTGAATGCTCCAACACTGAAAGTTTTTAAGAAGAGATTGGATAACCATTTGTCTGAAATGGTATAGGGCCGTGATGGTGAACCTATGGCACGCGTGCCACAGGTGGCATGCCTAGCCATATCGGAGAGCACGCAAGCTCAACTCTGTGCACATGTGCACTCACATGTGCACTCCGGCCAGCTAATTTTCAGGGCTTCTGGACCCACTGGAAGTAGGACACAGGCTGTTTCCTGCCTCTGAAGGCCCTCGAGTAGTGGTAGGGAAGGCCTGTTTTTCTTTCTCCCCAGGCTCCAGAGCTTTTCTAGGAGCTTGGGGAGGGTGAAAACGGCCTTCCTCACCTCCCGGAGACCCCCCCCAGAGGCCGGAAACGGCCCGTTTGCCAACTTTGGGTGGGACCGGAAGGCCTGTTTTTTGCTCTTCCTCAGCCTCCAGAGCCTTTCTAGGAGCCTGGGGAGGGCAAAAACGTTCCATCCCCCAGGAAGGTCCTCCGAAGGCAGGAAATGGCCCATTTGTCTCCAGAGGGCCTCCAGGGGGATGGGAAAGGCCGTTTTCACCCTCCCCAGGCTCCTAGAAGGGTTCTGGAGCCTGGGGAGAGAGAAAAACCTTGCCATTGCGTGCCAGGAGTGGGGGGAGTGGGGGGAAAGGGTCACGCATGCTTGTGCGGGGATGGGGCACATACACAACCTCTCCCCCCCCCACGCTCCTGGCACGCGATGGCAAAAAGGTTAGCCATCACTGGTATAGGGTTTCCTGCCTAAGCAGGGGGTTGGACTAAAAGATTTCCAAGGTCCCTTCCAACTCTGTTATTCTATTTCTATTTCAATTTCTATCATGTCTTTTCATTAGACTAGACATATCCAATTCCTGCAACAAAGGAACACTCCCTCTCAGCCCTTGTGGAACAGAGGAATTCGGGATCAAATCTCAGCTATTGGGGTCTCCATCCATGAAAGAGTTCCAGCACTCAATCCTGGAAGTAGCTCGATTGTAAAAGATCCCTTCCCTTATCACTTTCTTCCCATTCCAGGTCTTACCACGGTTGGAGCAGTATCCCGGGATGCGTATCTTGGTGTTGGTAAAAATGCTCAAGCCGAAGGCCTACCAGATGAAGCAAAGAGCCACTGAGAAACAGTCCTTTCTGCTCATGAAAACTACTTATCAATGTTTATTTTTCAGTACGTTCTAATATACCCAACCATAAGGAATATATTATTGTCCAATTCTCTCCAGTAATTTTTTTTTCATAGTACTGCATCTTCTGCACATGGTACTTAAAGGGACAGACAAGCAACAGATGGAAATTGGCATCTTCAATATCCATCTATAGCCAGAAAGCCAATCTTTTGATGGGTCTGTAGCAGAGAAGCAGTGGGAGAGCCTGCAGTACTGCATTCTAACCACTGTGCCACTACGACTCTTAACTCTTGGTTCAGTGATCCACTTAACAACTGTGGCAAGAAAAGTCATAAAATGGGGCAAAACTCACTTAACAAATATCTCATTTAGCAATAGAATTTTGGGCCTCAATTATGGTCATAAATTGAGGACCACCTGTAAAGTCAGATTAAATCCCAGCAGATGGTTAGGAAGGACAAATCATTAAGAAAATAAGGAAAGTATATCACGAATGAAGGCGAATATATGTGTCCCAGGATAATGTTGCAGGATCCAATCTCGGTCAGTCACCAGGATGAGAAATTTCGCTTTCCGACTTTCGGACTCATTCTGGAGCCCATCTTCAGGGAACTTCTCTCTACCAGAATGTGTGCTAGTTTCCTGAGGATGGGCTCCAGCACGAGACCAAAAGCTCAGGAGACGAAACCTCTCGTCCCGGTGACCTACCCAGATTGGATCCTGCAAGGAAACTATATCTCTATGGATCTGCCCAGGAAGGTACCAGAAGTCTACTTCAGCTCAGCAGAGAACCTACTACGCACTTCTTGCCTAATGAGAGCATCTCCCATGTGGGGAATCATAGCTTTGATTCTTACCCTGAATATCTTGTAAGCATCCCAATCATCAGGGAGAAAATGCACTGGGGTGCCAATTCTTTCACCCCTGGTTGGTTGTTCTTCAGGACAGGGATGAAGATTGAATGCATCCATAAAGCGGTCAACAGAGAAGATGTACTTCTTCTTGGGAAGGAAGCTGTAAACCTGAAACCAGAAAGGATGCAACTGAGGATGGAGATTTGGGCTAGAGGAATTTCCTGCCCATTAAGCTATCAGCCAATAAAGCTGTGCAATAGCAATAGCACTTAGACTTATATACTGCTTCATAGTGTTTTACAGCCCTCTCTAAGTGGTTTACAGAGTCAGCCTATTGGCCCCAATTATCTGGGCCCTCATTTTTACCGACCTCAGAAGGATGGAAGCCTGAGTCAACCTTGAGCCGGTCAGAATCAAACACCTGGAGTGAGCAGTGAAATAGCCTGCAGTACCTGCATTCTAACCACTGCGCCGCCACGGCTCTTGATGGAATGGGAGAAAGACCTTGGGAGATGAGGGAAGGGAGAGAGAACAGATAAAAGAGGAAAAACCTGAAGCTGAGTAATGGACAGAGAAAGAAATGTAGAGAGGATCCACCCTAACCAATCAGGTGATAAGAAGAGACAGCAGGCGAGTTGTACTTTCAAACCTGCAAGATTGGTATCAGCCTCTCAAGTACAGCAGACCAAACAATAAACACAATAAGATTAGTTAATTGTAAGGCCACATTAATAGACTCTTGCAAGTCTAAAAGGATAGTTATCCTGCCACATCTTTTTAGCAGTGGATCAATTAGGGCAGATCCCTTCCACGTTTCTTTCTCTGCTCATTACTTCATTTTGGGCTCCTTAGGCAGCATCTCTTCTTTCTGTCTTCCAAGGTCATTCTCACGTTCCATTACAGGCCACCACATGAAATGATGAGTTCTCTTTTACTGGAAATCTCAAAGCAGAGGCCACCTTGGTCTTCTGGCCAAGATGATCCAGATTAGAGGTCACCAACTGGTGGTCCGTGGACCACTGGTGGTCCATGAGAAAATTTTGGTGCGCAGTGCACCCAGGTGGAGGAGCTGTTCTGGGATGACCAATGGACCAGTCTTGTGACTAGAGCTCTGGGATATAGGACCGGCCAGGCAGCTCAAGATGGGGCTGGAAATCTATGCCATAGAGGGAGGTACATGCAACGTGCAATTTTGCAGGTGGTGAACGTGCAAAGAAGTAGGGCAGCCCTCGCTGGCCGGAACAAGGTAATGGAGCTATTACGGCAAGAGGGGGGTGGCGGCGCAGGTGGGCCAAAGCAATGGGTGTCGGCAACCTGTAGCTCTTTTGTCCCCCTGCTGTGGCTTCCTGTTGGATGAGAGAGAGGAGAGGGGAGAGAGATGAGAGAGAGAGAGAAAGAAGAGAGAGGGGATAGAGAGGAGAGATGAAAGAGAGAAGAGAGGGGGAGAGAGAGAGATAAAAGAGAGAAGGGAGAGGGGAGAGATGAGAGAGAGAGAAGAGTGGTAGAGAGAGATGAGAGAGAGAGAGGAGAGAAAGAGAGAGAAGGGAGAGGGGAGAAATGAGAGAGAGAGATGAGAGAGAGAGGAGAGAGAGAAAGAGAAAGGAGAGGGGAGAGATGAGAGAGAGATGAGAGAGAAAGAGAGAGATGAGAAAGAGAGAGATGACATGAAAGAGAGAGAGAAGAGAGGGGGAGAGAGATAAAAGAGAGAGGAGGAGAGAGAGAGGAGAGAGAAGGAGAGAGAGAGAGGGAGGGGAGAGATGAGAGAGAGATGAGAGAGAAAGAAGAGAGGAGAGAAAGAAGACAGAGGGGAGAGAGAGGAGAGGAGAGAGAAGAGAGAGAGAAGAGAGAGATAAGAAAGAGATGATAGAGATGAAAGAGAGAGAGAGAAGAGAGGGGGGAGAGAGAGGTAAAAGGGAGAGAGGAGGGAGAGAGATGAGAGAAGGAGAGAAAGAGAAGGGAGAGGGGAGAGATGAGAGAGATGAGAGAAAGAAGAGAGAGGGGAGAGAGGAGAGAGGAGAGAGAAGAGAGAGAGAGAAGAGAGAGATGAGAAAGAGATGAGAGAGAGATGAAAGAGAGAGAGAGAAGAGAGGGGAGAGAGAGAGATAAAAGGGAGAGAGGAGGGAGAGAGATGAGAGAAAGAGAAGGGAGAGGAGAGAGAAGAGAGAGATAAGAAAGAGAGAGATGATAGAGATGAAAGAGAGAGAGAGAGAGAAGAGAGGGGGGAGAGAGAGATAAAAGGGAGAGAGAAGGAGAGAGAGAGAGAGAAGGGAGAGGGGAGAGATGAGAGAGAGATAAGAGATCCCTGTGTTTTGTTTTCTGTGGGAAACGGGTCCAAATGGCTCTTTGAGTGTCTAAGGTTGCAGAAACAGGCGATCAAGCTAAGTGCCTGAAGGACCCCATCCCGTCACTGGGAGTCCAAGCGCCTCAGTGAGCGGCATGCTGGATTCATATTAGTGGTCCGTGGGATTTAAAATTATGAATTTAGTCATCCCTGACGTCCGAAAGGTTGGTGACTCCTGATTCAGATGAGTCTACATTGAGACACCTCTGGGACAGGCTGGATTAAGAATTCAGGAGTGATCCAAGCAAGCATCAATATTTGATGGAGAACCAGAATTTGGCTTCTTGGTCTGCGTCCTTCCCCAGTACTCCACACTGGCCCTGGGACTCTTTGTCAACTTCAAAGGGAGATTTTGCTAATTGTAGCCATTGCCACTTTTCACCTTCCACAGAGTCAGGGTGAGGTGGGGTGGGGGAGGTGGGAGGGAAGATGTCATTTCCAGACAGCAAGAAGAAATCATCCCATGAGAACAAAGGTTGTCTACCCAGATGTTCTACTAAGACTTGGACAGTTTTCCATAACAATACTGGATATTTAATTGGACAATGTGACCTGCACTTATGGGGAGGGAGGGAGATTCTATTCTTTAATTATGTGAAAACTGTGGGAACTAGTTAGAGTTGGTTTTGCTTCAATCTGTGCTGACATGGTGTACTCAACGAAGTTTAGCATAAAGAGATTGGATCGTCTCAAGCTTGCTTGCTTAGTTGGTTTTGCCAGTCGGAACCTTGACACTCTGAGAAGGGGACTGACTCAAACTTCCTCAGGAATTCTACTACTAATCCATTACTTTCACCACCATAACACTCTACTTCACATTATGGCAAAATCTCTGGGCTGTGATATTGGGCTACCCTCGGTCTACATGCTTTGTCCTTCTATTTTTTCCTATATTTTCTTCCTTTAAAATTAATTTATGGACAATTTTCTTTGCTTCTCCTTCCCTGCAGTCCTCCCCTAGCATCTTAAATTTAGTTGTGACCGCTATCTTCTGGTGTAAATTGTAAGAGATCCTATTTGAAGTACATCTCTATGGACAAGTAAATCTTAGGATGAATCCAGCAGGAGCCAGGACATATCTGGCCCCCAAATGAAATGCAGTTGGAACTCACCTTCTCAGGGGAGAGCTCAGCTTCAGGATTCAAGAGATAGACGTTCTGGTCAACGGCATGGATGGCACAGAGGGAACCGAGGGAAGCTGAAAGATGGAGTTGGGTTTTCTGGCCAGGCAGACCTTCTTGATCAGGGAACCACAGTTTGGCCTGTAAACATAAAACAGGTCTTTGAAAAAAATCTCTTCCTCTTGGTGTGGAATGAATGGAAGGAGAAATGAATGGGATGAAGTCATCCTTGTTGTCATGCATATTGTAACCTTGAGTTGCCCTCTGTGACTAACCTCAAGCCACAGTTTGACAGGCTCAGTGGAACTACTGGCTGACCCCCCCAAAAAATAGGCTTAGGTTTAGCCGATGTTTGGGGGTTTTTTTTCCATTGCAACTTGGTTATGACCCACTGAGATACTGGCATTCAAGGGAACAGGTCTGGCCAGGACATAACGGATTACATCAGCCTGCACAAGCAGATAGCAAAAGGGTAACTCAAGAACTATTTCTCAAAGGATCAGGAGCAAAGGAGGCTTTGTGGATATTTGCGCCAGTAGAGTTGAGTAGCACCAGCTTAAAACCTGTTCTGGATCATTAAGATGCCGCCTTTTTTGAACACCACAACACAAAATGCACAACTTTACCTTGTTGGGGAAGCAGTTTTGTACGATGAAGTTTTTCGAATCGGCAACAAGTTCTCCACTGGGCAAAATGGTGTAGAAGAGCAAGTCGATGCTGGGAGTAATCTCAGCATCTATCCAGAGTTTCAAAAGGAAGTCCCCTTTGGCTTCTAAAGGATGAAATTCCGAGGTGAAGGAAAGGGAAAGAGAGATCAAAAGAGACATATAAATTTCATCAGACAGATAGAGAAAGAGAGAGAGAGAGAGAGACAGACATACAGACAGACAGATATGATGACAGATATAGACAGAGATGGATGGATGAATAGAGAGAGAGGGATGGATGGATGGAAAGATAGATGGATGGATGGATGGATGGATGGATGGATGGATGGATGGAATTAGGTCCAGTTGGAATATATCAGACTTCACCAGGGTGACCACAACAGGCTGGGAAATGTGAGTCAAAAATGGATCGTTGAAGAATCAGAAGCTGAAGGACTTCAGCTGCTGTCTTCTTTTCAGCTGTGAGGGCTTGCCTTCTCCTCCAGAATAAATTTTAGGTTTGTGGTGGCAATGATTAAGTCGGTGGTCCCACTTGTTTCAGGGATCCATGAAGCAGCAGGTGAATCTCCCTCCAGTAACATCTCCGGCTACATAGGAGAGCAATGGACATAAAACAGATCCCTGGCACATGCCATGGAATCCTTCAACCCTTTGCCATTCTAAAAACTCCAAATGCTGCCTCAAACCCATAAGTCAGTGCTGTTAATAATGCCTCCCCATGGCTCTCCAGGGTTTCTGGAGACTCTGGGTTGGACTTGGGGCCTTCTGTGTACCAGGTGATTGGGAACTGCATCCCATTCTCTATCCTTCCTTCTTCCACCTTGCATGTTTTGGTTATCCTTGAAAACAAAGTCACATCCAGCATGCCAGCCTGCTGACTACAAGAGACTGAGCCCCTAAACTCCTCTGTGGGTCTCCGAGAAGGGTCTGTCCCAGAGGAAATGAAGAATAGGCATCTGGGCAGCCTTCTACCATTGTTGCAAAGGGACATCCCTCTGATGCCCAGCAAAAAACTCAGGATGAAGGAAGCGGCTGCAGAGATTTGGGAGCAATGGCCTGTTCCTACTGCTTGAGACCATCCCTTTCCTCTGCCCAATGGCAGGGCTGGCTGTGTGTGCCCACCTTCCATGCCCTGCCAGTGTGAAATGGGATATAGTGAACCCAGCTGTGAGTGGGAAAAGGAAGAGATGTACAAGGGGCACCCAGCATTCAGCAAGAGAGAACTGGAGCCCCATAGATGGAGAGACCCTGAGAACATCTGGGAAGCTTTTTGCTAAGCAGGAGTGGGGAGTGTAATTTGGAGGGCGAACATTTACCTTTTCCCTGTTCCACTGGCTGCCGCTGTGTCCCTGTTCCTATGATGTTCCCCCTAGCCTTGACCTGCATGGAAAGAAGAAATTCCTGTAGATATGCTAGAGCTTGGAGAAATTGATTGATTGATTGATTGATTTGCAACTTTAAACACTGGCTGTCATGCTAGATATACAGACACCTAGAATTGCAGAGCTGCAATTGTCTAGTTTAACCTTTTGAGAAGTGTGTAAGATTAAAACAATAGTATAATAATTAGTGGACCAGAGGAATGCTGTAGATACAATTTATTTTGGCTCACTCAAGGATCATGGGTAAACAAAGGCAACCCTTGGGGCAGAGTGCAAAAGGGAGATTGCCTCGGTATATTTATGTTGTGGTTCAGTGCACATTGGATGTTGTGGCCCCCAAGCGGTCTGCGCAGGTTGTTGCTGATCCCGATGACGAGGAGGCTGGTGTGGTGTCGTGCCAGCAGCCTGTGCGGCCGGCGCTCGAGTTGGACAGCTAGGAGGCTGAAGAAGACATGGTGCCAGAGGCAGGGATTCAGCCAGGGCCTTCAGAACCTCCAGAGGCTCCTTTAAGTGAAGGGGATGAAGTGGAGGAGTCTCTTCTCAATTTATGAGCACGCAGAGCTGCCAAAAGGCAGGAGTGGTTACTCAGGAGGTGGTCTCCTTGAGAGTAAGACTTGGGGCTAACTGGCCACTCCCTTAGCCTATTTAAGTTTGCACACAGCTTGTAAAAAGCTGCAGGAAACAACACATGTTCGTTAGCTGATCATTGAATCTGGATTTCCTCTGCAAACCTTGCTTCTGGGCTTTCTGCCAACTCTAGTAAGACTCTACCTTATCTGTGGAATTTCTGGCAGGTTGTTAAGGATGTTTAATTAACAGCCTGCCTTTGTAAAAAAAACTACGTTTGGAAGTAAAATTGAGCTTTGTTCATAGTTTGTGTGTTGCGTTCTCTGGGATCCATAGCTGGGGCAGAACATTGGAGTAAGGCCACACCTGGTATATGGCATCCAGTTTTGGTCACCACATTACAAAAAAGATGTTGAGACTTTGGAAAAAGTGCAAAGAAGCGCAACTAAGGGGATTAAAGGCCTGGAGAGTAGAACATATGAAGAACAATTGCAGGATTTGGGTTTGGCTAGTCTAGAGAAAACAAAGACTAGGGGGGACATGATAGCAGCCTTCCAGTATTTGAGAGGCTGCCACAAAGAAGAGGGGGTCAATAAGGGGTGTGCATAAGTGCACCAACGTGCCTACCGTCCCTGTCCTAATGTCCCCTTTTACTCGTATCCCTTTCATGCATTAATAATCATGTTTATACATATCTGTTATCTAATACATGCTTGACAAACAAATAAAAATAAATAAAATAAATAATAAATAAATTTATTTTCCAAAGCACCAGAAGGCAGGACAAGAAACAATGGACTGAAATTAATTAAGGAGAGAAGCAACCTGGAATTAAGGCGAAACTTCCTAACAATGAGGACAATTAACCAGTGGAACAGTTTGCCACCAGAAGTTCTGGATGCTTCATCACTGGAGGTTTTAAGAAGAGACTGTACAGCCACCTGTCTGAGATGGTATAGGGTCTGCTGATTGATCAGGGGGTTGGACTAGAAGACCTCCAAGATCCCTTCCAGCTCTATTCTGATTGATCGATTGATTGATAGCCGTTTAACAAAGCAAAGCAAATGTGCCTTGTGAATGCAGCCTTTGCCTGAAGACTCACCGTATAATAGAAGACAATCTCGTCCTCCTTCAAATCACCTCGGTTAAGGATGTAATGCACCCGAAAAAACTCATGGCGCTGGCAGGTTAACGTTTTTGACGCAGGCTCAATATGTAGGTAACTTTTGCTTGGAGAATAAAGCACATACGCCGTGTGACTTGCTTTAATGTGACTGGGTTGAACCCAGTGCTCGCTATTACACCAAGGTTTGTTTTGATAGAAAGCCTGAAAGGAAAAGCACAGATTAAGAGAAATTAGGTGGGAGGCTGGCTGAGAACATTTCGCTGGCAAGGGCAAGAGAGACGGGCAGCTCAAAAATGTGACAGATCGATAGATGATACGGTGTTTCCCCGAAAATAAGACCTCCCCAAAAACAAGCCCTCCCTCCCCGAAAATAAACCCTCCCCCGAAAATAGTTAAACACATGCACAGCCGGTCCCCGCCATTTCCTCTGGTTAGGGTTAGGGAGACAGAGCTGGAAATCAGGTAAGACGGCAAGAGGAGCCCTGTCTTGCTCCGTACACCCCAAAATAATAATACCCCCCTGAAAATAAGGCCAAGCGCTTATTTCAGGGTTCAAAAAAATATAAGACAGGGTCTTATTTTCGGGGAAACAAGGTACATATAGATGATAGATATACAGTAGATATTCAGTAGATATAGAAATAGATAGATAATGGATGGGTGGAGGGATGGATATGAGAGAGAGAGAGACAGAGAGATATGTAGATATACAGTAGATATTCTCTGTGTGTGTGTGTGTGTATATATATATATATATATAGAGAGAGAGAGAGAGAGAGAGGGAGAGGGATAATAGATGGATGGGTGGATAGAGAGAGAGATACAGAGATGATAGATAGATAGATAGATAGATAGATAGATAGATAGATAGATAGATGATAGATAGATAGATAGATAGATAGGTAGATATAGGGATTTGATTGATATGATATGATATGTGATGATATGATATGATATTACGCGATATGATATGAGTGAGATACAAAGAGAGAGAGAGAGAGAGAGAGAGAGAGAGAGGCAACCCAAAGTCAAGAGGGAGGCTGTGACTGTGCTCTGGAAGCCACACTCCATTTGTTTTACCCTGACACACACACACACACACACACACACACACACACACACAACCCCAAAAGAGTGGGCTGGTTGACTTGGTTGCAGCTGGCAGGCTGATTTTCTCAGATGTAAATTTCATCCGATGTAAAAGTAGGTATGCCTTTGCACAGCTTCCCTCGTGGCTTTTTTCACCCCTCCGCAGACATCCCTGACTGACATTTGAGTACTGGAGCATCGAATTGTAATTCTCCTCCCTACGGACCATAGGCCAGGCTGGCCAGAGAGGGACACTCCCCTATCCCAGTGGAATGGAATATTCCTGACACCTGACAATGACACCTGAGATGAAAAGGGGGCTGTGAACAATCAACTGTGCAAAAGTCGTGGCACGAAGCAAAATGCTCTGTGGGAAAAGGGTGGGGGGGGGGGGTTGGCTTAGAAAGCACCCAACCCAGGTTTAATGGAAAACCATCAACCATGGACCATATAGGTAGTCCTCGGTTTACGACCACAATTGAACCCAAAATTTCCATTGCTAAGGGTGATGGTTTCGTGCCACAGTTGTTAAGTGAATCACTGCAGTTGTTAAGTTAGTAACACCGTCGTTAAGGGAATCTGGCTTCCCCATTGACTTTGCCTGTCAGAGGTTTGCCAAAGGGGATCACATGACCCCGGGATGCTGCAACCGTCATAAAGATGAGCCAGTTGCCAGGCGTCTGAATTTTGGATCACGAAACCATGGGGATGCTGCCATGGTCATAAGTGTGAAAAATGCCATAAGTCACTTTTTTCCAGCCCTGTTGTAACTTCGAACAGTCACTAAACAATGGTTGTAAGTCGAGGACTACCTGTATATGGGTCATAATGCTTGCCACTTTTCTTTTGCACAGATCTACAGCTAGGTTCCTCTCCATATCCACCTCCTTTTGCCTGTTTTCACTCTTCCTGCCCTCATTTTTCTGCTTGGGGGAGGGTTGGACTAGATGACCTATAAGGTACCTTCCAACTCTGTTAACATTTTCAACAGATTAAAAATGTTAAATTTTCCCAATTCCCTATCCCAACGTGTGCAAATTTTCCCCCAACCAGCTCTGCCTTTACCTCCCCACCCCCACCAGTGGTGGGTTTCCGCCGGTTTGGACTGGTTCGCAAGAACCAGTAATAAAACCAGCGGGAGGTCCCGCCCACCACCCTGGATGTTGTCATCAGCGATCAGCGCATGCGATCCCATTGCGAACCGGTGGTAAAGGTAAGTAGAACCCACTCCTGACCCCCACCCTTCTGTTGTGGCTCCGTTGCCTGAGCCTGGGCTATCGACAGATGCAGACTCTGAGAGTGAGGGAGAGGAGTTGGCAAGGCCTCCCTCTCCAGGACCCTCCTCTCTGGCAATGCCTTTGGAGGACACCGAAGGCCAAGAGATAGGCCCAGAGCCAAGCACATCCCTGCAGGTGGACAGCGACAAAGGAGATAAGTGTTGGCTGGATCCTCTACAGTGGTGCAGGGAGAAGCATGCGCAGCAGAGGGGAAGGCGTGCCAGAGATTAGCTGAGTCACTGGACCACACCCCACAGGGTATAAATGTGGGTGTGGTGGCCGGTTCAGTTTGTGACAAGCAAAAACTAGAAATAATCCATGATCTCAGCATTACTGGACTTCTGCCTGCCTTGTCGGACTGCATTTGGACTGTATTGCTGAAACTTTGCCTGCTTTATCGGAATGCTTGCAGTCTAATCTTTGTTTTGTGTGAGTAAAGTCTGAATTGGCAGCTAGCCATTGGGTTGCTGCCAGTTTTATCTTCAAAGACTTTGTCGTGTGGCTTATTAACTCCGGGCCATCTGTGGGGGTGCGTGTGTGGGACGGGGACAGAACACCTCCTTAAGCAGTAAAGGACTCGAAGTCCAGCTTTGGGGGAGGGAAGATCACTTTCACCGCTTTTATCTAGAACTGAGCAGGGTCAGTTGTTCTGTTCCATACACGGACAGGAGACCACAAAGAAATCTTCTAGCCTGTGGACTAGACTTGTCAATTGAAAACACATCTGGGAATAAAGCCACAGGGGACCTTTCTTGCCATGGAAATGACAGGGTCAAACCTGGGCTGGGATCTCAATGGTGACTTTTCAAAGGATAATATACAGGGTATTTTCGGAATGAGCAAGATGGAAAATCACCTTAAAAGTGGGGTGGGGGAAGACCGTGACAATGAGAAAAGAGAGACGGGGGGGGGGGAAGGGAGGAGCCCTAAGTACTTTTAACCAACTAACTAGAATAACTTTAACTTTGTTGTCACTTTAAATCTATACTAATCAGCATACATTAAAATGAAATTTTGTTGCCTAGAGCTCTCAAAGGGTCACCATCTCCAAAATACACTACACATAAACATGACAAAAATATAAGTAAGTAAATAAATAAAAAATATGCATATACCCACATATATTATATGACACAGAGAAACAGCACAATCTACTTCGGATGTATAAATGTACATGGTGAGAAAAACGAACCTTGCGAGTTTCCCAGACGGATGGCCTAGGGAACAAAGCTGTTACAGAATCTGATAGTCCTGCTAGAAATAGTTTGAAATCTCCTCCCCGAAGGGAGCAACAGAAACAAACCATCAACTGGGAATGTCATAAAATACAGCCGTCGCAAATCGCAAAGACTAACCGTAAAAAAAAAATTGCCTTTTTTGAAATTAGTGGTTTCTATGGAGAATTCAGCTCTCCCCTCAGCGTCCGTCACTTGATTGAGCCACTGGTGAGTTGTCAGTATAAAAATCTCCACTGTTCCATTGCTGATTGGCACGTTGTAACTGTCTACCAGCTTCACCTGCACACAAAAAATGATTGACACATTGACTCAACTGGTTGCGGCCGAATATTTCAGGATTTACCAATGCAATTTCTACTCTGCCTTTCCTTCAGGGACGCCAAGCTTTCCCATCAAGCCATCCTAATTTTTTCCCCATCGCTACAACTCTGTGAAAAAGGGGAGACTAGCAGGAGGGACTTGAGCCTGGGAATAGGTTTTGGGACTGCGGCTGAGAAAGAAAGGGGACAAGCAAGGAGCCACTGGGAGATGGTGTTACAGGTTGGTTTGATCAACGGACTCTTTGTTAGGGAAAAAGGGCTTTGGGAGCTTCAAAGCAGAGCATCCGCAGGGGATGATAATAGCAGTAGCACTTCTATACTGCTCCATAGTGCTTTACATACTCTCTGGACAGTTTACAATGTCAGCATTTTGTCCCCAATCATCTGGGTCCTCAGCTGCAGGCTAACTCACTGCTCACCACCAGCAGTTCGATGTCCTGAGCAGCTCGACGTTGACTCAGCCTTCCGTCCTTCCAAGGTCGGTAAAATGAGGATCCAGATGGTTGGGAACAATAGGCCGTCCCTGTATACCGCTTAGAGAGGGCTGTACAGCACTGTGAAGTGGTATATAAGTCTAAGTGCTATTGCTATTGCACTGAGGCATGATTGGGACTTTATGGTGGTTGCCATCTTGAGTTTTTGGGGCTACCACCATCATTCCCATGGATACCCCTGCTTAATAATCCTGCTAATGAATAAAGGCTGAAAGGTTCCTATTGTAGACACCAGCTTGTTTGCTTGCTTGCTTCCTTCCTTCCTTCCCATCCATCATCTATCTATCATCTATCTATCTATCTATCTATCTATCTATCTATCTATCTATCTATCTATCTATCTATCTATCTAGCTAGCTAGCTATCTAGCTATCTAGCTATCTAGCTATCTAGCTATCTAGCTATCTAGCTATCTAGCTATTTATCTATCTTACTATCTATCATCTGTTGGAAGAAATGTCCATCTGGATTCAGTTCCAAGTAGAGAGAAAGACCCTGGAAACATGGAAGCTGCTTGGAAAGATGGTTTAATGGTGGACAGGACCATATGCATTTTTGGGGTCCTGAGCACATGGGAGAGAGACAGAGAAAGACAGAGAGACAGAGAGAGAGAGGGAGGGAGGGAGGGAGGGAGGGAGGGAGGGAGGGAGGGAGGGAGGGAGACAGAGAGAGAGGGAGGGAGGGAGGGAGGGAGGGAGACAGAGAGAGAGACACAGAGAGAGAGATTTCCTAGTGTATTTCATTCTTCTAGGAGAAGAGTGGGTGCGAATTTAGGTCCTGGAGAAATGAGCACATGGGTGAGAGAAACAGAGAGATTTATAGCCTCTCTTGGGCTTTGAATTTGAGTTTCCTGTTCCTGTGGCAAGGGCATGTATTCTGATTGGTTGTAGACTCCCATGTGGCCATGTGGGGTCATGGGTCATGATTCAGGTTTGGTTGACGCTTTAGGCTGGTGCAATGATGGGGCTTCGTTTGTGGCTGAATGGCTTTGCTCTGAAGGATAATCCCACCATCCTGGAGCAGAGGTCTTTTGTCCCTCCTTCCTTCCCTCCCACGCTCCCTTCCTCCTTCGATTGAAATGGTATAAGATCTCCTGCTTGAGCAGGGGATTGAACTAGAACAGTGGCCCCCAACCTTTGGGGCACCAGAGACCCATTCGAAGGAGAGAGGCTTTTCCATGGACCAGAGAGGGCGTGGTTTCACATGCTGCCTGCATCCTACGGATGGGGCTTCACTTGTTTGTGCAGCTCTGTTTCTGGCAGGCCACAGGCCGGTACTGAGCCATGGACCAGGGAAAGGGGATCCCTGAACTACAAGACTTCCAAGGTCCCTTCCAAGTCTGTTATTCTGTATTCCTTAATGCTTTTACACTGCTTTTGATCATTCTAGCTCAGAGCAGCTGGCCAGCAGCTGTTAGGGTGAAGAAATGGCATTGGAGCAGACTGGAGGGCTGATACGGCTTAAATCCAGCTATGCAGAGAACCCATAGCTCTCATCTTACCTTCACGACATAGGGCATGCCGGGTTTATAGTAACGGTCTGGGTTTTCAAGGATCAGTTTGCTCAACGTGGACGTGATCTCAATGGTTTCTGTGGCACTCAGCTCCACTCCTGTTGAAGAGAAATGTCATCTGCAAAAGGCTGTTCCGTTCCCTTCCTCTCCAATTTCCCAGAAACCCTGGAGTGCCAAGAAGCCTGATTCTTTTGATGAACATTTGCCCTGAATTTATGGATTTCTGCTTTGGACAAGGGGTTGGAATAGACGATCTCCAGGGCCGCCCCATGTGCAGATTTCTCTGACGTGTCTATGAAGATTCTCAGTCATCCAAGTCATGGTTGTCCCAAAGGTGTTTTTTCAAGAGGCAGCTGGACTTTCTGGTTTTTCTTGGAAGACGTTTTGCTTCTCAATCCAAGAAACTCCTTCAAGGAACTGGAGAAGTTACTTGGATGAGAAGTGAAAGATCTTCAAAGAAAAACAAGAAAGTCCAGTTGCCTCTTGAAAAAGCACCTTTGGGATTTCTCTGACATACTAATTCCCTCTGTTGGCTTGAATTTGGCACTCAGTAGCCCTTTAAAGGTTTCCTCCTGTCCAGTCGTGACAGGCTCAAAGGGGTAATGCACATGTGGCCAGCACAAAAGTATGCAATGCAGTAACCTTTCCCGCTGAAGAGATAGCTATTTTTCTACCTACATTTGCATGCTTTCAAGCTGCTAGGTTGGCAGGAGCTGGGGCGAGGATGGGAACTCACCCAATCCTGCAATGCTCAGGATTCGAACCTGAGCTGTCAGCTTTTCAGCTGATAAACCCAGAGTCTTCTGGGCTTATCTCTGAGCTAACACACTCTTTATGGGATATCAAATTTGATTAGTATGTCTCAGACTTCTTGCAACCAGCTGATTTCTTTCCCCCCACAAAATCTCATCACTTCACTGTCTGTGAAATGGGTGTTGGAGCAGAGAATAGTTTTCTCATTTATAACTGAGATGCTACTACTCTCTTAGACTTAGACAGGGGGTGTTTTTTCTATCAAGTTTGATTCAGCCTTCCAGTCTTCCGAGGTGTGTAAAATGAGGACCCAGATTGTTGGGGGCAATAGGCTGACTCTGTAAACCGCTTAGAGAGGGCTGCAATAGCAATAGCCTTCAGACTTATATACTGCTACACAGTGCTTTACAGTCCTCTCTAAGCGGTTTACAGAGTCAGCCTATTGCCCCCAACAATCTGGGTCCTCATTTTACCCACCTCAGAAGGATGGAAGGCTGAGGCAACCTTGAGCCTGGTGAGATTCGAATTGCCAAATTGCAGGCAGCCAGCATTCAACACAAGTAGCCTGCAGTACTGCATTCTAACTACTGCGCCACCAAGCACTGTAAAAACTGTAAGTCTAAGTGCTATTGCTATTGCTATCTCTTGTAAGAAATGGAAGCTTTAGGTCTGGTTCTATTAGCCCATTGGTGCTCTTTTGTTTCATGAAGGTTACCTGTCCCTTCCTCTGTGATTTTGCCTTCTACATCGATGTCCATTGAAAAGCCGAGCCACCTCAGGTGGAACTCCTCCATGTTCACCACCTTGGAGAAACAGCCGTCTCTATCTGCCTGCATGCCACAACAACCAAGAAAGAGAAGCCTGTAATCCAGGGGTGGGTTCTACTTACCTTTACTACCAGTTTGCAGTGGGGCCGCGCGTGTGTGCGAAGCGAGTAGTCTTGTTGGTTCTTTGGTTGGGCTATTTACTATTAGCTTCTTTGGCAGTTGTTGATTGGGGTATGGTTTACTTCTAGATTGTTGATCTGATGTTAATCTTGATGTTAATCTACACTCATCTGGATGGTTAGATTACACCAAGATTTGAACTTATGACTGTGGGAATATTGTGACAGTCATAAGTGCAAAGACTGGTTCCTGATGGAGCTTGGGCCATTCCCAGAGGCTCTGACTCATGGCTCGGCCGAGGAACTGGTGGCCGCCTGGGATAGGGCGGCCACCGGAGCCTTGGACTGCGTCGTGCCTTTGCGGCCTCTGACTCGGTGCCGTTCTCAACTGGCTCTTTGGTTCTCCGAGGAGCTGAGAGAGATGAAGCACCAGAAAAGACGCCTAGAGAGCGATTGGAGGGCCAGCCACACTGAACCGGACCGAACACTGGTGAGATCTTATATCAAGACCTACCTAGTGGCAATAAGCGTGGCGAAATTTAATTAATTTTCCACTCTTATAGCATCTGCAGAGAACTGCCCAGCTGCCCTGTTTAGGGTGACCCGCTCCCTACTGCTGGTAGGAGCGAGGGAGGATCCCTTACAGCAGTGTTTCCCAAACTTGGCTATTTTAAAATGCATGGACTTCAATTCCCAGAATTCCCTAACCAGTATGCCTGGTTGAGGAATTCTGGGAGTTGAAGTCCATACATCTTCAAAGGGTCAAGTTTGGGAAACACTGCCTTACAGGGTAGAGCTGAGGATTTTGTGCAATATCTGCATGATAAAATCGCTCAGATTTGGGGCGGCCTGGACTCCAACTGGGTAGTCTCGGACGGGATGATGGAGATGAGTCTTGAGAATGTTATCTGGGAGGAGTTTGACCCTGTGACTCCTGAGGATGTAGACAGGACTCTGGAGAGGCTTAACGCTACCACATTACTGGACCCATGTCCTTCCTGGTTGGTGCTGGCCTCCCGGAAGTTACACGAGGCTGGTTTCAGGAGATTATCAACGCTTCGTTGAGTGAGGGTATCTTCCCATCCGCCCTGAAAGAGGCGGTGGTGAGGCCCCTCCTCAAGAAGCCTTCCCTGGACCCGGCTGTATTGGCTAATTATTGTCCTGTCTCCAACCTCCGCTTCGCGGCGAAGGTTGTTGAGAGTGTGGTGGCGAGACAGCTTCCTCGGTTCCTGGATGAAGCCGTCTATCTAGATCCATGCCAGTTGGGCTTCAGAGCAGGTTACAGCATGGAAACAGCATTGATCGCGTTGGTTGATGATCTCTGGAGGGCCCAGGACAGGGGTTGTTCCTCTGTCCTGGTCCTCCTAGATCTCTCAGCGGCTTTTGATACCATTGATCATGGTATCATGTTGCGTCGGCTAGAGGGGGTGGGAGTGGGGGGGACCGTGTTACGGTGGTTCTCCTTCTTCCTCTCTGGCCGTACACAGTCTGTGTTGACGGGGGGCAGAGATCGACCCCGAGGTTCCTCACTTGTGGGGTGCCGCAAGGGTCAGTCCTCTCACCCCTCCTGTTTAACATTTATGTGAAGCCGCTGGGCGAGATCATCCGTGGCTTTGGTGTGAAGTGTCAACTGTATGCCGATGACACACAGTTGTACATTTCAACCCCAGGACACCCCAATGATGCCCTTGATGTGATATCCCACTGCCTGGAGGCCGTGCGGATCTGGATGTGGAGGAACAGGCTCAGACTCAACCCCTCCAAGACTGAGTGGCTGTGGTTTCCGATGTCCCGATATAGCCAGCTAACACCATCGCTGGCTATTGAGGATGAGAACTTACCCCCTCAGAGAGGGCTCGCAACTTGGGCGTCCTCCTGGACTCATGGCTGTCTCTGGATGATCATATGACGGCCATGGCCAGGGGGGCATTTTATCAGGTTTGCCTGATTTCCCAGTTGCGCCCCTTTCTGGATCGGGACGCCTTGCACACAGTCACTCATGCCCTCGTCATTTCCCGTCTGGACTATTGTAATGCTCTCTACGTGGGGCTCCCCTTGAGGTGCATCCGGAGGCTCCAACTGGTCCAGAATGCGACCGCGCGAGTGATAATGGGGGTGACTCGTTGCTCCCATGTAACACCCCTCTTGCGCGAGCTGCACTGGTTCCCGGTGGTCTTCCGGGTGTGCTTCAAGGTGTTGGTTACCACCTTTAAAGCACTCCATGGCTTAGGACCTGGTTACTTACAGGACTGCATTCTACCACTGTTTTCCTCCCACCGACCGATACGCTCCCACAGAGAGGGCCTCCTCAGGGTGCCGTCGGCCAAACAATGTTGACTGGCGACCCCCAGGGGGACAGCCTTCTCTGTGGGGGCTCCTGCCCTATGGAATGAATTGCCCCTGGACATACTGAAGGATCCCCAACCTCCGCGCCTTGTGTCGTGCTCTGAAGACCCTATTATTCCAGCAAGCCGCTCTGATGGGATAAATGATTTTAAATTGGGTTTTAAAAGTGGTTTAAATTGGTTTTAATTGGAAGTTTTAATTTTGGCCAAGGATTGAATTGTTTTAATATGTTTTTTAAATTTTGTCTTGTATGTTGTTTTATCATGGCTGTTCACCGCCCTGAGTCCTTCAGGAGAAGGGCGGTTTATAAATATAATAAAAACAAAAACAAAACAAAACAAACAATTTGGTCATGAATCCCTTCTTTTTTTCACCATATTTTTGAATGATTGCCAAACAAATGGTTGTAAGTCAAGGACTATCTCTGTTTACCTCTTCGCTCCCAGTTTAGAGCTACATTACCTATCTTCAAACAATATTGGCCCATAGCCAGAAATGGAGATCTCTTCTACTTGAAGATGTCCCTTTTTAGCCAAATGGTGTTTGTGCTAATATTGTCGGATGGTTCAAATCCCGTATGAGACAAAAAGAATTATTTCAGAAGAAATAGTAAACAGGGGTAAGGGAAGTTACCCCTGCACAAAGAGATGGCAAGAGAAGAATTACACAATGCCGCAGAAGTACACGGAGTTACACTGAAGTGGAAGAGGCTGTGGATGAGAATAAACACTGGTTAGAAAATGCTTGGCGTAAACCATGAGGACGAGAGAAAGATACTGTGTGGTATGTATATAGAGCAAAAGGTGATTACAAAGCACATAGTCAAAGAGAACATGGAATGGTTAAGATGAAAAGAAACGGGGAAAATGCAGCAATCGGATATGTTGGTGGAATTGGGAAAGCTTAGTTTAAGGAAAAGAAGGACTAGGGGTTGACATGATAGCAGCCTTCCAATATCTCAGGGGTTGCCACAAAGAAGAGGGAGTCAAGTTAAGCATATGAGCAATGGGTGGAAACAAATCAAGTAGAGAAGCAACCTAGAACTAAGGAGAAATTTCCTGACAGTGAGAACAATTAACTTTGCCTCCAGAAGTTGTGAATGCTCCAACGCTGGAAGATTTTAAGAAGAGATTGGGCAACCATTTGTCTGAATGGCAAACCTATGGCACGCAGAGCCCTCTCTGGGGGCACATACTCTGTCACCAGCTGCTCTTCTGATTTCTTGTGGTTTCTGGCATGCTATTTCCGGCCAGCTGGTCTTTGGAAAACGGCCCCAAGAAACGCTCCAAAAACACACCAGCCCATTTTTGTGTGCACACGAAAATGTGCACACCAGCCAGCTGGTCTTCGGATTTCTGGCGCTCCACTCCACTCCACCCAGGGGTGGGTTCTAATTTTTTTTCCTACCGGTATTGTGGGCGTGGCTTATTTTGTGGGCGTGGCTTGATGGTCATGTGACAATTCTTTAGGATTTAGCAGAGGTACTGGTCTACCAGGCTTTTAACTGCTTGCAGAGCTGTACCGATCTACCCATTTATTTTTTGCAGGCACTAGTCTACTCATGTATTTTTGCAGGCACTGATCTACTCATGTATTTTTGCAGGCACTGGTCTACTCATGTATTTTTGCAGGCACTAGTCTACTCATGTATTTTTGCAGGCACTGATCTACTCATGTATTTTTGCAGGCACTGGTCTACCCATGTATTTTTGCAGGCACTGATCTACTCATGTATTTTTGCAGGCACTGGTCTACTCATGTATTTTTGCAGGCACTGATCTACTCATGTATTTTTGCAGGCACTGGTCTACTCATTTGTTTTCTTTTAACACTGATCAGCTGTAGAGCGGCCCTTTGAAGCCCCGTGGCAGAACCGATTCCGGGAGAACCGAGCCGAACCGGGAGGAACCCACCACTGACTCCACTCCATATAATCCCCGTTAAAAAAAAAAAAAAACCAGCAAAGAAATAGGTTTAAAATAGGGCAAAGATATCCCAGCTGTGGAAATTCGATGTCCCTTACCTTGCCTTCAAATTCTTTACACAGGTTTTCATCAGTATCACTTTCGAGATGCCGGCAGAGGCTCAGTTTCAACAGGCCAGGCACTGGTTTCCCATTGGGGTACCTGGAGTCAGACCCCACCAAGGTGGACAAAAACACAGAGAGGGAGATGGTTTGCATAGAGAAAGAAGATCAAAGGGACCTGCAGGATCCAAAGGAAACCATGTGGGTATTTTTTTTTTCAGGATCCAATCTAAGTTAGTCACCTGGACCAGAGATTTAGTCTTCCAAACTTTCAGAGTTGTGCTGGAGTCCATCCTCAGGGAACCTCTCTCTCTCTTTCTCCCTCTCTCCAACCCTCTCTCCCTCTCTCTTTCTTTCTTTCTCTTTCTCTCTCTCCCTCTTTCCCTCTCTCTCTCTCTTTCTCTCCCTCCCTCTCCCTCTTTCTCTCCTTCCCTTCCTCTCTCCCTTCCTCTCCCTCTCTCTTTTTGTCTTTCTCTCCCTCTTTCTCCCTCTCTCCTACCCTCTCTCTCTCTCTTTCTTTCTCTCTCTCCCTTCCCCCTCTTTCTCTCTCCCTCCCTCTCCCTCTTTCTCTCCCTCCCTTTCTCCCTCCCTCCCTCTCCCTCTCTCTCTTTGTCTTTCTCTCCCTCTCCCTCCCTCTCTCTTTCTCTCCCTCCCTTCCTCCCTCTCTTCCTCTCCCTCTCTCTCTTTGTCTTCCTCTCCCTCTTTCTCCCTCTCTCCCTTTCTCTTTCTTTCTCCCTCTCCCTATTTCTTCCTCCCTCTCCCTCTCTTTCTTTCCCTCCCTCTCTTTCTCTCTCTCTCCATTTTTCCTTCTCCCTCCCTTCCTCTCTTACTTCCACCTTCTGCTCAGAATGGGAAAAGGAGAGTAGTTGAGCATCACGTACCTGCCACACACACTAACTTCTATTTCCTTTGTCATAATTGTGACGAACTTCGGGGCCTTCACCAAAAGATCAAATTTGGGCCGAACTGGAAAGAGGGAAGGGAAGAGAAGAAAATCATGAGGTGAACCTTATGGAAGCACAAACTGTCCAGTTCTCTCCTGTGACCTCCCTTGAGGGGAGATGGGAGAAATTGGCCAGACAACTGAGGTCTGAAAGGAAAAGTAAGCTGTAAATCTAAGTAAGACAAATTAAACCTTGCATTAAGAAAGCAGTAAACATGATGCCAGAATGAATTTAATAATTGCATCTGGACAACCTTCTAATATGTTTGGTTTCAATCTTAGGTAATTTGTCCTTGTTTTGGTGGTTTGTGTTTTGTAGAAATTCAACCCATTGAATTAGTTTCACGGTGTGTGTGTGTGTGTGTGTGTGTGTGTTTGAGTGAAGCTTTAATCCCACTATCCCAACCACTATTTTAAATTCCTGGCCCATATTAATCCATATTAATCTTTGATCTGTATGTGATTAGCTGGTAAATCATTATCTCTAATCTCAGAAAATGGGTTAATTTAGCTGAGTAACCAGATCAATGTGAAATTTGTTGGAGAAAGCGAGTCTTAGAATTAAACTGAAGAAACAGAATTGTAAGGTCTCTGGCCTGCTAAATCCCTCATTGCCAAATATTTATTTGTTTGTTTGTTTACTTACTTATCCATTCATTCATTCTCTCCTTCCCTCCCTCCCTCCCTCCCTCCCTCCCTCCTTCCTTCCTTCCTTCCCTCCCTCCCTCTTTTTCTTTCTTCCCCCCCTCCTCCCTTCGTTCCTTCTATTTCCATCCTGCTTTTTCCATCCTTAAAAATAATCCTAAATATAAATGGAGTAATGATTTTTTAAATCTACCAGCTCAACATAAAGAGGCATTTTTTCAAACTTCAGTGTGCAGATTAAGTTGCTACAAATTTATTGGGACAAATATACCTTAATTCAACAAGATAGAATAAGCCAGACTGTCTGGAAGGAAGGAAGGAAGGAAGGAAGGAAGGA
This sequence comes from Arizona elegans, assembly GCA_022577455.1. NCBI lineage: Eukaryota > Metazoa > Chordata > Lepidosauria > Squamata > Colubridae > Arizona > Arizona elegans. The sequence continues at coordinate 19,861,741 of JAKOOJ010000012.1, forward strand.
AGGAAGGAAGGAAGGAAGGAAGGAAGGAAGGAAAGAAGGAAGGAAGGAAGGAAGGAAGGAGGAAAGGAAGGAGGGAGTGGGTAAGAAAGAAAAGAAGGGCAAACTGGATGTCTTTCTTACCATAATCGTCCACATCAAAGCTGTCTTCTGCAACTTCCATGGAGTCTTTCTCTACCACCACTTTGTAGGTGCCCAAGAGGGGATCGGAAGTCAGAGAATAGGAAAGCTGGATTATGCCCAACGGAATCTCCACATCTCTCCACTGGAACACCTGGTTGTCTTGGGGATCCTGGAAAGAATAAGATAACAAGTTCCAAAGCTTGTCCATAACCCAGAATTGTTCTAGAATAAATGATTCATGACCTGGACAAAGTAGTCCTAAAATCTTAATTCTCCGAGCACTATTGGCAGTGTATTTGGATATGACAGCCTTCTAGAAGCCCACATATATGTTGGATTAAACTCTCAGGATCTGCACCCAGCAAGGACAATTGCTGTGCTGGCTGGAAATTTGGGGAATTGTACTCCCTAATTTTCTGAAGGACCCAAGTTGGAGATGGTGGCTGTAGGTCTTAGAGCCGTGGTGGCGCAGTGGTTAGAATGCAGTACTGCAGGCTACTTCTGCTGACTGCCAGCTGACTGCAATTTGGCAGTTCAAACCTCACCAGGCTCAACGTTGACTCAGCCTTCCATCCTTCCGAGGACCCAGATCATTGGGGGCAATATGCTGACTCTGTAAACCGCTTAGAGAGGGCGGCAAAGCACTGTAAAGCGGTATATAAGTCTAAATGCTATTGCTATTAGCAGGAAGGCTCTACCATTAGACAAAGGGATGTTCGAGCTCAGATTGAACAAGATGAGGGAGGCTGGGAGATAGTTCCCTAAACACTTTAACAACTTTAGAGCAACTAATTTAAGAAAGAAAGGAGCGAAACAAAACATGCTTCTCGGCTGGTTGCCAGATAAGCATTGCATTACTCCAGAGGACCACTAGATGGAAGGAATGTGTTCACTGAGTAGCTCACCATTCTGCTGCCATCTAGTGGACATTTTGAGGAATTGCAGACCAGAAATTGTAGAACTTAAATCTTTGAATTACTTTATGCAGGAAGTTGATTCATGTCTTTAGTTATTTCCTTGACCGATTCTATTGTTTCTGTGATCAAATGCAAGGAGAGGGCTCTCATTCAGCCCCATTCCTAGTAAAGAAGATAGGAATGGACCTGTCAAAGACAAAATATCCCTCGTTTCCCAACAGAATTAATTTTGCTACTTTATGGGACTGTGTGAAATAGCCCCATTCTTAACAAAGTGAAACAGGACTTGATATTAGCTACTTTAAAAATCTCTCTCCCTCGCCACCAAGAGATCTTGTATCATTTTCTGGACAACGATCTGGAAATGGTTGCTCATTTCCCAAGAGCCTGTAGCCCTCATATTTCCTGGTGGCCTCCCATCCAGAGATCAATGAGGTCCAATCAGCCATGGGGCTGGCACTGTTATGGCCTTCCAGCACATACCTGGATGTACACAACTGGAAACTGTGGAGACATTAAAAAAAAGCACAGGAAAATCAGAGACACCAAGGAATGAAAATGAGGATAGGAAAAAGGAGTAGGTAGAAAAAAAGGACATAGGAGATTCTTTTATGTTGCATTATGGTTTTGAATTACTCTTAGAATTCCCAACCCGCCCCCCCCCCCCATAACAACCACCCTGTGAGGCTGGTTGGTTGGTGACCACAAGGTCACCCAGCCAGTTTTCATGACTTAAGAGTAGATTTAAACTCAGCACTAATCCAAAGCCTTTAATTGCGCCATTAGTCTTCATTAGTTTTCACCCAGGAGTATCTCCACACACACACTGGGTTCAATACTATATGTGAGGAGGGAGAGGTCCATACAATTCCCCTAGAGGGGAATTGATCCCAGAGAGAGCAGGAATCAGGGGTGAAATCCAGCAGGTTCTAACAGGTTCTGGAGAACCAGTAGCGGAAATTTTGAGTAGTTTGGAGAACCGGCAAATACCACCTCTGGCTGGCCCCCGAGTGGGGTGGGAATGGGGATTTTGCAATATCCTTCCCCTGCCACACCCACCAAGCCACGCCCACAGAACTGGTAGGGAAAAATTTTAAATTTCCCCCCTGCCAGGAATTGAATGTTTTCTCACAGAGACACCATCATCTATGTATGTCTTAATACCCCCCAAAATTTACCTTATTCTTCGTGGGATGTAAATCTGTATCGATAGAGACGATGTGAAACTGAACTGCAAAAGGCAAGAGGGAGAATATGTGGGGAAAGTAGCCACTGAATATACAAATATTAAACTATAGAAGGGATCTTGGAGATCATTTACTCCAGTGTTTTCTCATACTTGAGAATTTGAAGACGTGTGGACTTCAGCTCCCAGAATTCCCCAGCCAGGCATGGGGTCTTTCCAGAAGATTCCGTGCTGGCTGTTGAATTCTGGGAACTGAAGTCTAAACGTCTTCAAGTTGCTACAGTTGAAAAACACTAATCTGACCCCTGCCCAGGGCAGTAATACACTGTTGCAGCATTCCTGATAGGTGGCCATCCAGCTTTTCTTTAAATCCTTCCGCCAATCCTTCCTCCTGAGTAGTCAAGGCCATCCAGCTCCATTAAGACATTTTTTCCCCTGATGCACAATCATAATGTACCTTTCTGACATTTAGACCACTGTTTCATGTCTCCTAGAAATTGCTCAATTCCCCCAAAATTGAGCAGCTAAGAGATGCATGATGACCACCGTCAGACCTCCACACAGTCTTCTCTACTCCAAAGTGAAGAGCATACCAACTATCTCCAATCATTTATCATAGATAATTTTATCCTCCTTCCCTTTGGTTGCCCTCCTCTGGAGACACTCTGGTTTGTCTCTTTTCCTTGATGAAGTGCAGGGTCCATCCAACCAGAGAAGAACAAGGAGGATTCCTGACATCAAAGAAGTCAGGTGGTTATGCCTATCCTGGCTCTATTCCCCTCAGTAGATGGTGTTGGGAAAGGATTATGGGTCATCTCCAGGTGGCATACAGGTAGTCCTCAACTTACGACCACAAGTGAGTTCAAGATTTTCATTGTTCAGTGAGACATTTGTTAAGTGACATTTGCCCCATTTTGCAACCTTTCTTGCCTTGGCTGTTAAGTGAACCCCTGCAGTTGATCAGTTGGTAACCTGGTTGTTCAGTGAATCTGACTCTTCCCCATTGACTTCGTTCGTCCGAAAGTCCCAAAAGGTGATCACATCACTTTGGGACACTGCAGCCGTCATAAATATGAATCAGTTATCAAGCATCTAAATTTTGACCATAGGATTATGGGGAGGCTACAAAAGTTGTAACTGTGAAAAATGGTCATAAGTCACTTTTTTCACTGCTGTTGTAACTTTGAACGGTGACTAAATGAACTGTTGTAAGTCAAGAGCTACCTGTAGTTTGCACACACCAAGATCAGAGCAAGCAAACAAATTCTTCCACCGCTCAATTTACCGAGCAAAAATGTCCTTTGATGTTTATTTATTACACACCAGCAAAGCTGAAAAACAGTTGACTGGACAAATTGAAAGATGCCACAGGCAAAATTGGGGACACGTGAACAATGTGTAAGAATGAATCTTATTTCCATTTCTCTTGCTATTCATCAAAAGGCATAGCGCCTTCCAAAGCCACTCAAAGCAATATGAGTCATTCCCAAAGACCCGGGGTATGTTTGATGATGTTAAAGGTTATTGTTATTGTTTTTACTATTAATGTTTTAAACCAGGGGTATCAAACTCGATTTCATTGAGGGCTGCATCAGGGTTGTCTTTGACCTGGGGGGGTCGGGGTGTGTGTGGCCAGGGTGGGCATGGCCAGCTCGACGTAACTTGTATCGGGGGCGCCTGTGGTGGCCCAAGCGCTCTGCCAGCAAAAATGGGTTTCCAAGCTCCGTTTTCGCTGGCAGAAGCATTGCGGGCCAGTCCTTCACTGTTTCCAGAGCGGTCCTGGGGGCCAGATCTAAGCACCCTGCAGGCCGGAAATGGCCTGCAGGCTTTAAGTTTGACACCCCTTCATACGGCGCCCTTCAAAACCAAATTTCCCAAGGAGACGGCATTAGCCTTGGTAGTACAGTGGTCTAAGGCACCCTGTTATTAGGCTGGTTATTAAGACCAGCTGCCTGCAATTACTGCAGGTTCGAATCTCACCAAGGCTCAAGGTTGACTCAGCATTCCATCCTTTCTAAGGTAGGTAAATTGAGGACCCAGTTGTGGGGGCAATAAGCTGACTTTGTATAAACTGGCGCAGAGTGCGGTCGCGCGGGTGGTGACGGGAGCGACATGGCGCTCCCATGTAACACCTCTCCTGCGCGAGCTGCACTGGCTCCCGGTGGTCTTCCAAGTGCGCTTCAAGGTTTTGGTTATCACCTTTAGAGTGCTCCATGGCTTAGGACCTGGTTATTTACGGGACCGCCTGCTACCACCAATAGCCTCCCACCGACCAGTACGCTCCCATAGAGAGGGGCTCCTCTGGGTGCCGTCGGCCAAACAATGTCGACTGGCGGCCCCCAGGGGGAGAGCCTTCTCTGTGGGAGCACCTATGATCTGGAATGAGCTCCCCCCAGAGATACGGAGGATCCCGGATCTGCGCACTTTCCGCCGCGTGCTTAAGACCTTTCTATTTCACCAAGCTGGCCTGACCTAAGTCTTTCCCCTTTTTAAATGGAAATTTTAAATTTGGTTTTAAATTATTGGGGTTTTAAATTTGTTCAGCCAAATTATTTAATTTCGTTTTAATCTATTTTAAATTTTGTGTTTATATGTTTTATTACATGGCTGTTCACCGCCCTGAGTCCTTCGGGAGTAGGGCGGTATACAAATTCAATAAAATAAAAATAAAAATAAAATAAAATAAATATACAAAAGAATGAAGGCTATTGCTTAGCGCATTGTAAGCCGCCTTGAGTCTCCGGAGAAGGGCGGCATATAAATCAAATTAAAAAAAAAATAATAATAATCTTATCATTTCCATTTGTTATCCCCATATTGTGGGTAACTGAGCAGGATGTACATCACGGGGGGTATTGAAAAATGTTAGCAACCAGTTCTTTGCTCGGTTGCTGGGTGGGCATGGCCGTGGTGGGTGTGGCCTACTTGGTCTCCTGCACCATGGGGGGGAGGGGCGTTTTTGCCCTCTGGACGCTCCTGAGGCTTTCTCCTGAGGCTTTCCCCGAGCCTCCAGGAGGGCAAAAATGGCTTCCCCCGGGCTCCAGAAGCCCTCCAGAAGCTGCAAATGGGCCCGTTTCCGGATTTCCAGAACTTCCAGTAGGCCCATTTTTTGCCCTCCAGAACAGGGGTGAAATCTAAATTTTTTTGCTACCGGTTCTGTGGGTGTGGCTTGGTGGTCATGTGACTGGGTGGGTGTGGCCAGTTGACGTCATTCACGTCACTCACTATTAGAGCCAGGAGCTCCACATTCTGACACAGAACAGCAGCCCATTCTGTCACAGAAGCCAGGAGCTGCACAAAAGCCCATTCTGCCTTTCTGAAGCCCCAACGCTTTGAGTTTCACTCTGGCTTGACTGCCTAGGCGAACCTCGGAGCCTTCTCTTGCCCTGCTCTTCATCCCGGAGGGCCGCACATGCCCCCCTGCCAATCCTCCGTACAAACCGCCCACCCCATTTCTGCAAAGGCAGAGCCTCCCCCTTCCAGGGCGATCCAAAGAGGGGAGGAGGATGCTGCTGAAAAAGCCTCCTCTTGCAGCCAAATGCGCCTAGCCGTCTGTGCCCTTTCCTCAAACGGGCTGTGCATGGGGCGCTTGGAGAGCGAGCGAGCAAGACAGCTCTCCAACCTCTGTTTGTGTGTGTGTGTGTGTGTGTGTGTGTGTGTGTGTGTGAGGGAGGGAGCGATCAGAAGCTGAGGCACCCAAACTTCTGGCAGCAGCGGGGGCAGCTTCTGAGCAGCCCGAGTCAGCCAGCTCACCTGACCTACTCCCTGAGACTCGCCGTTCTCCTTGCCCCCACCTCAAGCAGCGGCTTCCCTGCTCAGCCCCGACAAGCTATGCATCCATAGCAATGGGGTTGTTTTGTTCGCCACGGTGGTACTTCGGGAGGGCAGGCGGACGTCTGCAGCTGACAACTATAATGAATATGTCCACCTGCCCTCCTGAAGCACCACCGTGGCGAACAAAACAACCCCATTGCTATGGATGCATAGCTTGTCAGGGCTGAGCAGGGAAGCTGCTGCTTGAGTGGGAGGGGGGGCAAGTAAGCTGCTAGCTCCTTCCCCGCAGCCCTGCCATGCTTGCCTGCCTTCCACATGGGCTTCTGCTTGCCTGCCTTCACAAGCTGGCCACTGGGACACCAGGAAGGCAGAATGGAAGGGAGGCAAGCATGGCAGGACTGCGGGCTATGGACCGGTTTGAGGGCATGGCTAGCCAGCCATTGCTCCTGGTTCGGCGAACTAGCCTCAATCTCCGCTACCTACTCGCCCGAGTCGGTCTGAACCGGGAGCATTTCACCCCTGCTCCAGAGGCTCCAGAGGCTTTTCCTGAGCCTCCAGGAGGGCAAAAATGGCCTCCCCCGGGCTCTGGAAGCTCTCTGGAAGCCAGAAATGGGCCATTTTCCAGACCTCTGGAATGTCCGGAAGCCTGTTTGTTGCCCTCCCAGGCCCTCCACACAGGCCCTGTACTTACCAGCATGATGAATGGATCATGTGGAGACTCCTAGGAGGATGAGGTGGGATGGACGGAGCCAGCCAATTCTTGCAACAACTGGTTCAGCGAATCAGATGCAAAATTAGCTTCCGGTTTGCCCGAACCGGTCTGGACTGGCTGAATCCCACCCCTGGTGTACATGCTTGCTCTGATCTGGGCATAGGGTCTGACATAGAGGAGATAGTCATTGTCCAACATTTTCCGCCACAGTGGCAAATATCTGTAGCTTGAGTATAGATTCATTCTCCGAACTTGTGGGTTGGTTTCCAAACATTTCATTACCAAGCTAGGTAACATCTGCATCTAGGTTTAGGGGATGTCAGTGTCAATGTTCTTCTGTTTCTAAGGGCTTCAGGTGTGGGGGAGTCAAGTAAGGGTCAGGTGATGGGTCAGGTGAGAGGCCAGGTGAGAGTAAACAGTGACTCACCGACATCAAACAGCACCAGTTTGATTGGAGTGACACAAAAATCATCGGACACCCTACCACCCACCATGCTCGTGAGTTCATTGAAGCCTGGCACCCCACAAGCAATTCCATCAACAGACACATTGACCTACAAGCAGCCTACGAACCCCTCAGAATCCAAATCAACCTGACAGCCAACCAGAGAGAGCACCGACTCTCATCCAACGCACCCAAGCCACCTCTGCCAGCAGTTCACCTCCCAATGACCCTGGCCTGATGTAACCTCCTCATCACAAGATCCATCACAAGACCCTCACCTGATGTGACCCACACCTGATCCATCACAAGACCCTCAGCTGACACACTTGCACCTGAAGCCCTTAGAAACACAAGAATACTGACGTCCCCTAAATTCGGCTGAAGATGTTACCTAGCCCAGTAATGAAATGTTCAGAAACCAACCCACAAGCTCGGAGAATGAACCTTCACCCTCATTTTCTGCTACTTTTTGTGGCAATAAGTAGGCTGCATTGAATATTGTAAAGCTCTTCTGTACTCAATGCATTGATACAGGAGCCTGGATAGCTCAGCAGACTAATGCATTGTAATTTAACATCAGCTGTCTGCAATTAAAAGTAAGATCGAATCTCCCCAGGCTCAGGGTTGACTTAGCCTTCCATCCTTTCTAAGGGAGATAAATTGAGGACCCAGTTTGTGGGGGCAATTTTTTTTTTTTTAATTTGATTTATATGCCGCCCTTCTCCGGAGACTCAGGGCGGCTTACAATGCGCTAAGCAATAGCCTTCATACTTTTGTATATTTATACAAAGTCAGCTTATTGCCCCCACAACTGGGTCCTCATTTCACCTACCTTAGAAAGGATGGAAGGCTGAGTCAACCTTGAATAAGCTGACTTTGTAAAAATATACAAAACTATGAAGGCTATTGCTTAGCGCATTGTAAGCCACCCTGAGTCTCTGGAGAAGGGTGGCATATAAATCAAATTTTTAAAAAAATTATTCTTCCCCACCAGTTTTGGAGAAATCAGTTCACTTTGAGGCTCCCATGGAAGGATTTCACACTGGGGACACATCCCACTCCCTCCCCTTCTCATCTTTTTAGCTAGGTTGATTTTTTTTTTATCATATTATATTTATATCGTTAAGTTTTATACAGTTTTAATTTTTAATATTGTAAGCCGACCAGCATTATGATGTGGTAAGATAGGCAGCTAATAAAGTTTACAATAATTTTTTTTTTTAAAAAAAAACATCCAGCTTCAGGTTATGCTCACACGGAGGCGAGAGGAGAAACAGGGAATGAATACGGGAAGTCTTCAACTTAACTACCATTAATTTAGTGACGGTTTGGAGTTACAATGGCGCTGAAAAAATGGCTTACACTTATCCTCACAATTCTGACCGTCGCCGGCTCTTCACGATCAAAATTTGGACACTTGGCAATCAGCATGCATTTATAAGAGTTACAAGCATCTGGGAACCATGTGATCCCTATTTGCAGCCTTCCCAGCCGGCTTCTGATAACGGGATCAAGAGAGGAAGTCAGATTTGCTTCACAACGACACCTTTCACTTCACAAATGCAGTGATTCGCTTAACAACCGGGTGAAGAAAGGTCATAAAAGTCAGGCGTGACTCACTTAACGTTCGCCTGGCTTAGCAATGGAAATTCTAAAATTTGTAAAGCAAAACCTGTAAAAATTGTAAAGATAATGCTTTGAAAGGGCTAGAAAAGCATGAATTTCAGGAGCAGGTTTCTCACTGGAGTCGCCCTTTACCTTGTTGTCCCGCTCTGTAGATTGGTTTGTCCATCTGGATGAAAACCAGATGCTTTGGTTTCTCAATTTTCACCATTTTGTGGATCTGGAAATTCTGGGTCAAGTCATTTCCCTTCAACTCAAGAGTGGCTTCCAATGGGGGAGAAATGTTGCTGTCCTCGGGAATCTACAGGATGAAAAGAGTCAAAATCAAACGGTTTGAGAGGTATCGTTATCATGATGTTCTATTGTTTTGTGTTTGCATTATGTTGAATGTAACAACCTAAGGGGGAGAGGGAGAGAGAAAAAGAGCAACTTACCTGGAAAGGAGTACATTGAAATTCATTGTCCTGCTTTACCGTCTTTTGAATCAGGATCAAATCCTGGATCTCGGATTTCAGCAAGAGGGTCAAATTGAATGTTTCCTTCAGATTGCTCATCTGGATGCAGAAGTTCTCAGTGCTCTCCACATAGATTGTGCTGGGTACCAATGCCACATATTGCCTTGAAAAGAGGGGCAGGGGCTCTGATTAGGAACTACGCAGAGCAAATACAAGACGGTTTCCTGAGATTTGGGCCTGTGTTGGTGGAGATAGATCTGGGTCAAAAGGTTGAAGCATTACAACTGGACCAATCTTTGTTAATCAGAAGCGTTTCATTGCTCATCCAAGCAACTTCATCAGTCAGAGCAAATTAGTTAGGAAGAGTCAAAGAGTCATTGGAATGTACGAACTTTTGCCACACCAACTTCAGGGGTTTCTCCCCAAAATGGGTTGCACACTGGGGAGAAACCCCTGGAGTTGGTGTGGCAAGAGTTGGTACGTTCCTCTGACTCTCTGCCTAACTAATTTTGCTCTGACTGATGAAGTTGCTTGGATGAGCATCAGAACATCTCAGATTAACAAAGATTGGTCCAATTAGCATGATTCAACCTTTTGACACCTTTGGACAGGGAGACTGAGTCTTCATCGACACATGTCTCTAAAGCAACTTTGGCATCTTTAAGGTGTGTGGATTTTAGCTCCTAGAATTCCCCAGCCACTCTACTAATTGGGGAATTACAGAATAACAAGATTTGAAGGGACCTTGTTGGTCATCTAGTCCAAGCCCCTGATCAATCAGGAGACCCTATACCAGTGATGGAGAACCTATGGAGCCATATTAGTGGGCACGCCAGCTCAGCTCTGGGGCGCATGGCCAGCTGATTTTCGGGCCTTCTGGGCCCACCAGAAGTAGGGAAACAGGCTGTTTCCTGCCTCTGGAGGGCCTGGGGGGGGTAGGGAAGGCCCGTTTTTCTTTCTTACCTGGCTCCAGATCCTCTCTATTTATCTGGGAAGGGCGAAAACAGCCTTTCCCACCCCCTTGGAGGCCTTAAGGAGACTGAAAGGGCCCATTTCCCGACTCCCAGTGGGACAGGAAATGACGTTTTTTTCCTGTCCCCAGCCTCCAGAGACTCCTAGAGAGGCTCCTAGAGACTCCTAGAGAGGCTCCTGGAAACTTTTAGAGAGGTTCTGGAGGCTGGGGACAGCAAAAAATGTCACCTCCTGTCCCACCGAGAGTTGGGAAATGGGCCCTTTCAGCCTCCGTAGGGCCTCCAAGGGAGTGGGAAAGGCTGTTTTCGCCCTTCTCAGATACACAGAGAGGATCTGGAAACAGGTAAGAAAGAAAAACAGGCCTACCAGGCCATCATGTGCCAGGAGCGGGGGGGGAGGGGGAGGGGGTTGCGCACGCTTGCGCGTGAGCACGTGCGCGCGCGACCCTCCCCCGCCCCCCCCTCTCATGGCACACGATGGCAAAAAGGTTAGCCATCACTGCCCTATACCATTTCTGACAGATGGCTGTCCAGTCTCTTGAAAGCTTCCAGTGATAAAGTTCCCACAGCTTCTGAAGGCAAAGCTGTTCCATTGGTTGATAGTTCTCACTGTCAGAAAGTCCTTATTTCTAGGTTGAATCTCTCCTCAATCAGTTTCCATCCATTATTCCTTGTCTGGCCTTCGGGTGCTTTGGAAAATAGGTTATTCCTCTCCTCTCTTTGACAGCCTCTCAAATTTTAGAAGACTACAATCATGTTCTTCTGTTCATTCTTCATATGTTTTAGCCTCCAGTCCCCTAATCATCTTTCTTGCTCTTTTCTGCACTGTTTCTAGAATCTCAACATCTTTTTTATAGTATGGTGACCAAAATTGGATGCAGTATTCTACATGTGGTCTTACTAAGGCTTTATAGCAGTGGTATTAGTACTTCACATAATCTTGATTCAGTCTCTGTCATTGGCTTTTTTAGCTGCCACCACACATGACCAGCTCAATATTTTTTTTTTTAAATTTGATTTATATGCTACTCTTCTCCGGAGACTCAGGGCAGCTTACAATGCGTTAAGCAATAGCCTTCATACTTTTGTATATTTATAAGTCAGCTTATTGCCCCCACAATCCGGGTCCTCATTTTACCTACCTTAGAAAGGATGGAAGGCTGAGTCAACCTTGAGCCTGGTGAGATTTGAACTTGCAGTAATTGCAGGCAGTTGATGTTAATAACAGTGCTTTAGTCTGCTGCACCACTAGGGCTCTATTTAATTGATTGTCAACTAAGATGCCAAGATCCCTTTCACAGTTACTGCTATTAAGCCAAGTTTTACCTAATCTGTATGTGTACTGTTGGTTTTTCTTGCCTAAATGTAAGACTTTATTTTTTTCTATGATGAATTTCATTTTGTTAGATAGGGCCCAGTGTTCAAGTCTGTCGAGATCCATCTGGATCTTGAGCTATGGGACCTAGGGCAGGGTTGTCAAACTCCCAGCCCATCGTGTCATTGCAATTAACAATTTCATTAACCATTTTAACCCAAGAACTAATCCTAACTAGTTCAAGCTGTCTCTCCATTTGTTTTCCTTCCTGATCTATGCAAGAGATCACTTTGGCCTGGATCAGGCTGGCCTATCTCCTTCTGTCATTACTTTTTGCAATGCTCAGATCCTTTTGTTCACTGACAGTGTGAGAACTCTTTCCCCTTTCATGTCCCCTGCTCTCTCTCTCTCTCTCCCTCCCTCCCCCCTCTCTCTCAGCTAGTGTTTCCCTGAAAATAAGACCTAACTGGAAAATAAGCCTTAGCATGACTTTTTCCAGGAACTGCCTTGTGGCTCAGCAGACTAAAAGCATTGTGATTAACACCAGCTGTTTGCAATTACTGTAAGTTCGAATCTCATCAGGCTCAAGGTTGACTCAGCCTTCCATCCTTTCTAAGGTAGGTAAAATGAGGACCCAGTTTGTGGGGGCAATAAGCTGACTTTGTATAAATATACAAAAAGTATGAAGGCTATTGCTTAACGCATTGTAAGCCTCCCTGAGTCTCCGGAGGAGGGCAGCATATAAATCAAATTTAAAAACAAAAAAAGCCCTATGCCAAAAATAAGCCCGTTAAGATCGTCAGCCAGACAGACGCACTTAGTAACCTATTTCCCTGAAAATAAGCCCTAACCAGAAAATAAGAAAGACATTTTATAAAAGAGACTCTGGGAAGCTAGAATAAAAGACTAAAACCATAGAGCACTCGGCTCCCTACCAAGTCTCCTAGGATTGGACTGGTCCTCCTTTCTGGGTCTGGGAAACACTGGCCTTAACTCCATCAGTGACTCTGATATTGAGGCCTTAATCTTTAATTTTGCAGATGTCTTTGACGGAAACGTGGGCAAATATATGGGCACATCCATCACATTTAACCTTGGCCCCCAGGTTGCTCCAATCTGAATGAAGTCACGAAGAGTACCGTTTGCCTTGTGTGCAAAGGTTGATGAGCAACTTGACAAGCTCATCAGCCAAGGAATCCTGGAACCTGTCGACCTCACAAAATAGGAGACTCCAATTGTGACTCCTGTGAAGCCGGACGGTTCTGTCTGCTAATAACTCTGGCCTCACCTCCATTCTTCGCCCAGAACCTAACACAGATGTTAGGCATTTTTTTAAATATATGTCTAAACAATATAATGGGGCTTACTTAAACTTGATAAATGTGATAGAGATTACTAATATTGTTACCGTGAATTGGATTAATATGAATGATACCCAGAACCAATTTTGTTCATACACAATAGATTGAACAAGAAAGATCTAGAGGAAGATAGAGATAAAGATGAGGAGTTAGGCATTTTTTGTTTATGTATGTTTAAACAATATAAGGAGGATTACTTAAATTTGATTAATGTGAGAGTTTATTAATATTGCTATTGTGAATTGGATTAATATGAATGATACCCAGAACCAACTCTGTTCACACACAATATGGATGTATATTTTTTTTAAAAAAAAGGTACTAATGGTTTTAGTTTTCAGGAAGGCATAATTGGATACTAGAAACTGTTTCTTAAAATTTAAATTCTTGCCCTGAGCCAAGGAATAGACTTGATGTTCTCAAGGGTTTCTTTCTTCTCAGTACTCGTAAAATGGAAAGATGCACCTGTTCGTCTGCCAATGAACAATTTGTCTGGTCTTTACAAAAGTCCAGACTATATTCACATTAATTCATTAGTGCTCCTAAGAAACTCTTCAAAAGGAGGGAGGGAGGGACAGAGGAAGGGAAAGAGGGAGGGAGGGAGGGAGGGAGGGAGGGAGGGAGGGAGGGAGGGAGGGAGGAAGGAAGGAAGGAAGGAAGGAAGGAAGGAAGAGTCAATAGATGGGGTACACAAATGAAGCTGTCTTTAAAATAAGCACTAAATATACCGTATTTTTCAGAGTATGACGCGCCTTTTTACCAAAGAGGGTGAAAATCTGGATACATCTTATAGTCTGAATGTAGCCCCACCCAGCCTCTGAAATGGAGGTTTCAGAGGCTGAACAAAGCCTCCAAAACCTCCCTTTGAGAAGATGAAAAAAAAAGCAAGGCACAGAGCTCACAACCAACGAACCTGTTGCTAAAGTGCATCTCTGGGAACAGCTGATTGGGGGTATTCCAGGAGGCCGATCCACCCCCAATAAGCTTTTTTCTTATTTTCCTCCTCAAAAACTAAGGTGCATCTTATACTCTGGTGCGTCTTATAGTCCAAAAAATACAGTATGTTGCAGAAATGATCCTTCCATTTTCAGGAAAGGACTGTGGTCTTGTCTAGCATTATTTTATGTTATTTTTACTTATTTATTTTTCACATTTCTGAACCACCCATCTCCCTCAAAGAGTATATCTTGTACATTACGCTCCAAAGTTGTATTGCATTCTATGGGGTCCCTTCTCAGTTAAATAAATAAGGTGACTATCCCTCCACCTCCTAATGCCACCTCGGTGTCCCAAGCCAAAATAAAAACTAATCTTACAGATGTCCCAAAGGTATTTTTTCAAGAGGCAACTGGACTTTCTGGTTTTTCTTTGAAGACGTTTTGCTTCTTGGATGAGAAGCGAAACATTTTCAAAGAAAAACCAGAAAGTTCAGTTGCCTCTTGAAAAAACACCTTTGGGATAACCATGACCTGGATGACTGAGAAGCTCCATAAATCTTACAGCTCCGTATTTTTAAAAAGAAGTTCTGCCTCCCCCTGCCGCACCACCACTATCTCTGGGGCATCGCTCCTCCTTAAGTTTCCTTCAGAAAATTCTGGACTGAGAGATGCTTACTTTAAAAATAAAACAGCGGAGTTTAAAGCCTAAATCTTTCCCAGCCAAAGAAGACAGAAAGGGAAGAAGCCTGAAGAAATCAACTTACCATTTGGAGGCAGCTTCAGTGGTCCTGAGAAGGACAGGCAGCAGAAGGAGAAGGAAGAGGTTTTTTCCACGTTGCCAGCTTTCCCCCATAATATTGAAGAGAGAGGCTGGCTGCGAAGCTGAGGAGAAAAGTATCAGCTGTTCCCTCTTCAGCTCTGGTTGCTGACTGCCTCTCTGCAAACAGTCCGCACGGAAGAAAAGGTAAAACCCAGGAACCCAGGGGACAGTTCTGATTCGCCAACAGTGGGTCCTTGCCAATGTTCAAGGCCAAAAGAGCACAGCGGGGTGGAGACTCAAACAACACAACTTTATTCTGTACAGAACTAGGATCCGGGGAGTTTTCCTTTGAAGCCTCCGTAACCTAGTGGTTTACAGCTGGGGTTTTTTTTATACCTGCAGACCCCAAAACTCAAAAACCTGAATATCAAAGTGCAGTGATGGCGTAACCTTTAGAGACCGAGTGCCCAAAATTCAAGTCTCTCTCTCTCAGGATGCGCACATGCACGTGTGCGCAAGAGCAACCCAAATACCAGCTGGCCGACGGGAGGCGGTGTATCACAACACCGCCAGCTCTGTAAGAGACGAGATCTTTTTTCTTTCACGAGCTTGTTTATTTCCCTGCAAACAATGGCAAGAAACGCCATGGAGAAATGCGGTGGAGCTGAGCTGGGGCGACGACGCACATCCCCACAAAGAGGGCTCTGAGCGCCGCCTCTGGCACGCGTGGCATAGATATGCCACCACTGTCATAGTGACATGCGTCACTCCATTTTCTCTTATATACAGTTACAAAAGTAGACATACAAGCTTTCCAACAGCTTTCGTAGTACGGTATAACTACCGTGTTTCTCCGAAAATAAGACCCTGTCTTATTTTTTGAACCCTGAACTAAGTGCTTGGCCTTATTGCCATGCGTTCAATTCGGCTTATTATCAGGGGATGTCTTATTTTGAGGGAAACAGGGTATCATTTCAGCCAATGCTTTTGTGAGCCTTATTAAACTTGGTCTCAATATAAGACAAAGGTAAAAGTAGAGAAAAGTGAGAAAAGAAAGGGGAGATAAAGGGGGAAAGGGGGAAAGGGGGAAAGAAAGAAAGAAAGAAAGAAAGAAAGAAAGAAAGAAAGAAAGAAAGAAAGAAAGAAAGAAAGAAAGAAAGAAAGAAAGAAAGCAGACTTCCAACTTTTTTGGTGCAATAAAATTCAGGTAGTCCTCGACTTACAACAGTTCATTTAGTAGACTAGAATAACAGATTTGGAAGGGACCTTGAAGGTCTTCTAGTCCAACCTCCTGCTCAGGCAGGAAACCTGATACCATTTCAGATAAATGGTTGTGCAATCTCTTGTGTGCGTCTATATCATATGTATATGTGTGTTATTTATCTGTATGAGAAAATATACACTTTCTTTTGAGAGCAGGCACCAGAATTTCATTTTTAATGTGGGCCAGTGTGCTCACAAATATGATTGGTATATCTCTGTGTCTGTGTGTCTGTGTGTGTGTGTGAGAGAGAGAAACAAACTTTGTTCCTTGTGTAATGGCTAAGTGGAAAGAGGCTGTGAAGCAGGGGATATGAAAGTTTCCAAAATTCTTTGCCTATTTTGACTTGCATTCCTGTATTGTCTCCCACAGTGCTGCTTTTGTTAGACTTGACTATTCTTTTTCCCTTTCATGTGAAAACAAAGGAATTAAGCTGTTCTGCTTTCTCCCTGCTGCCCATCACCATCTTGCCATCTTCTCCCATTAGTGAATCTATCATTTTCTTGATTTTCTTCTTATGCCTTAAAGCCTAAATGAAACTTGTTATTTTTGGCTTTTTTTTTTTTTTGGCAAGTCTTCGTTCATTCCGAACCTTTAACCTTTCTGACTCCATCTTTATAGATTTCAGATATTTACTGGTATTTGTTTTGAGTTTATATGGCCTTCTTTCCCTTTTTCATATTTGTCCTTTTTGTTTCCCAATTAGTCAGAAAGCTCTTTGTGCAGCCATGCTGGTCTTGTTTTGGGTCTCTTGTTTATCTTTCTCTGTGATGTTGGTTTTCTTGGTTTTCAGTTTCCCAAGTATCCTAAGTTTTTCCTTTTAGGATTTCCATCCATTGAATCCTTCCTAAGATCTTTCTTCATTTGTTGAAGTAGCTGTTTTAAAAGTCTAATAGATTAGTTTGACTTTGTTCAGTTACCTACATCATTATGATGAATTCCAGTACGACTTGGGTCACTCTCTCCCAAACTTCCTGCCTCTTCAACCCCCTCTGTCATTCCATCTCTGTTAATAAGAATTATAGAGCTGATCCTCTAATTCCCTCCTCTACCTTTTGGATGATAAAAGTTGTCAGCCAGGCATGTCAGGAACCTGTTCAATCTCCCACTCATGGCAGAGTTTGTTTCCCAGTTGAAGTCAGGAGAGCTAAAGTCCCCCATTACTGCCCTGGTGTTTCCTGCACACCTCAGCTGGCTGATTAGCAAAAAGTGCATCTATTGCCTCTGCTTGGTTGAGTGGTCTGTAGTTTGCACCTATAGCCATGACATTTCTTTTTCCCTCAATATTCACCCAAATACTTTGAAGGCTTTCATCCCTGACATCATGTATTTCTATGTAGCTGTAGTAATTCTTTATATACATACATACATACATACATACATACATACATACATACATACATAATTTCTGTGCAGCTATAAAGGTAGTCCTCAACTTACCAACTGAGCCAAAATTTCTGTTGTGAGACATTTGTTAAGTGAGTTTTGTCCCATTTTACAACATTTTTTTGCCATCGTTGTTAAGGGAATCACTGCATTTGATAATTTAGTAACACGGTTGTTAAGTGAATCTTGCTCCCCTATTGATTTTGCTTGTCAGAAGGTTGCAAAAGGCGATCACATGACCTTGGGACACAGCAACGGTCATAAGTATGAACCAGTTGCCAAGCATCTGAATTTTGATCACATGATCGTGGGGATGCTACAAAGGTCATAGCTGTGGAAAATGGCCATGTCACTTTTCTCAGTGTCGTTGTAACTTTGAACAGTCACTAAATGAATTGTTGTAAGTCGAGGACTACCTGTAGTAATTGTTTACATATCTACATCTTTACATACTATGCATACATACAATTATTGCTACTCTTTTATTGGATCTGTTTCTTCTGAACAAATTATATCCTCCTAGTAATATATTATAATCGTGGGCTCCATCTCACCAAGTTTCAGTGATAATATCAATGTTCATCCTCATATCTATTGAGAGTTTGTGGAGGGGGAAGGATTAAAACTGACTTGCAGTTCCAGCAGAATAGGGGATCATCCTGTCAACACAACCAGGGAAGCCTGCCAGTTAGGGGGAAAAACCAACAGATTTACTCTTGGCTTTGCACTCTGGCCAAGGAAACTGTGGCTCTTGTGAAAGACAGGGAGGCTTTGGATCGTGATTAATTATTTGGTTATTTCATCAGCCTTCCTCCGGATCCGTCAGATTAAAGAAAAAATAACTGCCTCCCAGCTGTGGCAAAAGAACAAATTGATTCAGGGGGAGTAGGTAAATAACCAACATTCCTTAAAATAATATTTAATTACATGGACTTTCAGCCAAAAGTTGACTGACTGGGAAGCCATCGCTTAGCCCTTCTTGCTCCCCGTGGAGAGTTCTTTGCACTTGATTTGCCCGTGAGAACTTCCGGGTTTTTTTTGTGACCCGATCCTCGCTGTCAATGCTGTGGGCAAGAACCTGGCCACACCTATCCCACTTCAGGGATAATATTCCCGATAATAAGGCCAAGGCCATATTTCAGGGGTCAAAAGAAAATAAGACCCTGACTTATTTTCAGGGAAACACGGTATATAATAAATATAATATAATATAATAATATAATAATAATATAATATAATATAATATAATATAATATAATATAATATAATATAATATAATATAATAATATAATATAATATAATTAATATAATATAATATAATATAATATAATATAATATAATATAATATAATATAATATAATATAATATAATATAATATAATATAATATAATATAATATAATATAATGGTATACGAATCAAGCCAAGCTGGACGTGGTCAAACAAGAGATGACAAGACTGAACATAGACATCTTAGGAATCAGTGAACTAAAATGGAGCAGTCCAAGTCTATGCCCCAACCACTGGTGCTGAAGAGGATGAAATTGACCGGTTCTATGAAGCCCTACAGCACCTTATAGAATTAACAACAAAAAATGATGTCTTTATCATCATGGGGAATTGGAATGCTAACGTAGGAAGCCAAAAGATAACCGGAATAACAGGCAAGTTTGGCCTTGGAGTAACAAAGTGAAGCAAGGCACAGGCTGATAGAATTTTGTCAAGAGAATACGATGGTCATAGCAAACACTCTTTTCCAACATCCCAAGAAACGACTCTACACATGGACATCACCAGACGATCAACACAGAAATCAGATTGACTATGTGCTATGCAGCCAAAGATGGAGAAGCTCTATACAGTCAGTAAAAACAAGACCAGGAACTGACTATGGCTCAGATCATGAGCTTCTCGTTGCAAAATTTAGGCTTAAATTGAAGAAGGTAGGGAAAAGCACTAGGCCCCACAGGTATGAATTAAATCATATCCCTGATGAATATACAGTAGAGGTGACAAATAGATTTAAGGAATTAGATCTGATAGACAGAGTGCCTGAACAACTATGGACAGAGGTTCGCAACATTGTACAAGAGGTAGCAACTAAAACCATCTCAAAGAAAAAGAAAGGCAAGAAAGCAAAATGGCTGTCTGAGAAAGCTTTGCAAATAGCTGAGGAAAGAAAGGAAGCGAAAGGCAAGGGAGAAAGAGAAAGATACACTCAACTGAATGCAGAATTCCAGAGAATAGCTGGAAGAGATAAGAATGCCTTCTTAAGTGAACAGTGCAAAGAAATAGAAGAAAACAATAGAATAGGGAGGACCAGAGATCACTTCAAGAAAATTGGAGATATGAAGGGAACGTTTCATGCAAAGATGGGCATGATAAAGGACCAAAATGGCAGGGACCTAACAGAGGCTGAAGAGATTAAGAAGAGGTGGCAAAATTACACAGAAGAACTATACAAGAATGAACGTAATGTTCCCGATAACCAAGATGGGATGGTCACTGACTTCGAGCCAGACATCCTAGAATGTGAGGCCTTAGGAAATCTGAGCAGGAACAAAGCTAGTGGAGGTGACAGTATTCCAGCTGAACTATTCAAAATCTTAAAAGACGAGGCAGTAAAAGTGCTACACTCTATTTGCCAGCAAATTTGGAAAACTCAACATTATGAGTTTGAAGGAAATATTTCATGCAAAGATGGGCATGATAAAGGACCAAAATGGCAGACTTAACAGAGACAGGCAAAGTTCTGTTGTTGTGAGAAATGTTACTTTGAAGGATTTCATCCCTGACATCATGTATTTCTATGTAGCTGTAGTAATTCTTTACATACATACATACATACATACATACATACATACAGTAGATACATACACGCATACATAATTTCTGTGCAGCTATACGGACAGTCCTCAACTTACCACAACTGAGCCCAAAAGTTCTGTTGTTGTGAGAAATATGTTAAGTGAGTTTTGTCCCATTTTACAACATTTCTTGCCATCATTGTTAAGGGAATGACTGCAGTTGATAAGTTAACAACATGGTTGTTAAGTGAATCTGGCTTCCCTATTGATTTTGCTTGTCAGAAGGTTGCCAAAGGTGATCACATGACCTTGGGACACAGCATCGGTCATAAGTATGAACCAGTTGCCAAGCATCTGAATTTTGATCGTGGGGATGCTACAAAGGTCATAGCTGTGAAAAATGGCCATAAGTCACTTTTTTTCAGTGCTGTTGTAACTTTGAACAGTCACTAAATGAACTGTTGTAAGTCGAGGACTACCTGTAGTAATTTTTTACATTCATACCTTTTTACATACTTTACATACTATGGATCCATATAACTATTGCTACTCTTTTGTTGGATCTGTTTCTTTTGAACAAATTATATCCTCCTAATAATACATTATAATCATAGGCTCTATATCATCAAGTTTCAATGATAATAGCAATGTTCATCCTCAGGTCTATTGTGTCTATTGATACTTTGTGGAGTGGGGAGAATTAAAATTGACGGCAGTTTCAGGAGAACAGGGGATCATCCTGTGAACACAACCAGGAAAACCTGCCAATTAGGGGGGCAACCAACAGATTTACCCTTGGCTTTGCACTCTGGCCAAGGAAATTATGGCTCTTGTGAAAGACAGGGAGGCTTTGGATTGTGATTAATTGTTTGGTTATTTCATCAGACTTCCTCTGGATCGGTCAGATTAAAGAAAAGTAACTGTCTCCCAGCCATGGCAAAAGAACAAATTGTTTCAGGGGGGGTAGGTAAATAACCAACATTCCCTAAAATAATATTTAATTACATGGACTTTCAGCCAAAAGTTTGGCAACTGTTGGCATCCTTCCTGATCACCGTTTAAATTCTACTTTCATTGCTCCTACTTTAAAGAACTTTAAAGAAGAGACTAGATGTACCTATTAGATGTAACCACTTTTATTCTGGAGGTGAGAAGACCCACTGGAATTGAGCAGCCTTGATGGTACAGTGGTCTACGCACCCTGTTATTAACACAGCTGCCTGCAGCTGCCTGCAATTTACAGCTGCCTGCAATTTACTGCTGGTTCGAATCTCTCCAAGGCTCAAGGTTGACTCAGCCTTCCATCCTTTCTAAGGTAGGTGAAATGAGGACCCAGATTGTGGGGGCAATAAGCTGACTTTGTATAAATATACAAAAGTATGAAGGCTATTGCTTAATGCATTGTATGCCGCCCTGAGTCTCCGGAGAAGGGCGGCATATAAATCAATTTTTTTTAAAAAAAAAATTAAACAAATCAACATTATAATTAAAAAGCCATTAAAGACACTGTGGATGCTATACATACCAGATTGGACGCTGAAAAGAATAGAATATCTCATTAGCAGAAGTTATCAGTAGACTTCTGTGTATTAAAGGCTAACATTTTATTTGCAAGACAATCATAACAAATAACATTGGCTTGTCAAGAAGAAAAATAAAACTGGGAAAGTAGAATACTTTAACTTTAAAAAATACAACCTTTTCATCCACTTTTGCTCATGTGTGCAGAATGTAGTGCAAAGATCTATCTAATCCAAGAGCTACCCATGCATGAGGAGTTCTAATCAGGGCCGGATTTAGATGAAAAGAGGCCCTAGGCTATTCCATTTATGAGGCCCTTTCACCAGTGGTGGGATTCAATTTTTTTAACAACAGGTTCTGTGGGCGTGGCTTAGTTGGGGGTGTGGCTTGGCAATCATGTGACTGGGTGGGCATGGCTAGCTGGTCACGTGACTGTGTAGGCGTGGGTAGCTCGTCATGTGACCGGGTGGGTGTGGCTATGTGCATAGACTTTTTTCAGAGGGCTGAAAAAAGTCATTTCTGACTGGGCCTCGCACTTTTGACTGGTCCTCACACTTATGACCATCCTCACATTTTTGCCCGTGCAGCTTTCTTAACAACCATGTCACTCATTTCACAACTGCTTTTCTTCACCATGGTGACAAGATAGGGCAAAAACGTAAAATGTGAGGACAATCGTAAGTTCGAGGACTGGTCAAAAGTGCGAGGACCAGTCAAAAATAACTTTTTCAGCCCTCTGAGTAGTCCATATGCACAAAAGAGGGCTGAAAAAAGTGATTTCTGACAGGTCCTCGCACTTTTGACCGGTCCTCACACTTATGACCATCCTCACATTTATGCCCGTGCAGCTTTCTTAACAACCATGTCACTCATTTCACAACTGCTTCTCTTCACCATGGTGACAAGATAGGGCAAAAACGTAAAATGTGAGGACAGTCGTAAGTTCGAGGACTGGTCAAAAGTGCGAGGACCAGTCAGAAATAACTTTTTCAGCCCTCTGAGTAGTCCATATGCATAAAAGGATACAGCAATAGAGAGGGATGAAGGAAGGGAAGGGAAATTAGAGTAGGAGAGAGAGGGAGGAAGAGAGGAGGAGAAGGAGAAAGGAAGAGGAAGTAGGGAGGAGAAGAAGAGGGGGAGGAAGAGAAAGTAAGAAGGAAAGAAAAGAGAGAGGTGGTAGGTTTGAGGAGAAAGATTGCTGTACAATAAAAAAGATGAAAGGGAAGAAAGGCAACCCCAAACAAATATAAAGATATTAAGATAAAGAATGAATTGTTAAACTTTAAAGAATAAAAGAGAACAAATATGAATAAATAACAATAATTAGAAACACACATACAAACATACAATGTATTTTCTTTGAACAGAGTATTTGGCCGGTTCACAAATTTAAACAGTGTTTAGTCATTTCAATTAAATTTACAATTTCTATATTTCCTTTTTGCCATATTTATTCCTCATCTATTTTTGTAAAAAACCAATATTACCCTTCATCCTCATCTCTAATCTTAATCAAATTCAATTTTTCCCTTCTATTCTATATTATACCCCTTCCCATTGTCATCTATTTTTATATCCATCCTCACATTGGTTAATTATGTAATATTAGTTGTTTAATATAAATTCAACATTTTAATATAAATCAATTAGTTATATAACTACCTTTTTGTATATTAATCAATATGAACATGAATATTCCAATTATTTCCATGCAATCCAATTTCTTACAAATCCATTAATTATATTTTCCAATAATAATAAACCAAATAATTTCCCCCATATATTCCACCAAACCACAACTTAACCATTTCTGCTTTCAGAAATATACAATTAATAGTATCTCAATTATTACAATTCCCTAGTTAAATAGAGCTTTTTTTCTTTTGTGTTTTAAAATCTCCTCTTTTTCCCTAAATTTCCCGTTGTTTGCACCTACCTTTTTTGGTGAGGAAAAAGAAAAGAATTCTGCCTGCCTAATTTTCCAACTTGCAAAGCCAACAGCCTGCTTTACTTTCTCTTTCGTTTCTCAGCATAGGTAGGGGGAAAAAAATCAGCACTCTTTGCAAGGAAGAAGAGCCCTGAGCAAAACAGCTGAGACAAATCAGCTGGGGGGCGGGAGCCGATCTAAGCAAGGGCTAATTAGCCTATGCTGAAGCTCCGGGGGCCAATAAAATTACAAAAAAAACACCGAACCCTTTGTTAATTGCTGGCTCCCCCGCCCCTCGCCCACCACTATTTATTGGCAATAAATAGTGGTGCGGAGGGGCGGGGCAAGCCAGCAATTTAACAAAGGATTCGGCTGCATCACTGGCTCTAGGGCGGCCCTTTGAAGCCCCGCGGCAAGAATTTGCAGGTTTTTTTTCCTCTAGCCATCGGAGGCAGCAATAGATGGGGAGTGGGCGGGGTAAGCGAACGGCCGGGGATCCAACAGAGCAGAGAGTGAGGGTGAGTGAAGGCGTGGAAGCTGCTTTCTCCATCCTGCTCTCTTGCGTCCGGAGCCGGTGGGGAACCACGTGGCAGCCCACGTGGATCCCAGGCAGCGGAACTCGGGCTAGGGAAGGGGTGGGCAATGGTGGCTCTTTTACAACCTGTGGCCTTCAACTCCCAGAATTCCTGAGACAGCCAAGCTGTCTCAGGAATTCTGGAAGTTGAAGTCCACAGGTTGTAAAAGAGCCACCATTGCCTACCCCTGGCTACGGTAGGCTGGCGCCGCGCGGGTGGGAGGCGAGGGGCGGGCGAGCCAGCAATTTAACAAAGGGCTCGGCAGAACCCCCTAGAGCCCCCAGAATCCAACCACTGTGTAGGCCCCTCTTGATCTTGAGGCCCTAGGCTGAAGCCTAGTTAGCCTATAGGAAAATCCGGCCCTGGTTCTAATAGAACAGAAGTTAACTTATTCTGGCTCCTAATGATCAGTAGTAAAATAACCATCTCTACATTTATTTATTTATTTATAGTCATGATGTAGATTGTGTGCATGAGTACGTTCGGAAGGCAGCAAAATCACTTCCACTTTCACATTCTGTCTATACATAAATATATGTATGGTGTTTTGACCCAGAAAAGAAACCATTCCATAATACTTTGGCATGATTTCCTTGTTCAAAGCCCATTGGACAGTAAACACCCCCACCCCCATGTTGAATGGACAGTCTCAGGGGTGGGATTCAGCCAGTTCGGCAAACCGGATTTTAATTTTAGGTCCGGTTCAGTGAACCGGTAGTTCTGACAACCAGCTGGCCTGCCCCACCCCTCCCAGGAGTCCCCACACAGCCCATTTTGAATTCCAGGTAAGTGCAGGGGGGGGCATAGAGCCCAGGGAGGTGGAAAACGGGCCTCCCAGAGGCCCGTGGAGCTCAAAAATGGGCCTATTTCCAGCCTCTAGAGAGCCTCTGGAGGCTGGGGAAGTTATAAACGGGACCTACACAGCCTGTTTTTGCTCCTAGGGGGGTGCAGGAGGCCAAGTGCTGCCTGGCACATCCCCTGGCCAGACCCACCATGACCACAGTCACCGAGCTGGTCATTAGAGGAGAGAACCAGTTGTTAATTTATTTGAATCCCACCACTGGACAGTCTCTTCCTCAAATAACCTGGAAAAATGGAAGGCGGAGAAAATAATAACAGGTAGTACGAATACTGCTACCACTTGAAAAAAAACATTTTTCATCAAGGACAAAATCTAATCAAGAATGGTTAAAAGCATTTTCATGAGCATCAATGAAAAATCACTGTTTGTTTTGGAAGATTCTTGGGAGCTGAAAGTGTCACAAGTAAATGCCTTATTCTCAAATGGGAAAATGTAAATACACAGGGTATCAGGGGTTAATTTATTCTTCCTTCCTTAATATATTCATATGTAACCACTCCCATCCTTTACTCCGCCTTATTGATATAAAAGGGGATGTATGCACCTCCCTCTTGCTTCTATCTGTGATCATTCAGAGAATATAGAATGCCTAGTACTTTGTTTGAATACTTTGTTCCTGAATTATTTATTGAGTCTGATCCTCAAAATATTGCAACAGAAAGTCCAGCTTAAAAAGGAAGTGATGAAACTGCACTTCAGTCTATGATCTCTCTATTTGCAATCCATGTTTTTGAGTCAGTCCCGATGCCCAATAACTGCTTGGATGGGTCCCTGCAGTTTTATGAGGGCTATATTTATGAGGGCTGCAGTGTCCTAGGATTATGTGATCAGCTTTTGCTACATTCTGACAAGCAAAATCAATGGGAAATCCAGATTCACTTAACAACCAGGTTACTTGCTTAACAAATGCAATAATTCACTTAACAACTGTGGCAAGAAAAGTTGTAAAAGGGGGCAAATTCACTTAACAAATGTTTCACTTAACAACATACATTTTGGGACCCATTGTGGCTGTAACTCGAGGACTGTCTGTAAAGAGAACAGGCTCTTCTTTCTACAAGATCCATGCTCGAGGGAAAGCATGTATGCAGGTCTAGGTCCCAAGCTTCCTCCATTTCTTTTGGTGTGATTGTCAAGACGATCTTTGCACTCATGGCCATTATTTCCCCTTTGTTTTAAAGGATTTTTATATACGTCATGTTTTTCCTAGATATCATCACATGCTCTTTTTGTACAGCACTTAACTCTGTTCTTTGTGGAAGCTCATGTGAAAATTACTAAATCAAACTCCTGCAGAAAAACTGCCAAATTTGGTTCCTTTCATAAAAAAGTAATTTGTTTAGTAAATCCTCCACTGAATCTCAATTTCTCTTGGATCTGGGATCACTTTGGAATCATACAACTGTGGGGCTGGAAGGGACCACAAGGAATAGCCACTACAATTCTCTGCAATGCCTTGGAAAATCAGCTAACACCCCCACCCGGGTCGAAGAGGTTGTAGAAATAATGCTTTTAAAAGGTTTTTAAAAAAGCCTCTGACGATCCCAGCTGAGCAGCGCGATCGTCAGAGGCTCTCTTTTTTTGTACTTTTAAAAGCATTTTTTTCTACAACCTCTTCGGGTAAAAAAAAAGCCTTGGATGATTGTGCGGCTCAGCTGGGTATGGGAGTGGCAGGGATTTTTGCTACTGGTTCTCCGAACCACCCATCGCTACCGGATTGGGCGATCCGGTCCAAACCGGGAGCATTTCACCCCTGCCTGAGATCACTTTTATCCTGAGATCTCTGATCAAATATGAAAATGGCATTTTCTCCCATGATTACAACTTTCAGTGAACAAATGCTAAACCACATGTCAGCAGGGTGCCTGAACTGCAGCCATTTTTGTCATGGTGGCTAACCAAATGCTTGTGCTAATCTCAAATATGCTATGCTGAAACTGAGCAATGTGGATAACTATATTCAAGCTGTAACTTGGTAAAGTATTTTAGTGGATATCATTGCTTTCCCAAGTGATTGTGCTTACTGGAGCCAAAAACCTTGAAGATGAGGGAAAAAGGGTTCTCCATCTTTTTGTTCCTTAACATGTTTTCAAATAACAGCTAAATTGGATTTGGACCAGGTATATATATAACTTTCCTCTTTTACTTAAAAACTTTTTTGTCATCGGTTGTCGCTTCTTTGGACGAAATTGTAGCTACATACAGGTAGTCCTCGATTTACAACCACAATTGAGCCCAAAATATCTGTCCCTGACACATTTGTTAAGCGAGTTTTCCTCCATTTCTTTCTTGCCACAGTTGCCAAGTGAATCACCAGGTTATTAAGTGAATCTGGCTTCCCCATTGACTTTGCTTGTCAAAAGGTTGCAAAAGGGGATCATGTGATCCAGGGACACAGCAACCTTCATAAATATGGGTCAATTGCCAAGCATCTGAATTTTGATCACATGATCATGGGGAGGCTACAAAAGTTGGTAACTGTGAAAAATGGTCATTAGTCACTTTTTTCAATGCCGTTGTAACTTTGAACTGTTAAATTGGTGCAGGGAAAAGAATACACGAGCAGTGAGAGGTCCGTTCAGCACTTTATTAAGATGGAAACAGAACAGCCGGCTGTGCTGCCGGGCTCGCCTTATAAAGGGAGTCAGCAGGCAAGTCGGCCAATGACAGATCTTCAAATCTCCTGCCGGTGGACTAGCCAATCCAGCGGGGATGCCCATATAAGGACATAACACCCCTCCCCTCCTAGTTCTTAGTCCGTCTCTCCATTTGCCACGTACGTGACGTAGTCGCGCAGGTAGGCGGGGCGCCTCCCTGTCCTATCTGACCTGCGCAGATCACTTCTTGCCTCGTTGTCGACCTGTGCAGACGAGGCTCTTGTCTCTCCCGGTTCCCGCCTTGGAACTGTCTGGAACTCGGCCATCGAGTGTGCGGGCTCCGGCCCAGCACCTCCGGCTGGGTTCTCAGGACTCTCCAGCAACCCCGGGGAACGATGCCTCAGCCGCTGCAACTCGCCGCTGATCAGGACTGGACACCCGGAACTCGGTAAGCCAATGGCTCTTTTCCTCTCCGCCTGTGGCTGGGTTTCGGTGCTAGGGACGTCCGCCCTTGTCTGGGTCCTTGGTCTCAGTTTTCTCTGCGGTTGTTGTGGTTGTCGTTGGGGGTCCCCATGCTCCGGTGGTGGTAGCTGGCCTGCCCCGCCGGTGTGGAGCGGTCCGATCTTGCCGGGGTGTTGTAGGCCTTTCTCATCTGGGTGTTGTAGGCCTACCTCATCGCGGTGTGGTAGGTCTTCCTGGACTGGGTGTTGTAGGCCCACCTCATTAGGGTGGCGCAGGCCTACTTCGTCTGGATGGTGTAGGCCTACCTCGTTAGGTTGGCTTTCGCCATTTCCGCCGCTTTCCCTCCACCTTTTCTGGAGCTGGTCGACATGGCATTTGATGATCTGCCCGTCTCCCAGCTCTACTTGGTACAACCTTGGGCCCGTTGTTCGGCTGATTACACCCTTCAGCCACTTCGGAGGCTCGCGGAAGTTGAGAGCGTAGACCGGGTCTCCCTCGGTGAAGGTGCGGGGCGGCCAGGTTGTGTTCGCTGGTTCTTGGGGGTTGTACTGGGGGTGTAGTCAGTCCAATGGTGTCCTCAGCTTCCTCCCCATGAGTAGGTCGGCTGGACTTATGTGCGTGGTGGTGTGCGGGGTGATGTACTGTGTGAAGAGGAATTTATTGATCCTCTCCTGCCAATCCCCAGTGCCCATCATGGTGAGAGCTTCCTTGGTGAGCCTCACCATCCTCTCAGCCTGTCCATTTCCAGCCAGTCTGTATGGGGCAATGAGGGCATGGCGGATGCCCAACTCGGCCAGGAACAATTCCATCGGCTTGGCAGTGAGCTGTGGCCCATTGTCCGACACCAGGATGTCCGGAATGCCGTGGGTGGGGAAGAGTTTGCGCAGGGCCCGGATGGTTGCCTCGGTGGTGATGGTGGGCATTTGGATGACCTCCAGCCACTTGGAGAAGGCATACACTACGATGAGGAGTTATTTGCTCGCTATAGGCCCCGCAAAGTCGATGTGGATGCGGGACCAGGGGGCACTAGGCATCTCCCATTCTGTGGGCTGGGCTTGTGCTGGCGCTGGTCTGACCTCCTGGCACGGGGCGCATCTGGAAACCCATTGTTCGATGTTCTTGTCCAGGGAGGGCCACCAGACGTAGCTTCCGGACAGCGCCTTTATTTTTACGATGCCTGGGTGCCCAATGTGAAGGCTCTCCAAGGTCGTCTTCTGCAGCGGTCTCGGTATCACTACCCTGTCGCCCCAGAGTAGGCAGCCCTTCATGGTTGAAAGTTCTTGTTGCTTTCTTAAGAAGGGGCTGAACTCCTCGGCCACCTTTTCTGTTGGCCAACCCCTCAGGACCCAGGACATGACTTGCCTGAGGGTCTTTTCCTTCTTCGTGTGGGGTGCTATGTCCGTGGAAGATACTGGGCACAGCAGGTCTCCGTTGATGTGGAAAAGGCCGAGGGTGGGTGCAGGGTCTTCCACCAACTCCTGCGCTGGGCACCTACTGAGGGCATCCGCGTTGCTGATGGCTTTGCTGGGTCTGTGCGTGAGGGTGTATGAATACCCGGCAAGGAAGATGGCCCAGCGTGTCATCCTGGGCGACATGTATGTCGGTGTTTGCTTGTCGCCTGCAAAGAGTCCGAGAAGGGGCTTATGGTCCGTGACGATTCCGAATGCCCTCCCATAGAGGTATTCGTGGAAACTCTTGATGCCAACCACTATGGCCAAGGCTTCCTTATCCAGCTGGCTGTAGTTGCGCTCCGCTGCCGCCAGAGTTTTAGAGTAGAAGGCGATGGGCGCTTCCGTGTTGTTGGGCAGTCGGTGGCTGAGGACAGCCCCGACCCCATATGGAGATGCATCGCAGGTCAATACCAGCAGCAGCGTCTCGTGATATTGTATCAGCACACTGTCTGAGAATAGGAGCCCCTTGACATTCTTGAATGTGGTTTCCTCGGCTCTACCGCACTTCCAAGGGGCCGCTTTTCCCAGAAGGTGATGGAGTGGCTCAGCAATCATGGCTTTCTGCTTGAGGAAAACGCTATAGAAATTTAGCAATCCTAAGAAAGCCTGAAGTTCTGGCTTGTTTTTGGGGGCCGGAGCTTTGTGAATTGCCTTAACTTTAGATTTGGTGGGGTGTATGCCAGTGCTATCTATTAAATAGCCCAGGAACTCGTCCTCCTGGACCCCAATGATGCATCTGTCTCTCCTCACACGCAGGCCCTTCTCTTGGAACCGCTTCAGGGTGGGCCTAAGCCGTTCCAAGACTTGAACTCTGGAGGTGCCGGAGATTAATACATCATCAAAATACGGCACCACCCCTGGAATGCCTTGTAGGAGGCGCTCCATCATTGATTGAAAAATGCCAGGGGCTGCGCTGACTCCAAATTGGAGGTGGTTGCATTTAAATGCGCCCCGGTGGGTGACAATAGTCTGAGCCTCTGCAGTTTTTTGGTCGACTGGCAGTTGCTGGTATGCCTGGGCCAGGTCCAGTTTCGCAAATATGATCCCACTCCTGAGTGAATGCAACAGATGTTGCACCACTGGAACTGGGTATGCGCTCTACTGTAATGCCCGGTTAATGGTGCATTTATAGTCGGCGCAGATGCGCACAGATCCATCATGCTTCAGTGGGGTCACAATGGGGGTCTCCCATGCAGCATGATCGATCGATTCCAATATGCCTTGGGTAATCAGTTTATCCAACTGAGCATCTACCTTAGGCCGAAGTGCAAATGGAACCCTGCGAGGCTTGAGCTGAATTGGAGTGATTGAGGTGCTTAAATTGAGAGATGGGTTTCCCCAAAAATTTACCTAAGCTGCCATCGAAGACGTCCTTGAACTCTCCGAGGAGCTTGTCGAGTTCATCCTGCCAAATTTGATGAATTCCTCTGATTGAGAGCCCTAGAGGCTCGAACCACTCCACTTCCAGCAGGGTCGGGTGGCTGTCCTTGACGATGGTGATGGGTAGGTCGCCCTTGAAGCCATGGTAGCTGACGCTCAGTGAAGCTCTCCCCAGGACCCCGATGGGGTTTCCGCTGAAATCGACGAGCCTTGCGTGTAGTGGCTGCAGTTGGCTCTTTGAAATTCGCGGTTTCAACTTTTTGAGCTGCTGCCAGTCCATAATGGAGTAGATTGAGCCCGAATCTACTTCCATGGCACATGGAGTCCCTTCCGCGTGCACCACCATGATGAACTTCGTGGCATTGTGGTCATCGGTGTGAGCAGTGGTGGTTTGGTGGACCGCTCTGCTTTGCGGGTACCTGTCTCCCTCGCGCCTTGGTTGGTAGGACCGTCTGGATGTCCTCTGGTGATCACGGTTTTCCGGCTTGGCTTTCTCCCAGACTGGTTCTGGAGCTCTGCAGGCCTCCGCGATGTGGCCCTTCCGCTGGCAACGGCGGCAGGTCGCATCTCTCCACTGGCATCTGGCTCTCATGTGGTCGCCGTTGCAGCTGGCACAGCTCTCCCCTTGGCCGCCATTTTGAGTGGTTTCGCGTTTGGGTGGTCTGGAGACTTTATGGACCGCCATTTCCTCATCCGATTCGGGTCCCGTGGGGGATTCCTCGGATCAAGTCTGGGGAGCTCTCTTAATTCTGTGGACTGCCTTGGCTTTCCGCATCGCTGCCGCTGCCACCTCTGATGTTTCTGCGGCTGTGGCCTCTTCAACTACGTCTTTTAGCGAGACCTTTCTCCTGCTCAGCATCTTTCTCTGCCGGGAAATGTCCCGCATCCCAAAGACGATGCGATCTCGGATGGCGTTGTCCACATGGTTGAACTCGTAGTTGGCAGCCAACTTCCGAAGTGCTGCCACAAAGTCCTTTATGGATTTGCCCTCCTGCTGACTCCATTGGCTGAAGGTGAATCTGTTCGCCATCAGTGTGCCAGTTGGGGCGTAGTGTTCCTGGAGAACGTCTTGGAGGTCGCTCCACGCCATGGTCTCGATGTCCTGGGGTGCCACGAGGTCGATGGCCATCTCCAGGACTGCCGATCCGCAATGTGCCAGGAACAAAGCTCGTTTGCGGTTGTCCTCCAGGTCTTCATAGCCGTTGTTGGTCAAGAATTGGCGGAACCTAATCATATAGGCTTTCCACTTCTGATCGGGGTTGAATGGTGCCAGCGAGATTTGTGGCGCTGCCATGGTTCTAGTGCTTTCAGCTCTAAGTGACTCCAGCTCAGTGACTTGGTCTGTTGAGTCGGGCTGGGTGGCGATCATGCCACGAGGTTCTTCGCTGTGGTTCTTGAGATCCTTCGTCGCCAGTGTTAGATTGGTGCAGGGAAAAGAATACGCAAGCAGCGAGTGGTCCGTTCAGCACTTTATTAAGATGGAAACAGAACAGCCAGGTGTGCTGTCGGGCTCGCCTTATAAAGGAAGCTGGCCAATGACAGATCTTCAAATCTCCTGCCGGTGGACTAGCCAATCTGGCGAGGATGCCCATATAAGGACATAACATGAACGTCACTAAATGAACTGTTGTACATCAAGGACCACCTGTAATATAGTTGTCCTTGATTCCAGCTTCTTCCAGAAGAAAACAAAAAGATTTATCTAGGAGAAAAAAATATATAACTTTTCAACATCTCCCAGGGAATTTTTCACCAATCTGAAACAGAAGCTTTTGCCTGAAAAGGAAAAAAAATTCAAAATATTAGGAGATCCAGAAAAACCTGCTCTAACTTGTTCATGGCTGTGATTTCTTACAGAGGCTGAAAAATACATCAGCGTCCCAAAATGAAAGCTCCCTCACCTGCCGCCCCTTTCCGGGCTCCGGGACGGCTGTGGGGCCGAGGTGGCAGCCTTTGGCCAGGGCCACCGCCTGGGCGCAGCTCTTCGCCCCGCAATCCCTCAGCCAGCCCGCCAGCTCTGGGAGCAGCAGGGCCAGCAGCTGCTCCAGCACCACCAGGTCCAGCATCTCGGCTTTGCTGCTCCGCTTGGGCCGCAGCCACCCCCGGCACAGCCCGTACAGACGGCTGCAAAGTGCCCGGGGCCCCTCAGTCTCTCGGGAGCTGCAGCTGTGGAAGCGCCAGCACTCAGCCTCGGAGCTGCGGGAGCCCTTGGGGAGGCCACTCCCTACCTGAAGGGGAGACCCCCGGGCTTCCATTCAGTCTCTGGCTTCAGCGCAGCCCCAACAGAGGGGAGATTCCTCCCCCACCCACTCCGTTTTCCCAGTTTCGGCGGGTGGAGAAGCGGGGGCTCCACTCCCTCAAGAGTTTCTGAGGCTGAGAAGAGCGATTGCAAATCATTCCCGCCAAAATTCTGCGCGCCCTGCTGGCCTCTCAGACGCTCGGTCAGAGTATGCTGCTTCCTAGAGAGGCAAAACTCTATAAGCCCCTTGATTTATTGATTTTGGCTGGACAGAGCATCTCTTAAGGCAACTGTAGCCTCGCCCATCCTCTGCGCTACATCCAGAGCTTTTAAAGGCTTCTTGGTACCTGGGATTTCTCTTTTTCCCAAAACCCTCCTGTAAATGAGGATGTGTTCTGAGGAACTGATGGATGGTGCTGCAAATGAGGGTAGTAGTCCAGCCAGTACATTTATTTTAAAATTGATATATCAACAATAAATGCTCTGAGGATTCCTTCAGGCCAGTTCGTTTATCATCTGGTCTGTTTTCATTTGTTAAAATCCCCTTTTTCTACAGAGTGCAATATGCCCTTTGTTCTGTTTATCTGTGTCCTGTTGAACTTTTTGTTCAATATTTCTGCTTGATCCTTCCTTGCAGGTTGAATCTTGAAGTTGATCTGATTTCAAAAGGTGGCAATACCTATAAAAAACCCTCAGAAATTTACCTCCTGAAGTGAGTTTATCTCCTACATGGAATGAAATATGGGGCTCATGGGCCGTGAAAACTGGGTCAGATAGTGTCAGGGAATTGCGCGGCAGGTGTCCAAATGAAGTCATAGATGCTGACACATACTTGTAGTTTTATATAAACATATTCTACATCTACTTATTCTACACCTGTACAACTAGGGCCTGGTGGCTCAGCAGACTGATAGCATTGTGATTAACACCAGCTGTCTGTAAATTCGAATCTCACCAGGCTCAAGGTTGACTCAGCCTTCCATCCTTTCTAAGATAGGTAAATTGAGGACCCGGTTTGTGGGGGCAATAAGCTGACTTTGTATAAATATACAAAAGTATGAAGGCTATTGCTTAACGCATTGTAAGCCGCCATGAGTCCCCGGAGAAGGGCGGCATATAAATCAATTATTAAAAAAAAACATCAATATATACAACAGGTTAGATAGTCAGGTAGAGGTGCATCACCAGGTAAATTGCAGAGCGCGGGATACACAGAAGAAAAAAGAGGGAAACTCCCCCCTCAACACCTACAGCAACCACTTGACTGCAACTGCCTCACATAGGAGCCAGCACTCTTCAAACAATCAACCACAACTGTGTATTCTGGCTCACTGCACAACCCCACTGCTCCAGCTATTAAATTTAAATCGCTTAACAGTGGAAAAAAGAATAAATGGAAAGGCTGCTGGGGAATTACAACTAATAAAAAGTTTTTTCACCAATTTTTTATTTTTATTATATAAAATACAAAGAAGAAAAGGAAATAGAAAATTAAGGGAGGGGGGAAGCAGCGGGGAAAAGGGGGTGTGAGGTACTGTATAAGGGGAAAGAGAAAAAGAAAAAGGGAGCATTGACTTCCAACTCTTCTTAGCACAGTACAAGATAAATATATTCCAACCTCAACTTTTTGCTTTTACACATTTATAAGTAGCCATTCCTACAATAACAAATCTTTCTAATCAACAAAACCAAGGTCAGTTTCATATTTTTTCTTCACAAACACAAATTCCAAGTGATATTCAAATAAGAACATATTTTCCCCTTTGAATAAAATAATCAATTTAACCATTCCTTCTTTATCTTCCTTGCTATGGAAATAATTTATATTTCTATTTGTCTCTAGTAATCTTTGTGAATTGTCACCATTTTTATTTACAAAATGTACTGTATTTTTTTCAAATTCTTTGACCTTACTGAAAAAAAGGGAGAGAAAACTTTTATTAATAAAAGTTTCTTTTAAAAAAAGGGTTAGGGTTAGGGTTGTACTTCCGGTGCCTTCAGAAGCGTGGTCTGTGTGCTCCGTGGTCCCGTTCTGATTTCATCGGAGGGCTCCATTAGGAGCCATAGCCACCTTGGAGGAGTGGCAAAGTAAAGGGGGACCGCCTTGCAGGTTGAGGAGAGCCACATTTCTCCTCCCTGACTTGGAAAACCCCCTCATCTGAAGATGGGGAGCAGTGGCAGCAAAGATGTCTGCCATGAAGCTAGGGGCAGTCTAAATACCCAAGACAGTGCTGGAGCGGAGAAAGTGAGTGGTGTGTGAACTGGGTGAAAGAATACTTCTATTTGCAATCTGACCCCAAGAAATCCAAGTGGAATATATGTTTAGAACTATTTGCTAGCAGCGAATGAGCACTTTGAAAAAATACCAGAGAAATTAAGAAGAGAAAAATATTTTAAAAAATAATAAAAAGAAAATTGAACTCTCAAAGTAAAAAGACGTGATATCGAAAAGGCAGTTTAAAATGCTGGAATTAGATCTTAAATTCTTTTTTTTATTAATACTGCCCATTTATTGGGTTTATAATTTAAAATAACTAAAATCAGATTTGTTAACAAAGAGAGGCTGTAGCAAGATGAAGCTAGAGCACCATCTGCTGCTAAATTTCGGGAATAACCATTTATATTTGCTCGATTACAAGCATTTACTTTAAAACAATTGGAGATTTAGTCATTAAATAAGAATGAACATTTCTGAATATATAAAAGTGGTTGAAGAAGGGTGGACAACTCCTTCGTTCATTTAAATTGGATTGACTGCTTGTTGATGAGACATTTAAAATTGTGATTTGGAAGCTCAACAGTTTCTGGACAATTGACCTAAAAGGAGATCTATTAAGCAAAGACATAACGCAAGATGGAAGTGAGTAGAGACAATGGAATGGAGCTGATGTACCAAAACATTAGGAACAACATAAAGAGATGGTGGAAATATTTGATTGCATAGACCAAAAATTGGAAAATGTGATACAAGGAACAATGTGCAAAAACCAGGACAGTGAGGAAAGAATGGAGCTACCAGAAGAAATGGAGGAGAAAGCAGAACTAAGAAACCAGCAAGAAGACAATGAGACATTATTAAAATCAATAGTGATTAAGGAATTAAAACAGGAGGGAAATACCTTAAAAGATTTAAAAAGGGAATGGGAGAAACAGGAAGATAGCTGGGGAAAAGAGATAGGAGTAAGAACAGACAGAGATAGGAGTTAAAACAAGACAGTGGGAAAAAGTAGAGAGGGGAGGAAAAAGCTAGAATGTATAGTCAAAATAGACTCAAACATAGATGAAATAAAAGACTGAAAAAAAGAATATGGTAGGCAACCAAAAATTTTTTAAAATTTGGATGCAGGCAAGAGATGATGGATAAAGGAAAAAGGGAAAGTAAAGTAAAAAATACTTTCATTAAATATGAAAGTATTTCAATAATGAATATTAATATTAGAATTATAATAAGTTGGATAATTACTTTGTATGTAGTTAGTTAAATATGTATAAAAATATAGTTAATAGTGAAATGCTAGAATTAAACAATAGGTGATCAGATAATGAAATAATACGTTAACGTAAACATGTGTATTAATTAGTAGAATTTTACAGATTGGAGGATTGGAAAGAACATGAACAGAGGTATGAAGAAGAATCAAGTTTTAATTAGAAAACTAGAATTTGAATGACAGTGTCAAATAAAAATATGGTAGAATTAAATAATGGGTGATTAGATAATGAAAGTGTACTACAAGATAAATATGTGTGGTAATAGGGAACAGAAATGTTATTATGTCTTTGAATATTATAGTGACAGGAGGGGGAAAAAGTTAAAATAGAGATAGAAATAAGAGCGGAACTATAGTATATATGTACCAATATATTAAGATATATGAGAGTAAGAAGAAGGTTTAGAATTGAAGACTGGCAGCAAAGGATATGTGCAATGAACAATGAAAATGAAATGTAATAATTGTCAGTAATAATATCTCTATTTTTATTAAAATGTATGGTACTCAGGTATCACCATTTACACATTGATATGTATAAATAACATAAAATTAAAAAAATGAATAATAATAATAAAAAGTTTCTTAATAAGGTTCCAAGACTATAAAAGGAGTTTCCTCCCCAAAATGTGTTGGGAAGCTCATGTGGTGAGGAATAATTGCTTTGGCAACTGCTCAAAAACAGGCTACCTCTCTAAGGCTGAACTCACTCCTCTAAGAAAGAGAAATGGCAAGATTTCTTTAGCTAAACCTTAAAAGGTTGAAAATGAAAATGAAAAGAAAATGACCATTATGTTTTGCAAATTAAAACAACTGCAGATTGAATTGCTTTCCAAATTTGATATATGTATACCATTTCCGTTTCATATAGAGCAGGTGTGTTAAACTCATGTCCTTATGGTGGCATCATGTGATGTATCGGGACTTTTTTCCCCTTCACTAAATCTGGAGGGGGTGGGGTCAGCATGTGATGCATCCGGGCCACGGGCTTGACACCCCTGACATACAGTCTTTAGGTAAATTAAGAGGGAAGTCAAGGAAGCCATCAGTCCTCCAATTGGAAACAATAAGATGGTGATCAGCAATAGGGAGGAAACTGAAAACTCCTGTTTTCCATCCCTCTTTCCACAGGGAGAAGAAAAATGCAGGTCAAACTAGGAAAGGGAACACCTGGCTATTCTGAATGAATTCCAGTATTTCGGACCAAAAAGCTTATTCTGAAGCACCTTCCATGTATTTCTATGGTTTCTTCTATGGGCATTATGTCGTCCTTCTAGAATAAAGCTGTTGCCACAGTCCCTGCATTTACATGATTTCTCCCGTGTGGATCCTCTAATGTTCAGCCGGATAAGTTTCTACTGGATGCTTTTCCACTTTGTTCATTTAGAAGGCTTCCTTCCTGCATGGATCCTTTCATGACAAGATGTTCTTTCCCAGTAGAATTATTTCTACACTCCATGCACTATGGATTTTCCCATGTTTGCCTTCTTTCATGAGTAAACCTGTTAAAGCTTTCTACACACTACACACATTTATATGGCCTCTCCCCCACGTGAATCCTTTTATGAGAATTAAGTGGTCCTCTTTGAGTAAAGCCTTTTCCACATTCTGTGCATTTATATGGTCTCTCACCTGTATGGGTTCTCTCATGATTAATAAGGCCACTTTTCTGAGTAAACTGCTTTCCACACTCCATACACCTGTATGGTCTCTCTCCAGTGTGGGTTCTTTCATGACGAATAAGATCTCTGTTCCAGTTAAAGCTCTTTCCACACTCCAAGCATTTATATGGTCTTTCCCCTGTGTGGGTCCTTTTATGAGAATAAAGGTGTCCTGACCTAGCAAACAACTTTCCACACACTGTGCATTTATATGGTTTCTCCCCTGTGTGAATTCTTTCATGACCAGTAAGACATCCTTTCCGAACAAAAGTCTTTCCACACTCTAAGCATTTATATGGTTTCTCCCCTGTATGGATCCTTTTATGAGTATTAAGATGTCCTTTCCAAGCAAAGCTTTTTCCACACTCCATGCATTTATACGGTCTCTCCCCAGTGTGGATTCTCTTATGATGAATAAATTCTGCATTCCGACAAAAGCTTTTTCCACACTCCATGCATTTATACGGTCTTTCCCCCGTGTGAATTCTTTGGTGGATAGTAAGGCGCCACTTGTCAATAAAGCTCTTTCCACACTCCATGCATTTATATGGCTTGTCTGCTGTATGGATCATTTGATGTCGAGTAAGGTCACCGCTGTCAAAAAAGCTCTTTCCACATTCCAGGCATTTATATGGTCTCTTCCCTGTGTGGATCCTTTTATGAGCATTAAGATATGCTTTTTGAGCAAAGCTTTTTCCACACTCTGTGCATTTATATGGTCTCTCCCCAGTGTGGGTTCTTTCATGATGAATTAGACCTCTGCTCCAATTAAAGCTTTTTCCACAATCCAAGCATTTAAATAGTCTCTCCCCTATGTGGATTCTTTTATGAGTATTAAGTTGTGCTTTTTGAGCAAAGCTTTTTCCACACTCTGTGCATTTATATGGTTTCTCCCCTGTATGGATTCTTTCATGATATATGAGATGACCTTTCTGTGTAAATTGCTTTGCACAGTCCATGCAGTTGTATGGTCTCTCCCCGGTGTGGATCCTTTCATGAACAATAAGATGTCTTTTCTGAGTAAAGTGCTTTCCACACTCTATGCATTTATATGGTCTCTCCCCAGTGTGAATCCGCTTATGACGAATAAGTTCTGAGTTCCAACGAAAGCTTTTTCCACACTCCATGCATTTATACAATTTCCCCCCGGTGTGTATCCGTTGATGGAAAGTAAGGTGACAATTGTCAATAAATCTCTTTCCATACTCCATGCATTTATATGGTCTCTCTCCTGTGTGGATCTTTTTATGACAAATAACCTCTATTTTCTGACAAAAGTTTTTTCCATATTCTGGATATTTATATGGCCTCTCACTTGTATGGATCCTCCAATGGCAATGATTACTTTTGGTACTGAAGCTCTTTCCACGCTGCATGCATAGTTTCATCTTTTTGCTTAGATGGAAATCCCTCTCATATTTTGCAAAATTATGTGGTTTGTATTTTCTATTCAGTATTTTAGATAAAATAAAAGAGAAGGAATGACTCTTTGCAGACACTGCTCTTTGCAATGTCAGTAAACTCGGCTGTTTTTCATCCTCATTCACCAGGCCATCACCTGCTTGGAAAAAAGAACAAACAGAAATTATCATTAGAATTTTACAATTATGTCAAAGGGGTGGGGGGAGGGGGGGTTGTCTCCCCAAATAAAAAATATGCCTATCTTATTATCTGGCTAGGCACCAGCTATGAGTCAAGCTAGGAGATGTTGCATGTAAATTGTTATCCACCTGACTGTAATGGTATCCAAGGAATTTTACAGCCCTGAACCAGATTAAGATTTTACTGTTGATAACAAGGGATTTCCATGGAACGTTGAGGGACTTTCCCAAGTCCCTCAAGTGAGCATTTCTGCCAAGGCCTTGTGTTCTAGAAGAGTGGCTATGGTGACAACCTTGGACAAAACTGCCCATGAAGTGTCACTGTTGGTTTGTGTTCTATGGGGCCCCCGGTGATTGAAGAGATTGAAGAAACGTGTATGAGGCTCTTTGCAGCATGGCTCCTCCACTAGATATTAGCCACACAGTAAACATTCTGACCCCGATTTTCCTGAGATTAGGAAAGGTTAGAAAGGTGGGGTCAGGTAGAGTTTTGACCACCTTAAGTAATTGAATGGAGGTATCTTCTTTGTTTACCTCCCATTTAAAACACCTTTCCCAATGAACAGAAGTCAGAGCAAAGAGGATCCTTACACAGAGCAGCCATATTCCTGAAAAGCTCCAGCATGACTTCCCTGCACAAGGCCTTCTGGCCAGAATCCAGCAGAGCCCACTCTTCTTCTGTAAAGTCCACAGCCACTTCCTCAAAGGGATCAGAGTCCTAAAAAGAAAAAGAAAATCTTCTCCAGCAGACAATCCTTTATGTTTTTTTCCCCTTACTTCCAAAAGAAAAAACAGAACTTTACAAGACCAGTTGGACATTTCCAATAGGACAGGCATAGGTTCTGCAGGTCCATATAGGGCTGGGAAGCCTGCTGTAAAGACAGAAAACATGGCTTAGATGCATCCAAATTGTAGTATGGCAACACACAGAGACACATGCCCATTGGCCTAGATAACTCACCAAGGAGGTTTTGGGGAGAGGAATCCCCTGGCCACGTCTCCTTGGCTCAACAAAATAACATTTCTTAGAAAACAGGACAAATGTACTAGGAATTTCTTACGTGGGCTATTTCAAAATGTTGGAAATGAGCCTTGAAATCTCAGATCATTTGACCAATAGTCTTATTGTTACAACCAGTTAGCACTGACTTAGGGGTTCTTCTTCCAATATTGCGCTACCAACAGCCTAGGTGCTGATATTAAGTTCAAAATCAATTTAGTCTCTAATACTGTACAATCCGTCGTTATACCCAGTAGGAACAATTGAGGAGTAAATTTCAGCCTTCTTTTCAAAATGTTCTGCATCACCCACCAAATTTTTGTCCAAAGTTTTTTGAAAAATATTCCAACATATCAATTATATTTCTTAATACAAGACTCTTCTGAATTGTCCTTCCTGGGCATCCACAGAACAGTTCTGAAGGTTGAATCAATGGAACTCACTAAATCATTCTATGGGGAGACCAGGTTCAAATGCACAGACTCAGCATTTGGTTTTCGAAGTAGCTCATAAACAAAAGTTTAAACTTCTCACAAGAACATTACACTTACCTGGCAAGTTGGCTCTACTTGGATCCTTGAGAAAGCAACCTCTTTAGGACTGGATGGATCCCCTCTTCCATGAAGCTCTGCTGAGATCTCACCCACAAATGGCTCCTGCAACTGAAAGAACAGCCTTGTTTATCATCCACTTTCACAAGATGATAAAGGTGCTAATTTCCTTGCCTTACATTTACCCTGTCTACTTATACTTCCCCAACCTGTCAAAGTGAGAGAACTTGGGAAGTCATGTTCTGTGGGTGGCTGTTATTTCTTGATAAATGCCAGCCACTTTTGTGAAACACTTGATTGCTTTTTTTGTTTTTTTATTCCAATCAGGAACTGTTACTTCATTTTCTCCTCTTTATTTGACAGGTGTGTCCTTTCCGTGTTTGTGGATGTACTTATGCCTGTTCTATCTTGTTTCAGGAGTACAGTATTTTCCTTTAGATTTGGTGACCTTTATTGAAGGATAGGATCATTCTCCCCTTCCTTTTTTGGAAGCTTCTCTGTGCCTCTTGTAGTGCAGGACCACACCAGCCTGGCTGTTTAGGAAAAAACTTTGGGATGAACACAGGGATGCTTTTGAGAGTAAAATGTACTCCTTGAAAACACGATTGTCATTAAAAGGCAATTTCAATACTTCATTCTTTCCCACCTTAGGTTAATCAGGTTTAACTTATATAGTTACAGATCTTTTAAAGATAATTTTGAAAATACAGAAAGGAAGAACTGAGCCAGAGAATGTCTATTGGAATGTCTGGGAAGAAAATCCCGTCCATTCTTCACAAATTCTGCTTTCTACAATTCTAAAACACATATCAGAATAGGCTCTAGTCTAGGCAAGGATCAAAGAGCAATGGGAAACAACTAATGTAATAGTGTGCAACATTTCTTTTAATCTGACCATAACCTGGGATCACTTTTATCCTGAGATCTGTTTGGTGAAATAAGTAAATGGGCCTTTATTCCAAAATTAACACTTTCAGTGAAAAAATGGTAAAAAAGGTCTCGGCAGGTTGCCTCAACTGCAGCCATTTCTGTCATGATGGCTAACCAGATGTTTGCCCTAATCTCTTCTTAATGTCCTTGATTTCCTACGAAGTCTGCTACATATGTCAGCATCCCACAGAATTTTTGCACTGTGAAACAGAAGCACTTGTCTCAAATTGCAATGAGTTCCACAATATTAGGAATTACTGAAAATCTTCCGATGACGACTTCTTCATGGCTGCGATTTCTTACAAAGGCTGCGAAATCGATCAGCGTCCCACGGTGTACTTGTCTCACCTGCCGCCCCTTTCCGGGCTCCGGGGCGGCTGCGGGGCCGAGGAGGCAGCCTTCGGCCAGGGCCACCGCCTGGGCGCAGTTTTCCACCGCGCACTCCCTCAGCCAGCCCGCCAGCTCCGGGGGCAGCAGGTCCAGCAGCTGCTCCAGCACCACCAGGTCCAGCATCTCGGCTTTGCTGCTCCGCTCGGGCCGCAGCCACCCCCGGCACAGCCCGTACAGGCGGCTGCAAAGCGCCCGGGGCCCCTCGGCCTCCCGGGAGACGCAGCTGCGGAAGCGCCAGCGCTCAGCCTCGGAGCTACGGGGTTCCTCGCCGGATTCTCCGCCGCAGCCGCTCCCCGCCTGAAGGACCGCTGCTGCTCCTGTCCCCGGAGACCCCTGGGCCTCCATTCGGTCTCCGGCTTCAGAGCAGCCCGAACGGGGGGAAACTATTTCCGAGGTTGCCTTCGCTCACGGCCGACCCTTCCCCACCCACTCTCCCCGCCCCTTTCCCGGTTTCAGGGGAGAGAAGGAGGCTCCGTCCTCTCAGGCTGAGGAGAGCAGCTGCAAGTCGCTCCCGCCAAAACTTCCCGCGCTCGACAGGCCTCCCACAGACTCGGTGAGGTATGATTGCTTCCTAGAGAGGCAGAAGTCTATTATCCCTCATGCTTTATTGCTCTTGACTAGAGCGTCTCATAAGGCAACTCCCACTTCTTCTGTTGAACATCCGGGCCTGGCAAAGGTCTTCTGCGCATGCCCTGTTCTTTGTAGACGCTCAAAAGTGACGTAATATTTGGTAGGGGACTGCGGGGGGCGATGCGCGAGTGTAGGGAGCAGGGCTGGAATAGAGCAAATTTCCTTTGAATTGAGTGAATCTAACGGATTAAGAGTTGGACCAAGGGACCTTGTTGGTCATCTAGTCCAACCCCGTGCCCAAGCAGGAGACCCTACACCATTTCTGACAGATGGCGTCTCTTCTTGAAAGCCTCCAGTGATGAAGCTCCCACAATTTCCGTTCCATTGGTTGATTGTTGTGTCAGAAAATTAATTTCTAGGTTGAATCTCTCCTTCATCAGTTTCCATCCATTATTCCTTGTCTGGCCTTCGGATGCTTTGGGAAATAGTTTGACCCCCTCCTCCCTGTGGCAGCCCCTGAGATATTGGAAGACTGCTATCATGTCTCCCCTGGTCCTCCTGTTCACTATACTAGCCATGCCTAGTTTCTGCAAGTGTTCATTGTATGTTTTAGCCGCCAGTCCCCTAATCATCTTGGTTGCTCTTCTCTGCACTGGTTCTGAAGATCTGAGGTTTCCCTTTACTTCCCACTAGTTAATTTGTTTATATGCTATATAATTATATAATATAAATATGCAAGCAATAACTGTTTTTGGGGATTCCTACAAACCAGTTTGTCCTGTTGTCTGTATTTATGTGGTGACACTCAAAAGAAGGAACTCTCCTTTTTCTACAGTGTCATCTGCCATTACGTTTTAGTTCCTATTTCTTCTGTGGAAGCCCCTCCCCTTCTAGAGAATGAAATATTTTGATGAATATTAAGAGGTAAAATATATTTCCCCAAAGGAGAAATGAAGAAACCTGTTCTTAGAGACAGAAAGCAGCCCCTTTCTTAATAGCTCCCAGCAGATTTTGTGCCCATTAAGACTATTCACAAACAAAACACCTTCACCTCTGGGGGAGCTCTGTTGAAATCTCCATGAATGACTACCAAATGAAACGACAGCCTGTTTTACGATCCACTTTCAAATGTCTATAACCATGTTAGTTCACTTATCTTACTTTTTTCCTCCATTTCAGTGATGGGTTGCTACCTACCCGCCAT
The DNA here is from genome assembly GCA_022577455.1 of Arizona elegans. Classification (NCBI taxonomy): domain Eukaryota; kingdom Metazoa; phylum Chordata; class Lepidosauria; order Squamata; family Colubridae; genus Arizona; species Arizona elegans. The sequence continues at coordinate 19,906,182 of JAKOOJ010000012.1, forward strand.
CAAATATGATCTGCCCATGTGCAGAAGCGAACCGGTAGCAAAGGTAAGTGAAACCCACCCCTGCTCCACTTGTACTTCCCAACCCATGTCCAAGTGAGAGAACTTGAGAACTCCTAATCTGTGGGTGGCTACTGGATTTCTGGATAAATGCCTGCCACTTCTCTGAAATACTTCATTGCTTCTTTTTATATTTTCCCATTCTGATCAGGAGCTGCTGTTTAGCTCGTCCACTTCACTTAACAGGTGTGGCCTTTCCTTCTTTCTGAATGTAGTCTTATCTTTTGCTACATAAATACACTGCCCCTTGCAGTGGGGAGGACACCAACTTAGTTCAGGGAGACTTTGGGATGAACTTGGAGATGCTTTTGGGGAAGAGTATAAAACACACTCTTTGAAAACATTGCAATTATCACTAAAAGGCAATTTGAATACTTCATTCTTTCTCACCTCAAGTCCCAAGTCAAGTTTAACTTTTAGTTAGAAGTGTTTTAATGTTATCTGCAATATACAGAAAGAATGAGCTGAACTAGAGAATTTTTATTGGAATATGTGGGAAGGGAATTATGACCACTCCTCATACATTCTGCCTTCAGCAGTTCAAAACCACAGATCAGAGTAGCCTCTAGACAAAGGTGAAAGTGCAGTGGAAAAAATAAATGTAATAGTGTGCAACATTCCTCCTAATTTGATCATAACCTAAGATGTCTTTTAGCCTGAGATCTCATTGCCAAAGTAAGAAAACTGGCCTTTCACCCAAGATTACCACCTTCAGTGAACAAATGCTAAACCACGTCTCAGGAATGCTAAACCCTTTGAGCAAAACATTTTCCACATTCTGTGCATTTATATGGTCTCTTTCATGATTAATAAGATAATTTTTCCAAGTACATTGCTTTCCACATTCCATGCACTTATATAGTCGCTCCCCAGTGTGGGTCCTTTCATGACAAATAAGATCTTTGCTCAAGTTAAAGCTTTTTCCACACTCCAAGCATTTCTGCCCTGTGGATTTTCTCGTGGAATTTAAGTTGTCCTTTCTGAGCAAAACACTTTCCACATTCTGGACATTGAAATGGTTTCTCCCCTGTATGGATTCTTTCATGACTAATAAGACTATTTTTCTGAGTAAACGCTTTTCCACATTGTATACATTTATAAGGTCTCTCCCCAGTATGAATCCTTTCATGAACATTAAGATTTGTTTTATGAGTGAAGCTTTTTCCACACTCCAAGCATTTATATGGTCTCTCCCCAGTGTGGATTCTCTGATGAGAAATAAGTTCTGAGTTCTGACGAAAGCTTTTTCCACACTCCATGCATTTATACGGTCTTTCCGCCATGTGCATCCTTAGGTGGAAAGTAAGGCGCAATTTGTCAATAAAGCTCTTTCCACACTCCAGGCATTGATATGGTCTGTCCTCTGTGTCAATCCTTTGATGGCAAGTAATATCACTACTCTCAGTGAATCTCTTTCCAAGCTCCACACAACTATTTGTTTTTTCGCTTGAGTGGCTCCTCTGATGGGGAGTCAGATCATGTCTTGTACAGAAGTCGCTTTGGCTCTTTGAAGACACTGCCCTTTGTAATTTAAATAACCTCCGCTGCTTCTCATTCTCCAGCCCATCACCATCACCTGGTTGGGAAAAAAAACCTCACAAATTCTCATTAGAATTTAAAATGATGGCGAAGGGGGGTATTTCCCACTCAAAAATATGCCCATTTGAGTATCAGGTTTGGTACCAGCAATTTGTCAAACTAGAAGTTGGATTGAAATTGTTATCAATGATATTCTTAATGATATCCAAGAGATTTTTCAGCCCAGAACCATATTAAGGCCTTTTGTTGTTAGATCAATCTGCTCAGGCATTTCCATCTAAAGCCTTTCACAATGTTATACTATAGTGAGCATTTTTGCCAAGGCCCTTGTAGTTTTCTAGAAGAGTGGCTGTGAGGACAAACTTGGGCAAAATTGCCCATGAAGTCACTCAGCTGCTTTATGATCTAGAGGTTCTGGCAGTTAAAAGGGAACCAAAGGGAAGTGTATGGGACTTTTGCACTTGTGAGTGTCCAGTGGACATTATCTACATACTATCCATTGTGATCCTGATTTTCCTGATGTTAGGAAAGATTTTACAGGTGATAGTCATTAGAGCTCTCACCACCTCAATTATGCAATTGAGTGCATGAATCTTCCCTGTTTAATTCCCACTGAAAACACCTTTCCTAATCAACAGAATCCAGAGCAAAGAGGATCCTTACCCAGAGCAGCCATATTCATAGTAACCTCCAGCATAACTTCTCTGCACAAGGCCTTCTGGCTAGAATCCAGCAGTGCCCACTCCTCCTCTGTGAAGTCAACAGCCACCTCCTCAAAGGGATCAGAATCCTAGAAACAAAAAAAATATCTTCCCCATATGACAGTCCTCTCTAATACTTTATTAATTCCCAAAGAGAAAATATAGCTTTGCAAGAGTCAAAATGGACATTTCCTTCTAGGACAGACAGACATCCTCCAGGCAGAGGTAGTCCTTAAGGGTGAGAAGCCCCCCCTCCACCTCCTCCATGCTGCTTTTTTAAAGGCACAAAATATAGCTTAGATGCATCCAACTTGTAGAATGGCACTGCTTGGGGATCCCCCTCCCATGGCCTGGGAGAATTCACCAAAAAGATTTTGCTTAGAGGAATCTTCTGGCTTAACTCAGTAAACCCAGTTAAATACAAATTTCTTAGAAAACAGGACATACCTATTAAGAATTCTTTATCTTACCTATTTCAAAATGTTGTACGTGATCCTGAAAATATCAAGTCACTTGACCAACAGTCTGACCATTAAAGCTTCTCAGCTTTGACTTACAGGTTTTTTGTCCTTTGTTTGCATTCCTAGGATCATCTTCAAGGTTGAATCAGTAAGGCTCACTGGGTCATTCTGGGTCAGGTTCAAATTCACACAGACTCCGCATTTGGTTTTCAAAGCAGCTCATGAATGAAGGCGTTTAAACTTTTCAGAAGAAATCTACACTTACCTGGCAAGGTGGCCCCAGTTGGATCCTCCTGAAAAGAAGCTCTTTAGAATCATTGGATGGATCTCCTCTTCCCTGGAGCTCTGCTGTGATCTCCTCAATGAATGGCTCCTGCAACTGAAAAAAAGCCTGATTTATGATACACTTTCAAATGACTTTAACCATGTTAGTTCACTTACGTTTTTCCTCTCCACGTGTATTTTTCCAATTCAAATCAAAATGAGAGTATTTGAGAACTCCTACTCTGTGGGTTGCTGTTATTTCTGGATAAATGGCTGCCAGTTTTGTGAGTTCCTTCTTTTTTATTTCCTATTTTCCTTCACAACAGGAGCTGTTTATTTATTTCCTCCCCTTTACTTGACAATAATGCCTTTCTTTCTTTGTGAATGCATTTATGTCTATATAATGGCTCTCTCCTTCTATCATCTGATAGAGGGAGCGCCATGATCATGGTAAAGGAATATGAATAAAGTATACTTTTTTGTTTTTCTCTGCAAGCTTTGTTTTTTCTTCAGGGACCATTTTTTTCAAACTTTATCCTATCCTATGTATAATGGAAAGTGTTTAGAATTGTCTGTAGTGAAAAGTCTACAGTGAAGTATCACAAAGATCCATCTTAGGCCCAGTACTCTTCAGTATCTTCATAAATTATTTAGATGAGGGAATAGAAGGGGAACACATCAAATTTGTAGATGACATTAAGCTGGCAGGAACAGCCAACTCCCCAGAAGATAAGTTCAGGAAAGAAAAGGATCTTGCCAGACTTGAACAATGGGCCCTATCCAGAAAATGAAAGTTAAAGCAAGGCAGGAAAAACCATAGGTACAAGTACCGATTAGGCAAACCTGCCTCAAAAAATCAGTAACTGTCAAAGGGACTGTAGAGTCCTAGTGGATGATCACTTAAATATAAGCTAGCAGTGTGCGGCAGCAGCTAAAACAGCTAATACAATCCTTGGTTGTATAAACAGAAGCATACAATCAAAATTACGTAAACTATTAGTACCGCTTTATAAAACCTTAGTAAGGAATACTAAGTATTATATTAATACTAATACTAAATATTAGTATTAATACTAATACTAATCTGGAATACTGCTTTTCGGCTTGGTAACGTTACAAAGATGTTGAGAGACTGGACAGCTATTTGTCTGAAATGGTATATATATATGGCTTTCTGCCTGAATAAGGGGGTTAGAGAAGAAGACCCTCAAGTCCGTTCCAGCTCTATACTGAAAATCCAGGAAATACAAGACTTGTGTTAAGTATCTAATAATCATTCAATCTTTCTGAAACATCTTCCAGTTGTCTCTGGAAAAAGCAATTTTGGGACAAATAAAAGTTTCCAACATTGCCTTGGTTAACATGAGAAAGGGAATTCACTTAAGACCTTACATTCACATTCAGTTCAAAGCTAAATGATCAAAATTTCTAAAAGGACTAGAGAAGTGATCCAATTTGAGATAGAAACATGTTTTTGTGGGTGGGTGGGATTTTGGGCAATAGCTATTACTAGATAGAGGAGCCCTCTTGGAATCAGTCTGAGTCCCTGGTTTGGGAATCCTGACTGGAGGAAACATTTATCAGCCCTTCCAGGTAGACAAGAAGCCTGACAAAGAATATTAGCTCTGTCTGTAACACCACATTAATGAAATCTTTTTCGTTCTCTCATTGTACTCACTGGACTACTAGGAAGGGTTTTTATGACATTTCTCCCCTCCAGCTCCGTGGGGGAATTGAGGTATCTTTTGCATGATGGCTGTCCAGTCCATGACAAACTACGTGGGAAAACAGAATGTGGGAATCTGGTCCTACAAGGGTTATTCCCACATAACTTTTTATTTATAATCCCAACACGTGTTGTCTGGATCTATTTTCTCTGTGATTATCTGTAAAGAAGAGACAGCAGAGGCGTAGAAAAGGATGAAAGAGCCTCACCTGCCGGCCCTTTGCCAGCTTTTCCGGGGCGGCTGCGGGGCCGAGGAGGCAGCCTTCGGCCAGGGCCACCGCCTGGGCGCAGCTCTCCGCCCCGCACTCCCTCAGCCAGCCCGCCAGCTCCGGGGGCAGCAGGGCCAGCAGCTGCTCCAGCACCACCAGGTCCAGCATCTCGGCTTTGCTGCTCCGCTCGGGCCGCAGCCACCCCCGGCACAGCCCGTACAGGCGGCTGCAAAGCGCCCGGGGCCCCTCCGCCTCCCGGGAGACGCAGCTGCGGAAGCGCCAGCGCTCAGCCTCGGGGCTGCGGGGCTGCTCGGGGAGGCCGCTCCCCGCCTGAAGGGGAAAACCCCGAGCCTCCATTCCGTCTCCGGCTCCAGCGCAGCCCCGACGGGGAGAAACTATCTCCGAGGTTGCCTCCGGTCACGGCCGACCCTCCCCCACCCAGTCGCCCCGCCCCTTTCCCGGGTTCGGGGGTGGGGAGAAGGGGGGCTCCGTTCCCTCAGGGCTTCCGAGGCCGAGAAGAGCAGTTGCGAATCGCTCCCGCCAAAACTTCCCGCGCTCGACAGGCCTCCCACAGACTCGGTGAGATATGATTGCTTCCTAGAGGCAGAAGACATGCTTTCTCGCTCTTGCCTAGAGCGTCTCATAAGGCAAGTCCCGCCTCTCCTGTCTCTGTTCAACATCCGGGCCTGGCAAAGGACTTCTGCGCATGCCCTGTTCTTCTAGACTCTGACAGGTCGAAGTCACGTGGTGTCGAAGTATTTGGTAGGTGAGTGGGAGGGGATCCGCGGGTGAAGGTCGAGAAGGGCTGGAATAGAGCAAAGCGCCTTTGAATGGAATCTCCTTTGATTGCTGGTTCTGAGCACCTGGGATTTCTCGTTACTTCCCGCCAGAAAATTTATTTATATACTGTATAATTATATAATACGTTATATATTATTAAATAGATATGTAAGCAATAACTGTTTTGGGGTTCCTCCAAACCAGTTTGTCCTCTCTCTTGTCTGTATTCATGTGGTGACACTCAAAGAACTGTCCTTGTTTTTTTAGAATAGAATAGAATAACAGAGTTGGAAGGGACCTTGGAGGTCTTCTAGTCCAACCCTCTGCCCAGGCAGGAAACCCTACACTACTTCAATGGTTATCCAACATCATCTTATAAATTTCCAGTGTTGGAGCATTCACAACTTTTGAAGGCAATTCATTCCACTGCATAATTGTTCTAAGTGTCAGGAAATTTCTCCTGAGTTCTAAGTTGCTTCTCTCCTTGATCAGTTTCCACCCATTCTGCCCTCAGGTGCTTTGGACAATAGTTTGACTCCCTCTTTTTTGTGGCAACCCCTGAGATATTGGAAGGATTCCTCCTTTTCCTACAGAGTGCAATCTGCCGTTACGTTTTTAGTCTCTATTTCTGCTGTGAGAAACCTTCCCCCCCCCCGCACTTCGAGAGAATGAAATATTTTCGAGAATATTAAAAGAGGTAAAATATTGTATTTCCCCAAAGGAGAAATGAAGAAATATGTTCTTAGAACCAGAAAGCAGCCCCAGTCTTTAATTGCTCTCAGCAGATTTTGTGCCTAATAAAAAAAAAGACTATTCACAAACAAAACACCTTCACCTCCAAATTGTTGCTTTGGGGTTTTTTGTCTTTTTAGGATTTTTTTTGAAAAATTTTATTAAACACATAGTAAAACATTGGACACGGTATAACCGTCCTGGCATTATCTTTGCCATACATATTAAAATAAAAAATAAATATCATAGTTTACTACCAGTGGTGAAACTCAAATATTTTTACTACCGGTTCTGTCAGCGTGGTAATGCTTGGTGGGCGTGGGAGGGGAAGGATATTGCAAAATCCCCATTCCCTCCCCACTCCTGGGGGAAGGATATTGCAAAATCTCCATTACCACCCCACTCTGTGACCAGCCAGAGGTGGTATTTGCCGGTTCTCCAAACTACTCAAAATTTCCACTACTCTCCAAACTACTCAAAATTTTTGCTACCGGCTCTCCAGAATCTGTCAGAACCTGCTGGATTTCACCCCTGCTTACTACTTATATAAATTTGGTCTATTCAGTATTTACATATATAAAGACATCATTCCTCTAATTCTCCATTCTATGAATTCTGGTCAGTTCATATTTTTCGTCCCTCCTTTACATTCCAACCATTGATAAAATTTGTTCCATATGTTGTAGTATTCTGACTCGTCTTTATTTTTCAATTCCAGCATTAATCTATCCATTTCCATGCATATCAAAAAAAAATTAATCACTTCATCTTCTCCAAGGATTTCTTTATTTTTCTAATTTTGGGCAAAGATCATTCTTGCTGCTGTTATAATATGTATCATTAAGTAAATTACCCCTTTACTATATTTCCCATTTATAATTCCCAATAGGAAAAGTTCTGGTTTGTATTCTATTTCTTTTCCAGTTAATTCTACCAGCCATAAATGAATTTTCCGGCAATACTCCTTTGCTTTTTTACATGACCACCACATATGGTAGTACGTGCTTGAGTCATGGTTGCATTTCCAACATTTTGGTGATAAATTTCTAAACATTTTTGCCAATCTTGCTGGCGGAAGGTGTCACCGTAGAAAATTTTATATAAATTTTCTTTATACGGTATTGCCAATTTTATCTTCCTTCCCCCCCCCATAATTCTTGCCATTTTTCCAATTGTATATTGTACCCAAAATTTATTGCCTATGCCACCATCGTTTCATTGACCTGCTCTTCCTCCATTTTATAATCCAATAAGAATTTATAAATTTTCTTTACCAATTTATCATTCGTCCCCAAAAAGATATCTATTGTCATTGATTCCCTATTAATACCCCACTCTTTCATGTCTTTCAAGTAACGTGACTGGATTTGTAAATAGGACCACCACTCCAATTCTACCCCTTGTTCTTTTAATTCTTGCCTCGATTTCATATCCCCTTCTTCATTTATTATATCCTTATAGGTGACATATTTTCCTTGATTGATAAGATTTGGGTGCACTAATGCTTGTAATTTGGATAACCAACTCAGAACCTTCCTGTAGTTCTGCTGTTTGAATTTATTCCATGTCTCCAATAATGCCTGATTATAAAACGTCTTTGAAAATATTGGTGTGCTACTTGTTTCCCGTACCACAAAAATGGGTGTCATCCTAGATGTAAGTCGTGGCCCTCTAACGTTAACAATCTTCTTAAATTTATCCATTCTGTTACCCAGGTGAGTGTTGCTGCTTGATGATAGAACTCCCAATCTGATATGCCAAACCCTCCTCTTTCTTTATTTTCTTGTAGAAGTTTAAATTTAATCCTTGGTTTCTTCCCTTACCAAATGTAGTCCAATGTCATTTTATTCAATTTTCCAAAATACTTTTAATCTAATTTTATAGGAATATTCTGAAACAAGAAGTGTAATTTTGGTAGGATGTTCATCTTGATTGCCGCTATTCTTCCCATTAAAGAGAGCCTCAAATTTCTCCCTCTCCCCAAATCTTCCTTTATGTGATTCATTAATTTGCCATAATTATCTTCTTTCATTGAAGCGCATCTTGCGGTTATATAAATTCCTAAGTATTTCATTTTCTTCACTTTCTGTATATTTGTTCTCTTGGTCGACTCCTCTTTCTGTTTGTTCATCTTTTAATGACCCGTAATCCCTTGCATTGTTGTAGTGTCGGGGCAACTGAATGGAGCTGAGTGGTTACTGGCCAGATGCCCTTCCTGTCACCAATGCAGAGTTCTCAGCACATATTTACTCATTGTGCCAAGAGAGAGAAATATCTGCCGCTACTTATGATCGAACTCACAGCCTCCTGATTGTAAGGCGAGAACTCCGCCTCTAGGTCACTGCACCACTCACCTTCATGAGTGATGGGTAATTTGCATTCCCCCACCCAAATTCTAAGGACAGGTGGTGACCTTTTCGGACATAATAGAATTAACCCACGACCATTAGGATAGCAAAAGAACAGCAGGCTCACTACATTGCACCACCCACTGAAGCATTTCGAACACGGAACCCCAGAAACCTATAAAGATCAATCCACACTTTCAGCCATTTGGTCAGCTGTCCCAGAACTGCATGTTGTGGATCTGCTCATGAATAAACAGACCTTCTTTCCTAAGCAGCTAGCCTCCATTTTATTTCCAGGGCCTCTCTCCCGTCTTGGAACTGAACCAGATTGATGTTTTCTCCCAACACTGCTATGTTGAAATCTTGACTTTTTCTGCTTGATCTTTCCTGGCTTCTTGATCCTTGAAGAGTTGATCTGGTTTCAAGCGGCTGCACTACTTCAAAAAAATTGTCCCCCTAAAGTGGGCTTGTCCCCCTAGCTGGACTGAAATACGGGGCTCTGTATTGTTGGCCATAATCACTGGGTGAGACTGTGAGAAAGAGAGAAAATCTTTTCCAGCAGATAATCCTGTTATGTATTCTTTCTTACTTCCAAAACAGAAGACAGAGCTTTCAAAAGACTATAGAATATTTTCTTCTATGATAAGCATATGCCCCATAGATCCACACAGTCCTTAAAAGTGGGAAGCCCCCCTTTCACCTCCTCCATGCTGTTTTAAAAGCACAGAACAGAACAGAATTCTTTATTGGCCAAGTGTGATTGGACACACAAGGAATTTGCCTTTGATGCATATGCTCTCAGTGTACATAAAGAAAAATAAAATACATTCATCAAATCTGTCCTTCATGTGATTTATTTTAAGAGAATATGGCATATTTCTGAATGAGTTCTTATACAATTATTATGTTTCACTTCATAGCTTTTATTAACTGGTTTTCAAAAGACATTTTAAAAATATTAAGAAAAATCCAACTCTTCCAACCCTTCATTTGCATTCCCAGAAAAATCTTGAAAACTGAATGAGTGAAACTAATTGGGCAATTCAATGGCAGGGGTGACAAACCTAAGGCCCGGGGGATGGATCCAGCTCGTGGGGTTGCGCTGGAAACAGTGAAGCACCGGCCTGTGGTGCTTCTGTCAGCGAAAACGGAACTCATGAAGGCTGTGTGCGGCTCTCCCGAGCTCCATTTTTGCGGGCAGAGGGTTGCAGAAGGCAATGGCAGCCAAAAATGGAGCTCAGGAATCTGTTTTTGCTGGCACCAACAGGCACCCCAAATAAGAGACACATCGAGCTGGCCATGCCCACCCCAGCCCCCGAAGGTCAAACACAACCCTGATGCGGCCCTCAATGAAATTGAGTTTGTCTTTCCTGGTTGGGGGGATTCTTATTGAGTTCATCTTTTTTCAAGGGGTGAGCTACCTAAAAAAAAACACAGAAATTAACCTCAAAGTGGTTTTGTTCCCCTTTGTAGACTTAAATATAGGGATCAGTATAGCTGATGATGACAGGATGAGATAATGAAAAACGAATACATGAAAGGAGGCTGTAGAATTACAGGTCATAAAAGTTTATTAGTAAGGTTCTAGGACTGTAAGAATATAAAGAGGTTTTTCTCCAAAATATGTGGGAAACTAAAATTGTATGGACTAATTGCCTTGGCAACTACTCAAAAAAGAGGTTATCTTAAACTTCCGGTGGCACCACCGACATTTCTGGACGCTCTCTCTTGGAGCGCCAGCCCTGTGATCTTGTAAAGCCGCTCTGACAGCGCAAATCAGCTGTCCGGCGGCTGGAAAACCTTTCCCCCGGGAGAAGAGGGAAAGGAGAGTAATCGGATGGGGGTAGAGCTCCCCGAAAGCCCCTGAAATAGTTTTGGGGGCTTGGAGGGTAAGAGCTCCCCAGGAAGTCCGGTGAAACTCCAAGATCCAGGGCGCTTCTGCTTTAAGCAGAAAAAAACGTCACGACCACTTCTGCAATCTTTACTGAGATCTAAGTTGATTATCTATGCAGACAGAGTGAAGACAGGAGAGCAGACAATCGCAAGTAACAAACCCTTAATTCCACGCTTAAATTGCTACTTTTTGAAGCTGCTTAAAGGAGTGAAGAAAATGGCGCTTGTGCTAAATAGGGTGTGAAAGTGAAAGTTAACTCTCGATAAAGCTGTTAACATCCAGCATTGTTCAAGGTGGTTGGATTAAAAAAAAAATGGCTGGAAAATCCAGGAAGAATCAATGTAAATTTATGGGGTAAAAAGTAAAAATAAGATTTTTACAATATAATTTATTTGAGATTGGTTAAAATATTTTGTTAATGTGTTAATATATGTAAGGATTGGAGATGTGATGGTTAATTGTAATTGGGCTCTCATTGTGCAATGCTGGAAGAAAGACGACTTGCTTATTTTTGGAGAATGGACAAGAATGAAGTTGGATTGATTACTTTCAAGCAATAATTGGTTTAAATATATTCAGATATGAACAAGGAGAGTTAAAGTGCAAAAGGGAGATAAATCTATAGTTAGCTTATGTTTTTTTTATATGTTTGTTAAATGCTATATCCTGTATTTGCTCTGGGAAGTCCGGGGGGGGGGAGGGTTGGGGCAGGAGGGGGGAGGAGGGAAGGGAAAATATGTTGGGGTGGCCTGGGGTGGAGATGTACAGCTGACTATCATCAGCGTACTGATGGTATCTCACCCCAAAGCCACGGATGATCTCACCCAGCGGCTTCACATAAATGTTGAACAGGAGGGGCGAGAGGACCGACCCCTGAGGCACCCCACATATAAGAGGCCTCGAGGTCGACCTCTGCCCCCCTGCCAACACGAACTGCGACCGGTCGGAGAGAAAGGAGGAGAACCACCGTAACACGGTGCCCCCCATCCCCAACTCTTCCAACCAGTGCAGCATGATACCATGGTCGATGGTATCAAAAGCCGCTGAGAGGTCTAACAGGACCAGAACAGAGGAGCAACCCCTGTCCCGAGCCCTCCAGAGATCTTCAACCAACGCGACCAATGCCGTTTCCGTGCTGTGCCCAGGCCTGAAACCAGACTGGAACGGATGCAGATAGGATGTTTCCTCCAGGAATTGCGGGAACTGTCGCGCGACCACACTCTCAACAACCTTCACCAGAAAGCAAAGGTTGGAGACAGGACGGTAGTTGGCCAATATTGCCGGATCCAGGGACGGCTTCTTGAGGAGAGGCCTCACCACCGCCTCTTTCAAGGCCACGGGGAAGTAACCCTCACTCAACGAAGCGTTGATAACACCCTGGAGCCAGCCTCGTGTAACCTCCCGGGAGGCCAGTACCAACCAGGAGGGACACGGGTCCAGTAAACATGTGGCCGCACTAAGTCTCCCCAAAATCCTGTCCACATCATCGGGAGTCACAGCATCAAACTCCTCCCAGATAACATTCTCAAGACTATTCCTTGTCACCTGCCCTGATCTACCCTGTCATAGTCCAAGTCCCCCCGGATCTGAGCGATTTTGTCATGCAGGTATTGTCCGAAATCCTCGGCCCTGCCTTCCAAGGGATCCTCCCGCGCTCCCAGGTGGAGCAGGGAGCGGGTTACCCTGAACAGGGCAGCCGGACGATTCCCTGATGACGCAATAGAGGCGGAAAAGTAATTAAACTTTGCCGTCTTTATCGCCACTAGGTAGGTCTTAATATGCGACCTTACCAGTGTTCGGTCAGATTCAGCGCGACTGGCCCTCCAACCGCTCTCTAGGCATCTTTTCCGGCGTTTCATCTCCCTCAGCTCCTCGGTGAACCAAGGAGCTGCGAGGGATCGACACCGGGTCAGAGGCCGCAAAGGCACGACTCAATCCAAGGCCCCACCAGCCGCCCGGTCCCAGGCAGCTACTAGGTCCTCGGCCGAGTCGTGTGCCAGATCATCAGGAATTGGCCCAAGCTCCGTCTGGAACCTATCAGGATCCATCAGGCGCCTGGGGCGGACCCATCTAATTGGGTCCGCCTCCCTGTGGCGGGGTGTAGCGGTACGAAGGTCCAGACGAAGGAGTGAGTGATCTGACCATGACAAGGGTTCCATATCTATATCCCCTATAACAAGATCACTCAACCACTGGCCAGAGACAAAAATCAAGTCTAGAGTGTGTCCCCCCCCCGTGAGTGGGGCCATGAACTAACTGGGTCAGGTCCATGGCCGTCATGGAAACCATGAACTCCCGAGCCATCCCAGACGTTTCACCAACGGATGGCAAGTTGAAATCACCCATGACCATAAGCCTGGGTGTATCAACTGCCACCGTGGTTATCACGTCGAGTAGCTCAGGCAGGGCTGCTGCCACACGGCAGGGAGCCAGGTACGCAAGCAGCAAGCCCATCTGAACCCCATGACCCCATCTCACGAAGAGGGACTCACATCCGGCAATCTGAGGCACAGTGGTCTCCCTCGAACCAAGACCTTCTTTAATAATAACCGCCACCCCCCGGCCCCTCCCCTGGGCTCTCGGTTGATGGTATGCTCTGAAACCTGGTGGCCACATCTCGACCAGAGGGACACCTCCCTCCGGTCCCAACCAGGTCTCCGTAATACCTGCCAGGTCCACTCCCCCCTCCTGGATAAGATCGTGAATGAGGGGGGCCTTATTTACCACAGACCTAGCATTGCACAGCATCAACCGCAGGCCCAGGTCCTGAGTATCTAAGCCACCTAGTATCCGAGGGGAGCCTTGGGGGCCAGGGCGCGCAATTGCTCTCAGACAGCGAGTGCGCGTCCCCAACACATGATGTGGCCCCCTGCTCCCGCCATATCTGCCCCTCCCAACCACCGTGCAGATGGTATTTCCCTCCGCCCCCTCCCCATTCCCTCGTCCAATGTCCTCCAAACCGTTACCCTGTGCCGGGCTCGGCTCTGACCTTGGTGGATTACTCCCCCCCCATCCCCTTTGGTCGTCCTCCCGGTTTCCCTTAAAAAATTATTAAAAACCCTAATTAAAAAACCCCTTAATCCCCGCTTTGAAACATGCCACCTCTCAGGGCTCCAAAGCCCGTCCTTAAGGTAGGCCTTTGATAACGTGGAAGGCCATCGCCGCGAGAGGGGGGCATCTCGCAGCGCAAGCAGGTCTGTCGTGGTATAAGCCATACATAGTCCTAGTTTAGATCAATAAGAGGAACAGCACCAAGATCACAGGAAGTCATCATGTGGCATTTAGTCTATATGGCATTGGTGAGGCTTAAGGAACTAGGTATGTTCAGCTTAACAACAAAGTAAGCTTAAGGTAGCAGTCTTTCAATGCATAAAGGGCTGACCCAGGGAGGACCCAGGTTAATTTATTTTCCAAAGGACATGAAGGCAGGACAAGAAACAAAGGGAGGAAGCTCACCGGTGGGAGATCCAACCTGGAAATGAGGGATTTCCTAACAGTGAGAAGTATTAATCAATGGAACAGTGTTTGCCTCCCGGGATTGTGCGTGCTGCATCGCTGGAGGGAAGGAAAATGCTATTAGGGTTTAAGATTTCATTACTATAGCCCAGGGGTCGGCAACACTCAAAGAGCCCCAAAGGTCCTAACCATCATTCAATTCTGGAGCTGACCGGAAGACCGCACCATAGTCTCCTCCTAGCGTGACATCCTTTTTCCTCTACCGGTCCTAACCGAAAGCCCAATCAATTGTGGAGCTGACTGGCAACAGGGAGCAGCAGTAGAGGGATGAAAGAGGCTCCAGAGCCATGGGTTGCTGACCCCTGCTATAGCCCAATATTTCCCACAGTAAAGGGCTGAGAATAGAGCCTCTCTATTTTTGAGGGTCTATTTAAACATGGGAAAGTATCTAGAAAAAAGTTTTTCTAAACGTTGTGTGATGACCCAAGTTACAGAATGTTCTTCTCAGAGCCCCTTCACAAGGCAATCTTGTATGCCTATTTTGAGGAAAGTCCACCAAAGTCAGCAAGGCTTCCTCTCGGGCAGGTTAAAGAATGCTGCCTTTTTGAAATTTACCTCCCAAGTGACTTCCATGCCCCCTTCTCCTGGGAGAGACTCTTCAATGGAAAGCTGCAGCCTCCCTCAATAGGGCTTCCAAACTGCCTCTAGAGCCACATCTCCCACAGAGGAAATGCAGAGAGGGGTACAGTACGTATAAAGGTCCCCAGAAGAAATGCAGACAGATGAAGTGGTGCAGATGGTGCAGCCAAGGGGCTGCTGGAGAACTTCCACAACTTGGGCAGGGGATTGGATTGGACTAGAAGACTTCAAAGGTCCCTTCTAGCCATGTGATCACTCTTGAAAACACCATGGTCACTCAAAGAATCCCATAAATAGATCACAGAAGAAATCAACTGAGATTTCAGACATGGTCACAAATAAACAGAGAACATTAAGCGAAGACCCGACTCCATTGAGGAATCCATAGAACTAGCAAAGATGGGAGGAAGGAGAGGAACAGAAAAAAGACAGATGCATTCCACCAGAGCAGCAATGAGTGCATGACTAGGGGTCCTGAAGGGCCTGGTGTACCCTGAAGAGGTTTTGCCTGGTGCTTGCTAAGAATTGGCACTGCTTTGATAACACAGCAAACAATCACTGTGTCAACTTGCAAAGCTTTCAAGTTGCCATGAGCAGGAGGGAGGGAAAACTAAAGTGAATTCCATACGTTCTTTCTGACTGCAATCAGAAGGAGGGTGTTAGGTTTCACAGCTGGCCAAAGTGGTTAATTGGAGAATGTGATTTATGACATGGCCAGAGAGGAGGGGAGAGACAGGGTCATAGGGGAACGTAAATCTACGTGGAATCAGTTCTAACTGCATCCGAGTATTGCCGGAATGTTGCTCCTAATAAATGACTGTATTTCCTTTCAAGTTTGGATCATGGCTCATGAATTAATTAGGGCATCTTTCAGAAATTTGACACACTGAGTGATCTCCAGAAGTTGTGGGTGCTCCAACATGGGAGGTTTGTAAGAAGAGATTGAGCAACCATTTGTCTGAAATGGTATAGGCCAGGCCAGGCCAGGGTTATCTGCCTGAGCAAGAGGGCTGGGCAAGAAGACCCCCAAGGTCCCTTCCAACTCTGTTGTTTTGTTATTCTAAGATCTTGGTTCAAAATAGCCATATTTGCTCAGCAGTAACACAGAAGTAGTTTGTCACTGCTGCAGTCTGATATGTTGTTTGACTGTCCAAACTAGCTTTGTTTTGCCCCATCCATATATGACAAAGGGTTTCAGGCAATAAAACTTGAAATAATTTATTGAACAAAGCAATTAAATACTTTTAGCTGCACATAATATAAACATAAGCAGCAATAAAAAAGATGATACAGATAAATTAGTAGCAATATGAAGGGTAGGAATGTGTCTAAGGAAAAGAATACAGAGTCCAAGATGGACTCCTACAGCTTTCAGCCTGTCTCTCCTCCTCAGATAGCAATATGGACCTTCAGTCTTGCAAATCCCAGTGGTCTCCTATTCAGTCCCTAACAAGAACTGATCCTTCTTATCTTATCAAGATATGATTAGCCAGGTGCTGGAAGTTAACTGAACTCATTTTTAGTGTAACCTGACCTGCTACAGGATACCAGGTACAGGATCTGTGCATCCAGAACGTTACACATTCAGCTCTAGTGAATTACTCCTTTGAGTTCAGGAAAAATCTTACCTTTCTACATCAGACATAATTGTTTGTTTGTTCATTCATTCATTCAATTTATATGCCAGTCATCTTGCAGTTCAAGGCAACTCTTTTACCTCCCAATATCACGCTCGCTTTTCAATGTACCGTAAATGTAGAGTCAGAAATGTCAATTTAAACAGCCAGATATACTTTCTAAAGATTTAGCCTATTACTAACCACATTTTGGTGTAGCCAATGGGCAAACCCATCTGGGGAGTATGTTCTAGTTCAGGAAATTGCAGAACCCCTTCAAAAATGGATTGAGTAATCTGGGAAGGCACTGCATGGAAAAGAAGGGAGCAGATAATACAATGGGGAGAAAAGAAGATGAAAATTCTTCCAATCTGAATTCCTAACCCTTTTCTCTGAAGTGTCTTGGATAACTTTGAGAAATATGTGCAGAAAATGAAGAATGATTGAGACAACTCTCATTGAATTACCCACTATGTAATTTAGCCATATGTTTGTATGACAATACTCCTGTGTGGGTCATCCCATCAATAGGCAGGCCACAGTTCTACCTTCAGCTCTTTCTATATTTGGGTGCTTATAGTTTTTTTCCTGCATGGATTTTTGAGGAAGCAAAGCTATAATTGCTGTCTGTGCTTTGGAAAAACAGTTGTAGCCAGGACACCCCTCTTCCCCATGGCGCAGCACAGCTCGAGAAATCTGAGATGGGCTCATGCCTTCACTCACTTTACTTCCAAGGATCCACACTGGCGATCCAATTGCTTGGCTAATTGAGCCACGGCTGGCGTTTTCAACAATGTGTGGAAATCCAGAAGCAACCTCACCTCACCAAGGCCCTTAATTTACAGAAACAAAGGCTAAGAAAGAGCAAAGAGCTTGTGTGGGGCTGTAAGAGAAAAGGAGATAAGAAAAGGACAAGAAGATGGTGAAACAGGAGGCCATATTTGGTGACTGACAAGCAATACAAGCAAGCCATCCCTCAACCGCCAGCACCACAAACTACGGCAAGTAACATATTCTGGTGGGACTCCTGCCTGGAGGTTGACTTGACAACTCAGCTTGGCAATACTGCTTAAAAGCAGGGCTTGGAAATTGGACAAGAAAAAATGGAGCAAATGCACCGAGGCAGTCCCTCAATGCAAGAATGTTTGGAAGGAAGCAAAGGTTGCGTACCACTTTACAGACTTTGAAATTTTTGTTTCAGTTAAGGACTCAGTCTTAAAGATGCATTTGCATGGCAATCTCAGCTTGCAAGGTCCAGAAGGGTAGAGTTAAGAGCAATAGCCTATTGCTGGGAAGGCATGAGACACAATGAAGCACGCTGTAGAGAGTTGCTAATGATGTGCTATGTTGTGTCCACTCCTTGGAAATCAGAGAATCCTCACAGGACCATGAATAACATTCCAGATCAAACAAAAGAACTTTGCACGTTCTATGCAATAAGCAGCTTCCTTCTCATTTCTGGATTTTTGATGAGTAATTTGATTGTTTTGAATGAAGCTCATTCCATAGATGTATATGGTTTCTTCCGTGGGCATAATTTTATGAGATTTATGTTATCCTTTCCAAGCAAAGCTCTTTATATGGAATTTATATGGATTTTCCCCACTTTGGATTCCTGCATGAGTAAATGTATTGAAATTGTTGGAGCTTTCTTCACACTACATGCATTTATATGGTCTCTCTTCTGTGTGGGTCCTTTTATGAGAATTAAGTTGTCCTGACCGAGCAAAGCTTTCTCCACACTCTGTGCATTTATATGGTCTCTTCCCTGTATGGATTCTTTCATGAGTAATAAGATGACCTTTCTGAATAAATTGCTTTCCACACTCCATGCATTTATATGGTCTCTCTCGCATGTGGATCCTTTCATGATTATTAAGATGTGTTTTATTAGTGAAGCTTTTTCCACACTCCATGCATTTATATGGTCTCTCCCCAGTGTGGATTCTCTGATGACAAATAAGTTCTGAGTTCTGACGAAAGCTTTTTCCACACTCCATGCATTTATACGGTCTTTCCGCCATGTGCATCCTTAGGTGGAAAGTAAGGCGCCATTTCTCAATAAAGCTCTTTCCACACTCCAGACATTGATATGGTCTGTCCTCTGTGTCAATCCTTTGATGGCAAGTAATATCACTACTCTCAGTGAATCTCTTTCCAAGCTCCACACAACTATTTGTTTTTTCGCTTGAGTGGATCCTCTGATGGTGAGTCAGATTATGTCTTGTACAGAAGTCGCTTTGGCTCTTTGAAGACACTGCCCTTTGTAGTTTAAATAACCTCCGCTGCTTCTCATTCTCCAGCCCATCACCATCACCTGGTTGGGAAAAAAAAACCCCACAAATTCTCATTAGAATTTAAAATGATGGCAAAAATATGCCCATTTGAGTATCAGGTTTGGTACCAGCAATTTGTCAAACTAGATGTTGGATTGAAATTGTTATCAATGATATTCTTAAAGATATCCAAGAGATTTTTCAGCCCAGAACCATATTAAGGATTTTTGTTATTAGATCAATCTGTTCAGGCGTTTCCATCTAAGGCCTTTCACAATGCTAAAACTATAGTGAGCATTTTTGCCAAGGCCCTTGTAGTTTTCTAGAAGAGTGGCTGTGAGGACAAACTTGGGCAAAATTGCCCATGAAGTCACTCAGCTGCTTTATGATCTAGAGGTTCTGGAAGTTAAAAGGGAACCAAAGGGAAGCGTATGGGACTTTTGCACTTGTGGGTGTCCAGTGGACATTATCTATACTATCCATTGTGATCCTGATTTTCCTGATGTTAGGAAAGATTTTACAGGTGATAGTCATTAGAGCTCTCACCACCTCAATTATGCAATTGAGTGCATGAATCTTCCCCGTTTAATTCCCACTCAAAACACCTTTCCTAATCAACAGAATCCAGAGCAAAGAGGATCCTTACCCAGAGCAGCCATATTCATAGTAACCTCCAGCATGACTTCTCTGCACAAGGCCTTCTGGCTAGAATCCAGCAGTGCCCACTCCTCCTCTGTGAAGTCAACAGCCACCTCCTTAACGGGATCAGAGTCCTAGAAACAAAAAAAATATCTTCCCCATATGACAGTCCTCTCTAATACATTCTTTATTAATTCCCAAAGAGAAAAGATAGCTTTGCAAGAGACAAAATGGACATTTCCTTCTAGGACAGACAAACATCCTGCAGACGGACATAGTCCTTAAGGGTGAGAAGCCCCACCTCCACCTCCTCCATGCTGCTTTTTTAAAGGCACAAAATATAGCTTAGATGCATCCAAGTTGTAGAATGACACTGCTTGGCGACCCCCCTCCCATGGCCTGGGAGAATTCACCAAAAAGATTTTGCTTAGAGGAATCCTCTGGCTTAATTCAGTAAACCCAGTAAAATACAAATTTCTTAAGAAAACAGGACATACCTATTAAGAATTTTTTATCTTACCTATTTCAAAATGTTGTACATGATCCTGAAAATATCAAATCACTCGACCAACAGTGACCATTAAGCTTCTCAGCTTTGACTTACAGGTTTTTATATGAGAAATTTATCCATCTGTAATTTATTTTTAAATGGATATATTGGGCTATTTCTGAAGCAGTTTTTGTTCAATTGGTATTGTTTCGCTTCATGTTTTAATTTTTTAACTGCTTTCCCCAAGTCTTTTGAAAGATAATAAAGATTAAACTGTTCCAACATATAAATTACATTTCTAGTACAGGACTCTTGAGAATTGTCCTTTGTTTGCATTCCTAGGATCATCTTCAAGGTTGAATCAGTAAGGCTCACTGGGTCATTCTGTGGGGACACCAGGTTCAAATTCACACAGACTCAGCATTTGGTTTTCAAAGAAGCTCACGAATGAAGGCGTTTAAACTTTTTACAAGAAATCTACTTACCTGGCAAGGTGGCCCCAATTGGATCCTCCTGAAAAGAAGCTCTTTAGAATCATTGGATGAATCTCCTCTTCCCTGGAGCTCTGCTGAGATCTCTTCAATGAATGGCTCCTGCAACTGAAAAAAAGCGTGATTTATGATCCACTTTCAAATGACTTTAACCATGTTAGTTCTCTTACGTTTTTCCTCTCCACATGTATTTTTCCAATTCAAATCAAAATGAGAGTATTTGAAAACTCCCACTCTGTGGGTTGCTGTTATTTCTGGATAAACGCCTGCCACTTTTGTGAGTTCCTTCTTTTTTATTTCCTATCTTCCTTCTGAACAGGAGCTGTTTATTTATTTCCTCCCCTTTACTTGACAACAATGGCCTTTCCTTCTTTGTGAATGAATTTATATCTACATAATGGCTCTCTCCTTCTATGATCTGGTAGAGGGAGCGTCATGATCATGATAAAGGAATATGAATAAAGTATAGTTTGTTTTTTTTCTCTGCAAACTTTGTTTTTTCTTCAGGGACCATTTTTTTTCAAACTTTATCCTATGTATAATGGAAAGTCTGTTTAGAATTGTCTGCAGTGAAAAGTCTACAATGGGGTATTACAAAGATCCATCTTAGGCCCAGTACTCTTCAATATCTTCATAAATGATTTAGATGAGGGAATAGAAGGGGAACACATCAAATTTGTAGATGACATTAAGCTGGCAACACCCCAGAAGATAAGCTCAGGAAAGAAAATGATCTTGTTAGACTTGAACAATGGGCCCTATCCAGAAAATGAAAGTTAATGTAGAGAAAAGGAAGGTTTTACACTTAGGCAGGAAAAGCCATAGGTACAAGTACAGATTAGGCAAAACCTGGCTCAAAAAATCAGTAACTGTCACAGGGACTGTAGAGTCCTAGTGGATGATCACTTAAATATAAGTGAGCAGTGTGCGGCAGCAGCTAAAAAAGCTAATACAATCCTTGGTTGTATAAACAGAAGCATACAATCAAAATTACGTGAACTATTAGTAACACTTTATAAAACCTTAGTAAGGCTACACCTGGAATACTGCATTCTGGGCTGGTAATGTTACAAAGATGTTGAGAGACTGGACAGCTATTTGTCTGAAATGGTATATACACATGGTTTTCTGCCTGAATAAGGGGGTTAGAGAAGACCCTCAAGTCCCTTCCAGCTCTATACTGAAAATCCAGGAAATACAAGACTTGCGTTAAGTATCTAATAATCATTCAATCTTTCTGCTTACATCAGTTGGGAAAAGCATGTACTCTTGGGATCTGCATGTCTCCCAATTTTACTGAAACTAAGCAATGTAAAAAATGGATGATTATATTCAAACTGTGATTTTGTAAAGTATTTTATTGAAGAGCTGAAGGAGCTTCTTTGAAGAGAAGTGAAACATCTTCCAGTTGTCTCTGGAAAAAGCAATTTTGGGACAAATAAAAGTTTCCAACATTGCCTTGGTTAACATGAGAAAGGGAATTCACTTAAGACCTTACATTCACATTCAGTTCAAAGCTAATGATCAAAATTTCTAAAAAGACTAGAGAAGTGATCCAATTTGAGATAGAAACATGTTTTTGTGGGTGGGTGGGATTTTGAACAATAGCCATTACTAGATAGAGGAGCCCTCTTGGAATCAGTCTGAGTCCCTGGTTTGGGAATCCTGACTGGAGGAAACATTTATCAGCCCTTCCAGGTAGAGAAGAAGCCTGACAAAGAATATTAGCTCTGTCTGTAAAACCACATTAAAAAAATATTTTTTTGTTCTCTCATTGTACTCACTGGACTACTAGGAAGGGTTTTTATGACATTTCTCCCCTCCAGCTCCATGGGGGAATTGAGGTATCTTTTGCATGATGGCTGTCCAGTCCATGACAATCTGCGTGGGAAAATAGAATGTGGGAATCTGGTCCTACAAGGGTTATTCCGACATAACTTTTTATTTATAATCCCAACACGTGTTGTCTGGATCTATTTTCTCTGTGATTATCTGTAAAGAAGAGACAGCAGAGGCGTAGAAAAGGATGAAAGAGCCTCACCTGCCGGCCCTTTGCCAGCTTTTCCGGGGCGGCTGCGGGGCCGAGGAGGCAGCCTTCGGCCAGGGCCACCGCCTGGGCGCAGCTCTCCGCCCCGCACTCCCTCAGCCAGCCCGCCAGCTCCGGGGGCAGCAGGGCCAGCAGCTGCTCCAGCACCACCAGGTCCAGCATCTCGGCTTTGCTGCTCCGCTCGGGCCGCAGCCACCCCCGGCACAGCCCGTACAGGCGGCTGCAAAGCGCCCGGGGCCCCTCGGCCTCCCGGGAGACGCAGCTGCGGAAGCGCCAGCGCTCGGCCTCGGGGCTGCGGGGGCCCTCGGGGAGGCCGCTTCCCGCCTGAAGGGGAGACCTCCGAGCCTCCATTCGGTCTCCGGCTTCAGAGCAGCCCGAACGGGGGGAAATTCTCTCGGAGGCCGCCTTCGCTCACGGCCGACCCTTCCCCACCCAGTCGCCCCGCCCCTTTCCCGGTTTCAGGGGAGAGAAGGAGGCTCCGTCCTCTCAGGCTGAGGAGAGCAGCTGCAAGTCGCTCCCGCCAAAACTTCCCGCGCTCGACAGGCCTCCCACAGACTCTGTGAAATATGATTGCTTCCTAGAGAGGCAGAAGTCTATTATCCCTCATGCTTTATTGCTCTTGACTAGAGCGTCTCATAAGGCAACTCCCACTTATTCTGTCCAACATCCGGGCCTGGCAAAGGTCTTCTGCGCATGCCCTGTTCTTTGTAGACGCTCAAAAGTGACGTAATATTTGGTAGGGGACTGCGGGGGGCGATGCGCGGGTGTAGGGAGCAGGGCTGGAATAGAGCAAATTTCCTTTGAATTGAGTGAATCTAACGGATTAAGAGTTGGACCAAGGGACCTTGTTGGTCATCTAGTCCAACCCCGTGCCCAAGCAGGAGACCCTACACCATTTCTGACAGATGGCGTCTCTTCTTGAAAGCCTCCAGTGATGAAGCTCCCACAATTTCCGTTCCATTGGTTGATTGTTGTGTCAGAAAATTTATTTCTAGGTTGAATCTCTCCTTCATCAGTTTCCATCCATTATTCCTTGTCTGGCCTTCGGATGCTTTGGGAAATAGTTTGACCCCCTCCTCCCTGTGGCAGCCCCTGAGATATTGGAAGACTGCTATCATGTCTCCCCTGGTCCTCCTGTTCACTATACTAGCCATGCCTAGTTTCTGCAAGTGTTCATTGTATGTTTTAGCCGCCATCCCCTAATCATCTTGGTTGCTCTTCTCTGCACTGGTTCTGAAGATCTGAGGTTTCCCTTTACTTCCCACTAGTTAATTTGTTTATATGCTATATAATTATATAATATAAATATGCAAGCAATATATCATCCACTATCCTCTCTTCTAATAGCAAGGTTCAGATAATTCTGCTAATCCTAAATTTACTTAATTTTCCTATCTACTCATAACAATTCTTACAGATATTATTATACAAGATTATATAGAAATATGCTCAATATGATTACTAAACACACATTCCAACTATGGACTAGGTTATATCTATATATAAGATCAAATACAATTAATTAATCCAAGTTTATATGTCGTGATAAATACTAAATCTCTTCAATTTTAGCCTTGCAATACTAATATAAAAAATACTATCCCACCCTTATTAAATTAATCAAACCCGCTCTAAAAATAGTTCTTAAATAAGTATAAATATGGGTATCAATCTACTAAATATAAAAGGGTGACAATTTAAATAGAGAGGGATTATACAAAAGGAGTAAAATGGAATCTATTCAATTTTTCAAGGTAATATATAGTACTAGACCAGAAAAGTTATCTAAAATAGTTAATCAAGAAAGAAAAGAGGGCTTCAAAACCATATAAATAGAGAGATAGTTGTAGAATAATTAATAATTAATAGTTACTAAAGTAGTAAATTGATAAGTTAATTAATAGGTTAATAAGTTGATAGGTAAGTGTCAATACTGGTATCGATGATAATATTAATAGATAATAAGTACTATAAATAGAGTTTTATAAAGTTCATTACTTTTGTTTCATTAACTGCTGCCACTTTCAAGGTAGTTCTTCCACGTAAAAAAAATGTCTCAGTTAATTAGAAGAAAAAAAAATCTCAGATATATCCAACAAACAGCAGATCTTAATAAGCGGGAACACAGTTAGGAGAGAAGATCGCAGATCAGAATGTTACACAAATTTCCAAGTACCCGTTATAACATATGGCTGCACTTCCGGTTTCTTCCTTCAGAAAAAGCCAGTCAGCTGGAAGATGGCCGCAAAATGACAGCAGGAAGTATTGTTACAATGTATCCTCACGGTATTATCCACCAAGTCTGCTTCTAAGCCTCTTCCTCCGCAATCGATATACAAGTGCCTGCAGCTGGATTCCCCCCTCTCGGCACAGTGGAGTCTCCTTGCTTCTCACAGCCTCGCCGCCTCGCCAGCAGTTTACACTCGATCCGCTCACTCCGTTATTGGTAGTCGCCGCCTTTCCACCGCTGCGAGCCCTATTAGCCGGTTCGGCACGCAGCTCTTTGAGGTCCGCTCCTACGATCACCTGAGATCGGTAGTCAGGTCTCCTTCTCACGCTAGCCGCTCCGAACTCCTCGCTTCCTCGATGTTGGTGGAGATCGCGACTTCGGGTCCGCCATTAAACGGCGGACACACCAATGCCAGTTTGACAGAGGAATCTGTCCAAGCGAGAGACGTTTGCACGCCGCACTCTCGCTTTTCAGATCCCCTCTCTCGTCCGAGACGCTCTCCGGGCGATCTCGCCCCTCAGGGTCCCCAAGACACGGCGAAAAAGCTATTAGAAGAGAGGATAGTGGATGATAATTTGGAAGAACATCGAGGTAATTTTGACAAATCAGAAGAGAATCCTAAAGGAAATGACAAGTATCTCATCAGCTGTTCTTAAGACCGGAAAGAAAACGTCCTCCAACCCTGCATTAACAATGTCATCTCCAGCCCAGCAAAAACTTACTGAGGTGCTACCGAAAGCGGATAAGTCAGCAATGTTACCAACCATTCAAGCAATACAAACGACGCTGTCAACCATTCAAGAAACGATGCTCCTGCTACAAGAAAAAATGACTAACAATCATGTTAAACTTAAATCTGATATTCACTCTATTGATCAGAAAATGAGTGTGATCCAAGAGTCCATCCATAACAACGAGAAAAAGATAAAGAAGGTCGAGACGAGAGTGGAGCAAAACGAGAGAAACCTCGACTCGATCGACCAGAAAATGATGGCCCAGAACAGGGAGCTGGAAGACTCCATTATCCAGCTTGAGATGGACCGGGCAGCCTTTTACCTTCGCTTTCAGAATGTGGTGGAGGAAAAAGATGAAGACCTGGGAGATGTCATGGTGGACTTATTAGCTGGAATTTTACAACAAGATAGAGACGATATGATAAAGGAGTTGGATGAAATTTACAGGGTGCAAACCAACTATGCCAGGAGGAATAAACTCCCTCGAGAAGTTCATGTCAGATTTGCCCGAAGGAAAGTGAAAGACGTGCTATACAATATAGCAAGAGACGAACCTATTAATTATAAAGGCAAAGAAGTAATAGTGCTGAAACAAGTCCCTAAGAGGGTTCGTGACTTGAGAAGGGACTATAGGTTCTTGGCGATACAATTAAATAAGAGAAGCATTCCCTTTAGATGGCTTATACCGGAGGGAATGCTCATCACTTGGCAAGGAAAACGGATTAAGATCGACAGCTTAGTTTCTGCACAAGAACTTTTGGACCAACTGAGAAGTGAGGAGGAAGGCCAAAGTAGCAAGGAGGAAGTGGATATAGCCTCCCAGGATGAGATCAATGTACAGTTAAAAAAACCTAAGGAAGACACACTAGAGAATAAGGAATCAGAAGAGAAGGAAGCTAAAGACGTTACAGGAAAGAAACAAAGACCACAAAGAGCTGTAAATATAAACAAAAACTACGTAGTTAGTTAGATGATGGAGGGTTGGAAATTGTTCTCGGTGAATGTAAACGGTTTAAATAACGGAAGGAAAAGAAAGCATATTTTTTCAAAATTGATCAAGCTTAATTCGGAAATAATTTGCCTCCAAGAAGTCCACATAAAGAAAGAGGAGAGGAAATATTTAGAATTTGAGAAATTTGGCAAATGCTTTACCTCTCTGGCAGAGAAAAAAAAAGGGGGGGGGGTTAGCAGTATACGTAAAAAAAGGAATTGCTGCTGAATTTAAATTCTCAGATGACAAAGGGAGATTCCTAGCAATTGAAATTAAGAGGGGTAATATTCCAATTTTAGTAGTAACCATTTATGCTCCAAATAGAGACCTAGGGGAATTTTACAGGAAATTAAACAATAAAATAGCTGAATTGGATTACTCAAATATTTGTATCATTGGGGACTTTAATGGGGTGGTAAGCCCGGAGGTGGACTACAAGAGCGGATTAAAGAAAAAAGCTAAAAGGGAAAAACTCCCCCAAACCTTTTTTGATTTGGTTGATGAGCATAATTTAGTAGATCTCTGGCGTACGCTACACCCGTGCAATAAGCAATTTACATACTATTCAAATCCCCAGAAGTCCTGGTCAAGGATTGATATGTTTTGGGTCAGTAGAAATTTAGGGTTGGATATTCATTCTGTTGAAATTACCCCGAACGTTTGGGCCGACCACAACCCTTTAGAGATTAAGTGGAAGAACATAGATAGGACTAAACGAAGGAGATGGAGACTAAATACCCATATCTTTAGGGATGCAGAGTTTACAAAGAGATTGCAGAGGGACCTACAATTTTTTTTTCTGGAAAATGAGAATCAGGAAACTCCATTAACATGTGTTTGGGATACAATGAAGGCATACTTAAGAGGATTAGTAATATCGCATAATATATACAACAATAAAGAGAAAAGGAAGGCCCAGAAGGATTTGCTGGCCCAACTGGAAGAAGCAGAAAAGAGACTACAACGAGATCCTAGCGACATTAAAATAAAAGAGCAATGGATGACAGTAAGGCATAAAATAAATTTATTGGAACAGGAAGAATTGGCGAAAAAAATCCAACAATCTAAACAATACTATTTTGACAACACAAATAAGCCTGGTAGATGGCTATCGTATAAATTAAAAAAAGAGAAAGAGAAGGGTGTTATAAATAGCTTGGAGAATTTGGAAGGTAGAATATTAGAGGATGAAGAGGAGAAACAGGAGTTTGTTAGACATTACTATGAGACATTATATAGTCAGGAGGAAACTCCAATTGATAATATTAATCAGTACCTTACCAAAGAGAATCTCCCACAGATAAAGGAGGAGGAAAGGGAGGCGCTGAATAGAGAAATTACATTGGAGGAACTGAAGGGGGTAATATCCAAACTAAAGAGTAACAAAACGCCTGGTCCCGACGGTCTCCCAGGAGAATTATATAAAAACCAGAATCTGGCAGAAATACTTGTACCAAAACTTCTGATAATTTGCAATGAGGCCCCGAGAGGCTCCAGGATCCCAGAATCGTGGAAGGAGGCGTTCATCACATTGATAGGAAAAGAAGGTACTGATCCCAAGCAAGTAAGGAATTACAGACCAATCTCTTTACTCAACACGGATTATAAAATATTTATGGGAATATTAGCGGGTAGGTTGAAGATAATATTAAATAATTGGATCCACCCCGATCAAAATGGGTTCCTTCCCGGTAGACAGATTAGGTCTAATATGAGAGTGGTGATGGATGTATTAGAGTATTACGAAATACACTCCGAAAAACAGCTAGCCATGGTCTTCCTCGATGCGCAGAAGGCTTTCGACAACCTAAACTGGCGATTTTTGACCCAACAAATCCAAAAAATGAATTTTGGGGGATATTTCGAGAACGCGATAAAAGCAATCTACGATAAACAGAGTGCAAACATTATATTGAATGGGGATGTATCTAAACCCTTCCGGATTGGTAAAGGGGTGAGACAAGGCTGCCCACTTTCTCCACTCTTATTTATATTGGCCCTGGAGGTACTGTTAAGGAAAATTAGGCAAAATAAAGAAATACGGGGACTGGAAATTAGGAATGAAATTTTTAAGATTCAAGCTTTTGCCGACGATGTAGTGTTAATAATGGAGGACCCATTAACAACAGGGCCAAAAGTATTGAAAGAATTAGATGAATATGGGAGGTTGTCAGGATTTAAATTAAACATGACAAAAACTAAAATGCTAACAAAAAATATCCCAACTTCAGAACAGGAAATATTAGTAAATAATTTGGGTATTCAAATAGTTAAGAAGATTAAATATTTAGGGGTTTGGATTACTGCCAGATGCTCAACCTTGAAGGAAGATAATTATACACCCCTATTGACAAAGATAAGACAAGATTTGGATAGATGGGGGAAATTGCAAATATCGTTCCTCGGTAGGATAGCCACTATCAAGATGAGTGTTCTCCCCAAATTACTATACTTATTTTAAACTACTCCTGTTAGTATTGATAGAAAATATTTTTCAGATTTAAATGGGATAGTAAGGAAATTTATTTGGGGAGGGAAAAAACCGAGAATTGCATTACGATCCCTGCAAGAAAAAAGGATTAGGGGTGGTTTCGGACTTCCAGTCTGGGAACTGTATTATAAAGCGGCCAATTTAGTGTGGCTACGTGAGTGGGCCTTGTTAAGGGATAAGAGAATCCTACAACTGGAAGGACATGACCTATTGAGAGGTTGGCACGCCTACCTCTGGGACAAAGGAAAAGGGACGGGGATATACTTCCACCAACATAAAATTAGAGACACATTAATGAAGACATGGAAAGAAATTAGGCATAAACATTACTCGAAATAGCCAAAATGGATATCTATAATGGAAGCTCTAGTCCATCCAAATACATTAGGCAGGGAGAAAATGGTCACCTACCAAAATATTCTGGATAATAGTGGCAACCTTATATCTAATGAGATATTAAAAGAGCAAGGGATCCATATTGATTGGTGGCCCTATTTACAAATCAAATCCCGCTTTAGTAAGGATAAACAAGAAAAGGGAATAGAAATGGGGACAAACAGCTTTGATAAGGTATGGCTAGGTTGCGAAAATAAACTATTGGCTAAATTATACTCCTACCTTCTCGAATATGATAGAGAAGGAGAAATATTAAAAGACCAAATGATTGCTTGGGGAAAAAACTTCGAATCAAAGATAAATCTGGATGATTGGGAAGAAATATGGAACTGCAATCTCAAATTGACGAGAGCAATAAGTTATAAGGAGAATCAGTACAAGATGTTATATAGATGGTACTTAGCACCATCTAGAATTGCCAAGATCTACCCAGGTGCAAGCCCTAATTGCTGGAAATGTGGCCACCCCCAAGGTACCTTCTATCACATGTGGTGGACGTGTCCGGAAGCGAGGAAGTTTTGGAAAAAAATACAAAAATGGATCCAAGAAATATTAGAGGAGGACATTAACTTCCTCCCGGAAATCTATCTCCTGGGAGTACTAAAACGAACACTTGGAAAGGACAAGAAATACCTGATTACCCATATTGTTACAGCGGCTAGACTCTCCTATGCAAAATGCTGGAAAGAGAAAAAAGGACCAACTGAGGAAGGGTTAGTTAATAAGATACTTGACTGTGCAGAAATGTGCAGATTGACGTATACCTTAAACGGAAAGGAAGATTCAGAATTCTATGCGATCTGGGATTTGTGGTATAGGTGGCTAGAAACTAAATGTAAAAGTTAATACTAAGGTGGAACAATGCACAACGACTAGATAATTTTGTATATTATAGTACTTTATTTAAATAGTAATAAATTTTATTTATAAGAATTTTTGTATAAATGATAAGTATAAATCTTTGTATAAATGTATAAATGATTAGTTAATTGACTATATACCGCACGTGTAAATATGCAATATGACATCATGCTTGCCGAACCGTTTAGTTTGAAGTGTAATATGTTCTTAACTCAATAAAATTGTTGAAAAAAAAAAATGCAAGCAATAACTATTTTGGGGATTCCTACAAACCAGTTTGTCCTGTTGTCTGTATTTATGTGGTGACACTCAAAAGAAGGAACTCTCCTTTTTCTACAGTGTCATCTGCCATTACGTTTTAGTTCCTATTTCTTCTGTGGAAGCCCCTCCCCTTCTAGAGAATGAAATATTTTGATGAATATTAAGAGGTAAAATATATTTCCCCAAAGGAGAAATGAAGAAACATGTTCTTAGAGACAGAAAGCAGCCCCTTTCTTAATAGCTCCCAGCAGATTTTGTGCCCATTAAGACTATTCACAAACAAAACACCTTCACCTTTTTTAGTTTTTTAGTTGTTTAGCTTTTAATTTGTTAATGGGTTTTAATTCAAATTGTTTTAAATTTGGGCCAAAGTATATAATTCTTTTAATAATTTTAAATGTTGTATTGTTATGTGTTTTAGTTCTGGCTGTGCACCGCCCTGAGTCCACTAGGAGAAGGGCGGTATACAAACTGAATAAACTAAACTAACTAACCTCTGGGGGAGCTCTGTTGAAATCTCCATGAATGACTACCAAATGAAATGACAGCCTATTTTACGATCCACTTTCAAATGTCTATAACCATGTTAGTTCGCTTATCTTACTTTTTTCCTCCACTTCAGTGGTGGGTTGCTACCCACCCGCCATCAAATACGATACACCGTAGTAGCAGTGGTGGGATGCTCTGCCCACCCGCCATCAAATACGATCTGCGCATGTGCAGAAGCGAACCGGTAGCAAAGGTAAGTGAAATCCACCCCTGCTCCACTTGTACTTCAACACACTCCTTGAAAACATTGCAATTATCATTAAAAGGCAATTTGAATACCTCAAGTCCCAAGTCAAGCTTAACTTTTAGAACTGTTTTAATGTTATCTGCAATATACAGAAAGAATGAGCTGAACTAGAGAATTTTTATTGGAATATGTGGGAAGGAAATTATGACCACTCCTCATACATTCTGCCTTCAGCAGTTCAAAACCACAGATCAGAGTAGCCTCTAGACAAAGGTGAAAGTGCAGTGGAAAAAATAAATGCAATAGTGTGCAACATTCCTCCTTATTTGATCATAACCTAAGATGTCTTTTATCCTGAGATCTCATTGCCAAAGTAAGAAAACTGGCCTTTCACCTTCAGTGAACAAATGCTAAACCACGTCTCAGGAATGCTAAACCCTTTGAGCAAAACATTTTCCACATTCTGTGCATTTATATGGTCTCTTTCATGATTAATAAGATAATTTTTCCAAGTACATTGCTTTCCACATTCCATGCACTTATATAGTCGCTCCCCAGTGTGGGTCCTTTCATGACAAATAAAATCTTTGCTCAAGTTAAAGCTTTTTCCACACTCCAATCATTTCTGCCCTGTGGATTTTCTCGTGGAATTTAAGTTGTCCTTTCTGAGCAAAACACTTTCCACATTCTGGACATTGAAGTTTCTCCCCTGTATGGATTCTTTCATGAATAATAAGACTATTTTTCTGAGTAAACGCTTTTCCACATTGTATACATTTATAAGGTCTCTCCCCAGTATGAATCCTTTCATGAACATTAAGATGTCCTTTCCGAGCAAAGCTTTTTCCACAATCCATGCATTTATATGGTTTCTCCCCAGTGTGGATTCTCTGATGATGAATAAATTCTGCATTCCGACAAAAGCTTTTTCCACACTCCATGCATTTATATGGTCTCTCTCGCATGTGGATCCCTTTGTGAGAATTAAGTGTTGCTTTGTGAGTGAAGCTTTTTCCACACTCCATGCATTTATATGGTCTCTCCCCAGTGTGGATTCTCTGATGACAAATAAGTTCTGAGTTCTGACGAAAGCTTTTTCCACACTCCATGCATTTATACGGTCTTTCCGCCATGTGCATCCTTAGGTGGAAAGTAAGGCGCCATTTCTCAATAAAGCTCTTTCCACACTCAAGGCATTGATATGGTCTGTCCTCTGTGTCAATCCTTTGATGGCAAGTAATATCACTACTCTCAGTGAATCTCTTTCCAAGCTCCACACAACTATTTGTTTTTTCGCTTGAGTGGATCCTCTGATGGTGAGTCAGATTATGTCTTGTACAGAAGTCGCTTTGGCTCTTTGAAGACACTGCCCTTTGTAGTTTAAATAACCTCCGCTGCTTCTCATTCTCCAGCCCATCACCATCACCTGGTTGGGAAAAAACCCCCCCACAAATTCTCATTAGAATTTAAAATGATGGCGAAGGGGGGTATTTCCCACTCAAAAATATGCCTATTTGAGTATCAGGTTTGGTACCAGCAATTTGTCAAACTAGATGTTGGATTGAAATTGTTATCAATGATATTCTTAAAGATATCCAAGAGATTTTTCAGCCCAGAACCATATTAAGGATTTTTGTTGTTAGATCAATCTGTTCAGGCGTTTCCATCTAAGGCCTTTCACAATGCTAAAACTATAGCGAGCATTTTTGCCAAGGCCCTTGTAGTTTTCTAGAAGAGTGGCTGTGAGGACAAACTTGGGCAAAATTGCCCATGAAGTCACTCAGCTGCTTTATGATCTAGAGGTTCTGGCAGTTAAAAGGGAACCAAAGGGAAGTGTATGGGACTTTTGCACTTGTGAGTGTCCAGTGGACATTATCTACATACTATCCATTGTGATCCTGATTTTCCTGAGATTAGGAAAGATTTTAAAGGTGATAGTCATTAGAGTTCTCACCACCTCAATTATTCAATTGAGTGCATGAATCTTCCCTGTTTATTTCTCAGTCAAAACACCTTTCCTAATCAACAGAATCCAGAGCAAAGAGGATCCTTACCCAGAGCAGCCATATTCATAGTAACCTCCAGCATGACTTCTCTGCACAAGGCCTTCTGGCTAGAATCCAGCAGTGCCCACTCCTCCTCTGTGAAGTCAACAGCCACCTCCTCAAAGGGATCAGAGTCCTAGAAACAAAAAAAATATCTTCCCCATATGACAGTCCTCTCTAATACATTCTTTATTAATTCCCAAAGAGAAAAGATAGCTTTGCAAGAGACAAAATGGACATTTCTTTCTAGGACAGACAAACATCCTGCAGACGGACGTAGTCCTTAAGGGTGAGAAGCCCCCCCTCCACCTCCTCCATGCTGCTTTTTTAAAGGCACAAAATATAGCTTAGATGCATCCAAGTTGTAGAATGGCACTGCTTGGGGACCCCCCTCCCATGGCCTGGGAGAATTCACCAAAAAGAATTTGCTTAGAGGAATCCTCTGGCTTAACTCTCTGGCCCAGTTAAATACAAATTTCTTAGAAAACAGGACATGCCTATTAAGAATTGTTTATCTTACCTATTTCAAAATGTTGTACGTGATCCTGAAAATATCAAGTCACTTGACCAACAGTCTGACCATTAAAGCTTCTCAGCTTTGACTTACAGGTTTTTACATGAGAAATTTATCCATCTGTAATTTATTTTTAAATGGATATATTGGGCTATCTCTGAAGCAGTTTTTGTTCAATTGGTATTGTTTCGCTTCATATCTTAATTTTTTAACTGCTTTCCCCAAATCTTTTCAAAACTGTTAAACTGTTCCAACATATAAATTACATTTCTAGTACAGGACTCTTGAGAATTGTCCTTTGTTTGCATTCCTAGGATCATCTTCAAGGTTGAATCAGTAAGGCTCACTGGGTCATTCTATGGGGACACCAGGTTCAAATTCACACAGACTCAGCAGTTGGTTTTCAAATCTCACGAATGAAGGCGTTTAAACTTTTTACAAGAAATCTACTTACCTGGCAAGGTGGCCCCAATTGGATCCTCCTGAAAAGAAGCTCTTTAGAATCATTGGATGGATCTCCTCTTCCCTGGAGCTCTGCTGAGATCTCAACGAATGGCTCCTGCAACTGAAAAAAAGCCTGATTTATGATCCACTTTCAAATGACTTTAACCATGTTAATTCATTTAAGTTTTTCCTCTCCACATGTATTTTTCCAATTCAAATCAAAATTAAGAGAATTTGAGAACTCCTACTCTGTGGGTTGCTGTTATTTCTGGATAAACGCCTGCCACTTTTGTGAGTTCCTTCTTTTTTATTTCCTATTTTCCTTCACAACAGGAGCTGCTTATTTATTTCTTCCCCTTTACTTGACAATAATGGCCTTTCCTTCTCTGTGAATTTATTTATTTATTTATTTATTTATTATTTATTATGTATGTATGTATGTATGTATGTATGTATTTATTTATGAGATTTATATGCTGCCCTATCTCCAGCCGGAATCAGGGCAGCTCACAACAGTAATGAACATCTAATGAAAAAGTTACAAAAGAAATTAAATCCAAATCTCATAATTTAACAGTTAAAAGTGCAATTAAGGCTAACAAGTTAAAAATTAAAACCCCATCAGTCCAGGCCAGCCAAACGAAACAGCCACATTTTCAGGTCGCGACAGAAAGAGCGGAGGTCGGGGGCCACCCAGAGCTCTAGGGGCAGTGTCAAGATTTGGTGTTGTCTCAAATAAATATGCCCCCACCTTCTCCTCCTTATGTCAGCACTGGAGTGAATGCAGCTTGGAGTGCTGACAGGCAGTTGATTCCAAAGGGTAGGTGCACCCACAGAGAAAGCTCTCCCCCTGGAGGTCGCCAGCCGATACTGTCTGGCCGACCGCACCCTGAGGAGGCTCTCTCTGTGGGAACGCACCGGGCGATGGGCAGCTGTTGCTGGTTGCAGATGGCCCCCCAAATATCCTGGGCCTAAGCCATATAGGGCCTTATAGGTAGTCACCAGCAGCTTG
Source organism: Arizona elegans (assembly GCA_022577455.1). NCBI lineage: Eukaryota > Metazoa > Chordata > Lepidosauria > Squamata > Colubridae > Arizona > Arizona elegans. The sequence goes on from JAKOOJ010000012.1 coordinate 19,941,262, forward strand.
AATCTCACTCGGAGGGCAACTGGCAACCAATGCAAATCGCGTAGGAGAGGTGTAACATGGGAGTGTCGAGATACTCCCATCACAACCTGCGTGGCCGCATTCTGCACCAGCTGAAGCCTCCGAGTGGTCTTCAAGAGCAGCCCCATGTAGAGGGCATTGCAGTAGTCAATACGGGAGGTGACAAGCGCATGAGTAACCGTGCCTAGGGCATCTAGGTCCTAATAGGGGTGCAACTGGTGCACCAGGCGAACCTGGGCGAATGCCCCCCTGGTTACGGCTGTTACATGATCTTCCAAGCTTAGCTGCGAGTCCAGGAGGACACCCAAGTTGCGCGCCCTGTCTACAGGGGGCAACACCTCATCCCCTATGACCAAAGATGGAATCTCTTGATCGGACCGAGACACCAGTACCCACAGCCACTCGGTCTTGGCAGGGTTGAGCCGAAGCCTGTTCCTCCCCATGCAGATCCGCACCACTTCCAGGCAACAGGACATCATGTCAAGGGCATCGCTGGGTTGGTTTGGGGTGGATATAAAAAGCTGGGTATCATCAGCATACTGATGATACCTCACCCCAAAACCCCGGATGATCTCACCCAGCGGCTTCATATAGATGTTGAACAAAAGAGAGGGGACCGACCCCTGGGGTACCCCACAAGTGAGGGGCCTCGGGGCCGACCTCTGTCCCTCAGCCAATACCACCTGCGAACGTTCTGAGGTAGGAGAACCACTGTAAGACAGTGCCTCCCACTCCCAACCCCTCGAGGCGTCGCAGCAAGATACCATGGTTGATGGTATCGAAAGCCGCCGAGAGATCTAATAGGACCAGGACAGAGGAGTAACCTCTGTCTCGGGCCCTCCAGAGATCATCCACCAGGGCGACCAATGCCGTCTCCATACTGTACCCGGGCCTGAAACCCGATCGGTACGGATCCAGGTACTCCGCTTCATCCAGGGCCAACGGAAGTTGACGTGCCATCACGCTCTCAACAACCTTCGCAAAAAAGGGAAGGTTGGAGACAGGATGAAAGTTGTTTAAAATAGATGGATCCAAAGCAGGTTTCTTGAGGAGGGGTCTCACCACTGCCTCTTTCAAGGCTATAGGAGGCATTAATCACTGCCTGGATCCAGCTTCATGTAACTGTCGAGAGCCCCTCGACAACTCACCGCATAGCAGCCCGACCTCGACCTCCTGGACAGCCACCTGGGGCTTGCTACAAGTCAGCGGCAAAGCGGCAAACGACCGGGCTGGGCAATGTACACTTCACGCTGGGTGACGGGGGTGTTAGATTAACGCAGGCGGCCGGTCACGCAGCGGCCGGGTTAGGAGCTGCTAGACTCTGATGTTTCTCGCCCACTTTCGGTGTCATGGCCCTGTGCACATGCGCTGTGGCTGCGCAACCCGGAAGGGCGTACATTTCAGTGGCGCAATAACTGCAGCCTCCTGAAACCACTTGCCACAGTACGAGACACTCTACCTAGACCTGGGCCAGTGGATGGAAACGATTATGAGATAGAAGAACTCCTGGATTCTAGATACAGGAGGGGTAAAACACAGTATTTAGTTAAGTGGAAAGGGTACCCATTCGAGGACGCCTCATGGGTTAGTGCTGTTAACGTGAGGACTGATCGGTTGATCAGGCACTTCCATGCGCATCATCCACATAAGCCCGGGCCATAAAGGGGAGGGTGTTTCTACTGGTTAGACCTGCTGTTAACATGTTCCTTTCTATCTTCCAGAATCAGCCTTGGTAGGGGGAGCTGCCTGTCGAGAGCCCCTCGACAATCACCGCATAGCAGCCCGACCTCGACCTCCTAGACAGCCACCTGGGGCTTGCTACAAGTCAGCGGCAAAGCGGCAAACGACCGGGGTGGGCTGGGCAATGTACACTTCACGCTGGGTGACGGGGGTGATAGATTAACGCAGGCAGCCGGTCACGCAGCGGATGGGTTAGGAGCTGCTAGACTCTGATGTTTCTCACCCACTTTCGGCGTCATGGCCCTGTGCGCATGCGTTGTGGCCACGCAACCCGGAAGGGCATACATTTCAGTGGCGCGAGAATTTAAAAGGCGTTGGGAGGCAGCCGCTCCCAACGCCGACTTTGTGCATGTTGCACTCACATCACCCACCGGCATCGTTGTGCGCAGGATGAATTAAAGGAATCACACACGTAGAAGCTGACGTTCGAGTTCTTTCTTTCGCCGAAAGCACTGCAGCGTGAGGGGGTTTGACAATAACCTTCCAAGCCGAATAAACGAGCCAGGAGGGACACAGGTCCAATACACACGTGGCAGCACTCAGCTTACCCATGATCCTGTCCACTTCTTCTGGAGTAACAGGGTTGAACGCTTCCCAAATAACACAACCGGTTGTCTCCCCCCCCGTCCGACCCTGCCCAGTCAGAGTCCAGATCGGTCCGGATCTGAACGATCTTGTCCAGCAGATGTTGACTATACTCCTTGGCCCGGCCCCGCAGAGGGTCATCCCATTCCCCGATTCAAGAGGGAGCGGGACACCCTAAACAGGGCGTCCGGACGATTATCCGTGGACGCAATGAGGGCAGAGAAGTAAGAACGCTTCGCTGCCTCCATCGTCACAAGATAAAATCTCGTAAAAGATCTTAGCTGTGCACGGATTGAATCGGAACGACTGGATCTCCAACAGCTCTCTAGGCCTCTCCTCTGGTGCTTCAACTCCCGGAGCTCCTCAGTAAACCAAGGGGCCAACCGGGATCTGCACCGGGTCAGAGGCCGAAAAGGCATGACACGGTTGAGAGCCCTGGCGGCCACCATTTCCCAGGCCTCCACCAGGGTCTCGACCGGGGCGTGGGAAAGGGAGGCAGGCAGGCATCGCCCCAAGCTCCATTTGAAACCTATCAGGGTCCATCAGGCACCTGGGGAGGAACCAGTTGGTCAGTCCCACGTCCCAGCGGCGAGGAGTGGCGTAATGGAAGCCCAACCGGAGGAGATAATGATCAGTCCATGAAAGGGGATGAATAACTGGTATTCCCCCACCGAACTCATCACGCCACTGTCCCGAGATAAAAACTAGATCGGGCACGTGTTCCCCCTCCCCCCATGAACTCCTGGGCCACCCCCGACACCCCACCCAGGGAAGGCAGATTAAAGTCCCCCAGAACAATAAATCTGGGAAACTCAACCAACCCCGATATAACGTCGAGCAGCCTGGGCAGTGCCGCTGATACAAAGCTAGGAGAAAGGTACGCAATCAGCAGGCTCAACTGCCCTTGAGGGCCCCATCTCATGAGGAGGGACTCGCACCCATCTGGGGGACAGTGACCTCCTGCAGACACAGGGCCTCCCTAATAACAACTGCCACTCCCCCGCACCTACCCTGGGTCCGCGGCTGGTGTAGCACCCAGAAACCTGGCGGGCAAAGTTCAGTCAGAGGGACACCTCCCTCTGAGCCCAACTAGGTCTCCGTAATGCAAGCCAGGTCCGCATTTTACTCCTTGATCAATTCACAGATGAGGGGAGCTTTGTTAACCATAGACCTGGCATTAAAATAAACCAGCCTGAGCCCAGGGGCCTGCTCTCCCAAACCCCCAGGGAAGCGGATGAAACCAAGAGGGTCGGAGCACGCCACCACCTAAGACAGCGGGGGCGTGCTCCCAGATTCCGATATGGCCCTCTGTTCATCCACCTGCCGCCATTCCCAATCGCCCTAGGTATCAGAGCCCCCACCCCCTCCCTCGGAGCCCCGGGGGACCCCAACCCCACTCCAACCCTGCCACGATCCTCCAATGGCCTGGACTGCAATTGACCTGGTGGAGCCCCCCCCAGCAACCAACCGGATATCACAACCCACCCCACTCCCCAGTCGCCTAAAAAATCTAATTAGAAAAGAATACAACGAACGCCTTTTACAACCCATAACAAACTTAGAGGCCTTATTTGCACTATGTCACCTCTCGGGATCCCAGGACCCATCATTAAGGAAGTTCCTAGCTAGTCCAGTAGGCCATATCTGTTGTGGCCCCGCCCTCTGAGCCTATCCCATCAGAGGAAGAAAGCTCCGAGCATGAGGAAGAGAAGTCAGCCAGGCCTCCCTCTCCAGGCCCCTCCCCTCTGGCACTGTCTCAGGTGCCAGCCGAGGGAGAGGAGATTAGCCGAGAGACAGGTGTCTCGGATGAGAGCGAAGGAGAGACATCATTCCTGGACGCACACCTCCAAAGGCGTGATAAACGATTGCAGCAGCTCAGGAGGTGCTAGGGATTAGAACTGAGTCACTGGACCACACCCCAGAGACTATATAATAGAGGGTGGTGGCCAGCGATCCCTGTGACGAACAAAAGTAAACCTTGGATAGTCACTAAAGCCTCGTCCGGAAACTGCTGAGAGGAATATTATTCTGATTGGACTTTTGTACGCTAAGTATCTTATCCTTCTGTTTTGTAGAAATAAACGCACTTGGCAGACGGTGTGTAAATCGCTGCCAAGTTGGAGATAAAGACCTGGGTGTGTGCCAAAGTGTTTCCTTAACCCTCGGCTGGCTATGTTTGTGTGTGTGTGTGTGGACAGATCAATATCCAGGAATGGGGGGCATTCCTCAGGGCATATAGTTCCATGCTTGCATAAGTTCGTACAGCCATCACCAACCATGGAGATGGGTGCAACAATGGCAAATAAGGATAACAACAGTTTAAGGTCCAGATATACAGCCCAGTAGTCAGGAATATCCACTCCCAGGTGTCCTTTCACGGCAACCGGGAGCGACATAAGTTGGTAATCACCGCCGCCCTCTCACCGCGGCAGAGTTCCTGTGTTCATTGGGCAATCACCTGAGGCGAGAACCCGCGGTCATTGCTGCCCTCTCATCACAGCACGGCTAAGTTCAGCTAGAAATGTCCATAGCCACCCTCTCATGGCGGCAGGAGTCATCACCCCAGGGAGCTGGACCGTTCCAGAGAGAAAGAGAAGTCCGGGACATCCGGTTCCAACACGCTGGACACAAAGACAGCCGCCAATTACGATGGTCACCACGATGGGAAGAACCTTGCACCCAGTTGAAAAAAAATAGGGAGCAGATATTCCGGTCCAAAGCTATTGCTCGCCTGGTATTCCTGTACTTAAGCTCTTGATTTAAAAGCTGCTTCTCCTTTAAATGCTCCCCCTTTTTTATAAAACTAGCTGTAGTTTCCCGGTAATAGATTGAAAATTCTGTTGCTCCTTTAAATGCTCCCTTTTGCTAAAAATTAGTTGTACGTTCCTGGTAGTGTTTCAGGCTCCTTAACTGCACAGAACAACCAAGCATAATAAAGTACGGTCACCCATTCACAGTGCTCAAAATGATTGTAAATCAAAGGCTACCTATCTTGACGGTGACGATATTGAAGCGGGGGAGCCTCTGCTTTGTTGTTGCTGGAGCACTGCTCGAAATGGTCTTCTAAGAAGGTGTTATCTTTGTTTATTGCTTATTAGCTACTTTAGCTCTAAAGTTTCATGAAAAAGCAGCAAAAATGCCACAAGAATGGCCAAGAATTTATGTCTATATAATGGCTCTCTCCTTCTATCATCTGGTAGAGAGAGCGCCATGATCATGGTAAAGGAATATAAATAAAGTATACTTTTTTGTTTGTTTTTTTTCTTCAGGGACCATTTTTTTCAAACTTTATCCTATGTATAAAGGAAAGTCTGTTTAGAATCGTCTGCAGTGAAAAGTCTACAGTGGGGTATCACAAAGTTCCATCTTAGGCCCAGTACCAATATCTTCATAAATGATTTAGATGAGGGAATAGAAGGGGAACACATCAAATTTTTAGATGACATTAAGCTGGCAGGAATAGCCAACTCCCCAGAAGATAAGCTCAGGAAACAAAAGGATCTTATCAGACTTGAACAATGGCCCCTATCCAGAAAATGAAAGTTAAAGCAAGGCAGGAAAAGCCATAGGTACAAGTACTGATTAGGCAAAACCTGGCTCAAAAAATCAGTAACTGACACAGAGACTGTAGAGTCCTAGTGGATGATCACTTAAATATAAGCTAGCAGTGTGCAGCAGCAGCTAAAACAGCTAATACAATCCTTGGTTGTATAAACAGAAGCATACAATCAAAATTACGTGAACTATTAGTACCGCTTTATAAAACCTTAGTAAGGAATACTAAGTATTATATTAATACTAAGTACTAGTATTAATACTAATACTAACCTGGAATACTGCTTTCCGGGTTGGTAATGTTACAAAGATGTTGAGAGACTGGACAGCTATTTGTCTAAAATGGTATATATTGGCTTTCTGCCTGAATAAGGGGGTTAGAGAAGAAGACCCTCAAGTCCCTTCCAACTCTATACTGAAAATCCAGGAAATACAAGACTTGCGTTAAGTATCTAATAATCATTCAATCTTTCTGAAACATCTTCCAGTTGTCTCTGGAAAAAGCAATTTTGGGACAAATAAAAGTTTCCAACATTGCCTTGGTTAACATGAGAAAGGGAATTCACTTAAGACCTTACATTCACATTCAGTTCAAAGCTAATGATCAAAATTTCTAAAAGGACTAGAGAAGTGATCCAATTTGAGATAGAAACATGTTTTTGTGGGTGGGTGGGATTTTGAGCAATAGCTATTACTAGATAGAGGAGCCCTCTTGGAATCAGTCTGAGTCCCTGGTTTGGGAATCCTGACTGGAGGAAACATTTATCACCCCTTCCAGGTAGAGAAGAAGCCTGACAAAGAATATTAGCTCTGTCTGTAATTAATGAAATCTTTTTCGTTCTCTCATTGTACTCACTGGACTACTAGGAAGGGTTTTTATGACATTTCTCCCCTCCAGCTCCATGGGGGAATTGAGGTATCTTTTGCATGATGGCTGTCCAGTCCATGACAAACTACGTGGGAAAATAGAACGTGGGAATCTGGTCCTACAAGGGTTATTCCCACATAACTTTTTATTTATAATCCCAACACGTGTTGTCTGGATCTATTTTCTCTGTGATTATCTGTAAAGAAGAGACAGCAGAGGCGTAGAAAAGGATGAAAGAGCCTCACCTGCCGCCCCTTTGCCAGCTTTTCCGGGGCGGCTGCGGGGCCGAGGAGGCAGCCTTCGGCCAGGGCCACCGCCTGGGCGCAGCTCTCCGCCCCGCACTCCCTCAGCCAGCCCGCCAGCTCCGGGGGCAGCAGGGCCAGCAGCTGCTCCAGCACCACCAGGTCCAGCATCTCGGCTTTGCTGCTCCGCTCGGGCCGCAGCCACCCCCGGCACAGCCCGTACAGGCGGCTGCAAAGCGCCCGGGGCCCCTCCGCCTCCCGGGAGACGCAGCTGCGGAAGCGCCAGCGCTCAGCCTCGGGGCTGCGGAGCTCCTCTGGGAGGCCGCTTCCCGCCTGAAGGGGAAACCCCCGAGCCTTCATTCCGGCTCCGGCTCCAGCGCAGCCCCGACGGGGAGAAACTATCTCCGAGGTTGCCTCCGGTCACGGCCGACCCTCCCCCACCCAGTCGCCCCGCCCCTTTCCCGGATTCGGGGGTGGGGAGAAGGGGGATTCCGTTCCCTCAGGGCTTCTGAGGCCGAGAAGAGCAGTTGCGAATCGCTCCCGCCAAAACTTCCCGCGCTCGACAGGCCTCCCACAGACTCGGTGAGATATGATTGCTTCTTAGAGGCAGAAGACATGCTTTGTCGCTCTTGCCTAGAGCGTCTCATAAGGCAAGTCCCGCCTCTCCTGTCTCTGTTCAACATCCGGGCCTGGCAAAGGTCTTCTGCGCATGCCCTGTTCTTCTAGACTCTGACAGGTCGAAGTCACGTGGTGTCGAAGTATTTGGTAGGTGAGTGGGAGGGGATCCGCGGGTGAAGGTCGAGAAGGGCTGGAATAGAGCAAAGCGCCTTTGAATGGAATCTCCTTTGATTGCTGGTTCTGAGCACCTGGGATTTCTCGTTACTTCCCGCCAGAAAATTTATTTATATACTGTATAATTATATAATACGTTATATATTATTAAATAGATATGTAAGCAATAACTGTTTTGTGGTTCCTCCAAACCAGTTTGTCCTCTCTCTTGTCTGTATTCATGTGGTGACACTCAAAGAACTGTCCTTGTTTTTTTAGAATAGAATAGAATAACAGAGTTGGAAGGGACCTTGGAGGTCTTCTAGTCCAACCCTCTGCCCAGGCAGGAAACCCTACACTACTTCAATGGTTATCCAACATCATCTTATAAATTTCCAGTGTTGGAGCATTCACAACTTTTGAAGGCAATTCATTCCACTGCATAATTGTTCTAAGTGTCAGGAAATTTCTCCTGAGTTCTAAGTTGCTTCTCTCCTTGATCAGTTTCCACCCATTCTGCCCTCAGGTGCTTTGGACAATAGTTTGACTCCCTCTTTTTTGTGGCAACCCCTGAGATATTGGAAGGATTCCTCCTTTTCCTACAGAGTGCAATCTGCCGTTACGTTTTTAGTCTCTATTTCTGCTGTGAGAAACCTTCCCCCCCCCCGCACTTCGAGAGAATGAAATATTTTCGAGAATATTAAAAGAGGTAAAATATTGTATTTCCCCAAAGGAGAAATGAAGAAATATGTTCTTAGAACCAGAAAGCAGCCCCAGTCTTTAATTGCTCTCAGCAGATTTTGTGCCTAATAAAAAAAAAGACTATTCACAAACAAAACACCTTCACCTCCAAATTGTTGCTTTGGGGTTTTTTGTCTTTTTAGGATTTTTTTTGAAAAATTTTATTAAACACATAGTAAAACATTGGACACGGTATAACCGTCCTGGCATTATCTTTGCCATACATATTAAAATAAAAAATAAATATCATAGTTTACTACCAGTGGTGAAACTCAAATATTTTTACTACCGGTTCTGTCAGCGTGGTAATGCTTGGTGGGCGTGGGAGGGGAAGGATATTGCAAAATCCCCATTCCCTCCCCACTCCTGGGGGAAGGATATTGCAAAATCTCCATTACCACCCCACTCTGTGACCAGCCAGAGGTGGTATTTGCCGGTTCTCCAAACTACTCAAAATTTCCACTACTCTCCAAACTACTCAAAATTTCTGCTACCGGCTCTCCAGAATCTGTCAGAACCTGCTGAATTTCACCCCTGCTTACCAAATGTAGTCCAATGTCATTTTATTCAATTTTCCAAAATACTTTTAATCTAATTTTATAGGAATATTCTGAAACAAGAAGTGTAATTTTGGTAGGATGTTCATCTTGATTGCCGCTATTCTTCCCATTAAAGAGAGCCTCAAATTTCTCCCTCTCCCCAAATCTTCTTTTATGTGATTCATTAATTTGCCATAATTATCTTCTTTCATTGAAGCGCATCTTGCGGTTATATAAATTCCTAAGTATTTCATTTTCTTCACTTTCTGTATATTTGTTCTCTTGGTTGACTCCTCTTTCTGTTTGTTCATCTTTTAATGACCCGTAATCCCTTGCATTGTTGTAGTGTCGGGGCAACTGAATGGAGCTGAGTGGTTACTGGCCAGATGCCCTTCCTGTCACCAATGCAGAGTTCTCAGCACATATTTACTCATTGTGCCAAGAGAGAGAAATATCTGCCGCTACTTAGGATCGAACTCACAGCCTCCTGATTGTAAGGCGAGAACTCCGCCTCTAGGTCACTGCACCACTCACCTTCATGAGTGATGGGTAATTTGCATTCCCCCACCCAAATTCTAAGGACAGGTGGTGACCTTTTCGGACATAATAGAATTAACCCACGACCATTAGGATAGCAAAAGAACAGCAGGCTCACTACATTGCACCACCCACTGAAGCATTTCGAACACGGAACCCCAGAAACCTATAAAGATCAATCCACACTTTCAGCCATTTGGTCAGCTGTCCCAGAACTGCATGTTGTGGATCTGCTCATCAATAAACAGACCTTCTTTCCTAAGCAGCTAGCCTCCATTTTATTTCCAGGGCCTCTCTCCCGTCTTGGAACTGAACCAGATTGATGTTTTCTCCCAACACTGCTATGTTGAAATCTTGACTTTTTCTGCTTGATCTTTCCTGGCTTCTTGATCCTTGAAGAGTTGATCTGGTTTCAAGCGGCTGCACTACTTCAAAAAAATTGTCCCCCTAAAGTGGGCTTGTCCCCCTAGCTGGACTGAAATACGGGGCTCTGTATTGTTGGCCATAATCACTGGGTGAGACTGTGAGAAAGAGAGAAAATCTTTCCCAGCAGATAATCCTGTTATGTATTCTTTCTTACTTCCAAAACAGAAGACAGAGCTTTCAAAAGACTATAGAATATTTTCTTCTATGATAAGCATATGCCCCATAGATCCACACAGTCCTTAAAAGTGGGAAGCCCCCCTTTCACCTCCTCCATGCTGTTTTAAAAGCACAGAACAGAACAGAATTCTTTATTGGCCAAGTGTGATTGGACACACAAGGAATTTGCCTTTGATGCATATGCTCTCAGTGTACATAAAGAAAAATAAAATACATTCATCAAATCTGTCCTTCATGTGATTTATTTTAAGAGAATATGGCATATTTCTGAATGAGTTCTTATACAATTATTATGTTTCACTTCATAGCTTTTATTAACTGGTTTTCAAAAGACATTTTAAAAATATTAAGAAAAATCCAACTCTTCCAACCCTTCATTTGCATTCCCAGAAAAATCTTGAAAACTGAATGAGTGAAACTAATTGGGCAATTCAATGGCAGGGGTGACAAACCTAAGGCCCGGGGGATGGATCCGGCTCGTGGGGTTGCGCTGGAAACAGTGAAGGACCGGCCTGTGGTGCTTCTGTCAGCGAAAACGGAACTCATGAAGGCTGTGTGCGGCTCTCCCGAGCTCCATTTTTGCGGGCAGAGGGTTGCAGAAGGCAATGGCAGCCAAAAATGGAGCTCAGGAATCTGTTTTTGCTGGCACCAACAGGCATCCCAAATAAGAGACACATCGAGCTGGCCATGCCCACCCCAGCCCCCGAAGGTCAAACACAACCCTGATGCGGCCCTCAATGAAATTGAGTTTGTCTTTCCTGGTTGGGGGGATTCTTATTGAGTTCATCTTTTTTCAAGGGGTGAGCTACCTAAAAAAAAACACAGAAATTAACCTCAAAGTGGTTTTGTACCCCTTTGTAGACTTAAATATAGGGATCAGTATAGCTGATGATGACAGGATGAGATAATGAAAAACGAATACATGAAAGGAGGCTGTAGAATTACAGGTCATAAAAGTTTATTAGTAAGGTTCTAGGACTGTAAGAATATAAAGAGGTTTTTCTCCAAAATATGTGGGAAACTAAAATTGTATGGACTAATTGCCTTGGCAACTACTCAAAAAAGAGGTTATCTTAAACTTCCGGTGGCACCACCGACATTTCTGGACGCTCTCTCTTGGAGCGCCAGCCCTGTGATCTTGTAAAGCCGCTCTGACAGCGCAAATCAGCTGTCCGGCGGCTGGAAAACCTTTCCCCCGGGAGAAGAGGGAAAGGAGAGTAATCGGATGGGGGTAGAGCTCCCCGAAAGCCCCTGAAATAGTTTTGGGGGCTTGGAGGGTAAGAGCTCCCCAGGAAGTCCGGTGAAACTCCAAGATCCAGGGCGCTTCTGCTTTAAGCAGAAAAAAACGTCACGACCACTTCTGCAATCTTTACTGAGATCTAAGTTGATTATCTATGCAGACAGAGTGAAGACAGGAGAGCAGACAATCGCAAGTAACAAACCCTTAATTCCACGCTTAAATTGCTACTTTTTGAAGCTGCTTAAAGGAGTGAAGAAAATGGCGCTTGTGCTAAATAGGGTGTGAAAGTGAAAGTTAACTCTCGATAAAGCTGTTAACATCCAGCATTGTTCAAGGTGGTTGGATTAAAAAAAAAATGGCTGGAAAATCCAGAAAGAATCAATGTAAATTTATGGGGTAAAAAGTAAAAATAAGGTTTTTACAATATAATTTGAGATTGGTTAAAATATTTTGTTAATGTGTTAATATATGTAAGGATTGGAGATGTGATGGTTAATTGTAATTGGGCTCTGATTGTGCAATGCTGGAAGAAAGACAACTTGCTTATTTTTGGAGAATGGACAAGAATGAAGTTGGATTGATTACTTTCAAGCAATAATTGGTTTAAATAGTTATATTCAGATATGAACAAGGGGAGTTAAAGTGCAAAAGGGAGATAAATCTATAGTTAGCTTATGTTTTTTTTATATGTTTGTTAAATGCTATATCCTGTATTTGCTCTGGGAAGTCCGGGGGGGGGGAGGGTTAGGGCAGGAGTGGGGAGGAGGGAAGGGAAAATATGTGTAAAATTTTTTAAAACTTTTAAATAAAAAAAAAAGGTTATCTTTCTGGAGCTGATCTCACTCCTTTTCCTTCTGCTCAGGAGATAACAAAGGGAAATGAGAAGACTTATTTAGCTAAGCCTTAAGAGGAAAGAAAAGAATATGAGCAGTATTTTCTGGGAATTAACAGAATTCTGCAGGTTGAAATGCTTTATAAATTTGATAAATGCATGTAAATTCTGTTTTATATAGTGGTGTTTAGGTAAATTAAGAGGGAAGTCAAGGAAGCCATTACTCTTCTGGTTGGAAAAGAAAGTGAAATGGCAATGGGCAGAAGGCAGGTGATCTGTCCCCGTCCACACACACACACAAACACAGCCAGCCGAGGGTTAAGGAAACACTTTGGAACACATCCAGTTTCTTTATCTCCAACTTGGCAGCGATAGACACACCGTCTGCCAAGTGTCTTTATTTTCACAGGAAAACAGAAAGATAAATACTCAGCTTCCAAATGTCCGACAACAATAAATGTTTCTCTCAGCAGTTCCGTACGAGGCTTTAGTGACTATTCAAGGTTAGTTTTGTTCGTCACAAGGATCACTGACCACCACCCTCTATTATATAGTCTCTGGGGTGTGGTCCAGTGACTCAATTCTAATCCCTAGCACGCCTCCTAAGCTGCTGCAATCGTTTATCACGCCTTCGGAGGCGTGCGTCCAGGAATGATGTTTCTCCGTCACTCTGATCCGAGCCACCTGTCTCCCTGCTAATCTCCTCTCCCTCGGCCGGCACCTGAGACAATGCCAGAGGGGAGGGGCCTGGAGAGGGAGACCTGGCTGACTCCTCTTCCTCATGCTCGGAGCTTTCTTCCTCCGATGGGACAGGCTCAGAGGGCGGGGCCACAACAGCAGGAAACCGAAGGGCTCAATTCCTATTTTGCATCCCTGTTTCCACAGAATGGGGCGGGAGATGCAGGTGAAAATAGGCAAAGGAAAACCTAGCTGCTCTAAATGAATTCAAATATTTGGGAACAGTATTGTTTAGAGTCTCCTTCAATAGATTTAGTTTCCTTTGTGGGCATTATTTTATGAGGATTATGGTGTCCTTCCTGAATTTACCCTTTCGACACATGATTTCTCCCATGTGGATCCTTTACTGGTGAGTCAGATAAGGGTTTCTACTTGGAGGCCTTTCTTTGTCCATTCAGGTTTCCTGCACAAGTGAATCCTTTCATGAGTAAGATGTTCTTTCCCAATAAAATTACACCAGCTCCATATAATATATATGGAGTCCCCCACCCTACCGTGGTATGGATTCCTTCATGAGTAAATGTCTTATGATTGTTAAAGCTTTATCCACACTACATGCTTTTATATGGTCTCTATTCTGTTTGGGTCCTTTTATGAGAATTGGACCTTGGAGGTCTTCTAGTCCAACCCCCTGCCCAGGCAGGAAACCCTACACCATTTCAGACAAATGGTTATCCAACCTCTTCTTTAAAACTTCCAGTGTTGGAGCATGCACAACTTCTGGATGCAAGTTGTTCCACTTATTAATTGTTCTGTCAGGAAATTTCTCCTTAGTTCTAAGTTGCTTCTCTCCTTGATCAGTTTCCACCCATTCTATGGAATATGAGGTGGAGTGGAATATGAGCCAGTAGTGTACCACAGCTGCCAAAAAAGCCAATACAGTCCTAGTTTAGATCAATAAGAGGAACAGCACCAAGATCACAGGAAGTCATCATATTAGTCTATATGGCATTGGTGAGGCTTAAGGAACTAGGTATGTTCAGCTTAACAACAAAGTAAGCTTAAGGTAGCAGTCTTTCAATGCATAAAGGGCTGACCCAGGGAGGACCCAGGTTAATTTTTTTTTCCAAAGGACATGAAGGCAGGACAAGAAATAAAGGGAGGAAGCTCACCGGTGGGAGATCCAACCTGGAAATGAGGGATTTCCTAACAGTGAGAAGTATTAATCAATGGAACAGTGTTTGCCTCCCGGGATTGTGCGTGCTGCATCGCTGGAGGGAAGGAAAATGCTATTAGGGTTTAAGATTTCATTACTATAGCTCAGGGGTCGGCAACCTTAAACACTCAAAGAGCCCCAAAGGTCCTAACCATCATTCAATTCTGGAGCTGACCGGAAGACCGCACCATAGTCTCCTCCTAGCGTGACATCCTTTTTCCTCTACCGGTCCTAACCGAAAGCCCAATCAATTGTGGAGCTGACTGGCAACAGAGAGCCGCAGTAGAGGGATGAAAGAGGCTCCAGAGCCATGGGTTGCTGACCCCTGCTATAGCCCAATATTTCCCACAGTAAAGGGCTGAGAATAGAGCCTCTCTATTTTTGAGGGTCTATTTAAACATGGGAAAGTATCTAGAAAAAAGTTTTTCTAAACGTTGTGTGATGACCCAAGTTACAGAATGTTCTTCTCTGAGCCCCTTCACAAGGCAATCTTGTATGCCTATTTTGAGGAAAGTCCACCAAAGTCAGCAAGGCTTCCTCTCGGGCAGGTTAAAGAATGCTGCCTTTTTGAAATTTACCTCCCAAGTGACTTCCATGCCCCCTTCTCCTGGGAGAGACTCTTCAATGGAAAGCTGCAGCCTCCCTCAATAGGGCTTCCAAACTGCCTCTAGAGCCACATCTCCCACAGAGGAAATGCAGAGAGGGGTACAGTACGTATAAGGGTCCCCAGAAGAAATGCAGACAGATGAAGTGGTGCAGATGGTGCAGCCAAGGGGCTGCTGGAGAACTTCCACACCTTGGGCAGGGGATTGGATTGGACTAGAAGACTTCAAAGGTCCCTTCTAGCCATGTGATCACTCTTGAAAACACCATGGTCACTCAAAGAATCCCACAAATAGATCACAGAAGAAATCAACTGAGATTTCAGACATGGTCACAAATAAACAGAGAACATTAAGCGAAGACCCGACTCCATTGAGGAATCCATAGAACTAGCAAAGATGGGAGGAAGGAGAGGAACAGAAAAAAGACAGATGCATTCCACCAGAGCAGCAATGAGTGCATGACTAGGGGTCCTGAAGGGCCTGGTGTACCCTGAAGAGGTTTTGCCTGGTGCTTGCTAAGAATTGGCACTGCTTTGATAACACAGCAAACAATCACTGTGTCAACTTGCAAAGCTTTCAAGTTGCCATGAGCAGGAGGGAGGGAGAACTGAAGTGAATTCCATACGTTCTTTCTGACTGCAATCAGAAGGAGGGTGTTAGGTTTCACAGCTAGCCAAAGTGGTTAATTGGAGAATGTGATTTATGACATGGCGAGAGAGGAGGGGAGAGACAGGGTCATAGGGGAACGTAAATCTACGTGGAATCAGTTCTAACTGCATCCGAGTATTGCCGGAATGTTGCTCCTAATAAATGACTGTATTTCCTTTCAAGTTTGGATCATGGCTCATGAATTAATTAGGGCATCTTTTGGAAATTTGACACACTGAGTGATCTCCAGAAGTTGTGGGTGCTCCAACATGGGAGGTTTGTAAGAAGAGATTGAGCAACCATTTGCCTGAAATGGTATAGGCCAGGCCAGGCCAGGGTTATCTGCCTGAGCAAGAGGGCTGGGCAAGAAGACCCCCAAGGTCCCTTCCAACTCTGTTGTTTTGTTATTCTAAGAGCTTGGTTCAAAATAGCCATATTTGCTCAGCAGTAACACAGAAGTAGTTTGTCACTGCTGCAGTCTGATATATTGTTTGACTGTCCAAACTACAGTCAGGTCCAGAAATATTGGGACATCGACACAATTCTAACGTCTTTGGCTCTATACACCACCACAATGGAGTTGGAATGAAACAAACACAATGTGCATTAACTGCAGACTGTCAGCTTTAATTTGAGGGTATGTACATCCAACTCAGGTGAATGGTGTAGGACTTACAGCAGTTTGCATATGTGCCTCCCACTTGTTAAGGGACCAAAAGTAATGGGACAGAATAATAATCATAAATCAAACTTTCCCTTTTTAATACTTGGTTGCAAATCCTTTGCAGTCAATCAATCACAGCCTGAGGTCTGGAACACATAGACATCACCAGACGCTGGGTTTCATCCCTGGTGATGCTCTGCCAGGCCTCTACTGCAACTGTCTTCAGTTCCTGCTTGTTCTTGGGGCATTTTCCCTTCAGTTTTGTCTTCAGCAAGTGAAATGCATGCTCAATGGGATTCAGGTCAGGTGATTGACTTGGCCATTGCATAACATTCCACTTCTGTCCGTTCAAAAACTCTTTGGTTGCTTTTGCAGTATGCTTTGGGTCATTGTCCATCTGCACTGTGAAGCGCCATCCAATGAGTTCTGCAGCATTTGGCTGAATGTGAGCAGATAATATTGCCCAAAACACTTCAGAATTCATCCTGCTGCTTTTGTCAGCAATCACATCATCAATAAATACAAGAGAACCAGTTCCATTGGCAGCCATACATGCCCACACCATGACACTACCACCACCATGCTTCACTGATGAGGTGGTATGCTTAGGATCATGAGCAATTCCTTTCCTTCTCCATACTCTTCTCTTCCCATCACTCTGGTACAAGTTGATCTTGGTCTCATCTGTCCATAGGATCTTGTTTCAGAACTGTGAAGGCTTTGTTAGATGTTGTTTGGCAAACTCTAATCTGGCCTTCCTATTTTTGAAGCTGAACAATGGTTTACATCTTGTGGTGAACCCTCTGTATTTATTCTGGTGAAGTCTTCTCTTGATTGTTGACTTTGACACACATACACCTACCTCCTGGAGAGTGTTCTTGATCTGGCCAACTGTTGTGAAGGTTGTTTTCTTCACCAGGGAAAGAATTATTCGGTCATCCACCACACTTGTTTTCCGTGGTCTCTCGGGTCTTTTGGTGTTACTGAGCTCACCGGTGCATTCCTTCTTTTTGAGAATGTTTCAAACAGTTGTTTTGGCCACGCCTAATGTTCTTGCTATCTCTCTGATGGGTTTGTTTTGTTTCTTCAGCCTAATGATGGCTCGCTTCACTGATAGTGACAGCTCTTTGGATCTCATCTTGAGAGTTGACAGCAACAGATTCCAAATGCAAATAGCACATTTGAAATGAACTCTGGGCCTTTTATCTGCACATTGTAATTGGGGTAATGAGGGAATATCACACACCTGGCCATGGAACAGCTGAGAAGCCAATTGTCCAATTACTTTTGGTCCCTTAACAAGTGGGAGGCACATATGCAAACTGCTGTAAGTCCTACACCGTTCACCTGAGTTGGATGTACATACCCACAAATTAAAGCTGACAGTCTGCAGTTAACGCACATTGTGTTTGTTTCATTCCAACTCCATTGTGGTGGTGTATAGAGCCAAAGATGTTAGAATTGTGTCGATGTCCCAATATTTCTGGACCTGACTGTAGCTTTGTTTTGCCCCATCCATATATGACAAAGGGTTTCAGGCAATAAAACTTGAAATAATTTATTGAACAAAGCAATTAAATACTTTTAGCTGCACATAATATAAACATAAGCAGCAATAAAAAAGAAGATGATACAGATAAATTAATAGCAATATGAAGGGTAGGAATGTGTCTAAGGAAAAGAATACAGAGTCCAAGATGGACTCCTACAGCTTTCAGCCTGTCTCTCTTCCTCAGATAGCAATATGGACCTTGTGTCTTGCAAATCCCAGTGGTCTCCTATTCAGTCCCTAACAAGAACTGATCCTTCTTATCTTATCAAGATATGATTAGCCAGGTGCTGGAAGTTAACTGAACTCATTTTTAGTGTAACCTGACCTGCTACAGGATACCAGGTACAGGATCGGTCCATCCAGAATGTTACACATTCAGCTCTAGTAAATTACTCCTTTGAGTTCAGGAAAAATCTTACCTTTCTACATCAGACATAATTGTTTGTTCGTTCATTCATTCATTCATTCATTTTATATGTCAGTCATCTTGCAGTTCAAGGCAACTCTTTTACCTCCCAATATCACGCTCGCTTTTCAATGTACCGTAAATGTAGAGTCAGAAATGTCAATTTAAACAGCCAGATATACTTTCTAAAGATTTAGCCTATTACTAACCACATTTTGGTGTAGCCAATGGGCAAACCCATTTGGGCAGTATGTTCTAGTTCAGGAAATTGCAGAACCCCTTCAAAAATGGATTGAGTAATCTGGGAAGGCACTGCATGGAAAGGAAGGGAGCAGATAATACAATGGGGAGAAAAGAAGATGAAAATTCTTCCAATCTGTATTCCTAACCCTTTTCTCTGAAGTGTCTTGGATAACTTTGAGAAATATGTGCAGAAAATGAAGAATGATTGAGACAACTCTCATTGAATTACCCACTATGTAATTTAGCCATATGTTTGTATGACAATACTCCTGTGTGGGTCATCCCATCAATAGGCAGGCCACAGTTCTACCTTCAGCTCTTTCTATATTCGGGTGCTTATAGTTTTTTTCCTGCATGGATGTTTGAGGAAGCAAAGCTATAATTGCTGTCTGTGCTTTGGAAAAACAGTTGCAGCCAGGACACCCCTCTTCCCCATGGCGCAGCACAGCTCGAGAAATCTGAGATGGGCTCATGCCTTCACTCACTCACTTTACTTCCAAGGATCCACACTGGCGATCCAATTGCTTGGCTAATTGAGCCACGGCTGGCGTTTTCAACAATGTGTGGAAATCCAGAAGCAACCTCACCTCACCAAGGCCCTTAATTTACAGAAACAAAGGCTAAGAAAGAGCAAAGAGCTTGTGTGGGGCTGTAAGAGAAAAGGAGATAAGAAAAGGACAAGAAGATGGTGAAACAGGAGGCCATATTTGGTGACTGACAAGCAATAAAAGCAAGCAATCCCTCAACTGCCAGCACCACAAACTACGGCAAGTAACATATTCTGGTGGGACTCCCGCCTGGAGGTTGACTTGACAACTCAGCTTGGCAATACTGCTTAAAAGCAGGGCTTGGAAATTGGACAAGAAAAAATGGAGCAAATGCACCGAGGCAGTCCCTCAATGCAAGAATGTTTGGAAGGAAGCAAAGGTTGCGTACCACTTTACAGACTTTGAAATTTTTGTTTCAGTTAAGGACTCAGTCTTAAAGATGCATTTGCATGGCAATCTCAGCTTGCAAGGTCCAGAAGGGTAGAGTTAAGAGCAATAGCCTATTGCTGGGAAGGCATGAGACACAATGAAGCACGCTGTAGAGTTACTAATGCTGTGCTATGTTGTGTCCACTCCTTGGAAATCAGAGAATCCTCACAGGACCATGAATAACATTCCAGATCAAACAAAAGAACTTTGCACGTTCTATGCAATAAGCAGCTTCCTTCTCATTTCTGGATTCTTTGATGATGAGTAATTTGATTGTTTTGAATGAAGCTCATTCCATAGATGTATATGGTTTCTTCCGTGGGCATAATTTTATGAGATTTATGTTATCCTTTCCAAGCAAAGCTCTTTATATGGAATTTATATGGATTTTCCCCACTTTGGATTCCTGCATGAGTAAATGTATTGAAATTGTTGGAGCTTTCTTCACACTACATGCATTTATATGGTCTCTCTTCTGTGTGGGTCCTTTTATGAGAATTAAGTTGTCCTGTCCGAGCAAAGCTTTCTCCACACTCTGTGCATTTATATGGTCTCTTCCCTGTATGGATTCTTTCATGAGTAATAAGATGACCTTTCTGAATAAATTGCTTTCCACACTCCATGCATTTATATGGTCTCTCTCGCACGTGGATCCTTTTGTGATAATTAAGTGTTCCTTTCTGAGTGAAGCTTTTTCCACACTCCAAGCATTTATATGGTCTCTCCCCAGTGTGGATTCTCTGATGACAAATAAGTTCTGTATTCTGACGAAAGCTTTTCCCACACTCCACGCATTTATACGGTCTTTCCCCTGTGTGCATCCTTTGATGTCGAGTAAGATCACTGTTGTCAAAAAAGCTCTTTCCACACTCCATGCATTTATATGGTCTCTCTCGCATGTGGATCCTTTTGTGAGAATTAAGTGTTCCTTTCTGAGTGAAGCTTTTTCCACACTCCAAGCATTTATATGGTCTCTCCCCAGTGTGGATTCTCTGATGACAAGTAAGTTCTGAGTTCTGACGAAAGCTTTTTCCACACTCCATGCACTTATACGGTCTTTCCGCCATGTGGATCCTTACGTGGAAAGTAAGGCGCCATTTGTCAATAAAGCTCTTTCCACACTCTAGGCATTTATATGGTCTCTCTCGCATGTGGATCCCTTTGTGAGAATTAAGTGTTCCTTTCTGAGTGAAGCTTTTTCCACACTCCAAGCATTTATATGGTCTCTCCCCAGTGTGGATTCTCTGATGAGAAACAAGTTCTGAGTTCTGACGAAAGCTTTTTCCACACTCCATGCATTTATACGGTCTTTCCGCCATGTGCATCCTTAGGTGGAAAGTAAGGCGCCATTTGTCAATAAAGCTGTTTTCACACTCCAGGCATTTATATGGTCTGTCCTCTGTTTCAATCCTTTGATGGCAAGTAATATCACTACTCTCAGTTAATCTCTTTCCAAGCTCCACACAACTATTTGTTTTTTCGCTTGAGTGGATCCTCTGATGGTGAGTCAGATTATGTCTTGTACAGAAGTCACTTTGGCTCTTTGAAGACACTGCCCTTTGTAGTTTAAATAACCTCAGATGCTTCTCATTCTCCATCCCATTATCATCACCTGGTTGGGGAAAAAAACCCCACAAATTCTCATTAGAATTTATAATGATGGCGAAGTGGGGTGTCTCCCACTCAAAAATATGCCCATTTGAGTATCAGGTTTGGTACCAGCAATTTGTCAAATTAGGCAATGTTGGGTTGAAATTGTTATCAATGATATTCTTAATGATATCCAAGAGATTTTTCAGCCCAGAATCATATTAAGGCCTTTTGTTGTTAGATCAATCTGCTCAGGCATTTCCATCTAAAGCCTTTCACAACGTTATACTATAGTGAGCATTTTTGCCAAGGCCCTTGTAGTTTTCTAGAAGAGTGGCTGTGAGGACAAACTTGGGCAAAATTGCCCATGACGTCACTCAGCTGCTTTATGATCTAGAGGTTCTGGCAGTTAAAAGCGAACCAA
The DNA here is from genome assembly GCA_022577455.1 of Arizona elegans. NCBI lineage: Eukaryota > Metazoa > Chordata > Lepidosauria > Squamata > Colubridae > Arizona > Arizona elegans. Next base: position 19,962,536 of record JAKOOJ010000012.1, read on the forward strand.
ACGCAAGTGTATGGGACTTTTGCACTTGTGAGTGTCCAGTGGACATTATCTACATACTATCCATTGTGATCCTGATTTTCCTGAGGTTAGGAAAGATTTTAAAGGTGATAGTCATTAGAGTTCTCACCACCTCAATTATTCAATTGAGTGCATGAATCTTCCCTGTTTAATTCTCACTCAAAACACCTTTCCTAATCAACAGAATCCAAAGCAAAGAGGATCCTTACCTAGAGCAGCCATATTCATAGTAACCTCCAGCATGACTTCTCTACACAAGGCCTTCTGGCTAGAATCCAGCAGTGCCCACTCCTCCTCTGTGAAGTCAACAGCCACCTCCTCAAAGGGATCAGAGTCCTAGAAACAAAAAAAATATCTTCCCCATATGACACTCCTCTCTAATACATTATTAATTCCCAAAGAGAAAAGATAGCTTTGCAAGAGACAAAATGGACATTTCTTTCTAGGACAGACAAACATCCTGCAGACGGACGTAGTCCTTAAGGGTGAGAAGCCCCCCCTCCACCTCCTCCATGCTGCTTTTTTAAAGGCACAAAATATAGCTTAGATGCATCCAAGTTGTAGAATGGCACTGCTTGGGGACCCCCCTCCCATGGCCTGGGAGAATTCACCAAAAAGAATTTGCTTAGAGGAATCCTCTGGCTTAACTCTCTGGCCCAGTTAAATACAAATTTCTTAGAAAACAGGACATACCTATTAAGAATTGTTTATCTTACCTATTTCAAAATGTTGTACGTGATCCTGAAAATATCAAGTCACTTGACCAACAGTCTGACCATTAAAGCTTCTCAGCTTTGACTTACAGGTTTTTATATGAGAAATTTATCCTTCTGTAATTTATTTTTAAATGGATATATTGGGCTATCTCTGAAGCAGTTTTTGTTCAATTGGTATTGTTTCGCTTCATATCTTAATTTTTTAACTGCTTTCCCCAAATCTTTTCTAAACTGTTCCAACATATAAATTACATTTCTAGTACAGGACTCTTGAGAATTGTCCTTTGTTTGCATTCCTAGGATCATCTTCAAGGTTGAATCAGTAAGGCTCGTTGGGTCATTCTATGGGGACACCAGGTTCAAATTCACACAGACTCAGCAGTTGGTTTTCAAAGCAGCTCATGAATGAAGGCGTTTAAACTTTTCAAAAGAAATCTACACTTACCTGGCAAGGTGGCCCCAGTTGGATCCTCCTGAAAAGAAGTTCTTTAGAATCATTGGATGGATCTCCTCTTCCCTGGAGCTCTGCTGAGATCTCCTCAATGAATGGCTCCTGCAACTGAGAAAAAGCCTGATTTATGATCCACTTTCAAATGACTTTAACCATGTTAGTTCATTTAAGTTTTTCCTCTCCATATGTATTTTTCCAATTCAAATCAAAATAAGAGAATTTGAGAACTCCTACTCTGTGGGTTGCTGTTATTTCTGGATAAATGCCTGCCATTTTTGTGAGTTCCTTCTTTTTTATTTCCTATTTTCCTTCACAACAGGAGCTGTTTATTTATTTCCTCCCCTTTACTTGACAATAATGGCCTTTCTTTCTTTGTGAATGTATTTATGTCTATATAATGGCTCTCTCCTTCTATCATCTGGTAGAGGGAGTGCCATGATCATGGTAAAGGAATATGAATAAAGTATACTTTTTTGTTTTTCTCTGCAACCTTTGCTTTTTTCTTCAGGGACCATTTTTTTCAAAATTTATCCTATTGTCTGCAGTGAAAAGTATACAGTGGGGTATCTCAAAGATCCATCTTAGGCCCAGTACTCTTCAATATCTTCATAAATGATTTAGATGAGGGAATAGAAGGGGAACTCATCAAATTTGTAGATGACATTAAGCTGGCAGGAATAGCCAACTCCCCAGAAGATAAGTTCAGGAAAGAAAAGGATCTTGTCAGACTTGAACAATGGGCCCTATCCAGAAAATGAAAGTTAATGTACAGAAAAGGAAGGTTTTACACTTAGGCAGGAAAAGCCATAGGTACAAGTACAGATTAGGCAAAACCTGGCTCAAAAAATCAGTAACTGTCACAGGGACTGTAGAGTCCTAGTGGATGATCACTTAAATATAAGCTAGCAGTGTGAGGCAGCCGCTAAAAAAGCTAATACAATCCTTGGTTGTATAAACAGAAGCATACAATCAAAATTACGTGAACTATTAGTACCGCTTTATAAATCCTTAGTAAGGCTACACCTGGAATACTGCATTCCAGGTTGGTAACATTACAAAGATGTTGAGAGACTGGACAGCTATTTGTCTGAAATGGTATATATATGGTTTTCTGCCTGAACAAGAGGGTTAGACAAGAAGACCCTCAAGTCCCTTCCAGCTCTATATTGAATAATCCAGGAAATACAAGACTTGTGTTAAGATAATAATCATAGTCTTACATCAGTTGGGAAAAGCATGTAGTTTTGGGATCTGCATCTCTACTAATTTTACTGAAACCAAGCAATGGAAAAAAAGGATTGTATTCAAACTGATTTTGTAAAGTATTTTACTGAAGAGCTCAAGGAACTTCTTTGAAGAGAAGTGAAACATCTTCAAAGAACAACCAGTAAGTCCAGTTTTCTCTTGAAAAAGCAATTTTGGGACAAATAAAAGTTTCCAACATTGCCTTGGTTAACATGAGAAAGGGAATTCACTTAAGACCTTACATTCACATTCAGTTCAAAGCTAATGATCAAAATTTCTAAAAGGACTAGAGAAGTGATCCAATTTGAGATAGAAACATGTTTTTGTGGGTGGGTGGGATTTTGAGCAATAGCTATTACTAGATAGAGGAGCCCTCTTGGAATCAGTCTGAGTCCCTGGTTTGGGAATCCTGACTGGAGGAAACATTTATCACCCCTTCCAGGTAGAGAAGAAGCCTGACAAAGAATATTAGCTCTGTCTGTAATTAATGAAATCTTTTTCGTTCTCTCATTGTACTCACTGGACTACTAGGAAGGGTTTTTATGACATTTCTCCCCTCCAGCTCCATGGGGGAATTGAGGTATCTTTTGCATGATGGCTGTCCAGTCCATGACAAACTACGTGGGAAAATAGAACGTGGGAATCTGGTCCTACAAGGGTTATTCCCACATAACTTTTTATTTATAATCCCAACACGTGTTGTCTGGATCTATTTTCTCTGTGATTATCTGTAAAGAAGAGACAGCAGAGGCGTAGAAAAGGATGAAGCTCCCTCACCTGCCGGCCCTTTGCCAGCTTTTCCGGGGCGGCTGCGGGGCCGAGGAGGCAGCCTTCGGCCAGGGCCACCGCCTGGGCGCAGCTCTCCGCCCCGCACTCCCTCAGCCAGCCCGCCAGCTCCGGGGGCAGCAGGGCCAGCAGCTGCTCCAGCACCACCAGGTCCAGCATCTCGGCTTTGCTGCTCCGCTCGGGCCGCAGCCACCCCCGGCACAGCCCGTACAGGCGGCTGCAAAGCGCCCGGGGCCCCTCGGCCTCCCGGGAGACGCAGCTGCGGAAGCGCCAGCGCTCAGCCTCGGGGCTGCGGAGCTCCTCTGGGAGGCCGCTTCCCGCCTGAAGGGGAGACCTCCGAGCCTCCATTCGGTCTCCGGCTTCAGAGCAGCCCGAACGGGGGGAAACTCTCTCGGAGGCCGCCTTCGTTCACGGCCGACCCTTCCCCACCCACTCTCCCCGCCCCTTTCCCGGTTTCAGGGGAGAGAAGGAGGCTCCGTCCTCTCAGGCTGAGGAGAGCAGCTGCAAGTCGCTCCCGCCAAAACTTCCCGCGCTCGACAGGCCTCCCACAGACTCGGTGAGGTATGATTGCTTCCTAGAGAGGCACAAGTCTATTATCCTTCATGCTTTATTGCTCTTGACTAGAGCGTCTCATAAGACAACTCCCACTTCTCCTGTCCAACATCCGGGCCTGGCAAAGGTCTTCTGCGCATGCCCTGTTCTTTGTAGACGCTCAAAAGTGACGTAATATTTGGTAGGGGACTGGAGGGGGGGCGATGCGCGGGTGTAGGGAATAGGCCTGGAGGTAGAGCAAAGCTCCTTTGAATTGAGTGAATCTAACGGATTAAGAGTTGGACCAAGGGACCTTGTTGGTCATCTAGTCCAACCCCGTGCCCAAGCAGGAGACCCTACACCATTTCTGACAGATGGCGTCTCTTCTTGAAAGCCTCCAGTGATGAAGCTCCCACAATTTCCGTTCCATTGGTTGATTGTTGTGTCAGAAAATTTATTTCTAGGTTGAATCTCTCCTTCATCAGTTTCCATCCATTATTCCTTGTCTGGCCTTCGGATGCTTTGGGAAATAGTTTGACCCCCTCCTCCCTGTGGCAGCCCCTGAGATATTGGAAGACTGCTATCATGTCTCCCCTGGTCCTCCTGTTCACTATACTAGCCATGCCTAGTTTCTGCAAGTGTTCATTGTATGTTTTAGCCGCCAGTCCCCTAATCATCTTGGTTGCTCTTCTCTGCACTGGTTCTGAAGATCTGAGGTTTCCCTTTACTTCCCACTAGTTAATTTGTTTATATGCTATATAATTATATAATATAAATATGCAAGCAATAACTGTTTTGGGGATTCCTACAAACCAGTTTGTCCTGTTGTCTGTATTCATGTGTGACACTCAAAAGAAGGAACTCTCCTTTTTCTACAGTGTCATCTGCCATTACGTTTTAGTTCCTATTTCTTCTGTGGAAGCCCCTCCCCTTCTAGAGAATGAAATATTTTGATGAATATTAAGAGGTAAAATATATTTCCCCAAAGGAGAAATGAAGAAACCTGTTCTTAGAGACAGAAAGCAGCCCCTTTCTTAATAGCAAGAGCCTTGATGGTACAGTGGTTTAATGCACCCTGTTATTAACACAGCTGCCTGCAATTTCTGCTGGTTCGAATCTCTCCAAGGCTCAAGGTTGACTCAGCCTTCCATCCTTTCTAAGGTAGGTGAAATGAGGACCCAGATTGTAGGGGCAATAAGATGACTTTGTATAAATATACAAAAGGATGAAGGCTATTGCTTAACGCATTGTAAGCCGCCCTGAGTCTCCGGAGAAGGGCGGCATATAAATCAAATTAAAAAAAAAAAAAGCTCCCAGCAGATTTTGTGCCCATTAAGACTATTCACAAACAAAACACCTTCACCTTTTTTAGTTTTTTAGTTGTTTAGCTTTTTATTTGTTAATGAGTTTTAATTCAAATTGTTTTAAATTTGGGCCAAAGTATATAATTCTTTTAATAATTTTAAATGTTGTATTGTTATGTGTTTTAGTTCTGGCTGTGCACCGCCTTGAGTCCACTAGGAGAAGGGCGGTATACAAACTGAATAAACTAAACTAACTAACCTCTGGGGGAGCTCTGTTGAAATCTCCATGAATGACTACCAAATGAAATGACAGCCTATTTTACGATCCACTTTCAAATGTCTATAACCATGTTAGTTCGCTTATCTTACTTTTTTCCTCCACTTCAGTGGTGGGTTGCTACCCACCCGCCATCAAATATGATACACCGTAGTAGCAGTGGTGGGATGCTCTGCCCACCCGCCATCAAAGACGATCTGCGCATGTGCAGAAGCGAACCGGTAGCAAAGGTAAGTGAAATCCACCCCTGCTCCACTTGTACTTCAACACACTCCTTGAAAACATTGCAATTATCATTAAAAGGCAATTTGAATACTTCTCTTTCTCACCTCAAGTCCCAAGTCAAGTTTAACTTTTAGAAGTGTTTTAATGTTATCTGCAATATACAGAAAGAATGAGCTTTTATTGGAATATGTGGGAAGGAAATTATGACCACTCCTCATACATTCTGCCTTCAGCAGTTCAAAACCACAGATCAGAGTAGCCTCTAGACAAAGGTGAAAGTGCAGTGGAAAAAATAAATGCAATAGTGTGCAACATTCCTCCTTATTTGATCATAACCTAAGATGTCTTTTATCCTGAGATCTCATTGCCAAAGTAAGAAAACTGGCCTTTCACCTTCAGTGAACAAATGCTAAACCACGTCTCAGGAATGCTAAACCCTTTGAGCAAAACATTTTCCACATTCTGTGCATTTATATGGTCTCTTTCATGATTAATAAGATAATTTTTCCAAGTACATTGCTTTCCACATTCCATGCACTTATATAGTCGCTCCCTAGTGTGGGTCCTTTCATGACAAATAAGATCTTTGCTCAAGTTAAAGCTTTTTCCACACTCCAAGCATTTCTGCCCTGTGGATTTTCTCGTGGAATTTAAGTTGTCCTTTCTGAGCAAAACACTTTCCACATTCTGGACATTGAAGTTTCTCCCCTGTATGGATTCTTTCATGAATAATAAGACTATTTTTCTGAGTAAACGCTTTTCCACACTGTATACATTTATAAGGTCTCTCCCCAGTATGAATCCTTTCATGAACATTAAGATGTCCTTTCCGAGCAAAGCTTTTTCCACACTCCATGCATTTATATGGTTTCTCCCCAGTGTGGATTCTCTGATGACGAATAAGTTCTGAGTTCTGACAAAAGCTTTTTCCACACTCCATGCATTTATACGGTCTTTCCGCCATGTGCATCCTTAGGTGGAAAGTAAGGCGCCATTTGTCAATAAAGCTCGCTCCACACTCCAGGCATTCATATGGTCTGTCCTCTGTGTCAATCCTTTGATGGCAAGTAATATCACTTCTCTCAGTGAATCTCTTTCCAAGCTCCACACAACTATTTGTTTTTTCGCTTGAGTGGCTCCTCTGATGGTGAGTCAGATTATGTCTTGTACAGAAGTCACTTTGGCTCTTTGAAGACACTGCCCTTTGTAGTTTAAATAACCTCCGCTGCTTCTCATTCTCCAGCCCATCACCTGGTTGGGAAAAAAAAACCCCACAAATTCTCATTAGAATTTAAAATGATGGCAAAAATATGCCCATTTGAGTATCAGGTTTGGTACCAGCAATTTGTCAAACTAGATGTTGGATTGAAATTGTTATCAATGATATTCTTAAAGATATCCAAGAGATTTTTCAGCCCAGAACCATATTAAGGCTTTTTGTTGTTAGATCAATCTGCTCAGGCGTTTCCATCTAAGGCCTTTCACAATGCTAAAACTATAGTGAGCATTTTTGCCAAGGCCCTTGTAGTTTTCTAGAACAGTGGCTGTGAGGACAAACTTGGGCAAAATTGCCCATGAAGTCACTCAGCTGCTTTATGATCTAGAGGTTCTGGCAGTTAAAAGGGAACCAAAGAGAAGTGTATGGGACTTTTGCACTTGTGAGTGTCCAGTGGACATTATCTACATACTATCCATTGTGATCCTGATTTTCCTGAGGTTAGGAAAGATTTTAAAGGTGATAGTCATTAGAGCTCTCACCACCTCAATTATGCAATTGAGTGCATGAATCTTCCCTGTTTAATTCCCACTGAAAACACCTTTCCTAATCAACAGAATCCAGAGCAAAGAGGATCCTTACCCAGAGCAGCCATATTCATAGTAACCTCCAGCATGACTTCTCTACACAAGGCCTTCTGGCTAGAATCCAGCAGTGCCCACTCCTCCTCTGTGAAGTCAACAGCCACCTCCTCAAAGGGATCAGAGTCCTAGAAACAAAAAAAATATCTTCCCCATATGACAGTCCTCTCTAATACTTTATTAATTCCCAAAGAGAAAAGATAGCTTTGCAAGAGACAAAATGGACATTTCCTTCTAGGACAGACAAACATCCTGCAGACGGACGTAGTCCTTAAGGGTGAGAAGCCCCCCCTCCACCTCCTCCATGCTGCTTTTTTAAAGGCACAAAATATAGCTTAGATGCATCCAAGTTGTAGAATGGCACTGCTTGGGGAACCCCCTCCCATGGGCTGGGAGAATTCACCAAAAAGAATTTGCTTAGATGAATCCTCTGGCTTAACTCTCTGGCCCAGTTAAATACAAATTTCTTAGAAAACAGGACATACCTATTAAGAATTGTTTATCTTACCTATTTCAAAATGTTGTACATGATCCTGAAAATATCAAGTCACTTGACCAACAGTCTGACCATTAAAGCTTCTCAGCTTTGACTTACAGGTTTTTATATGAGAAATTTATCCTTCTGTAATTTATTTTTAAATGGATATATTGGGCTATCTCTGAAGCAGTTTTTGTTCAATTGGTATTGTTTCGCTTCATATCTTAATTTTTTAACTGCTTTCCCCAAATCTTTTCTAAACTGTTCCAACATATAAATTACATTTCTAGTACAGGACTCTTGAGAATTGTCCTTTGTTTGCATTCCTAGGATCATCTTCAAGGTTGAATCAGTAAGGCTCGTTGGGTCATTCTATGGGGACACCAGGTTCAAATTCACACAGACTCAGCAGTTGGTTTTCAAAGCAGCTCATGAATGAAGGCGTTTAAACTTTTCAAAAGAAATCTACACTTACCTGGCAAGGTGGCCCCAGTTGGATCCTCCTGAAAAGAAGTTCTTTAGAATCATTGGATGGATCTCCTCTTCCCTGGAGCTCTGCTGAGATCTCCTCAATGAATGGCTCCTGCAACTGAGAAAAAGCCTGATTTATGATCCACTTTCAAATGACTTTAACCATGTTAGTTCATTTAAGTTTTTCCTCTCCATATGTATTTTTCCAATTCAAATCAAAATAAGAGAATTTGAGAACTCCTACTCTGTGGGTTGCTGTTATTTCTGGATAAATGCCTGCTACTTTTGTGAGTTCCTTCTTTTTTATTTCCTATTTTCCTTCACAACAGGAGCTGCTTATTTATTTCTTCCCCTTTACTTGACAATAATGGCCTTTCCTTCTTTGTGAATTTATTATTTTATTTATTTATGAGATTTATATGTCGCCCTAATCTCCAGCCGGAATCAGGGCGGCTCACAACAGTAATGAACATCTAATGAAAAAGTTAAAAAAGAAATTAAATCCAAATCTCATAATTTAACAGTTAAAAGTGCAATTAAGACTAACAAGTTAAAAATTAAAACCCCATCAGTCCAGGCCAGCCAAACGAAACAGCCACATTTTCAGGTCGCGACAGAAAGAGCGGAGTTCGGGGGCCACCCGGAGCTCCAGGGGCAGTGTCAAGATTTGGTGTTGTCTCAAATAAATATGCCCCCACCTTCTCCTCCTTATGTCAGCACTGGAGTGAATGCAGCTTGGAGTGCTGACAGGCAGTTGATTCCAAAGGGTAGATGCGCCCACAGAGAAAGCTCTCCCCCTGGGGGTCGCCAGCCGACACTGTCTGGCCGACCGCACCCTGAGGAGGCTCTCTCTGGGGGAACACACCGGGCGATGGGCAGCTGTTGCTGGTTGCAGATGGCCCCCCAAATATCCCGGGCCTAAGCCATATAGGGCCTTATAGGTAGTCACCAGCAGCTTGAATCTCACTCGGAGGGTAACCGGCAACCAATGCAAATCGCGTAGGAAAGGTGTAACATGGGAGTGTCGACATACTCCCATCACAACCTGCGTGGCCGCATTCTGCACCAGCTGAAGCCTCCGAGTGGTCTTCAAGAGCAGCCCCATGTAGAGGGCATTGCAGTAGTCAATACGGGAGGTGACAAGCGCATGAGTAACTGTGCGTAGGGCATCTAGGTCCAAATAGGGGTGCAACTGGTGCATCCACCAGGGCGACCAATGCGGTCTCCATACTGTACCCGGGCCTGAAACCCGATCGGTACGGATCCAGGTACTCCGCTTCATCCAGGGCCAACGGAAGTTGACGTGCCATCACACTCTCAACAACCTTCGCAACAAAGCGAAGGTTGGAGACAGGATGAAAGTTGTTTAAAATAGCTGGATCCAAAGCAGGTTTCTTGAGGAGGGGTCTCACCACTGCCTCTTTCAAGGCTATAGGGAAGCTTCCCTCACCCAAGGATGCATTAATCACTGCCTGGATCCAGCTTCATGTAACCTCCCGAGCCAAATAAACGAGCCAGGAGGTACACAGGTCCAATACACACGTGGCAGCACTCAGTTTACCCATGATCCTGTCCACTTCTTCTGGAGTAACAGGGTTGAACGCTTCCCAAATAACACAACCGGTTGTCTCCCCCCCCCTCGTCCGACCCTGCCCAGTGAGAGTCCAGACTGGCCCGGATCTGAGCGATCTTGTCCAGCAGATGTTGACTAAACTCCTTGGCCCGGCCCCGCAGAGGGTCATCCCGTTCCCCGATTCAAGAGGGAGCGGGATACGCTAAACAGGGCGTCCGGACGATTATCCGCGGACGCAATGAGGGCAGAGAAGTAAGAACGCTTCGCTGCCTCCATCGTCACAAGATAAAACCTCGTAAAAGATCTTAGCTGTGCACAGATTGAATCGGAACGACTGGATCTCCAACAGCTCTCTAGGCCTCTCCTCTGGTGCTTCAACTCCCGGAGCTCCTCAGTAAACCAAGGGGCCAACCGGGATCTGCACCGGGTCAGAGGCCGAAAAGGCATGACACGGTTGAGAGCCCTGGCGGCCGCCATTTCCCAGGCCTCCACCAGGGTCTCGACCAGGGCGTGGGAAAGGGAGGCAGGCAGGCATCGCCCCAAGCTCCATTTGAAACCTATCAGGGTCCATCAGGCACCTGGGGAGCAACCAGTTGGTCAGTCCCACGTCCCAGCGGCGAGGAGTGGCGTAATGGAAGCCCAACCAGAGGAGATAATGATCAGTCCATGAAAGGGAATGAATAACTGGTATTCCCCCACCGAACTCATCACGCCACTGTCCCGAGATAAAAACTAGATCAGGCACGTGTTCCCCCTCCCCCCATGAACTCCTGGGCCACCCCCGACGCCCCACCCAGGGAAGGCAGATTAAAGTCCCCCAGAACAATAAATCTGGGAAACTCAACCAACCCCGATATAACGTCGAGCAGCCTGGGCAGTGCCGCTGATACACAGCTAGGAGAAAGGTACACAATCAGCAGGCTCAACTGCCCTCGAGGGCCCCATCTCATGAGGAGGGACTCGCACCCGTCTATCTGGGGGACAGTGACCTCCTGCGGACACAGGGCCTCCCAAATAACAACTGCCACTCCCCCGCACCTACGCTGGGTCCGCGGCTGGTGTAGCACCCAGAAACCTGGCGGGCAAAGTTCAGTCAGAGGGACACCTCCCTCTGAGCCCAACTAGGTCTCCGTAATGCAAGCCAGGTCCGCATTTTACTCCTTGATCAATTCACAGATGAGGGGAGCTTTGTTAACCATAGACCTGGCATTAAAATAAACCAGCCTGAGCCCAGGGGCCTGCTCTCCCAAACCCCCAGGGAAGCGGATGAAACCAAGAGGGTCAGAGCACGCCACCACCTAAGACAGCGGGGGCGTGCTCCCAGATTCCGATATGGCCCTCTGTTCATCCACCTGCCGCCATTCCCAATCGCCCTTGGGATCAGAGCCCCCACCCCCTCCCTCGGAGCCCCGGGGGACCCCAACCCCGCTCCAACCCTGCCACGATCCTCCAATGGCCTGGACTGCAATTGACCTGGTGGAGCCCCCCCAGCAACCAACTGGATATCACAACCCACCCCACTCCCCAGTCGCCTAAAAAATCTAATTAGAAAAGAATACAACGAACGCCTTTTACAACCCATAACAAACTTAGAAGCCTTATTTGCGCTATGTCGCCTCTCGGGATCCAAGGACCCATCATTAAGGAAGTTCCTAGCTAGTTCAGTAGGCCATATCTGTTGTGGCCCCGCCCTCTGAGCCTATCCCATCAGAGGAAGAAAGCTCCGAGCATGAGGAAGAGGAGTCAGCCAGGCCTCCCTCTCCAGGCCCCTCCCCTCTGGCACTGTCTCAGGTACCGGCCGAGGGAGAGGAGATTAGCCGAGAGACAGGTGTCTCGGATGAGAGCGAAGGAGAGACATCATTCCTGGACGCACGCCTCCGAAGGCGTGATAAACGATTGCAGCAGCTCAGGAGGCGTGCTAGGGATTAGAACTGAGTCACTGGACCACACCCCCGAGACTATATAATAGAGGGTGGTGGCCAGCGATCCCTGTGACGAACAAAAGTAAACCTTGGATAGTCACTAAAGCCTCGTCCGGAAACTGCTTTGTTAACCATAGACCTGGCATTAAAATACACCAGCCTGGGACTTCCGGTTTGCTGTTTGTCCCCGCTGGACGCTCCTTTGGGATCATCCCACCCACTGCCTGTAAAGATCCGCCTTTATAGCGGAATGGCGGCTCGAAAAAACTCCGTTTCCATGAGGAAACGGAGATAGAGCAGGCTGGGGTGGGTTGAGTCCTCTGCCTAATCCCAAAAGTTTTTTTTTTACTTTTGGGACGGAGCGGAAGAGACTCCCCGTATCCCCAGCCGATGCTCCGGGCTCTGGGAGATCTCTGCTACATGCAGAGCTAAGGGGCAAAAGCAAGCCTGTAAATTTGTTAAATTAACTCAAGAAGACGTCAGTTGGACCTCTGATCCTGATTGACCTCTGATTCTTTTTATTGGAAAAGTTATTGAAGTTGTTTAAGAAGTGAAAGGAAAAAAGATTTTTAAAATGGCGATTGCTGCTGCGACTGCTGCGGCTTGAAGAGAGGCTGAAAGGGAAAGTCCTTCCGTTTTCTATTACAAAGTAGCGGAATGAATACTTCTGGCCGTAATTGAGGCAAAACCTCACTCTCACTCTTGCTTTTTTTTTTTTCTTGGGGATCTGATATTGATCTTGGTTGGAAACAAGCTTTTTTTCCCCTCTCTTTTCCACTAAATCTTGTCTGTGTGGGAAATGGCACCGGGACTCACACAGCTAGACAAACAGGGGGGGGGGAATCTCCCCCATTAATAAATTACACCAACAAGTTTTAACTCTCCAGTGTCAGAAACCTGATTTTAATATAATAGAATTTCTTCTTGAAGAGATTGTAAGAAGGGATGAGATTGTGAACCAGCAACTCGAAAAATTTAAGCAGGAAATTAAAGAAATTGGTGAACTGGTGAAATCAAAGTTTGACTTTTTGAATCGAAAGATTTTAAAAACAGCTAATGGTTTATCAGACTTTCTGATTCGGGTGGATGCAAAGACTAAACTATTAGAGTCTAAAATGAAGGAAACTGAGGAGAATTTGGATGACATGATTCAAAAAATTAAAAAGGATTTGGTAAACATTCAGGATAATAGCTCAGAAGACAAACCTAAAATGGAGGTTGACCAAAAGACTGGTAATGAAGAAAATGTGCAACAGAGGATTGAAAGAGAAGTTTTAATGATTCAATATAATTTTACAGAATATGCAATTAGACTGAGAGGTTTGCAGGAAAATAATAGAGATGACTTAAGGAAAATATCTTCTGAAATTCTGGCTGGGATTTTAAAGGTTCAACCTGATGAAGTGTATTGCAGGATTGATAGAATTTACAGAATAAACTCCTGGTTGGCAAAGCAAAGGCAATTGCCTAGAGATGTGGTGATCTATTTTACAGATAAAGAAATTAGGAATAATATTGTGCAGAACTCTTTTAATTCTACTTTGCAATTTCATGGAAGAAAGATTTGGATTTTTAAGGAGCTCCCGACTAAGATGTTAATGGAGAGGAAGAAATTTGGCTTTCTAGTGACTGAGTTAAAAAAAAGAAATATCCTATTTAGGTGGAATGCCCCAGTTGGTTTAATATTGAGACACCAAGGAGTAAGATATCAACTGAACACTGTTGAAAAAGCGGAAGAATTTTATCAAAAAATTTTAAAAATGAATTTAACATCTTTAGGCATAATACAGGATAAGCAAAAGGAGTTGGAAACAAAAAGAAAATACCAAATTACAGAGGCTGTGGTGGATAAGTTGTCTTTGGACTCTCTGGATACCCCAGCTGGACTGTCTATAAATAAGAGAGCAGTGTCATCCGACTCCAATGTGATGAACCATCAAGTCACAGACAAGTGCGCAAATCAACCAGTTGATATACAAGTGATGGAGAAGAAAGATGAGATGATAAAACTAACCCAACAAGATCAACTCACAAAGCAGAATGAAAATCGATCAGCCGATACACAATTGGTAGGCACAAAACAAGGATGGAAATTCAACCCGCAAAAGAAAAAGAAAAGAAATAGATCTCATAGAAACAGCAATTTCTAAACCAAGCAACAGTGAAGCCAGGGACTTTAAAAAATGAATGAACATCTGAAAAGATAGTGGAGGCGAACAATTGTTTAATACTATCCTGAGGATTGTGGCAGATCTCTGTAATGCCGTGATTTTGGGATGTGAAAAGAGCCTTACCTTGTTGGATTTGAATTATCTACTCTGGATTTCTTTTACTGGTGAATATATTATGATTATTTTGAGTTACAAGGCAAGAGAGTCACGCTGGGGCATGCAGAAGATCTGATTGTTACCCATTAGGATGATGGGAATCAACAATCCTGATGAATACCACAACTATAACTATATGGATATAATTATAATGTCACTCGGGTGGTTGTTTTTACCTTTATATATATACGAGGATATCTACTACTGATGGGGGCAGAAGATGATTGAAGATTTTGAACAAACTGTTGCACCAGCATGTTATTTTACCCTATTATGGGTGATGGATTTAACGATCCAGTGGAAAGACATTAAAGAAGATATTATATGGATTATAAATTTAAAGTTATTGTCTTTTTTTTTTTTATAAAATGGAATGCATATATAGATATGTGTATATTTTAGTAAAGTGGGCAGTGGGTTATATTTAGAATTGTATTGCATGATTTTGTAGGAATTGAAGGGTTGAAATAGGTTAGTTTACTGATTGATTAGTCTAAGAAAAAGGATCCTTAAGTCATATATTTAGGGGAGTGGAGGAATTGGATAGAACTGAATAAACGTTAAATCTGGATGTAGGGAGAAGGCTGCTTTAAAATGTTATATTAATATATATAAAAGATTAAATGTTAAATTGTAATAATACACTATAAGTTTAGGGGAGGAGAAAAAGGGCAGATTATCGTAAAAATGGGAGTTATAAGAATAATATGCTAAGGGTCAGTATTCTGAGGAGGGAGTAAGGGAAAGGAAAGATATTATGTATGTAATTAGTTATGAAATAGCCTATTGTTGTGAAGAAGTCACAGGGGGGGATGGGTGGTGAGGGGGGGTTAGGGAAGGGGGGGGAAAGGGGGAAAAACTTGTATTTGAAAACTTTTTCAATAAAAAAATAAATAAATAAATAAACCAGCCTGAGCCCAGAGGCCTGCTCTCCCAAACCCCCAGGGAAGCGGATGAAACCAAGAAGGTCGGAGCACGCCACCACCTAAGACAGCGGGGGCGTGCTCCCAGATTCCGATATGGCCCTATGTTCATCCACCTGCCGCCATTCCCAATCGCCCTAGGGATCAGAGCCCCCATCCCCTCCCTCGGAGCCCCGGGGGACCCCAACCCCGCTCCAACCCTGCCACGATCCTCCAATGGCCTGGACTGCAATTGACCTGGTGGAGCCCCCCCAGCAACCAACTGGATATCACAACCCACCCCACTCCCCAGTCGCCTAAAAAATCTAATTAGAAAAGAATACAACGAACGCCTTTTACAACCCATAACAAACTTAGAGGCCTTATTTGCGCTATGTCACCTCTCGGGATCCAAGGACCCATCATTAAGGAAGTTCCTAGCTAGTCCAGTAGGCCATATCTGTTGTGGCCCCGCCCTCTGAGCCTATCCCATCAGAGGAAGAAAGCTCCGAGCATGAGGAAGAGGAGTCAGCCAGGCCTCCCTCTCCAGGCACCTCCCCTCTGGTACTGTCTCAGGTACCGGCCGAGGGAGAGGAGATTAGCCGAGAGACAGGTGTCTCAGATGAGAGCGAAGGAGAGACATCATTCCTGGACGCACGCCTCCGAAGGCGTGATAAACGATTGCAGCAGCTCAGGAGGCGTGCTAGGGATTAGAACTGAGTCACTGGACCACACCCCAGAGACTATATAATAGAGGGTGGTGGCCAGCGATCCCTGTGACGAACAAAAGTAAACCTTGGATAGTCACTAAAGCCTCGTCCGGAAACTGCTGAGAGGAATATTATTCTGCTTGGACTTTTGTACGCTAAGTATCTTATCCTTCTGTTTTGTAGAAATAAACGCACTTGGCAGACGGTGTGTAAATCGCTGCCAAGTTGGAGATAAAGACCTGGGTGTGTGCCAAACTGTTTCCTTAACCCTCGGCTGGCTATGTTTCTGTGTGTGTGTGGACGGGGACAGATCAATATCCAGGAATGGGGGGTATTCCTCAGGGCATATAGTTCCATGCTTGCATAAGTTCGTACAGCCATCACCAACCATGGAGATGGGTGCAACAATGGCAAATAAGGATAACAACAGTTTAAGGTCCAGATATACAGCCCAGTAGTCAGGAATATCCACTCCCAGGTGTCCTTTTACGGCAACCGGGAGCGACATAAGTTGGTAATCACTGCCGCCCTCTCACCGCGGCAGAGTTCCTGTGTTCGCTGGGCAATCACCTGAGGCGAGAACCCGCGGTCGTTGCTGCCCGCTCACCACAGCACGGCTAAGTTCAGCTAGAAATGTCCATAGCCACCCTCTCATGGCGGCAGGAGTCATCACCCCAGGGAGCTGGACCGTTCCAGAGAGAAAGAGAAGAAATCCGGGACATCCGGTTTCAACACGCTGGACACAAAGACAGCCAATTACGATGGTCACCACGATGGGAAGAACCTCGCACCCAGTTGAAAAAAAATAGGGAGCAGATATTCCGGTCCAAAGCTATTGCTAGCCTGGTATTCCCGTACTTAAGCTCTTGATTTAAAAGCTGCTTCTCCTTTAAATGCTCCCCCTTTTTTATAAAACTAGCTGTAGTTTCCCGGTAATAGATTGAAAATTCTGTTGCTCCTTTAAATGCTCCCTTTTGCTAAAAATTAGTTGTACGTTCCTGGTAGTGTTTCAGGCTCCTTAACTGCACAGAACAACCAAGCATAATAAAGTACGGTCACCCATTCACAGTGCTCAAAATGATTGTAAATCAAAGGCTACCTATCTTGACGGTGACGATATTGAAGCGGGGGAGCCTCTGCTTTGTTGTTGCTGGAGCACTGCTCGAAATGGTCTTCTAAGAAGGTGTTATCTTTGTTTATTGCTTATTAGCTACTTTAGCTCTAAAGTTTCATGAAAAAGCAGCAAAAATGCCACAAGAATGGCCAAGAATTTATGTCTATATAATGGCTCTCTCCTTCTATCATCTGGTAGAGAGAGCGCCATGATCATGGTAAAGGAATATAAATAAAGTATACTTTTTTGTTTGTTTTTTTTCTTCAGGGACCATTTTTTTCAAACTTTATCCTATGTATAAAGGAAAGTCTGTTTAGAATTGTCTGCAGTGAAAAGTCTACAGTGGGGTATCACAAAGTTCCATCTTAGGCCCAGTACCAATATCTTCATAAATGATTTAGATGAGGGAATAGAAGGGGAACACATCAAATTTTTAGATGACATTAAGCTGGCAGGAATAGCCAACTCCCCAGAAGATAAGCTCAGGAAACAAAAGGATCTTATCAGACTTGAACAATGGCCCCTATCCAGAAAATGAAAGTTAAAGCAAGGCAGGAAAAGCCATAGGTACAAGTACTGATTAGGCAAAACCTGGCTCAAAAAATCAGTAACTGTCACAGAGACTGAAGAGTCCTAGTGGATGATCACTTAAATATAAGCTAGCAGTGTGCAGCAGCAGCTAAAACAGCTAATACAATCCTTGGTTGTATAAACAGAAGCATACAATCAAAATTATGTGAACTATTAGTACCGCTTTATAAAACCTTAGTAAGGAATACTAAGTATTATATTAATACTAAGTATTAGTATTAATACTAATACTAACCTGGAATACTGCTTTCCGGGTTGGTAACATTACAAAGATATTGAGAGACTGGACAGCTATTTGTCTGAAATGGTATATATATGGCTTTCTGCCTGAATAAGGGGGTTAGAGAAGAAGACCCTCAAGTCCCTTCCAGCTCTATACTGAAAATCCAGGAAATACAAGACTTGTGTTAAGTATCTAATAATCATTCAATCTTTCTGAAACATCTTCCAGTTGTCTCTGGAAAAAGCAATTTTGGGACAAATAAAAGTTTCCAACATTGCCTTGGTTAACATGAGAAAGGGAATTCACTTAAGACCTTACATTCACATTCAGTTCAAAGCTAATGATCAAAATTTCTAAAAGGACTAGAGAAGTGATCCAATTTGAGATAGAAACATGTTTTTGTGGGTGGGTGGGATTTTGAGCAATAGCTATTACTAGATAGAGGAGCCCTCTTGGAATCAGTCTGAGTCCCTGGTTTGGGAATCCTGACTGGAGGAAACATTTATCAGCCCTTCCAGGTAGACAAGAAGCCTGACAAAGAATATTAGCTCTGTCTGTAACACCACATTAATGAAATCTTTTTCGTTCTCTCATTGTACTCACTGGACTACTAGGAAGGATTTTTATGACATTTCTCCCCTCCAGCTCCGTGGGGGAATTGAGGTATCTTTTGCATGATGGCATGACAATCTACGTGGGAAAATAGAATGTGGGAATCTGGTCCTACAAGGGTTATTCCCACATAACTTTTTATTTATAATCCCAACACGTGTTGCCTGGATCTATTTTCTCTGTGATTATCTGTAAAGAAGAGACTCCAGAGGCGTAGAAGAGGATGAAAGAGCCTCACCTGCCGGCCCTTTGCCAGCTTTTCCGGGGCGGCTGCGGGGCCGAGGAGGCAGCCTTCGGCCAGGGCCACCGCCTGGGCGCAGCTCTCCGCCCCGCACTCCCTCAGCCAGCCCGCCAGCTCCGGGGGCAGCAGGGCCAGCAGCTGCTCCAGCACCACCAGGTCCAGCATCTCGGCTTTGCTGCTCCGCTCGGGCCGCAGCCACCCCCGGCACAGCCCGTACAGGCGGCTGCAAAGCGCCCGGGGCCCCTCCGCCTCCCGGGAGACGCAGCTGCGGAAGCGCCAGCGCTCAGCCTCGGGGCTGCGGAGCTCCTCTGGGAGGCCGCTTCCCGCCTGAAGGGGAAACCCCCGAGCCTCCATTCTCTCCGAGGTTGCCTTCGGTCACGGCCGACCCCCCCCCCCCCACCCAGTCGCCCCGCCCCGCCCCTTTCCCGGGTTCGGGGGTGGGGAGAAGGGGGGCTCCGCTCCCTCAGGGCTTCTGAGGCCGAGAAGAGCAGTTGCGAGCAGCTCCCGCCAAAACTTCCCGCGCTCGACAGGCCTCCCACAGACTCGGTGAGATATGATTGCTTCCTAGAGAGGCACAAGTCTATTATCCCTCATGCTTTGTTGCTCTTGACTAGACCATAGCATCTCATAAGGCAAGTCCCGCCTCTCCTGTCTCTGTTCAACATCCGGGCCTGGCAAAGGACTTCTGCGCATGCCCTGTTCTTCTCGACTCTGACAGGTCGAAGTCACGTGGTGTCGAAGTATTTGGTAGGTGAGTGGGAGGGGATCCGCGGGTGAAGGTCGAGAAGGGCTGGAATAGAGCAAAGCGCCTTTGAATGGAATCTCCTGATTGCTGGTTCTGAGCACCTGGGATTTCTCGTTGCTTCCCGCCAGAGAATTTATTTATATACTGTATAATTATATAATACGTTATATATTATTAAATAGATATGTAAGCAAACCAGTTTGTCCTCTCTCTCCCTTGTCTGTATTCATGTGGTGACACTCAAGAACTGTCCTTGTTTTTTTAGAATAGAATAGATTAGAATAAGAGTTGGAAGGGACCTTGGAGGTCTTCTAGTCCAACCCTCTGCCCAGGCAGGAAACCTTACACTACTTCAATGGTTATCCAACACCTTCTTAAAAATTTCCAGTGTTGGAGCATTCACAACTTTTGAAGGCAATTCATTCCACTGCTTAATTGTTCTAAGTGTCAGGAAATTTCTCCTGAGTTCTAAGTTGCTTCTCTCCTTGATCAGTTTCCACCCATTCTGCCCTCAGGTGCTTTGGACAATAGTTTCACTCCCTCTTTTTTGTGGTAACCCCTGAGATATTGGAAGGATTCCTCCTTTTCCTACAGAGTGCAATCTACCGTTACGTTTTTAATCTCTATTTCTGCTGTGAGAAACCTTCCCCCCCCGCACTTCGAGAGAATGAAATATTTTTGAGAATATTAAAAGAGGTAAAATATTGTATTTCCCCAAAGGAGAAATGAAGAAATATGTTCTTAGAGCCAGAAAGCAGCCCCCATCTTTCTTAATTGCTCCCAGCAGATTTTGTGCCTAATAAAAAAAAAAAAGACTATTCACAAACAAAACACCTTCACCTCCAAATTGTTGTTTGGGGGGTGGGGTATTATAATTTTTTATTTTATTTTTTAAACAGAAACAACATAAAAAACATCATTCTTCCAAACTCTTACAGACAGTATTTCGATCGGTGAAAATCATTTCATGCTCTCAAAATTTTCAAATTCTCATTATATGACAAATATTCTTACCTCTAAGGAAGAAAACAAAAAACAAGGAAAAAAAACCAAGTGCTTAAACATTTTATCCAAATTTCATTTCATATATAATATCTCATCTCCATACTTTATTATCTATCCATTGATAAATAGCTCCCATATCAAATAATATTGTTTGTCTTCCTGTTCTCTTATTTCAAATGTCAATCTACTCATTTCGGCACAATCCAACATTTTCTTAATAATTTATTCATCAGTAATCATCTTCTCTCCTTTCCAGTTTTTTGCAAATACGATTCTAGCCGCTGTTAATATATTCACAATTAAATATTGTAATTCTTTGTTAAATGTCTCTGGTAAGATCCCTAATAAAAATATCTCTGGTTTAAAATCAATATGTCTCTTTATCATTTTTTCCAACCATGTGTGTATCTTAGTCCAAAATCTTTTTGCTTCTACGCATGTCCACCACATATGGTAATAAAATCCTGGGGTCTGATGACACTTCCAGCACTTCTCCGATTTGTTCTTGAACATTCTGGCTATCCTCGTTGGGGGTAAATGCCACCTGTAAAACATCTTATACAAATTCTCTTTATATGCTGTAGACATTTTCATTTTATAATTATGTGACCACAAATTTTGTACTACCATAACTAATTTTTCCCCCATGCTATCATTGACTCTTTAACTTTTTCTTCTTCCAATTTTGCCTCTAGCAAGTGTCCATATAACTTTTTAATTACATGATCATCAGAGCCCATCAATATCTTATCTAAGGTAATCAAAACTCTATAAAAACCTTCTTATTTGAGATCTTCTCGATATCTTGAAAATATTGCATATATGAAAACCAATCCATCTTAAATCCCTGATCTTCTAAGTCTTGCTTTAATTTAAGTTCACCCTTTTCATCCAATAATTCACTATATCTAACAATTTGTTCCCTTTTGAATATTACTGGGTATGAGAAAGCTTCAATTGTAGATACCCAGACTGGAATCTTCAAATAATGATATTTTTTGATCCTCTCCCAATTCAAAAGCAAAGCGACACGTATCTGATGTCTTCTAAAATACCCCTGTATTTTAGTTCCTTTGTACCATAAAAAAGCATGCTACCCCATCAACAAATCATGTCCCTCCAAATTCAATAGCCTAGTATTTTTCAATGTTACCCATTCTTTAATCCACATTAAACTAGCTGCTTGATAATATAATTCAAAATTAGGTAAACCGAAACCACCCCTTGCTTTAGCATCTTGTAACAACTTAATTTTTATTCTTGCCTTTTTCCCTTGCCAAATATATTTCAATATCATTTTATTCAAATCTGTAAAAAAATCCTTATCCAACTTTATCGGAATTGTCTGAAACATTCTAGGCAAAATATTCATCTTAATGGTTGCAATTCTCCCAATCAAAGATAGTTGCAGATTTCCCCATTTTTCCAAATCTTGTCCTATCTGTCGTTTAACCCTGTTATAATTATTTTCCTTAAGAGAACTGCACCTTGCTGTCAATTGTATCCCCAAATATTTTACCTTATTCGTAACCTGTGTAGGAGGGGAACACCACCAAGACAGTGCCAGGACCAGTAGGACATAATCAACTCAGAGAGGCAAAGGCCACAGGCATAGGAAAATGACCTTCCCAAAATAGAACACATGAACATCAGGGCCATTTAGAAACAAAAGAGGAGCCAGGGAAATGGCACACACAAAAGACTCAGGACATGCCAGGAAAGGAACTATCAAGGCAGCAGAAACTAGGAGAGCAAAACAAAAGGAATGGCAGAGGATTAGCAAAAGGAAAAGATTTAATCAATAGCCCCAGCAATCTGAGAAGAGCCAAGGTGGGAGTAAGGGCTTAATTGATAACAACATGATCACCTTAGGGCAAAAGGAAAAATAATGAAAGCAGAAGGAAACAAAAGGACGCGAAATCAAATAACTAAGACACCACCCAATCTCAAGTATAGTAAGAAAACACAGGGTGATCCACGAACTCACACACAAAAGACAGACACCCAAAAGTAACAAAAGAAACAAAGAAATTCCTTTGTACAGAAAAGTATAAAAATGTATGCTTACCTTGTAACGATGTCAGCTCACCCAGGAACGCTGGTCCGCGACTTCGCTCGATCCGACTTCCTGAAAAATTAAGAAAACTTGCTTTCACGCAGCTTGCTTCTCTCGCAGTTTTGCGCAGCGCCAGAACGCTCTCCCAGCCGGGAAATTCGAATCCTCAGGGAGGGGAAACCTCTCCTCCCTTCCAACACCTGTATATTTGAAATCTCCATCAATTCTTCTCTTTGCTTTTTCAACATATTTTTGGTCATTATCTTTGTCTTTTCTTTATTAATTTTTAGTCCAGCCACTTCTCCGAACTCTCCAATTCTTTCTAACAGTTTATTTATTGATGTTCAAGGTTCTTCCATAATAAAAACCAAATCGTCTGCAAAAGCTTGTAGCTTGTATTCCTCTTTCCGAATTTTCATACCTTTTATCTCCTTTTCTTCTCTAATATTTCTATTTAAGACTTCCAATGTCAATATAAACAAAAGTGGGGACAATGGGCATCCTTTGAGACCAGAAGTTGGCGCTGCGGCAAGACGCACTGAGTTTTTAGGGCTCCTGAAACTCCGCCAAGAAACCCCGCTGCTGGACGGTCCGAACCGGACCACACAGTCTCGTTTTGACTGTGGCAGTGGAGGGCACGTCCTGAAGCTACCAGGGACATCACTAAGTCCCTGGTTGAGCCAGGAAAGCCCTTTTTCCAGCAGCAGGGCAGCAGCCAAGGCTGCGGAGGCTGTGGCAACTTCAGGAAGGAAGATCGGAACAGTGATTAGAACGGTGAGAAACTTTCACTCTTTTTTTCTACTAAGAACACCCTAATTAATGCATGGAACTGTAATGGGCAGTAAATGAAGAGGAGCGGCAAACCTATTTTTGGACTGATTTGACTTTTCCCAAGTATATACTTTAAAAGACCTGAAATTGCTTGATTGTCTTATTTCCGTTTTGGATAACTGGACTGGATTGAAAGCAGGGAAGCAGTATTGGAACATTTTTTTGAAACTTTTGGAATTTGTGGATTTTGGTTTATATTTGCTGAGTTAGTACATCTGGATTGGTACCATTTCTCTTATTTTTGGACTATTTGGACTATTTAAAAGAAAGTTTTTTTTTCTCTCTCTCTCTTTCCTTTTTTTTCTCTCTCTTTCTTCCTAGGAGAACTAGGGGAGTGTGTAGTGCTGCCACGCACTGGAAGAGAAATTTTGTTGCAGAAGAAAGGAAACATTGTAGACAAAACAAAATACAGGCTGAAGAGATACTGAGTGTTGTTTACACAGGTGCTCTTCTATTTAAGCTTTCAAAGCCTGGGAATATACTGGAAGGCTCTGAATTCATTTAAATTGCTTTATCATCATCTTCTTTTTTTGCATTGAGTAACTACTTAAACCCCAGTGAGATGTGTGGCTTGGAAAGAGGCAAAAGGAAAAATCACTCCCTGTAGGTTCTCTGGATATAAAGGATTTGAAGAACGAATTTCTTTTTTGGTCTGTTTGTTGCTGTTTTTTCTCTTCTCCCATTTTTCTGATTTATACACAAATATTGGATTAAGGCATTCAAGAGCCTGAAAAGTTATTATTATTTTTTTAAAAAAATATTTTTAATTTTAATTTTTATTTCAATTTTTGTATTTTGTATTTTTTTTTTTATCTTTTTATCTTTTTTCAAATTGTTGGCTTTTTACCTAGAGGAGCATTTTAATTTTTTGTCTCTTCCTTTTTTTCTTTTCTCTTCCTTTGGATTAGAGTTTTTGGAAGAACCTGAAAAATTGGAGAAATTGTTATTATTATTATTTTCTTCCTTTTTTCTCTCTCTCTCATTTTTCCCCCTTTTTCTACCCTAAGGGACTTTTTGAATATTTTTTGAATTCAAAGTGAATTTAGCCAACTCTAAAATGATCAAAAAAGTAGCGACGGTGGGAGCTGCAGCGACTACACCATCCTCATCACCACCTGGAGGTCAACACTCCATACAGACAATGTAACAGCAAGAGAAAGAGAAAGAGAAAGAGAAAGAGAAAGAGACATCACAAATGATTCTATAAACACTTTAAAGAATGGAAAAACAGCAGGATGGAGCAATCGTTACTTAAAACAGATGAAAAGGTGGTTAGCATACAACAAACAATGATGAAATATGAAGAAAGACTGGTTAAATTGTTTTGGGGTTTTTTGTCTTTTTGGTTTTGTTTTGTTTTTTTTGAAAAATTTTATTAAACAGTAAAATATTGGACACGGTGTAATCGTCCTGGCATTATCTTTGCCATACATAGTAAAATAAAAAATAAGTATCTTATATAGCTTACTACCAGTGGTGAAATTCAAATATTTTTACTACCGGTTCCGTGACATGGTATGGCTTGGTGGGTGTGGCAAGGGAAGGATACTGCAAAATCCCCATTCCCTCCCCACTCCTGGGGGAAGTATATTGCAAAATCTCCATTCCTATCCAACTCTGTGACCAGCCAGAGGTGGTATTTGCTGGTCCTATGAACTACTCAAAATTTCCACTACCCTCCAAACTACTCAAAATTTCTGCTACCGGCTCTCCAGAACCTGTCAGAACCTGCTGGATTTCACCCCTGCTTACTACTTATATAAATTTGGTCTATACCTTTGTCTTATCTACTTTCATTCTATTATAATTACATACATAACCTTAATTCTCCATTCTATGAATTCTGGTCAGTTCATATTTTTTGTCCCTCCTTTACGTTCCAACCATTGATAAAATTTGTTCCATATCTTGTAGTATTCTGACTTGTCTTTTTTCTTCAATTCCAGCATTAATCTATCCATTTCCATGCATGTCAAAATTTTTTTAATCACTTCATCTTCTCCGGGGATTTCCTTATTTTTCCAATTTTGGGCAAAGATCATTCTTGACCTGCTCTTCCTCCATTTTATAATCCAATAAGAATTTATAAATTTTCTTTACCAATTTATCATTTGTCCCCCAAAAGGTATCTATTGTCATTGATTCCCTATTAATACCCCTCTCTTTCATGTTTCAAGTAATGTGATTGGATTTGTAAATAGGACCACCACTCCAATTCTACCCCTTGTTCTTTTAATTCTTGCCTCGATTTCATATCCCCTTCTTCATTTATTATATCCTTATAGGTGACATATTTTCCTTGATTGATAAGATTTGGGTGCACTAATGCTTCTAATTTGGATAACCAACTCGGAACCTTCCTGTAGTTCTGCTGTTTGAATTTATTCCATGACTCCAATAATGCCTGTCTTATAAAATGTCTTTGAAAATATTGGTGTGCTACTTGTTTCCCGTACCACAAAAATGTGTGTCATCCTAGATGTAAGTCGTGTCCCTTTAACGTTAGCAATCTTCAATTTTTTAAATTTATCCATTCTGTTACCCAGGTGAGTGTTGCTGCTTCATGATAGAACTCCCAATCTGATATGCCAAACCCTTCTCTTTCTTTAGTTTCTTGTATAAGTTTAAATTTAATCCTTGGTTTCTTCCCTTACCAAATGTAGTCCAATGTCATTTTATTCAATTTTCCTACCAAAATTACTCTTCTTGTTTCAGAATATTCCTATAAAATTAGATTAAAAGTATTTTACTCCAGGCTAGTGGGATGCCCCAAGGAGTGTCATTCTACAACTTGGATGCATCTAAGCCTGATTCCATTGAGGACTTGTATACTGCACAAGTCAAAAAGAGGGCTGTGAAAATATCTACAGACCCCTCACATCCTAGACATAAATTGTTTCAATCTCTACCCTCAAAACAACGCTATAGGGCACTGCACACCAGAACAACTAGACAAAAGGAGTTTTTCTTCCCAAGTGCCATCACTCTGCTAAACAACTAATCCCTACAACACTCAAATTATTTAGTAAGACTGTATTACTATTATTTTTTTCATCCTTCCTCGAACCAATCTCTTCCCACTTATGACTATAAACATTTGACTTATGCATTTTTTACACAGGAAATCTGTCCTTCATGTGATTTATTTTTAAGATATAGCATATTTCTGAATGAGTTCTTATACAATTATTATGTTTCACTTCATAGCTTTTATTTTTTAAATGGTTTTCAAAAGACTTTTAAAAAATATTAAGAAATATTCAATTCTTCCAACCCTTCATTTGCATTCCCAGAAAAATCTTGAAAACTGAGTGAAACTAATTGGGCAATTCAATGGCAGGGGTGACAAACTTAAGGCCCGGCCTGCAGTGCTTCTGTCAGCGAAAAAGTCCAACACAACCCTGATGTGGCCCTCAATGAAATTGAGCTTGACACCCGTTCTATGGAGACACCATGTTCACCCTCAGAATTTGCTTGTAATTAGCTTATAAACGGAAGGAGTTAAACATTTCACAAGAAACCTACATTTAGGGACTTCCGGTTTGCTGCTGGCCGCCGCCAGACGTTCCTCTGGGATCGTCAGCTCCCTCTGCCTGTATAGAGCCGCCGTTACAGCGGATGGCGGCTCGAAAAAACTCCGTTTCCAAGAGGAAACGGAGAGAGAGCCGGCAGGGGTGGGTAGAACTCCCCGCAGAGTCCCAAAAGTTTTTTTTTTAACTTTTGGGACGGAGCGGATGAGAAGCCCCATATCCCCTGCCGCTGCTCCGGGCTTTGGGAGACCTCTGCCTATGCAGAGCTAGGCGTCAAGAGCAAGCCTGTGAATCTAAAAGAATAATTAAAGAAATGAAGAACTGGACCCTTAATACTGAACCGCAAGTATCTCACCCTTTCAAAAACTATTTAAAAGAAAAGAGCAGAGGAAAAGAGGGAAAAAGAGCCTTCTAAAATGGCGTCTGCTGTGGCTGGAGAAGGGCTAAAAGGGAAAGTCCTTCCGTTTTTCATTATTACAATGTAGCGGAATAAATATCATTGGCTACATTTCTAGAGAAACCTCGCTCCTCTGCTGCTCAGAAGTTTTTTTTAATGAGGGAAAGTCTTTTTGTTTTCTATTTCTTCTCTTATTTTTGCTAAATCTTGTCTGTGTGGGAAATGGCATCAGGACTTATACAGCTGGACAAACAGGGGGGGGAATTTCCCCCCTTAAGAAATTGCGCCAACAAATTTCAACTCTCCAGCGTCAGAAACCCGATTTTAATATATTAGAATTTATCCTTGAAGAGATTGTAAGAAGGGATGAGATTGTGAATCAGCAACTTGAAAAATTTAAGCAGGAAATTAAAGAAATTGGTGAATTGGTGAAATCAGAGTCTGACTTCTTGAATAAAAAGATTTCAAAAGTTGCTAATGGTTTATCAGGCTTTCTGATTCGGATGGAGGCAAAGACTGAATTATTAGAGACTAAAATGAAGGAAGTCGAGGAGAATTTGGATGACATGACTCAAAAAATTAAAAAGGATTTGATAAACATTCAGGATAATAGCTTGGAAGACAAATCTAAAATGGAGACTGACCAAAAGATTGGTAATGAGGAAAATGTACAACAGAGGATTGAAAGAGAAGTTTTAATGATTCAATATAATTTTACAGAATATGCAATTAGATTGAGAGGTCTGCAGGAAAATAATAGAGATGATTTAAGGAAAGTATCTTCTGAAATTCTGGCTGGGATCTTAAAGGTTCAACCTGATGAAGTGTATTGCAGGATTGATAGAATTTATAGAATAAACTCCTGGTGGGCAAAGCAAAGGCAACTGCCTAGAGATGTGGTGATCTATTTTACAGATAAAGAAATTAGGAATAATATTGTGCAGAACTCTTTTAATTCCAATTTGCAATTTCATGGAAGAAAGATTTGGATTTTCAAGGAGCTCCCGCCCAAGATGTTAATGGAGAGGAAGAAATTTGGCTTTTTAGTGACTGAATTAAAAAAAAGAAATATCCTATTCAGGTGGGACATCCCAGCTGGTTTAATATTGAGATATCAAGGCGTAAGATATCAATTGCACACTGTTGAAAAAGCGGAAGATTTTTATCAAAAAATTCTAAAAATGAATTTAACACCTTTAGGCATAATACAGGATAAGCAAAAGGAGTTGGAAATAAAAGGAAAACATCAAATTACAGAGGCTGTGATGGATAAATTGTCTTTGGACTCCTTGGAGATCCCAGCTGGACTGTTTATAAATAAGAGAGCAGTGTCATCCGAACCCAAGGTGATGAATCATCAAGTCACAGACAAGTGCGCAAATCAATCAGTTGATATACAAGTGATGGAGAAGAAAGATGAGATGATAAAATTAACCCAACAAGAACAATCCACAAAGCAGAATGAAAATCAACCAGCAGATATACAATTGGTAAGCAAGAAAAGAGGATGGAAATTCAACCCGAAAAAGAAAAAGAAAAGAAACAGATTTTATAGAAACAGCAATTTCCAAACTAAGCAACAGTGAAGCCAGGCGCTTTAAAAAATGAATGAATATTAGAAAAGACAGTGGTGGCGAACAATTGTCTGATACTATCCTGAGGATTGTGGCAGATCTCTGCAAGGCCATGATTTTGGGAAGTGGAAAGAGCCTCACTTTGTTGGATTTGAATCATCTAATTTTTTCTTATTTACTTTTTTTTTCTCTTGGAAATATATTATAACTACTTTGAGTTATAAGGCAGGAGAGTTTTGCTGGGGCATGCAGAAGATCTGGATGTTACTCAGTAGGATGACGGGAATTTACAATCCTGATGAATACCACAACTATAACCATACGGATATATTCATAATTATAATGTCACTCGGGTGGTTGTTTTTACTTTTATACAGGTGTGAGGATATCTACTACTGATGGGGGCAGAAGATGACTGAAGATTTTGAACAAACTGTTGCACCAGCATGTTATTTTACCCTATTATGGGTGATGGATTTAACAATCTAGTGGAAAGACATCAAAGAAGATATATGGATCATAAACTTAAAGTTATTGTCTTTTCTCTTTTTACATAATGAAATGCATATATAGATATGTGTATATCTTAGTAAAGTGGGCAGTTGATTATATTTAGAATCGTATTGCATGATTTTGTAGGAATTGAAGGGCTGAAATAGGTTAGTTTACTGATTGTTATAAAATGGGATGCATATATAGATATGTGTATATTCTAGTAAAGTGGGTAGTGGATTATATTTAGAATTGTATTGTCTGATTTCAAGTCACATATTTAGAGGAGTGGAGGAAGTGGACAGAATTGAACAAATTTGGTTGCAGGGAGAAGGCCGATTTAAAATGTTATATTAATATATATAAAAGATTAAAGGTTAATTTGTAATAATACTCAATAAGTTTAGGGGAGGAGAAAAAGGGCAGATTACCGTAAAAATGGGAGTTATAAGATTAACAAGTTAAGGGTCAGTATTCCGAGAAGGGATTAAGGGAAAGGGAAGATATTATGTATGTAACTAGTTATGAAATAGCCTATTGTTGTGAAGAAGTCACAGGGGGGGTTGGGTGGAAAGGGTGGGTTAGGGAAGAGGGGGGGGGGAAAGGGGGAAAAACTTGTATTTGAAAACTTTTTCAATAAAAAAAAAAAAAAAGAAACCTACATTTAACTGGAAAAGTGACCCCAATTGGATCGTCCTGAAAGGAAGCTTGTCAGAAACATTGGATGGATCTCCTCTTCCCTGGAGCTCTGTTGAAATCTCCCCCATGAATGACTACCACAAATAAAATGACAGCCTATTTTACGATCCACTTTCAAATGACTATAAACATGTTAATACGTTTATCTTACTTTATTCCTCTTGACTTGTACTTCCCAACCTAAATCAAAGTGAGAGAACTTGAGAACTCCTAATCTGTGGGTGGCTGCTGGATTTCTGGATAAATGCCTGCCACTTTTGTGAAATATTTCATTGCTTCTTTTTATTTTTTCCCATTCTGATCAGGAGCTGCTGTTTAGCTCCTCCACTTCACTTAACTGGTGTGGCCTTTTCTTCTTTCTGAATGTACTATCTTTTGCTACATATTTTCCTTTAGATTCGGGGACTTCAGCCCCCATGCAGTCGCTGCCTTTGTCCACACACCTGGGGCATCACCCTTTGTTTCCTTAAAAATAAACCCTAATGCATATTTTGGAACTCCAAGAAATATAAGGCAGGGTCTTATTTGCAAGGAAACATAGTATGCAAGTTATTTTTTAAAAAAATCACCTCTGGGACAACCATGACCTGGATTGGGGGTCCCCAACCCCCCTGGGCCATGGCCCACTACCGGGAATTGGGCCTTTCGGAATGGGCCACAGAAGTGGCGATTGAGTGTGTGCCTGCACTCGCATACCCAAATTTATGCAAAGCAGTGGGCAAATGAAAAGGGAGGTGCATGTAGGCTTCCCTGCCCCACCACTCTCAAAGAATCATTCCCCTGATCTGCAAAGTGGGAAAGGTTGGGGAACCTCTGCCCTGGACATTAAAGTCTCCATAGACTCAAGGAAGGAATCTCCCTGTTTCTACAGAGTACAATCTGCCCTACATCTTTTGTTTTCTATTTCTGTTCTGTTGAAGTCTTGAAGGGGAGGGAGACGACATGGATGGCGCTGCATATGTGACAAAAGGAAATTGCTGAAGGCAGCCATACAGCAACTACATTTAATCTTGGTGGTGCAGTTGTTAGTGCCGTACTGCAGGCTACTTCTGCTGACTTCAATTTGGCAGTTCAAATCCCACCAGGCTCAAGCTTGACTCAGCCTTCCATCCTTCCGAGGTGGGTAAAAGGAGGACCCAGATTGTTGAGGGCAATATGCTGACTCTATAAATCGCACAGAGAGCTGTAAAACACTGTAAAGCAATATATAAGTTGAAGTGCTATTGCTATTTATTAAATTAAGTATGTAAGCAATAAATAGTTTGGGAATTCCTGTACACCAATTTGTCATCTCTGTTGTCTATATTCCTGCGGTGACACTCAAGGGAGGACTTCCAAAGCCGTTTTTTCAAAAGACAATTGGACTTTGTTTTCATCCAAGATGTTTCTTCAGTTTTCAACTTATTGGATAAGAAGCGAAATATCTTCAAACAAAAACAAAGAAAGTCCAGTTGCCTTTTGAAAAAGCACTTTTGATTCAATGAAGGAATACATTTTCTATACAGTACAATCTGCCATGCATCTTTTCTGTTTTATATCTATTTCAGTTCTGTTGAAGTCTTCACTTTTTGTTCACCTTTTCTCCTTGTCTTTCCTGGCTGGGGGGATTCTTATTGAGTTCATTTTTTTTCAAGGGGTGACCTACCTAAAAAACCCACAGAAATTAACCTCAAAGTGGTTTTGTTCCCCTTAGTAGACTTAAATATAGGGATCAGTATAGCTGATGATGACAGGATGAGATAATGAAAAACGAATACATGAAAGGAGGCTGTAGAATTACAGGTCATAAAAGTTTATTAGTAAGGTTCTAGGACTGCAAGAATATAAAGAGGTTTTTCTCCAAAATATGTCGGAAGCTAAAATTGTATGGAATAATTGCCTTGGCAACTACTCCAAAAAGAGGTTATCTTTCTGGAGCTGATCTCACTCCTTTTCCTTCTGCTCAGGAGATAACAAAGGGAAATGAGAAGACTTATTTAGCTAAGCCTTAAGAGGAAAGAAAAGAATACAAGCAGTATTTTCTGGGAATTAACAGAATTCTGCAGGTTGAAATGCTTTCTAAATTTGATAAATGCATGTCAATTCTATTTTATATAGTAGTGTTTAGGTAAATTAAGAGGGAAGTCAAGGAAGCCATTACTTTTCTGGTTGGAAAAGAAAGTGAAATGGCAATGGGC